>OZ035880.1:2506791-3760187 GCA_964034835.1 Muscina levida
GGCCTGTTTAAGGCAACAAAGTTTGCATGCCCTTTGTGCACATCTATTGAATTTTGTGGAGTACATAGTAGGGCTGATCACAGGCCAGTTTTAAGAAGGGAAAAAGGACATTTTTTGTTAGGCTTAGTGAAGGACTAATTATAGCCTGTATATATGGCTGGAAAAGGAAGGCGTATTTGAATGTCAACAAACTACCTTTGAAAGCATGTTTGCAGGCATATTTTCACAATTGTCTTTTCCGCTGCTGGAAGTCTAATATTTAATATTTTTGAAAATTTCAGAAAATATATTTTGAATTATTTTTATGATTGCAAAATGTTTATCAAGTCTTATGCACGAGAAATAACAACAAAATGAGAATTCTTTCTTGAGTGCATAGACTCGAAAAACTTCACAGCCATTCACTATGAGACACCATTTGCTAAACTTCTTTTTTGTTTTGATTGTTTATATTGAAAAAGCCGTCGGCTTTCAAACAACATGTTTTTGTTGTTGGTTTCGCAACCAACAGATTTGCCGTAAGCATTATTTCAGTTTTGCGGCCCTTCGTGCTCTACGTCATCATCGATGTGTTTGTATTTAATCGGTCTGTTTGTATGAACATTGATTTAGAATGAACTTCTTTCAAAAAACAATAGACTTGAGCGAACACAAGGTGGCATGCCCAATTGTGTAACTTTGTTTTCATGTACTTTATGACAGAGGCCCTACAAACCACATAGAGTCAGCTTTCATATGAAATTTATAGAAATAAAATCGGTTCACGCATTACAGAGAATATCAGTAGCCTCAAAAAGAAGAAGTTCTGCATCATTCGTTTTGTCAAGTTACATGCCATAATAATTTAATATCGATTTGAAGTCAGTAAGTTTCATATAGGGGAATTTGTTACATTTAGGCTCTTTTGTTTGACATAACTCGAGAACCACTAGTCCGATTTAGCTGAAACAAATTTAAAAAAATGAAGAATTACAATTCCTTTAATTTGTTCATATAACGTTTCCCTACATAAGCAGTTTCACAGTTATAAATAAATGTATGAAGAAAAAAGGTTTTTCCGATGTGTGGTTATGTGTAATTTTTCCGTTGGCTACCTGAATGATTTCCACTCACATTTATGAGTGCTAATGTTTTGGAACGTTTCGATGCCTAATTAGGCATCTATTTTAAATTCAAACTGAGATTATTTTGCAGGGTCTAAAGAAACTGCCGGTCTAACTACAAGTTGTATATGTATTATATATTGTAATGCATTTATTTAAATTTTTTGTTACTTGAGTTATATCAATTGCGTATGGATTCCCCCAAAATTCAACGAAATTTATTCGCAAATTTTGTACAACATACTTAACATTTCTATAATTAAAGTCTATCGACATTGATTTTTATTTAATTGTAAAAGTTCAATTTACCAAGTTTACCAATCTTCTTGACTTACCCAAAAATGCCGGTATCGCTCCCAGTGGCATGACAAACAAACTGACCAAGAGATCAGCGATCGCCAATGAAAACAGAAAATAATTGGTCACATTCTGCAAGCGTCGATCCAGAGCCACCGCCAAACATACGAGTATATTACCCAGTCCCCCGGCCAATATGAAAAACGATACAAAGAGGAAACTCCAATCGAAGCCTTTGATGGGAGGCGTATCCTCTATCAAGTCACCGTGCACACTCTCCGAATCGTTGAAACTGGCAGAAAACGATGGCAGTGATGAATTAGCCATTGTTGCGTTTAGCATTGACAAACTCCATGGCAACAGTTCGCCAGACCAGGTTGTGTTTGATGGGAACGTGGAAGCATTGAGGAATCCTTCGGGGGAGTTATCGTCACCCAATGTGGGTATAAAATCACTTAGAGTATCCAAGGAACCCCTTGCCATTTCGGGCAGGTGGTGGAATAATAAACATTTTACATTATTGCTTATAGTATTGGCGGGGGATGAAACCGCTTCACTGTCTGCCACCGATGTGGATGGCGAAAATACTTTTGATTTGTCGCAAAACAATTGTATGCCTTTGACTGTTTGTTGGCATAGTCTTGGAATTATGTCGCTATCACTATCGCTAATAATACTATCACTTGTGGTTGTCATCCCCGTCACTGAGCCATCACCACTGCCGTCGTGGCCACCCATCATCTCGAGAAGTCCTTGTTTGTGTACGGGAGGGTGGTGGTGGTGGTGGTGTTGGAGGGACAGTTGGAATTCTTGCAGGGGTTGTTGCAAATCATCGATTACCAGTTTTATGTGGTTCAGACATTTCTGGCCAATCGTAGTTTGTTGCGTCGAGGCGGTGGAAAAGTCTTGTGCCACAGGCTTTGGCAGACGATCCGTACCTTCCGTTCCCCACAGGCTGTCACTTTCGTGCAATTGCTTACGCTGTGGTCTTGGGGAGTCAGCGGATGGTATGTGAAGGCAGCTGTATTGTGCTGTTGCTGTTTCTGCTGTTGTCGTTGTGGATTGTGGCGGCGCTGATGGAGCTTCGAATGATTCAAGTATACATCGGAATGTTTGAGCAAAAGACTTCTCAGTGGTATTTTCATCATCGGCAACAGTAAAAGAAGTGTCGACGTTGATGTTGACGCTGCCGGGCGTGATTTCTTGTATCGCACTTTCGGCGGCGGGGTCACTTTCCTCACACGATATGTGAGTGAGGCTGCCCCCCGACTCTTCACGGGATTGTGTGATACTACTACCTTTCCTGCAAAGGACTTTGTGAGTGGATTCGGTGTCATGATTGTTGGTCTTGCTAACGATGTTGCCGATGTGGTTGCTAAAGTCGGCAGTTGTTGCTGGTGCCGTTGGCGATGACACTTTTGATGGCGATGTAGGGGATGCCTGTGTTTCTGGTCGCAGACCAAGTCTTTGTTGCAAATCCATTTCATTCTAAAGCTGTTTGACTTGCTTTGAATTGAATTCTTGTCGTGTTGGTGCAATGGAATGTTCTCTTGCCTCGGCGCTAAACATTTAGTCAATCAACTTAACAAAGTTCTGCAATGAAACAAACGTTGAACAATTAAATGTTGTAAATACTTGTACATAAAATTTCTCTAAAGTCTAACGTGGTTACTAAGTCTAAAGAACAAAATATAATTTTTTATCCATAAATCATTCGTCATTTAGAAAGACGAATCCTCTCATGTTATTTTGTGGGCAATTACCTAAGTTTTTTGATTTATGCTTATTTCGTTGCTCTTTACTCGATTCTATGCATAAAATAATATTATTAATTTATAACTTATGACATAGGGGAAGATAAGGAAGGGTAAACTTCATAACGCTTTGTCTTGATGGTATAAAATTAATCAGTTGCTCAATTGTTCACTTTTACTTTGGCAATTAATCATTGTGATTAAATGTTTTTCACATTTACAAATTATTCTTGCGTTAAATGTGAATAAGTCTATGGGAATTGGAAAGTTTTTTTTGGTAAAAATAAAGGAGCACAGTTGGGTACAGATGGCAGAATCAACATGTTGGCACTTCATGTTAATTTTATTTGTAGGGGAGAAAAGAAATGAGAACAGACATTTCTATTTAAAATTAAAGTATGTTCTATAAATACTTGTTAATCAATCAATGTATCCTTTAGTTCATTTTCGTTCAATATTGTAGTCTTCCAGGAAAAATTTGATATTTACATAGTAACTGATCTTTTAGTTTTTCAAATAAACTAAAAAACGCTTCCAAACACAAAATTGATTCAAACAATATATTGCTTCTATACAAATAAAAATCACATGATTTTGGGACTCAATTCTGAGAATTGCACGTAAGTCGCCCAAAAAGAAAAAGTGCTGCATCATTCGTTTTGTCAAGTTAATGCCATAAAAATGTAATATCGATTTGAAGTTAGGAAGTATTGTAAAGGCAGTACAACAGTTTTATTGTAACTGCTACCAAATAAACCCAGTTTAAAATCATTTGATGAATGCAAAAGTAAAACTTATGCTTATGTAGGGAAATGTTATCTGCTAAATCGGACTAGCGGTTCTCGAATTATGTCAAACAAAAGAGCCTATAACGTGACAAATTCCCCTATAAGATACTTACTTATTTTCTTGGTTCTTAATGTATAACTGAGAAGACTTTAAATGGTCTGCGCATTTGAATTTTGCATTCTATCGACGAACGAAATATACCTTCTTATTTCTGCCATACTTAAGTTAATTTCACTGCCACCCCAGAAACCCGTATCTCTCTTTGTCTATCTCATTCCACCGTTTTCTTTGGTTAACATAGCATCCGATCTTTAAATCTGTGCTATCTTCATCACAGCCACTATGCCTGCCCCTCACTATCGATGTTCATTATTTTTCACTTAAACATGTCACAAGTACCAACTGTCTCCAGATGTTGATGCCACACATTTAGATCTATTCCGCAGTCATTCACTGCCGCCACATGAATTTGAATATCATAGCCACCAAAAAGCAGAGCACAAAATACAATAGATAAGATGTGGCAGAGGCTAGAGTGGCAGCTATACTCAATAGGCCTCTATCTCTAAGTGTCGTTTTATGGGCCCCATTTGCATTATTCGTAGCATCATTTCACAAAAAAGAAAACGGCCTTTAAATTTTGTGGCATAACATCTTTTTACTGCATTTGTTCAGCCACAATTTATGGCTTACCACGCACAACGAAATAACGATAATAAAAAAAGGAAGGAAGGTGGTACGAAGTCGAAGTCGAAAATGCTAACACAAAACTGATGACGCATACGTTGAGCTCATAATAAATACGAGCAAATGAGAAGGGAGAGTATTTTATGTTTTTATTTTAAGCACTTTTTTTTGCCTCACCTCTTTGCCACCTTCACATTTTCATACATTTCAATTTCTCGGGCTCCTCGGGCTGTCCCACAGAGTCAACAAAGAAAACTGTATCTGTCGTCAGTTTGTCGTCATTTTTGCAGTGCAGTACAGTGCATGTAAGTCAGGTTAACAATGAGCACTGTCGCACCAAATGGATGCAATCGCAACGAAAGCGACTTGCCACCAGCATTGGCGGTGAGGTGTGGTGTGTGTGGGGGGAAGGGAGAAGGCAAAGATGCCCTGAGATTCCATGGTGCATGTTAAAGCCACATTTGCTATGTGTCAGGGTCTGTGGGCAAAAGGATACTCTCACTTTTATATGCAATATGTAAATATTTATATGTGGTTGTGAATTGTGCGGAATATTAACGAAACAATTTGCGTTTTGACCCAGAGCTTCAAGAAGGTAAGAGGAAAACTAAATTTCTGCCTTGGTGGCTGAAAAATAAAAAAATGGGGATGTAGATAAAATTTATTTATTTATTAGTGGTGAGCTTATAAATCTGGTTTATGAGGGAAAACTATAAAAACAACAAACTAATATCACATATATTACAGTTGGTTCATACAGACCATGATATAACCTTTAAATTGTTTCATTGGCTTCTGTATTTACTCGTAACATCCATTTCTCATATGCCAAATGCATAAAAATAGTAAAAATTTAAGAATAAAAGATATCATTCTTTATTATCACAGCACAACACATGATTTTGGGACTCAATTATGAGAACTATGTTATGTCAAACAAAAGAGGCTAAAACGTGATAAATTCCCCTATACGATACTTACTAACTTCAAATCGATATTAAATTATTATGGCATGTAACTTGACAAAACGAATGATGCAGAACTTCTTCTTGTTGGGGCTACTTTCACGTGCAGTTCTCAGAATTAAGTCCCAAAACAATGAGCTGAAGAATGTTGGACTGTGTAATAATCGATTGTCATAAGTGCAACCAACAAATATCCAATAAAAAAAAGGATAAAATACAAAAGCTATTAAAAGATCGATCAATATGGTTAATTTTGAATTGAATTAGTAAGGGACCCAATCCACAAAATACATACGCAAATTGTAAGTTAAGTTCCAACTAATACTGTGGTTTAGGAAGAAACAACTATAAAAACAGTTGTAAGGTAGTTTCAACCTCTTAGCATGTTTACCAATCGGCCAGTGAGCGGTTATTACAGCTATGATGTTTCTCAGGTGGACTATGGACAGGTTCACCACAAACCGTGTCCTCTGTATATCCTTTATAGACCAAATTTGTTTGGTCGTCGTGCAAGTGGGTTCTCTCATTAGCAATGAGGTTCAGTTTCCTCGCAATTTGCTGTTCCCCCCCCTTGTGAGAGGGACCCCAATGAGACCGTAAACTTTGCCTGAGTTCTCGGTTGTGGTGGCCCTTGCCAATGTAGCTCTTTGGTTAACATATATGTCCCAATGCTCAAGAGACGATCGGCATTCTTGAAGATCTCTCGAAGTGGTGTACCCGTTCCACAGTGATCTGATAGCCGCTTTACTATATGAATATTGCTGCCCAATATTCCACGATACTGAATTTTCTCTACGGCAATTTCAATTTCAGCCTATGCTACAGTGATCAGGTATACTGATTGATAGTTGCTAATACAACTCCTTCAAAAAGATTCCACAGCCTGCCCTTCGAACCGTCCGTGAAAATTAGGATGACATCCTCCCCAAAGTTTAGAGCATTATCAGTATCATCATAGTAGGACCAGTCAGGGATGTTTGTTATAAAACCCGGATCGAAAACAGGTTCTGGTGCCTTAGTTTGGAGTAGTTCTAAGTGCACCTGTTATCATGATTGCAACCAGTCTTATAATGCATTCGAATTTCAGTCTTTGGGACACTCTATCTAGCGTCGGCCACCAGACTGCCGATCCGTAGAAAAAAAAATGAGTTTAATAACTGAGTCATATAACCAGTTCACATTGTTGGGGCTAATTCCCCAATTGAGGCCGATGTCCCTTTTGGCTTGAGTGTTCAGATTCCAATTCAGTTTACTGTCTAATATTAGCCCAATATATTTGGCACTATCTGAGAGTGAAAACTGGATTCGGCAAATTGAGAGATTTTGTATCTCCGTGTGAATATCACCAGTTCTGTTTCACTCGGGTTAACACCCAATCCACAGCCCTGACATCATTTTAAAAGAAGTTTCAGTGCAGATTTCAGAAGCTCAGCGAGTTGTTAAGGATCTTTGCCGGTAATTATTAGTGCCACGTCATTCGCATATGATTGAGCAGAATGTTTTTCCATCGTCCTCAAGAGAGTGTTGATGTTGAGATTCCATAGTAGTGGAGAAAGTACTCCATCTCATTGGAGTATTTTTTTGTTACCGAGATCAATTGCTCGTATGTAATATAACTTTTAAATGTTCTCAGTTTCCACATATCGTAAATTAAATAAAAAATGACAATATAAAAAAAAAAGTTTTGCTTTTGTATTTCTCGAACATATGCAAATGTTTTCACTTTTAATATGTGTATTGCCGATGACGCTTAAGTTGCATGCCAAATTTAAACGCTTTTTGATCTATCGATATTCCTCTCTTACTGGTTCATCATTTATTCAACCTGTCCTTGATACTCGTATCATGTGTAATCAGCGTTTGGTATCGCAAAGATATGCAAATATTCGAGTACTCCATACGAATAGTTTTTACACTCCCACCATTACTTTTCACTTGGTTTTCGTTCATTTCCATTTCTTCCATTCACATGTTCTATTTAATTTTCCACTCAGAATAACACGGACGGCAACAAAACTGTTTGCTCCTCCACGAGTTGTATCAACAACGTCATCAACGATGTCTCAAGTGTATTTAGAGTGTTGTTCAACGTCGTCCGTATTGAATTTCAATACATATTTGATATACAAATGCATATATATATATCATTTTTTTTCATAACCCCCCTTCCCACTCCACATCAAGTGTACTGTGTGCGCCACATCACTTACGAAACGAAAACAGCAGCAGAATATGAACCAGAACAATAAATAATTATCTGAAGGCAAAAGGCGAGAACTATTCAAGCACAACTTCTGCTACCATACCAGAAAGACGAAGAAGACTCTTGGTCAAAAATAGAATTGGTGTAAATGTGTAACTACGATGGTACTGAGTGTTTTCGCATTATCCCACCCCCAATGATCATTACAACTAATAATTGGTTCGTGCTCAGCCAAAAACGTTCACAATATTCATCACTTTTTTGGCGGAGCAGATTTTATGGCCGTATTAAGTAAAAATTATGTAAATTTCAGTTGAAAAATAATGAACGAACGAATAACGCGAGTGACTGAATGAATGCCAGACATTTTGGCACAATCCATGAGAATATTCATCAGCATTTTACACATAATTAAATCGTACGTGTGTATATGTGTGTGTGTGTGTGTGTTAGTTCGTTCGTTACAACAAATGTTGTGTATGATTGACACAACAATGGCACTCGAGTGATGGACAAAACGTGCCAATAGTCAACCCCAACATTATACAACAACGGAGGCCAGTCATCCATCCTCCATTGATCCATACGTTGGAGAGCGGCAGTCACAGACATCAATTCATTTGTTCCCAATAGAGATCTAGCGAGAATGTTTTAGATATGTCCAAATTAAAATAATTTACATAAATGCATGTCAATTTTAAACGTATTGAGTTTTTATTTTATGTATTGATTATGTTTCGTACTACTTTGGAATAATCGTACAAATTATTATCGTTGTGGCAGTGCAATAGTAAACGTGAATTAGTGCATGTGTTGTGAGCTTTTCAAAAAATGTTAATTACCACGAATGTCCTTCAAAAGTGTGTCAACCAAATACACGAAATAATGCGAAAGTAAAGTATAGTTGTGAAAGACAAAAGATTGCGTCTGACTTTCACAGCATTATTTGCAACAACTTTGCTAAAGTATTGTTATTGTAAATTTGTTCAGACAGAATAACTATGTGAAAATCTTAACAATAATTGGTACAAATTTTGGCAAAAATTACGTTTTTCGTATTTTTTATTGATTGTTTAAGAATGTTAGTATAGTTAGTAGTCTGGCTATGTATTGCATTTTTTCTGTTTTTATTCTTGATAGATCATTTGCCATCAGGCTGCAAAAAAACGAAAGTGTGTTTAAACAAATATTAGTGAATTGCTTGAAATGGGTTTTTGTTTGCCGGGAATCTGTCATTAGTAGGGCAAGGAATCTTTTGCAAATGCATATTTTTAGTGGACATCATAAAATGGAAACGGTCAAGTTAACTATACGAATCATGAAATTTCCTTAAAAATAGCATCCATTTGATATTGCATATTTTATGAAAAATACGGAGTTTTGCATATTTCAGCAAATTTTGCAATAAATGAATGTTTTTGATGCATATTTTTGCTATTTTGATTAACCACTATTTTAATAAGTTAAACGCCATTAACATATTGTGTGACATCTTTTGGTAAAAGTTTAATTTTAATTTATTTCGCAATATTCATCCGAATTACCTGTTAAACTGACATCCGAATTACCTGTTAAACTGACAATATTTGTACTTACACAACATTTTTACACAGATATCCAGGTGAGTTAGAAAGCAAATTTTAGTGTACGAATTTTACATGAAAAGAAAATAAGCTCGACAAAAAAAATATTTGCTTAATGTCTTAGACATATACAAATCTATTACGATGAATAAAGTTATTAATTTTCTTACCTATGCAGCGCCTACATGGCAAAGGAAGCAAGTGGGTTACAAAGCGTTTGCATGTGACTTGGTTATTGAAGTTTATTAACGAAGTCATTTTATTGAACTATATTCTATTATGTGAAATGAGAAAAAACGCCTTCGAGAGTACTGGTTTTTTTTAATGAAAATGCTGTGGTATTCCGCTTTCTTCAGAGCCAATTATAACAAGATCTGCAACGAGAGTTAATGCAATCAAATTGTTTTCACAGTAAAAGAGTTCCACGTTTTCGATTCGACATCGATAAAGGTTAAATTTTGAAAAATGTTATATGTACAAGTATAAATGTATTGTTTTCTGTCTTTTTACAAACTTACATGCAAATTTTATTTCCAATTAAATTTTGAATTGCATATTTTATGTGTTTTAGTGCATATTTTTATTTTTAGGTGCATGTTTTATGCACATATTTTGGATTTTTAGTGCATAAAACTCCTTGCTGTAGTCATTAGTATTGTCTTGCGTCAGGTCGTGTTCATAATGCTAAATCGAGAGACTAGGATTAAGCCTTATAAACCTCACCAAGCTCCTACCAACAAAGAGTTTAGTATCGAATATATGATTTTCAGCATGGCAGGTTTTTTCAGTCAAAGTCATCCTTGAATTGAATAAATTCACCTTCCTTGTATAGAGATGGGCCGCATGCGGTGGTCGCCTACAGTTTTGAGGGTTCATTAGGCTACTGACTTGACCCAGATATAAGAATTGATAACAGACACTATTCCGGTATAGAGTAACTAAGCTTTTGTAACTAGGGCTGGTGGAATGCCATATATGTTAAGTGAAATGTCGCATATCACATTAACTAGACCCCTAGATGGATGTCCTTACTTACTTGTCCTTTACATCCTTTGAATGAGATATGGGAGAGCTTCTCACATTTGAGTGGTTAATACACTTATAATCTTAGACTTTCATAAGCGGGACCTATAGTTTATCGACGATTTCGAACGTTAGCTATTTGAGATGCTTTTACTAGACTTGACTACATCGAAGTTGCGGTCGACAACAACGAAGTGGCCGCCAATCAAAGCAAGGTAGGCGACTGTGACTGAAATCGAAACCTGGTCTTTCGGATAATAGTAGCGTATTCTAACTGTCATGCAACGGAGGGCCTTTAGTAGGAAGTCCACTGTCACACCAAGAAATACATGATCGTATGTCAGGATTTTAGCTGATTGTCTGGATATTTCCTAAACGAAAAATGATTAGTGATTCAGATATATAATTCCTCACCTGCATTCCTACATATACCCTCACGCTCAATAAAAAACATAAAATTTGCAACCGAACTAATCTCTAATTTATACGCTATTCTTAAAATTATATAAATTAAAAAAATGTTTTTTGTACAATTTTCTAAAGTGGGCGGAATAGTACATTTGTATAAGAGGTACCAGAAGGGGCGTAGCAAGACTTAAATTTTTTTCTAAAACTTTATCCTGTTATGGCTTAACAAAATACAGAATTATTAATCTGGCTTATTAATATTATTGCTCGATTTCTATAGTGTGTGGAATGTTACATTTGCGTGGGAGGTATCAGAAGGGGCGTGGCCATGTAGCCCATATGCATCCCGTAAGTAGTTTTGAGAAATATTAACCCATGCTAAGTTTCTAAACAGCTGGTTGCGTTTTTCGAAAGTTATCGAGAGTACCAGCAGGACAGACAGACGGACTGACGGATGGATGGATCAAGAATCGAATTTGGTTCAAAGAAACATATGGTCTAAAGTAACTCCTTCTATGTGTTACACTTTTTGGTCGTATCAAATGATATATACCCTCATACCCTTATGGTGAGGGTATACGAAATAGAAATTGGATATATTATGGCCAGTTATTATATTCGCTCTTACTTACAATTGGGACACAAGGTTGTAGGAAAAAATCTTGCATAATTTCTTACGTTTTGAGTTAAACCGTAGCCTTAGCCTCTCTGTCGAAATAAAGTTTCATCTGGTTACTTTTCCCCCTAAGAGCTACTGCAAAACATTATTCATTGTTAAATTTAATGTTGTCTCCAGTTAAGCAAAGAGGCCTAAAACAAGTGGCTTAAATTAAAAATTCAAAGTTATGCGTTGATGCATTAGCCTCGCAAAAATATGTAACAAACAGAAAATATATATATATGTTTTTTTTGTATTGATTAATATGTGACAGTTTATTGGAAAATTCTCCTATACTAAAATCATACTGCATCTTAACTTTGATCACACCTTAAACTGTTTATCATGCAATCCCAATGTGTGCATTGAGTGTTATCATCACATTTGCCATTAATAGCTATAAATCGCTCACTTGTGGCCGATTGATCGATTAGCAGTGCTCGTAATTGAGTGCACACTTTGGACAACATAGTTTGGTGAATGTCGTTAATCACTCAATCTGTGCACAGTAATCCGTGACTGCATAGGAATGTCGTAATATCAGTATGACCATTTGAAAGTAACATCAAATGATCATACACACATGCAACACTATCAGATTGTTTTTAAGAGGCACCAGGGTTTTAACACACTAACTGTCATACTATTTGATAAGTGCTCTTTTTGATACTATTGTGTTGTAGTTAAATCTATAAATTCATCATAATTAAATTGACAATGCAACAATGTAACCAAATAATGGGATAGTTTTTCCACATTTAATGTTCAGCTGCATTAACTCATCGAATGGTCAAAGTAAACTGAATACTCGCTATAATTCGCCAACGCGCTTATATTTCATTAAGTAACATAAGATAAGATAAAATATTACATAATGATATGATCTAAAAGATATTAATTAAAAAGACTAGGACGAATTTTCTAAGGATTGCAAACATAGATGTGACATAAATGTCCAACAAAAAAAAACCCTCTTCCAATGTTTCTTTTGAATAAGATATCAAGTTATCAGAAAAGTGTGTTGGCTCATACGCCTTCTGAATTAAATTTTTTGTTGCTGTAATTTTCCATTACTTCCAACCAAATAAAACAATATCACTTCCTCGAGCTAAATTTTTTCTAACATTTTCGCTTCACTTCCTAGCTTACAAGAATTTCCGTTTTAACCTTCGACTCTATTAAACACTATTTAATGAGAATCTTACAATTTTCGTAGTAATTGTTATGTTTAACAACAAAAGCCTTCCCACCAAGGATAAAAATGTCAGCTGCATTTAGGCAAAACATTGCCAGTGCTGGAATTCCTTTTCAACCGTCTTTTTTTGCTCATTTTATTTTCTAATGATTCCTCATCTCGTACTTATATAGTTTATGGGACCGAATCACACAACTTTTTTTTATGCTGAAACATTGTTAACCACATTGTGTCCTTAGGTGACATTTTTCAGCCTTTTTAATTAAAAACCACCCTCCAACAAGTGTTCGGGCAAACAATTCCTGGCAGTGTAAGAGCAAAGTGTCTAAAAATGTTGTTGAGTTTTTAACGTGAACGCTCGAACTCATTAAAACAAATGTAAAACATTTGTTCAACTTTTGAGTTAAGCCACTAGTTTTAGGTCCCTTTGCCAAACAAGGAGACAACGTTACAATTAACAATAAATAAAGTTTGAAGGCAGACGATGGACGACGAGGACTAACCACTAAAGCCCTTGGAGGGTAAAGCCACCAGATGGGACTCTTTTTCGACAGAGAGCTTACAGTTTGACCCAAAACGTACACAATTATATAAGATTTTTCCTACAGCCTTGTGTCGTAATTACAAATTTCTTTTGTTGGAATTTGCAAGTCAATCAATAGAAGGCAAGGCGGCTATCAAACTTCATCTTTGTGGGGTGAAATTGTGTAAATAGATAGAGAATATAAAGAAAAATTAGAGCAGTTTAGTATTAGGTGTTCATTGCGAGAGATTCAAATAATTATACAACTAGGCAAGTGTTGTCAGGGGGTGAAATGTGTGAGACGACTTAAGACCATAAAGCGATGACAACTTAGCTATACAACATAAAGAAATAAGAGCGAACTCACTTATAGGTGGTAATTTTTCCCAACTTTATATGAACCTTAATTAAAGGATATGTTCCTGAAATGTCTGTAATATGTACAAGGAAACTGTAACTATCACAGTTAAACACATGATTTTGGGACTCAATTCTGAGAACTGCACGTGCACTCTTTTGTTTGACATGACATAAATACTATATGGTGGCGTATGTTTATCATAATTAATATTCCACATAAATCATACGCCACGGAGTACAGCAGTTTTATTGAAACTGTTGCAAAATAAACCCAGTTCAAAATCATTTGATGAATGGAAAAGTGAAACTGTTGCTTATGTAGGAAAACGTTATATGAACAGATTAAAGGAATTGTAATTCTCAATTTTTTTTTAAATTTGTTTCAGCTAAATCGGACTAGTGGTTCTCGAGTTATATCAAACAAAAGAGCCCAAAACGTGACAAATTCTCCTATACGATACTAACTAACTTCAAATCTATATTAAATTATTATAGCATGTTACTTGACAAAACGAATGATGCAGAAATTCTTGTTTTTGGAGCTACTTTCACGTGCAGTTCTCAGAATTGAGTCCCAAATCAATGAGCTGAATAATGTACTGTGTTATTCATATGTGATCCTGGATAATTTTGATACAACTGCAGCCTAAATTTTTAATGACGACTAGAAAGGTGATTCGTGAAATGATCAGCATATCCTCGCGAATACGTTCCTTTAATTTCTGGGTTGCTGTTGAAACATGACTTTCAAGGCACTTACTTTTTGTAGACGAATGCGTATGTCAGCTATTTGAGAAGCTTTACTTCGAAGTTGCTGTCTGCAACATCAAGGGGGCCGACAATAAAAGAAATGTATATGTCTGAAGCAGGTATCGAATACTGAATCTCCCGCATGATAGGATATTTTTAATAAATCGAGTTCATAATTTCGACTAAATCTTGTTATACCCTCAGCCTACGGGTAGGAGGGTATATATCTTTTGATACGACCCAAAAGTCATAGTCATAGAAGGAGTCACTTTTGAACCTGGGTTTCTTTGACCCAAATTAGACTCATGACTTTTTAAGTTGTTTGATCCATGTCCGTCTGTCTCTATGTTCTGCGGATATGCACGATAACTTGCGAAAGACCAAACCAATTACTTTAAAACTTTGCACGGGTTAATATTTTCCCAAAACAACTTACTAATATACTAGACATTTTTTTGTTTTACTGGGGGTGAGGGTATATGTATGTCGGTTTTCCCGACTAAAACTTTCTTACTGGTTTTTCTTGAATCAACAGATCGATTTGAAATTTGTCTTTATATCAAACACTAACGCATTCCTTTCAATATAATCAGAATGAGCGGTAACCGTGAACATTCACACTTTAATTACCAACTCGTTTACATAGATTGATTACAGGTAATTAAGACACCACTTACATAAGTTGTCTATCTTGCCACATACTAACAAGCCGCATAAGTTACTATAGTCCACTATATATAGGTTTCATTGGCGTTATCCATCTTGAAATCCGCAGCCATTGTAATTCGGCTAATTACTAAATTAATGAGCCGCAGTTAAAACGTTTATTTTGTTAGCAATAATGAAATGACTGTTCAAATGTGGCAATAATTTGCCTAATGAACAAATACTGTAAACGCCAATCATCAAATAAGTTCGGGCCAGTGCTGCTGCTGTTGCCAGTGTCAGTTGCATACAGGTCAAGTTCAGCGGTGGCAGCTAAATTAGACTGACTGCAGTCAATAATGATTATTGATTAGCCGAATGTCTGTCAGTTTGTATCCATCCACTGGCGTTGTCAATGCAAATCAACTACTGAGATCTCGTAGTGACTGGGTATCTATGTTTGATCTGTGAGGCTGCAATTACCGCAGTGGCGAATAATTTTTTGATGCTGTGGTGAGGTGGGCACAGTGGACAAGAATAAATGTATGGGGGGAAAAGGTAAAACCCTTGTCAGACAGCTAAAAACAGAGTTACCAAAAGCAACAGCCAACATAAATGTTACAACAGAATTAAGCTAAAAGTTCCCCTATGTTCCCCGTACGATAATTTCACAATTTTTCCCATTATTAATATTTTCTCTCACTGTGCACATAATTTTAAACATATTATTAAATTTGCCCGTTTTCAGACGGACTGACATTTACATTCGTTTAGTCAGTTTATACGAATGCAACAAATCATATTTGCGAAATACTAAATGTTGCATCTTAGATTTACATGGCGCTGGCGATGGCTGTGAGGCCAAATAATTAACGATGGACCGACCCGTTGTTGAATACTTGATTGGCGTCTATTTAAGTTTGCTTATTGTCAATTTACGGTTTGCCTCAAACGATGGCAACACAGATACATCAGCAAGCAAACAAACAAACAAACAAACAAACATACGGACAAGTAAACAACATATCTTACTCTTTGGTAAGATATCTGTGCGACTGTTTACATAGACAAGTTTGTGCGGTTTAGTTGCATTCAAATCTATTCGAAATGTGCGAATGAACTTTGAATAAACATTGGCAAACAAGTTGGATGGGTTTCAAATGATTGGGCTTCATATGTAAATGTGTATGTCTGTCGTTGGAGTGAGACGATAAATATTTACAAAACAAATTATTGATATTGGGTCATGTTTCACATTAGTCGGCATAAAAATATCCAAAAAGGGCATAAGAATCCATAAATATGTCTAAAGAAAAAAAAATAGGGGAGAATAGTAAATAAATCAAAAAGCAAAATGATCAGTGACTAAATAGAAAATAACATGACTATGGATATGATTCTCTGGCTAAGATAACGCAAAGACATTTGCTTGAAAAGGGTTCAATAGTGTATATATGTATTTGTATTATATGTGTTACAACAAATGTTTTGTATAATATATCCAGATTTGTGTCTCGCCAAGTGAAACTTATATTATATCAAAAACTGGTCCCATTCCGTTGAAAATCATATTTAAGCGTGTTGGCATTTTGGTACTTGTAAAAATTTAATCATTCGCTTCAGTTGCGGAGTGGTTTACGAAATAAAAGTACAATCTGTGGGATTTTAGTTTTATAGCGTTTATGCGCAACGAAGTTTTGAAATGAAATGAAGCTCCATCGATTCAATTTATTAGAAAATGGCTGTAGAAGTTTGAAAAGACAGGTTGAACAATGAATCAACTACAATCAAGCCGACCTAGAACTTAAGTTTAGTTCTAGACTCTATCCTCGAAAGCGGTCCAGTGTCTTAAATGTGCCCGGAACATTCTTCACAAAAATGTATATTTATATCCTTACAAAATTTAAAATAAAGTTTTAACATGTAACATGTTATAGACTTTTAAACCATCTAGACGATGTGACTCAAATCGGCTTTGATAGAAAGGCAATAACACCAAGATGATTTTAGGCCACCAAAAAAAATGCATTATGCTCATTTGGTCTATTCATGAAGTCGATTTTCTTCTTTTTCCATACACAAATACATATAGCCATCAAAATTAAATTCTGTTTATACCCAATAAACATTGATGTAAGCTGGCTAATAAATATATGTTTTTTATCCAATAATTGGACCTTAACAAGTTACAATACCTGCGATAAAGATTTTCCAAACATCATGTTTGCTAATGTAAGCTTATAGTTAATTTAAAATGAGTTTATATTATTTATTGGGTAGGAATTTACACCATTTAACTGATCTTCTTGACAGCACATAATTGCATGGCTGTAAAGAACAATAGGCTATATAAGACTCTATTTTTGACATGATCAAGGAGCCATTACTATTACCCTGGCATACTATTTAAGAGCAATAAGCGTGGTCAGGCCAAAAATGGGATAAGAAGGCGTGGCCCGCCCATAGCAAACGTAATATTTGGAGGACTATAGTGTCATTCGTCTTGAAATTTGGTGTGGATTCATTAAAGATTAGTGTAAGTTTTTTTTTAAGAAAAAACTGGGTTGGATCGGGTCAAAGAGCATGTTATTAACAAAATTTCAATATCGGACTTAATATGATTATTAAGTGCTCATATTTTACTAGTGTGAAATTGGCCAAAAAATGGGTGAAAACGGTCTGGTAGGCTTGGCACCCTCTATGAGACATCAGAAGAACTATAATAGTGAGAGTTTAAGAACTTCGTATGCATGCAAATTATGAGTTCATTAATGTGCGTACTCGTAATTTGTCATACAAAGGTTTTGATCGGAATAGTAGGAGTGGCATTGACCACTTATTATTAATTTGTTACAATACGAAACATCATTATGAATGACTTTAGAGTCGGTATACTCAGTCAACGATGCGCGCACAACGAAAGAAACGACTTGATCACTTAAAGCACAAAATCACAATGACAAAAAGCGTCATTAAAACAAACGAGAGGAGTTAAGAGAGTAAATTTAGTTTTGTTGTTTATTGTTTTACTCCTCTATTCTTCTTCTCCGTGCCATTATGTATCAATACACACTACATTTCTCAAAGTGTGGTCTCTCTCTCTCTCTCACTAATAGAAACTCATTTAATTTTGGACGTCTGTGCACTAAAAGTACGTATTTCTTGCTTACATCAAATAATCCACACTTACCGAAAACAAATCAGAGTGTTTAAGAGAACAAATTTGGTTTCCGCCATTAACTTTTTCACTCTCAAAGTTAGATATAAGCGCTATTTGCTTATTTTAAGCTATTTTTAAGATTTATTTTCATTTTGAGGTATTTGATATGTTTACTCGATTTCAAGTATTGTTTACTTTTTTTAATCCCTTTTACGCTTGCTAGTTTGACCGTAGCCCGTTCAGTACTTGAATCAAGTAAAAAACTTACTTAAATTTTTAAGTACGATTTTGGCTAAAAATTAGAATTCCTTAAAAAAAAACAAAATAAGTTGTAAGACAATTAAATAAAATAAATTAATTTGATTAAATAAACTAGGGATGTTTGGAGAAATGTACTTCGAGATTGGTCCTAAAATGGGTCCTATCAACTAACACAGGAAATTTTTGTAAGGAAAGGTCCTTAGACAGTTGCTGTAGAATAGACACAGAAAGTTAGAACTAGGACCGGTCTCTACCTACAAGATACTAGACACAGGAGTTGTTCTGTGGTAGTTTGTCAATCCATGTATTGTATGTATCAATGTATCAATGTGACGTAGTGGAGCAAAATGAAGTTAAAGGTTTTGTTACTGAGGTCAAATGCTATCGTTTGACATTGGTTTCATTCACCCCAGAGACAATGACCCTCAAATTGTAGCATACAGCTTTTTTTCTAGTTTTTTTTTAATCATCGTTTAAAAAGTACAAAGTCTTTTGATTTACCCTGTATTTGTAGTTCATTCTAAGTCCAAGTATTTTTAGTTTGGTAAACTTTTAATTGGGTGTGAAATGACTATTCAGAATAAACTAATATTGATACCAGCAATACAATACTAACAACAAAAAACTTTTTCTGATCGTTAAACCAAGTTAGAGATACACTAACACAAATTGAGAAGTAATCAGTACAATCGACGAACGCTTACGAACAAAACTCTAATACTGAATGTCATTGTAAGATAGGTTTAGACAACATTCACATACACTTGAAATTATTTTCATTCAATTCTCATACTATCTTACAAGAAGGATAAAAAAAGCCGGCAGAGGTCGCATTGGGTGTAAGCACACCAATACAACTATCTATCTTTTATTATGATAATCACTACATTATACTGAGGGCACTACGAGTAGTCTAGCAGTATTTATTTTTTAAAATGTCATTCGAATTCTACATAATGATTATCATTTAAAAGGAATGAAAATAAAGAAATTTTGATAAGAACAGAAAATAAACCTTCTTAAAAATGCTTAGTACATAAGACTATCTTGCAGACCATCGTGGGCTCAAGTCCTGATGCAATGATTTATCATTGTATGAGTGGTGGTCACTTCGTTATCAAATGTTAGTAAAATCTTCTAATTGTTTTTTATACATATCTTTGTGACTCTGCACCCAAAATGCCCCTACTAAAAAAACACTCTTTAAAGTCGTCACCTGCATTATAACTATGTTTCTAGGCTGTTATCAATTTATTTATACCGAAAGTGTTAGATCTTATCCCATTTGTTTGATGCTCTTTTTCTTTAATGAGATAGAAAAACTACTAAAACTGCGTTAATTAGTTTGTTATGCATCAACTTATTATTACCCCTTTGTATTTTAGGGTATTATTTTATAATTTTTTCTTCATATAAATTGATTTCATGCTGAATATTTGTATACATATCAATTAATCAATACTATTTGTTTATTTATTTACATTGTTAATGAAAGATTTTATTGCCTTTTAATTTCAGGTAATGAGTTGTAATAAATACCGGTGAGTTTATTCATTAAGTAAATACACATCAATTAGCGGCAGGTTACAAATAATTACTGCCAGTGGAATTGTACATATTTATTGATTGCCACTCTTGATTTTGGTAACAGGAAACCAGTAGAAATTAAACAATGGCGTTATTTATAATTGGAAATTAAACTGAACACAAAAGGCAAACAAATTGGCAGGAGCACCATAGAATAGTTCATTTGCTGTTTTTCACATCGATTAATTGGGATTCCACAAAATGTTCAATATGTGTGTGGGGTCTTTAAAAAGAAACGGCAAACAAACTGTTAACAAACATTCTATGCAACATCCGTTTGAGCCATTTGAATGTAAATGGGCCAACGAGTTGCCTCACGTAAAGGAAACTATCCTACGCCTAAAGTGCTTTGTTTTACACAATAAGTTTTTTTTTCTGTTTTTTTTGGGTGCTCACCAAAGTAATCTCGGAAAAACTACCATTTCATTTCATACCTCGCCCCGGGATCCAGTTCCCTCTGTGACAGCTGTATGCAACAATTGTAAAACGCGTAAAATAACCCGAAACCGTGGAAAATAAAAGCTTTAATTACACACTTGAGGGCTTCGAGTGTTGTTACTTTAGTTGTCGGATGTGTTTTTCCTCTTTTCCCCCTTTTGCATTGCAATGACTGCACATAAAACATGTTTAAATGCTACCCAACAACATCCATGTTGCGAGAGCTTATGAACAGTATTACGTGCGCCAATATTACTATTTTTATGATCTTATGTATGTATGTATGTGTGTGTGTGTGCGTATATTAACGTATACTTTATTTGTTTGCATCATTCTTTCGCATACACGTGTGTGTTTTTATGCATGTGTGTGATAAGTGCGATAGACATGCAAAAATAATTTCAAACAATATATTTCTATAGATATCTAGCACAAGGATGTCCTTCTCATTCACCTAGGATACGGTAATTGAGTAATACAAAAAACAATAAAACATTTATTCATAAATACTTGTATTTGCAATGATGCATGCTTGCGAATCTTATGATTTGCACAAATTGATTTCACATAAGAGTTTGACAGATTTGTTGCATATTCTAAATTAAATTAGATTATATTTCGGAGCATAAGCAATGCTTGAAAAATAAATAGGTTATTGCTTTAAAAATAATGCAATTGAATCGTACGAAATTAACAAGTAAGAATTTGCATTATCTACATAATAAAATAATATGAAAACGCTTGTATGGTATCTGATTTTTCCCGTTACATACATTACCCGAATGAACAATTTGTGATTATAAAATAATTTGTGATTGAAAAATCGATTCAGTAGTGTCTGAGATAAACCATACACAGACAACATTTTTCAGCTTATTGATTTGGGACACAATTCTGAGAACTGCACGTGAAGGTAGCCCCAAAATGAAGAAGTTCTGCATCATTTGTCTTGTCAAGTTACATGCCATAATAATTTTATATCGATTTGAAGTTACTAAGTATCATATAGGGGGAATTGTCCTATTACTTATGATAATCATAGGCCACCATATAACAATATAAAAAAAGAGCCTAAAACGTGACAAATTCCCCTATACAGTACTCGCTTACTTCATGTAACTTAACAAAACGAATGATGCAGAACTTCTTCTTTTTGGGGCTTCTTTCACGTGCAGTTCTCAGAATTGAGTCCCAAATCATGTGTTGTGCTGTGATATGAACAATTCGATGGGACGTGGTAAAAGTGTATGTTAGACGCAGAGAGATTAAATTTGATACACAGTTTGTATTCAGCGCAATTGTTATAAATTTTCATACAAATTTTATTTTTATATTCATATTCTTTAAAGTATAATATAGCGAAGCATTGTCAGGGCCGCTAGTTTTTAATAAACGAAAACACAGTGCAACACACATTTTCGGGGGTGAACCAAACCAATATTAAACGATAGCATTTCACAAAAGTAAAAATA
The DNA here is from genome assembly GCA_964034835.1 of Muscina levida. Classification (NCBI taxonomy): domain Eukaryota; kingdom Metazoa; phylum Arthropoda; class Insecta; order Diptera; family Muscidae; genus Muscina; species Muscina levida. Next base: position 2,528,653 of record OZ035880.1, read on the forward strand.
TCTTAAACTTTATTTTGCTCCACTACGTCACACATTTTTTTTACAGTGGTTTGAAATTTGATATTTTTGGTCAAAAGTCGAATCAAAGAATATGAAAAATCATGTGTAAAAATACATTTGGGATAGTTCACGTCTTTGGAGACCTATATTAATATTTTCTCGAAACATTTAAACTCTAGCTGCCACCCGTATGGGACATTTTAGGCAAAATTTTGAAAAAATGCTTAAAATACAATTTTGGAGGGAGGTCAAGGCTTAGAATCTTCGACACAAATATTCTCCGCAAAATTTCACTAAGAGTCACAGAATGCAAATAACCTCTACGATTCAAAGGTTAGAAAATAAAAATATTAAATTAAATATTACGAAGTCTTTTTTTGAGCAAAGAGCGCAACATGCTTTTCCGGGAGTGTACCAAACCAATATCAAACGGTAGCATTTGACCACAGTAACAACACAGTACAACCCATGATTTTGGGACTTAATTCTGAGAACTGCACGTGAAAGTAGCCCCAAAAAGAAAAAGTTCTGCATCATTTGTTTTGTCAAGTTACATGCCATTATAATTAAATATCGATTTGTTAGAAAGTATCGTTGTACTGTGTAAAACCTTAGACTCCAATTTGCTCCACTACGTCACAACTTTTTTACAGTAATTTAAAGTTTGATTTTTTGGTACAAAATTAAACAAAGGATATGAATTACGGTGCTTAAAAATAAAATTCGGTTAGTTCATGTCTTCGGAGTCATAAATTAAAATTTCCAGGGAATTATTCCTTCTGAACACATTAACCCTCTAGCTCCCACCCAAATGGGACATTTTAGGCCGAAATTTTAACAACAGCTTAATATTCAACTTTATCAAAATGTCCCATACGAGTAAGAGATAGAAGGTTAAAATGTTATAAGAATATATACCCTTGATAATTTGTATACAGGTCTTCGAAGACATGAACTACTGTGTTCATGTTTTTTCATATTCTTTGATTCGACTTTCGATTTTGTGACGTAGTGGAGCAAAATGGAGTTTATGAATTAGTTACTGAGGTCATATGCTATCGTTTGATAATGTTTTCATTCTCCCCCGAGACAATAGATCAATTGTTAATTTAACATATTACCGCTTATGATTTGAAAAAATATAGTTTGCCAATAATAAAAATAAACACCGGTTTAATTTACCTTCATTCTTTGTATGATAATTTCCTTTACTGAAACTACACTACAGCATCATTCAATGCTACATTTAATATTTTCGAATTGAAAAGATGTTAGTTAAGCTGAAATACAAACAAACAGCAAACTTTAATATAATATATAATATAATTCTTCGCCGAAAAGCGGTTATTGAGATTACAAGTGCCCATTATGGCACTGTTGGCTATTAACGCTATCGCCATTAACATCAACATCATCATCATCGCTGCCATCCTTTCGTTAATAAACATTGTGAATACACATTATCTTAAAGTTTGTTAAACGCTATTAGTGTGTACATCTAAAAGGGGTTGGTTGTTATTTAATTCATACGCAATGTTCCTGTTCCTGCTAATGCCCATTTTGTGTGAATTAGATTTACCTAAATGTTGTTTACCCACAGATGATGCATGACGATAGAGTCCTTTTTCTTCTGTAATTAGATGTGGATGCTAAGTTATGTAGCGAGGTTTGTAAGATGAAGTAGTTACATGACACTACGGCGATTGTATATGATTTCGTTTAAATAAGGAATTTTGCTGGCATACTTAGAGAATTAGATTTCAAGTCGATAGATTTCCTAGGAAGTTATGGCCAAAATGGAATTTGATCGCCATAATGGTGTGGGGGAATGTTTTCTTATTAACGGTAATATTTTTACCTAAAAAAGTAGGAGAGACAGAAGGAGAGTCAAGTTGCAAAAGCAATGTTGGATTTTGTTAAAAAATTAAATTACATATTAATAGTTTATTTATTAAGGTATTAAGTTATTGTAACAATAGGTTTTTTTTGGGCCTTAGCTTATTTTTGAGGTTATTTTACAAATCTGACTTGATGGGGTGAAATTGACTTCTGATTCGGTTTCGGAAACCTTAAAAACAGAAGATATTGATAGTCTGATCTAGAGTTTAGAATGTCAATTTTATTTGACTGTGACGGTGCAATTATTACAATCAATACCTCAATATACTTTGGTGTCCATATTGTGTCGGCAGTGCCGATTTCAATATAAAACGATATATCTGTATTGTTGTTATCTTTTAACCAATTCTGCTGCATTGTAGTTAATCTGTTTAAAAAATTAGCATATCAACTTCGCTCTTACTAACGTTCGGAATTTGAACGTAACATTAAAATAATTTTCTTACATGCAATTTTAATGTCATGGTACATAAACGAGTAGTAAAAAATCTTCTCTAATCCAATATCCATTAATTTATTTTCTCTTTTAATCTTGCATTGCTCAGGACACGTGTGGCAACTTTTGTATATCCTCTACACTTGTATGTAATTGCCTTATGTGAGCATTTATTCACACTTGTATGACACATAGTATGAACTTTAAAAATAATAAAATTATTTCCATAATCTTGTCTATCCATTGCCATTGAAATGGAGGAGAAGAAGGAAAGATACTTTTAACTAGATCTATGTAAACAATCAGCATCATTTGAGGGCAAAAACACACATTCCATAAGCCGGATGCTGCTACATTTTGATTTGTGAACATCATCATCATCATCACTGATATTATTGAAACTATGTTTTTGTATTCATATAAAAAAGTATTTATATCCTTCCTGATTTCATCTCTATTCTGACAACAATTTGGCTGAGTAGGGAAATCCCAACTGTTTTGTTGTTGTTGTAATGATGACACATTTAACGCTACGGGGTTAGATAGTTCGTTTATGTCAATTTGACATATTTGGTGTTTCCTGTGTGTTTTTGCATTAAATCTTCATCATCATCAGCATCGGATGAAAACATTTTTGGTTGATGTCATAAGGATATAGATTCTTTGATTTAGAAGTGGCCGTTAATCAAGTGGCCTTGAACGTAGAAGGTCATTTGTTTTGGGGGTTAGCTTAGGTCATATTTGTCACCACATTATCACGTAATAGAAAACGATTAATTAGAATTTCTGCTGTAATCCGTAAGATAATTTTTGATTTGCTTAAGCTTAAAGTAGACACCACAAAACTAAATAGCGAACGCTGCTGCGAGTCCAAATGATATTATTCCGTTTTACATTGTGGCCGCAGAGTTTTGTGTGAAAAGTGATAAATTTTTATACTTATGGATTTTGTTACAAGTACGGAATATTGTACTGCTAGAGCAACAATAGCAAAAATTAAATTTAGATCAGAGAAGTGTAATAGTACTCTTATTGCCTTTAGCAATTTCTATATGTCCCGGTGCACCAAAGCAGAAAGTAAAGTATTATGCAAATGACGCCATCGGCTTTTATGCTTTTTTGTTGGAGTATATACTAGAGTCCTTTACAAATGCTATATTGGTTCATGTAGTTTCTGTAAAAACTTTATAAATAAATTATTATAATTTAGATATACACCATCATCTTAAATCCGATTTTCGTCTATGGAACGTTGCAATAGGAGTAGCTACTTGGAAAACATTCCTTAAAAAAACAAGCGAACAAAAAAAATACATCAAGCATCAACAACAACAGTGACAAATTGCTTAAAACTTTCACAAATCTTTGCTTTTAACATTTCTACATATATGTATATTTACACATGCACATGTACAAAATAAAACAAACATGTACATTAGGTTGATTCTTATTTGGCAAAAATAAAATGTTTTTGGAATTTTTCATGGGCCAAGTTAAAATTTTATTAAGACGTACAAAAAAACTCTATGTGAATTTTTTTAATTTTTTTCTTAAAGGTTTAGGGGTCGCTACCGGGGTTCGAAATTCAAAATTTTACCGTCATCCTGAGGGATAAGCCGAATAACTCGAGTAAACCTTAACTGATCCTTATGAAAATTTTTCAGTATTCATATTTTCCATAACGAATTAATGGAATTGTAAATGGGCAGAATTGCCCCACCCCTTCTGGTACCTCCCATACAAAATAACCTATTTTTTGATAATTAATATTTCTCCCATAACTTTCAAACGGACAGCTGGATGGCATTTAAACTTGGTCAGTTTAATGACCTTGTAGTAACAGATAAACCCCCAGAAAATCAAAACCTTTGTCACACCCCTTCTGGTACCTCCCATACAAATGACCGAATTAACCCCCATATTTTTACCTACATATATTTTTAGTAAAAATACTGAATTCGATAAAATTTTGTGCGAGATGAACACATGCACAAAAGTGACTCGTGAGTGAATATGGACTATATCGGCCAACCCCTTCTGGTACCCCCCATACAAAATTGCCTATTTTTAGACAAATTATTTTTTACCAATAATTTCCAAACAGACAGCTGGATGGCATTTGAACTAGGTCAATTTAATGACCTTGTAATAACAGATAAACCCCCAGAAAATCAAAACAATTGTCACACCCCTTCTGGTACCTCCCATACAAATGACCGAATTAACCCCCATATTTTTACCTACATATCTTTTTAGTAAAAATACTGAATTCGATAAAATTTTGTGCGAGATGAACACATGCACAAAAGTGACTCGTGAGTGAATATGGACTATATCGGCCAACCCCTTCTGGTACCTCCCATACAAAATTACCTATTTTTAGACAAATTATTTTTTACCAATAATTTCCAAACGGACAGCTGGATGGCATTTAAAATTGGTCAGTTTAATTACCTTGTAATAACAGATAAACCCCCAGAAAATCAAAACCTTTGTCACACCCCTTCTAGTACCTCCCATACAAATGACCGAATTCACCCTGATAGTTTTACATAGATATGCTACTTATTTTTGATTTTTTTCATAGGTTAACTTAAAATGTTATTAAGAAGTACAAAAGAACTCGCTTCAGTGCCCTGAAATCCCTGCGCAGTTTTAAACGTAGAAGTCATATAATATGACTTATGCATGGTATTTCGGGACTTCCCCGAAATATCAAACAGCAACCATACCATTACAAAAAAAACATAAAGAATTCTGCGGATGCTATTTGTTTTGCCGAAAATCAGCTTAAAGAGTTTCAGCCACGAGATGACTAGAAAGAGCTACTTAAGCTGACAATAATATTCTGCGGAGGTGTTCCAAAAACACCAATATTCTTCAGAGCACCAGCAAGTCTTCACCGTGCTAGATGGATGGCTAAGGCAATATATTCCATAAAAATATATTTATTCAGAGAGCAGTTCAAGCTAAAGGATAGCGCATTATGTGACATACAGGATGTTTGCATTTTTATAATTAATATTTACCTTAAATATTGGTTTGAATCGACTTCTGGACCTCCTGCTTCAAGAAATGACCTCCAGTTATTAAAAGACTTGAAGTCTTATGCAACAATTAATAAAGAGATAGCAATAGCCTTAAAAAAAATTCTAGGTCATCTCTGGTATTTGTCGGAAGAGCTAGATGGATTTGCTTTTTTTGATGACAAAGTTTCTCATGAAATTAAGAAGAAGATGGTAAATGCTTTAAACATAGAAGGATTAGATAATCTAGAAAAACGAGTTACAGTAGATGAAAACCTACTACATTCTAACGGCCCTATTCTAATAATTTTGTTACAAAAATTTGTCGCTGCTAATTTGTTACAATTTTGTACCCAATTCTTGTTACGGGTATTCTGGCAATTTAGTAACAAGGAAAAGTTCACCTTGTGGTGAAATGTGAATTATTGACAATTCACAGCTAATTTTTAAATTTGAAAAACAAAAAATGAAAACACAATACACAGAAAAGTAAACATATTTTTACTTTTTAGATATTCATACACATTTGACTAAGCATAAGGAGACGACACATATCCCAGTTAAGTGGACAGTCGAAAATGTTGGGCAAATACTGTGTCATGGAGAATTGGTCATAGCCGTCCCACAGGTTTCATGGCGGTTGTTCCCTTTCCATACATTTTGCCACTACATTTCCATAGAAAAAAGGGCTAAAAGTGTTTTACCTGCGGCTTCAATAATTTAAAATTTTTTTTTACATCTCAAAATAGTATTCCAAAGAGCTGAAACCACCTTGTTACCTCCTTTTTGGCAGGTAACAATTTTTGTAACAATTGTCACGGTAACAAGGATTCGGAATACCGATTTTTTGATTTTGTAACCAAAGTAGTCTATTGTAACCGTGGTGACTATTATAACCATGTCAGAATAGTCCGGTAAAAGTCTTGAGCATTTTGTATCCAACAATTGTTGCAGACTGTAAATTAAGTAAATAATTAGTTCGGTCTATGAGGGTTTTTAACGATATTGCTGAACGCGAAGTGGCCTTGATGCAGGAATACAATAAATTGCATACACATCATGAAGAACAGAAGCAGTTTCTATTATTATTGGTGAAAGAATTTAGAAAAAAATATTCAGATCCAAAAAAATGTACCATGTGTAAATAATAATATATTTTACAATATTTTAAAATTTAAAGAAAATTGTAAGCAGTAAATGCAGTTGTTTATAATTATATTTTTTAATGTTAAGTTTTTCATGCAATGAATTGATGTTTAATATTAATATATTAAATTTTTATTTTAATATTTTTTTTTAACTGTTTAATTTAATTTTTATTTTTGAAATGTATCTTTTTAAATAATAACACAACAAAAACTGATGAACAAATTTGAAATAAATCATTTCTTATTAACTGTACTGTAAAAATTCCTAAGTTGGACTGCAAATTAGTGGAATGGGGCAAGACAATAGCGTTCCATTATCTACGTTGAATATCATATAACATTCATTAAACTGGATTTATATTTAAGATAAGCATTAGTAAAATTACAATAAGGGTATATCTTTACCAAAATATAAATGAATTCAGCATACTTACAAAAAAATGTATGTAAAAATATGGGGGTTAATTCGGTCATTTGTATGGGAGGTACCAGAAGGGGTGTGGCAATGGTTTTGATTTTCTGGGGGTTTATCTGTTATTACAAGGTAATTAAACTGACCAAGTTTAAATGCCATCCAGCTGTCCGTTTGGAAATTATTGGTAAATAATAATTTGTCTAAAAATAGGTAATTTTGTATGGGAGGTACCAGAAGGGGTTGGCCGATATAGTCCATATTCACTCACGAGTCAAATTTTTGCATGGGTTCATCTCACACAAAATTTTATTTAATTCAGTGTTTTTACTAAAAAGATATGTAGGTAAAAATATGGGGGTTAATTCGGTCATTTGTATGGGAGGTACCAGAAGGGGTGTGGCAATGGTTTTGATTTTCTGGGGGTTTATCTGTTATTACAAGGTTATTAAACTGACCAATTTTAAATGCCATCCAGCTGTCCGTTTGGAAATTATTGGTGAAAAATAATTTGTCTAAAAATAGGTAATTTTGTATGGGAGGTATCAGAAGGGGTTGGCCGATATAGTCCATATTCACTCACGAGTCAAATTTTTGCATGGGTTCATCTCACACAAAATTTTATTGAATTCAGTATTTTTACTAAAAATATATGTAGGTAAAAATATGGGGGTTAATTCGGTCATTTGTATGGGAGGTACCAGAAGGGGTGTGGCAATGGTTTTGATTTTCTGAGGGTTTATCTGTTATTACAAGGTAATTAAACTGACCAAGTTTAAATGCCATCCAGCTGTCCGTTTGGAAATTATTGGTAAATAATAATTTGTCTAAAAATAGGTAATTTTGTATGGGAGGTACCAGAAGGGGTTGGCCGGTATAGTCCACATTCACTTACGAGTCACTTTTGTGCATGAGTTTATCGCACACAAAATTTTATTGAATTCAGTATTTTTCCTAAAAAGATATGTAGGTAAAAATATGGGGGTTAATTCGGTCATTTGTATGGGAGGTACCAGAAGGGGTGTGACAAAGCTTTTGATTTTCTGGGGGTTTATCTGTTATTACAAGGTCATTAAACTGACCAAGTTTAAATGCCATCCAGCTGTCCGTTTGAAAGTTATGGGAGAAATATTAATTATCAAAAAATAGGTAATTTTGTATGGGAGGTACCAGAAGGGGTGGGGCAATTCTGCCCATTTACAATTCCATTACTTCGTTAGGGAAAATATTAATACTGAAAAATTTTCATAAGAATCAGTTAAGGTTTACTCGAGTTATTCGGCTTATCCCTCAGGATGACGGTAAAATTTTGAATTTCGAACCCCGGTAGCGACCCCTAAACCTTTAAGAAAAAAATTAAAAAAATTCACATAGAGTTTTTTTGTACGTCTTAATAAAATTTTAACTTGGCCCATGAAAAATTCCAAAAACATTTTTTAAGACTCACCCTAATGTACATATGACACACTTTTACGTATACGTAAGTATGTACATATATCTGCTTATTTAAATGTATGTAAAATACGAATATATATATTTTCTATTTCATATGTATTCTTCTTACTAAAATAAACATTTGACACAATGCAGCATCTTCCAACGCCATGACGAAGTGAACAAATATGTTGGTTGTTGTCCGACATGCAGTGACGTTTAATACTACTCATTTATACGAATATGACACGTCGGATAGAAAAGAATACAAGTACCTATTATGTCTCATATGCCACACAAGATGTGAACTATATCATAAAAGATCAATGGATAAGTATGAATACAACAGAATACTATTACTAACGAGGGTGTGAAGAGGCATATAATTTACAAATTCACTTTGAGTTTATTGACAACCAAATATGTATTACGAAAAAGTACTTTTTTACTGTAATCCCTTCTAAAGAACTTGATAAATGGCATTTTCGCAAGACCTTCTTCAAGTGGCTACAGTGTAAGACAGAGGTCACATACTGGACGGCAAAGCGGCGAGCGGCAACAAGTAGAACATACACAGTACATCATTTTTCAGCGTGACAAATTCCACTATACGATACTTACTAACTTCAAATCGATATTAAATTGTTATGGCATGTAACTTGACAAAACGAATGATGCAGAACTTCGTCTTTTTGGGTCTACTTTCACGTGCAGTTCTTAGAATTGAGTCCCAAAATGTGTTGTGCTATTATATTAAATGATGCCGCTCATTGCGTGGCCACTTCATCTGTATTTTATATGTTTTAATTTGTTGCCGCTTACCGCTATGCCGCTCAGTATGTGTCCTCGGCCTAGGGCTCTCCAAATTGTACTTAATGTTTAACTAAAACAACGAGAGGTCTTACAAATCATCATTTCCGCCGCTGAGATCATTAATAATCAATAGTATGAACTATTAACGTGAGTAAATTATTGTGATTTTCTTAAACTTAACACCTTGTTTTTGCATTAGCCGAGGACAAACTGTGTGCTATATATAAAATAATTTTTTTTACTATTTTCTATTTTGCTGACTAAATGTTGGCAATTTTAAAGATGTTTTAATTTTAAGGGGACATGTTAATATAGATGTGTATTTTTAAACAACAACAACAACAACAAAAAGATATGAAATATTAATGAAATGCCACAATTATACTTAAATATATTTAGCGGTATTAACAAAATGATACGTTCAACTTATGAACATCACAAGTGACACAAATCTGACAATTAATTAAGTTATGATACAAACATTTTTTGCTCCAACTATATAGAGAGTTATCAATCAAGGTGGGAGGTGAATTCCATGCCTGCATAACATGGATCATGAAGATGTTGTGTATAAATAGTTAACAACTGTTGCTATATTTCAAATGTACTATTATGCTATAAACAAGATCAGATACGGCCAACTTATATCGATCGAGGAATGTATTTTTATCTTAAACTTGCCTGTTTTAAAGTAGATGTCTTGACTGGCTGTGAATCCCACACGTTGCTTACACAGTACAGCTCATGATTTTGGGACTCAATTTGTTTTGACAAGTTACATGCCATAATAATTTAATATCGATTTGCAGTTAGTAAGTATCGTATAGGGGAATTTGTCACGTTTTAGGTTCTTTGTTTGACATAACATAAATACTATGTGGTAGCGTATGATTATCATAAGTAATATTTCATGTAAATCATTTGCCACGTACAACAGTTTTATTGTAACTGCTACAAAATAAATCCAGTTCAAAATCATTTGATGAATAGAAAAGTGAAACTATTGATTTTGTAGGGAAACGTTATATGAACAGATTTAAGGAATTGTAATTCTTCATTTTTTTTAAATTTGTTTCAGCTAAATCGGACTAGTGGTTCTCGAGTTATGTCAAACAAAAGAGCCTAAAACGTGACAAATTTCTCAATACGATACTTACTAACTTCAAATCGATATTAAATTATTATGGCATTTCACTTGACAAAACGAATGATGCAGAACTTCTTCTTTATGGGGTTACTTTAACGTGCAGTTCTCAGAATTAAGTCCCAAAACAGTGAGCTGAAAAATGTTGTATTTTGTTATGTATCTGCAACATAACTAACATTATCTTCAAATACATTTTTATGACCTCATCCTATGGGTAGGAGGGTATATATCATTTGATAAGGCCAAAAAGTGTAACACATAGAAGGAATCACTTAAGACCCTAGGTTTCTTTGGATGAAATTCGATTTATGACTTTTCAAGACGTTTGAGCCACGTCCGTCTATCTCTCTGGCCATCCGGCTGGTACGCATGATAACTTTCGAAAGACTCAACCAAATGTTTTGATATTTTGCACGAGTTAATATTTTCCCAAAACTACTTACAGTATAGCAAATGGGCTTCATGGCCACGCCCTTTCTGGTGCCTCCCTTGCAAATATACCATTCCACCCACTTTAGAAATTGAGTAATAATATCAATACCCCCAACGCGATTGTTTCCAAATTCTGTATTTACCTCCCATACAAATGTACCACTCCACCCACTTTTGAAATCAAGTAATAATTGATTAATACATCCTACTCGTGAACAAATTCCGTATTTAGTAAAGCTATAGCAGGATAAAGTTTTGGAGAAAAAAAACTGGAAGGTTAGCCACGCCCCTTCAGGGACCTCCCATACCCATGTAGTACCGCCCACTTTGGACATCGATTAATATTATTAATACACCTTACACGACGGTGCCCAAATTCTGTATTTAGTAAAGCTAAAGCAGGATAAAGTTTTGGAGAAAAATCTGGAAGTCTAGCCAAGCCTCTTCTGGTACCACAAACCCATTTGGTGCCGCCCACTTTAGAAATCGAGTAATTATATCAATACACTCAACGCGATCGTACCCAAATTCTGTATTAGGTAAATCTATAGCAGGATAAAGTTTTGGAGAAAAACTTGGTAGTCTAGCCACGCCCCTTCTGGTACCACCCACTTTAGAAATCGAGTAATTATATCAATACACGCAACGCGATCGTGCGCAAACTCTGTATTTCGTTAAGCTAATATAGGGTACAGTTTTGCACGAGTTAATATATCCCCAAAACTACTTACGGTATTGCAAATTTGCCACATGGCCCGCCCCTTCTGGTACCTCCAATACAAATATATCATTCAGCCCACTTTACAAATCGAGTAAAAATATCAATACAGCCAACGCAATCGTTTCCAAATTCTGTATTTAGTAAAACTATGGCAAGATAGTGTTTTGGAGAAAAAAACTTGAAGGTTAGCCACGCCCCTTCAGGTACCGCCCACTTTAGAAATCGATTAATATTATTAATACACCCAACGCGATCGCAACCATATTCTGTATTTAGTAAAGCTAAAGTTGGATAAATTTTTGGAGAAAAATCTGTAAGTCTAGCCACACTTCTTCTGGTGCCACCGATACAAATGTACCACTCCGCCCACTTTAGAAATCGAGTAAGTATATCAATACACACAATGCTATCGTGCCCAAATTCTGTATTTAGTAAATCTATAACAGGATAAAGTTTTGGGGAAAAAAATCTGGAAGTCTAGCCACGCCCCTTCTGGTACTTCTCATACGCTTGTGGTACCGCCCCCTTTAGAAATCGATTAATATTATTAATAAACCCAATGCGATTGTGCCCAAATTCTTTATGTAGTAAAGCTAAATCAGGATAAAGTTTTGGAAAAAAACTGGAAGTATAGCCACGCCCTATATCAATATACTAGAACATTTTATGTTTTACTGAGAGTGAGTTTATATGCAAGTCTTATTGGTTTCAATATTAAACGTTTATAAATAAAGTTTCAGATTTTAAAATGTAACATATGTTATAGAAATCGTGCTAGGATTATGAAGGAAGCCGGCCGTGGCAACATGGTTAGAACACACGACTACCATGCGGGAGGTCGCAGGTTCAACTTCCTGCTCCAGTCATGAAACAAATTTTCTTTCATTGCCGACTCCTGTCGATGTTTTCGACAGAAATTTCGCAGTATAAGTGTCGAGTCAATCGGCATGTCTAGTAAAAGCTTCTCAAACCGTGACGTTCGCATTAGTCGATGAACAAGTAGGTGCCGTTAGTTGTAACAACGCGAGAAGCTATTTCAAACCTCGTTCATGGGGTGTAAAGGAAATAAAGATTTTGTTTGAGTTATTCTACAAAAAAACATTTTCGTTAATATATTCCAATTTTTCATGAAATTTAACTATATTTATATTAAAATTATATTGTAAATTTTTTTTAAAAATATTTTTGGTAATAAATATAAGTTGAGCAACAGTTTGTAATTTTCTTCCACCCAACCAACAAAAACCTCCCATTGAAGATAACATTTTGCAGATCTAAAAAGTAACCAAATAAATGTCTGCTATATGTAAATTCTTAAAAAGAAATCTAAACAATTCTACTAATTTACTTGCTTCTCTTCCTTACAACTGAACAAGAACTCTTGCCCCATCAATTAGTAAAGTAATAAATTACCTCATTAGTGTAGAAACTCAATCAAGCGAGAATTATTGGCCCGATCAAATGTGCACTTTGAGAAGATAATTTTGCAATTTCACTGAAATAGTAACAAAACAGATGCAACCAAATGTATTTCAATTCAATTTGCAGTCGATCTGATGCAAACACTTGTGTCAATACTTGTTTCATCGCATATACGTTTTTCTTCTTTTTGTCAAGGGTTTACTTTCTGTGTGTGTTTGTGTACGAAAAGGGTTTACTAAAAGGGCCGTTGCTAATTGCGAGGAAATTATGACTTTTTTTTAAGATATTGGAATGAAAAGTCTTCTTATACATATAATCACCTGTCTTTGGTGCAGCTTTTGCTTCTTGCTTGCCTTAGTTTTCATTATTTTAAAAAAGTTCTTAATGTAATCCCCTTTCTGTGTAGCGTAGCAGACGTTTTTGAGCAAAATTTCTGTTTCATTATAAAACAACAATGCAACACATTTTTTACGCCCGTGTAACTTGTCTAGTATAACTTTACATGTTTTGTTATAGCATTGCGTTATAGTCGCTTACTTTACTTTGTCACGGGGTGATTGTTAGTGTGTTTGTCACACATACACACACACGTAAATAACCATTTCATAGTGTTTTAGTGTTGGCGTTAACTATCTCTCTATTACTTCTATGTCGGTTGTCTTCATTCACTTAGCCCTGGGTTGTAAAACTATTTTCTTAATTTGAGAAATAAAAATAGCAAAAAAAAGAAAAAACAAAACCAACAACTAGAACACACATCTCTATTGTTAAACACTCTGTGACAAAAAGGGGAAAGCAGAGTACTAAGTGCAAAAAAACCAACTGGACGGGATGAAGCAAGTAGGAACATCAGAAAACATGTCGAAACCACAGAGTTTCTGTTTACATGTTTAATTACATGACAAAGGCACCAGTCAAGAGTACGAAACGTAAGAAACTAAATGTATTTTCATTCCACAGTTGTCGTTGCCGCTGCCGCTGTTGCTGGTCCCATTTCCATTAAGCCTCGTCCGTTTTGCTAAACGTAATTTAAATACGCTTAATAAACCGCAGAGGAAAACAACAGCAAACTCAAAGCATTCGATGCGAGTCATGGCATCGAGGCAACGAACAACCAAACAACCAAACAACATTAATGTCAGATGAGACCTAAATGGTTGTACCAACTACTACAACTACTACTGCCGCTGCCACTGCCACCCGTTAGGGAAAATGAGATTTTATGTAGTATAGTTTTTCAAGGAAATAGAAAAAATGAGTGTGCCAGAGGTGAACTGTTAGCATTCTAAAGTTATTATTTAAATGAAATCGCTGCCGACACTATTAATGCGCCCCGGTGACTAGATTGTGAAGTTACAACGAAGGCTTAGCGGCATAAAACGACCTGAGAAAAAAAAGGGGAAACTGAGTGATGATTATTCTTGGAAAAGAAGTTACGATAGAAATGTTGGGTCAAGTAATAAGTTTGCTCCCAATTGTTTGGTACTTTAAATATTAAGGTAGTACATTAAATAGTTAAACAAATTTAATACAATACAAATTTAAAGCTTTTATGCCATGTTTGTTATTAGTCAGTTGTTTAACTATTATAATAAGTTATAAGAATAGCTGAAGTTAGTTATAATTTTGAGGAGATAGCTAAGGGTTAAGTTGAGGCATTTTTTTCCTATGCTGGACAATAGTTTGGCTCCCAATCCTTAACCTTGTAAAGCTCATCGTACCTAACAAAAAAAAAGGATCCAAAAGTAACATAGGCATAATATTAGGCTAAACATTTGCTCCGAGAGCGTACTTAGAATATGGAAAGATCACTTTGACGACTCGGCTGCTGAAAATTGTGTAAAAATCCGATGTGCGTCATATTTGTACATTTAATATAGATACACACTTAACCAATTACGCCTCGAATGAGCCAATTACAAGATCTATGAGACTTTTTAATTCTATTTGTAATTCTATTGATCTCAGTTACTCTGCCAATAAATTTAAGAATTTGCTATTTGAATTAATTATATAACTTGTATAAGTTTTATATAAATGTATTAATTATTATGCTAGTCTGGAAGGATTGCTTTTCCATAGACTATAAATAAATAAATGAAAATGAAAAAAAATGAAAAGATAACATCGAGTGCCCCCCTCTGAGACAAGCTGAGATAAAAACTGTCATATCCCGCCTAAAGAACAACAAGGCCGCTGGGGCTGATGTTCTTCCAGCTGAGTTGTTTAAGGTGGGTGGAGATGAGCTTGTTTTAAGCATACAACAGCTCATAGAGAATATTTAGCTTTAGGAGAGCATGCCACGTATTGGAATCTCAGTGTGCTATGTTCTATTTTCAAAAAATGTGACCGTAGTGAGTGTAAAAACTATCCAGGAATTAGCGTTTTACCGATTGCGTATAAGTCCTGTCAGGCATACTGTGTGAACGTCTTAAGCCTATTGTGGAAAACCTGATTGGACATTATCAGTGCGGCTTTACACTAGGCAAATCCACGAAGGATCAGATATTTATACTGGAGATCCCAGGTTCGACTCCTGACTCCAGTCATCTCGAAAAAGAAAAAAAATATTTTTTTCTTTCATTGCTGGCCCCCTCGATGTTGTATCAACAGCAACTTCGCAGTATAAGTGTCGAGTCAATCGGCATGTCTAGCAAAAGCTTCTCAAACAGTGACGTTCGCATTCGTCGATAAACAAGTAGGTGCCGTTAATTGTGAATCTAAAAATAGAAAGCGTGTTAATTCACAACAACGCGAGAAGCTATCGCATACCTCATTCATGGGTTGTAAAGGGGAAAAAAGTTTTTTTTGTCTATAAAGGATTCTGGAGAAATCCCACGAGAAGAAAATCGACACTTACAACCTCTTCGATAGTCCCATCAGGCATCGACTAAACGAAGCCATGTCTGAGTTCAGTATTCCTGCGCAGATAATTGGTCTCTGCCGGTGTACCCTTACGAATACCAAATCCTCTGTTGGCAATGATCTATCTGCGCCACATGCTGCTCGCATATGCCGATGATGTCGACATTATCGCTCGGACGATGCGAGAGCTATCAGTTGTCTTCTTATCTGTTGAAAGGGAGTCAGCGAAAATGGGTTTGGCAGTAAATGAGAACAATACGAATTTAATGGTTTCATCGAACAAAGTGTCCACCCGTTGGGGAAGCAGCGTGAACGTTGAAAACTATTGCTTTGAGATAGTGGATGAATTCATCTACCTCGGATCCGCCATGGACAAAAACAACAGTGTCAGCCTTGAAATAAAACGGAGAATAGTGCTTTGGGCTACGTGAGCACTTCATAAACACCACCGTATCTCGAACCACCAAAGTCCAACTGTACCAGGTACTAATTTTACCGGTCCTGATGTATGCCTCCAAATCTTGGGTGCTTACACAGGCGGATGCAGCTCATCTGGCGGTGTCGAGTTATACTACCACATTGATGTGGGCAAGCGAATCAAAGTGCAACGATTACGCTGGTTAGGCCATATCGAGGAGATGGATGAGGATACTCCAGCGCGAAAGGTATTTTATAAAGACCTCAAAGGACGGCGCAAAAAGGGAGACCGAACTAGCTTTGGAACTAGCTATACTTACTTAAACTTAATTTCCTTTTACACCCCATGAATGAGGTATGGGATAGCTTCTCGCGAACTAGCCATACAGTGTGGTTTAATTCATTGTTATCAGTTTTCCCCAAAAAAATATCCTGAATATAAAGTTTTTCTCAAAATGTTCTAAAATCATGTGTGGTACTGTGTAATGCTTTAAACATCACATTTCTAAAAAGCCCGTTATGACCTCAAACATTCTTTCAAAAATTGCTCAATTAATTTCTTAAGTAATCGCACAACCCTCGTTATGTTTGGGCAAATTTATATTGCCATGTTCTACAGACTGTTTTCTAAAATCTGTGTACATTTTATTTGAATATCTTTTGTAGATCGAGAAACATTCTGTTAGTAAAAGCGGTTCGTAAAACTGCTAATTGAAATACGAATTTGGCTTCAAAACTTAAAACGTAAGTTCCCTCTACACCCCATGAATGAGGTATGGGATAGCTTCTGGCGTTGTTGTGTATAAACATGCTTTCTATTTAGATTCACAAATAACGGTACCTCGACTAATGCGAACGTCACTGTTTGAAAAACTTCTACTAGACATGCCGATTAACTCGAGACTTATACTGCGTAGTGGTATGGCAATAAAAGAAAAATGTTCGCGTGTTCTAATCACTATGCAACAGCCGGTCCCGAATTTAACTTTACTCTCATAAAACATCGGTTTAGATGTCGAAATTTATTGAGGTCCAATGTTCCACCGGGAGCCAAAAGACATAAGAAACAGAATATATCTTAAAGCGGATTCAAGTCCCCCAAAAAAAAAAATAGTACAAAAGTTCAAATTTTTTAATATTATTGTGGAATTTTCAGAAGTCTTTTAAAATATCCAAGTAAATGACATCACGACAAAGGAACCATTATAGAATCAAAGATTTTTTGAATTAATGAAAAAAAGGATGCTCTAATAAGTACTTGCCGTTTCTCTGCAAAAATACTGTCCGCAAAATGATATGACATTTGGAAGAATTTACAAGGACTTTGAAAGATCGAAGGTACTTATAAAAAAGGAAAGTTTACTTCGTTATATAGAAATAAACTATATAGAAATAGAAATAAATCATTAAGCGATATAATTATTTTTTTTTCTAGGGCAGTTACATTGCCTCCAAATGTTGTTGCTGATCTAAAGCAATATAAAGTTATTAAATAAGCCCAATGTATACTTGACTACAATAGAATTTTATTAAATATTTAATTTGTTTTATTTTTTCGATTTGTTAAAACTTGACGTTACATTTCATATGCATTTCAGCGGAATCTAAACACAAAGTCATAAAATAAAATTGATTTTAATAAAATATTTGTATTGGTTTTGGTAGTTGTTGTTGTTTTAGTATTTTGTTAAATACAATGCATAAACTTACTTGTTGTTGTTGTAGTAAATTCCAATAGTTATTATTGTTAATTGATGCTTTTGCCTCTGATGGGGTGTCAAGGGAATTTTGTTTGATTTATTGCGCCACTTTGCTGCCTCTATATATTGTTATTTTACATAGGAACATATCTATATATGATGACCACACTTGTTTTTGTAATGTTAAAATTTTGTTGTAATTTTGTTGATATTGTATGTATTTTGTTAACACATATTTGTACACATTTTGATTTACGGTTTAGATAATATTTATTTTGATTTTAAAAATATTTCTATTGATGACTGCTGCTCATGTTAATATTGTATACATATATTTTTTTTTTGTTTTTGTTAATACTCGTATGTAAATTATTTGTTATTTAAAATGCCACACTTGAATATATTTTTAAGTATTCCACTGAAGTAACGTTTATCTATTTTTTTTCTCTGTTGTTTGATGTCATGTACATATAGTTGTTGTTCATGTTTGCTTGTAGTATATATGTATATGAATTATGTTTGATTTTCTTTTAATTTTTTTTATTTAAAATGTAATTGTAGTTGTTAATTTTTTTTCCAGCAATTGCATATCTGGTTCACAATAATTACATATTTAGTTTGTTACCACGTTCCATCGTTGACATTTCGCTGGAATGATAAAACAACGAATTCCATGAATTGGGCAGTATTATAATAATTTGTTTTTTTTTGTTGTTGACTTCAGGACGAGGTATGCAATGCATGTGATTAAGTTATTAATTACAATTAGCCTCGTTATTCAATTAAACATATTCCAACGCAAGGTTTTTCTTTGATCCTTTACAATTTATGTTAATTCGTGTAAAATTATTGATTTGTTAATATGTATATAAACAATTGCCTTATTAACAGGTACGAATTAATAAATAACATTTTAAATTATTGTACACAATGAACAGAACAGAATACAAATGCTGAATCTTTTTCTCTCAACACAAAAAAAAACGTGATCAACCCACAACATGTTTCAATATGTTTGAAGAAATGTTGTTGAAAATTTATTTTGTTTGCAGATATTTTGGCAACAAGTACACTCATATATTTTTAAATATAGTTGCTAAACAAAATTTAATTTTATCTACATATATAACACCAAAAGCATTTATATAGATCATGTATGTATGTCTGTGGCCTTTATTTAATATGAGATGATTGGGATATTTAAGATAAAATTAATTCGTTGCTCGGTGTGCATATATATCAGTTACTTTGATTGCTGTTGTGTGGCCGTTGGCTTCTGCACAAGTGACATTGAGAACGGCGTATGAGTAATTTTAATACAAGTATATTCTCATTACGTATGACATATTATCCATATTCGTAACGTATACGCTACAACGCCCTATAGTAGAATGCCCAAATGAACAATACACACATAAAGGTATGAATGCAGTGATGTTTCTTAAATAAAAAAAATATCATTACTTTCTGAAGGACAATTTGTGTTTTTTTCTCTTTGTAATATTTGGAAAAATTTCATTGATATTGAAAAATACAAAGTTATCGGCATTTCTTTACTTGAAGAAAAGGTTATAGAGATTACTATCTCGGACTTGTTTTTTAAAAGACACAAATTCCTGCAAAATCCAACCAGATTTCGTGAGGATTTCGAAGTATTCCTAGTCCATAGGCTAGTCGCGAGTTGATTTCATGATATCGAACTACGAAAAAACACTCGATCAACGAATATTTCTTTATTTAATTTTCACAAATCATCGAAAGTTAGGATAAGCTAAACGACCGATTAGAAGGACATCAAATGTTGTTGTTTTTAGATTGATTTTATGTGGTAGACGCGCACTATGAAAGGATTTTTGAAAATTCGTACTGCAAGGAGGTAAAATGGCCAGCTAACAATTTGAAATTGTTGTATCTCATAAACCATTTTAGGTACGATGTCGAGATTTGATACATATCTTGGTCGTACAAGAATAACTTTTTTGCGTAAAGTGGGTCGGCCCATATCTCACAAGCCATTAGAAGGCTGAAGCTGGAATATTGAATATAGGCATGTATTTTTTGGATTTTGATTTATGACATTAGATAGTGGACGAGAGTTATGAAATTTGCACTTTGTAAACGGAGTTAAAGGAATTAACATGGTGATAATCGCTGAAACTAATCGGTTGAAGCTTTACCAGAATGGATTTGAACTCAAAGAATTATTTCCATCTCAGCTTCGATTGAAATATATTATAAGTGAGTAAGAGAGAGAGAGAGTTAAATATCTTAAGTAGTAATGTTACTTTTTGATTTTCCTGATTAGTCTAAAACATGTTGTCGGCAGCAACTTCGCAGTATTAGTGTCGAGTCAATCGGCATGTCTAGTAAGAGCTTCTCAAACAGTGACGTTCGCATTGGTCGATAAACAAGTAGGTGCCGTTAGTTGTGAATCTAAAAATAGAAAGCGTGTTAATTTACAACAACGCGAGAAGCTATCCCATACCTCATTCATGGGGTGTAAAGAAAATTAAGTAAGTTAGATTAGTCCAAAAATAATATTTTATATACAGTTCAATTTTAAATATTCCCAGGGAAATACTTATTTTTAATTATTCGGGAAAGGAATAACATCTAACAACTTCTATATTTAAAAAAGGCTTGGGTGACTGACTGAACATTCCTCAGCTCAAACGGATAATGCTATAACCTTGAAATTCTGAATGTAGGTTCCTTTTATGACGTTGGAGCGCACTAAGAAATGATTTTTGGAAATTCAGACTGCAAATGAATATTCAGCTTGAATTTTGAAATGTCTTTATCTCATAAACCGTTATAGGTACGAAGAAGAGATTTGTTACATATATTGGTCATGCAAGAGAAATTAAATTTTTGTGCAAGGATTACAATCAAGTTTTCGGCATAGGCACTGTCCGTAGGGTCTCTATCACAGACCTTAAAAAAAAAATAATTAGACAGAGGGCGTTGCACCAACCTCCACACAAGAAAATTTGAATCGGTCATATCTCACGAGCCATTGTGGTTATGAAGATGAGATTTTTTACATAGGTTTCTGGTACAGGGGGGACAACGTCTTGCTTTTTTTAAAAAAACAGTTATATCACCCAAATAAATAGACCGATTGAGATGTTCACTGTGTGTTTCTGTTCGCAAAAACTCTATCATAGGCTTCATGCAGACGTAATTATAAATAGGGGCGTGGCAACGCCCATAAAAACTAAAATTTAAATCATATCATATCCAGATTCATTAAAGGTATGAAGATGGGATTTACTACATATGCTAATAGTACAAAAGTACGTATCTCTGGGAAATAGGTAATGACACTCCGCTTTTGAAAAAAAACCGGCTTTAGATATGATAATGAAATTTAGGGAGATTGTTCTTCTTTTCGAGTAAACGTCATCTAAGAAGAGATTTTTAGAAAATCGTACATTTAGGGGTAAAAACTGGTACCATCGCCTAGACCAAACGGCTAAAGCTATAATCGTATATCGACATGATCCCTATAGAATTAGAGGGGGGGTACCAATCCATCATAGTTGTGCGATACGAATGGATTTTTTGAAAGTCGTTCTTTTAAAGATAAAATGACAATAAGGCGGTGAAATCACCCAGACAAATGGGATAAAGCTACAATCACATGTTCGTTCGTCTTATTAAGCGTTTGCACTTTACTTGTTTAGCTTAAATTCTTAAGAAGATGACGCAACTTGAGCCGGGAAAGTCAGTAGCACATATGTGAACACCCTGTTCTAAATTCATATATTACAATTACCAATATATTAACTATTTGGTACCATACAATAAATTTTACTTGAATCAAACCAAAAATTTATTTTTTTTATTAACATAAGTTGACTAAAAAGTAAAAGTATAATAAATTGTACATTTTAGTGAAATAAATTGTACTTTTAAGTACATTAAATTGTACTTTTAAGTACAATAAATTGTATTTTTTGGTACTTTGGTACACTTGAATCAAAATCTTAGGTGATCCTTTTCTTAAGATAAAAGAATTTTTTGTTTTTTATCTCCGTTTTGTCCTTTTTTTAAATGTGACGTTCTTTGTCCCATGATTCCACTATCAAATCGTGTAATATCTCATTGGAAGCGTATTGAATTCAGCTTTATGACAATTCTGTTCGAATGGATCTTTTCTACACAACAGTAAGTTTTACGGAAAAAAAGCTTAAAATCTCTTGTTTTTCCCAAAAATTTTAGATTTTCCTTTTTAATTTATTTATCTAGATATATAAAGTGAATGTGAGAAAAAAAACACTTAAGATGGTTTAAATATTGTGTGTGTGTGTGTGTTACATCAATAAAGCATCACGGATCAATTTTTTAATGTGGCATAGTGTTGCCAAAACGGGGTTTTTATATGGCAGTAGTTCTGAATGTTCATAGAAAAACATGATTGCATAAATATGTTATCTCATTTATATCAAGAGATATTTGAGAAAATAAAAAAATATAATTTAATTTTTGGACGAGGTTTATTAAGTATTTTTAAGGTTGTGAGCTCAGTTATTCTTGGATTGTAAAGTAATTTATGTCATTGGATAACCAAAAACTCCAAATTATATGCTGAAAAATTGATGCAAATATGTTGCTCACAACCTTAAAAGTACTAAATCAACCTCGTCCTAAAATGACACAATTTTTTTATTTTCTTTAATATCTCTTGATCTAAATGAGATAACATATATATGTAAGCATTTTTTAACTGTTGTTCAAACATTATCTAAATGCAAATTCTTATACCTAGATCTTATTACTGAATTCATTGCATTTCACAAAATATTGCAATTTTTCGAAACAGATTTGGTTTAAACTAGGAAATTTCTCAACACATTGGTATATTTATACCAATCTGTAAATTCTTACACTCTTAAATTAATTAAGTTATGTTCCTGATTAAATGTCATTCTCAGTCAATGCTTTTCTTTATATACGAAAAACTATTAAAATTGTGTTGAAATTCATATTTATCATAAACAAATTTATATCAACATTTTGTTATTTTGTTTCTTGGATAATAAATCATTCCATTAAGAAAGTGAGTTTTTTTATATGCATTATTTTTTCAATGCTTTTAACTTGATGAATTTTAATACATTTAATCACATTTAATCACTTTGCGTTCACAAATCAAACAAGGCGATGATAGATCAAGAATTGCCTAGGGAAAGCAAAAGAAACACATTTTGGTTTAATTAAAAAAAAAAAATTTGGAAATTTTTATTATAACCAACATCAAATACCACTTGCATTGCTGAAATTCAATTCTAATTCTAGTAATTTCTATCAACATCTAGATTTTTTAATTATTGTGAATCTAATTTTATTTGTTGTTTATTTAAATTCTTTGATTTGTCTTCAAATTGACGCTGTGTTATTTGTTAGAAATATTATAAATTTTTTTTATGCATAAAAATGTTTATTTTATTTTTAATTTTTTGCATTATTTATTTTTTGTGGTTAAGATTTTTTTTCCGGTTTTAAGTAATTGCCTTCTATTTTAATACTCTCACTCTCCGACAAGCGAGTACGCGACGTTTCATAATTAAGTGTTCTAAACGCGCCAAGTTATCACAACAAACTGAATTTGCGAATTTTCCTCAACGCATTCACAAGTCCCTCACGGTACAGCAGCAGCAGCTGTAGCAGCTGCAGTCCAGCATCACAAACTCATTGTTGGCCAACTAAAGAAGGCAACAGAATTTTCCTTTAGGCCATTTGCACTTGCTCTCCTCCACTCTCTGGTTATGTTAAATAACATAGAAAGAAAAGCGGTATACTGTTAAGATAACATTTGTTTTGGGATATTTTTCTTTTGTACAGTATGCAAAAAGAAGAGGGTGGTTGGGTGGGTAACAGTTTACTCAGCAGTTAGTCTCGCTCTCTCTCTCTCTGTGTTTTCATTGTGCTAAGCATTCCCATGACAAAGGTAGCACGTGCTTGTTTGCTGGCGCTCTGGTCAAGTGTGTGGGTGACTGGCAGACGTTGACTTTGTTTTGATACTCAACGCAACTTCTGTGTGACGTAAACAAGTAAACAAACAGAGAGAGAGAGTGGTATAGAGAGGAAAATGAATTGTATTGGTTTGTTTTTGTTGTTAATAGTAAAAGACATTTCTTACGTGAGAAACTACGTTTGCTAGTAGTATCTGTTAATGTGTCTGCTTTTCTTTGAAGTATCAAATGTTAAGCTCGGAATTTTCGGAATGTTTTGAGATACTATATGAGTGGAAATTCTTAAAAATTTCGCCAGAAACCAATGCACTTTTAGAAAACTTAAGTTTAGAAGTTTGTTAAATTACCTGTACGTAATTTACTAGACTCCGAAGTTTGTTACGATACCGTAGTTCTATTGCAGTTTCAATTGATTGTGTTATATAACTTAATGAATTTTGTAATCTTAGCTTATTTTAAAGAGGAGTACTGGGTTTAACGAGGAATTATATTCAAAGTACGAAATCAAAATCAATGACTTTTGTGTGGTTTTATACCCTCACCCTACGGTTAGGTGGGTATATATGATTTGATACGACCCAAAAGTGTAACACATAGAAGGAGTCACTTTAGAACTTAGGTTTCTTTGAACCAGATTCGATTCATGACTTTTTAAGTCGTTTGAGCAATGTCCGTCTGTCTGTTTGTCCGGCTCGTACGCACGATAACATTCGAAAGACGCAACCATATGTTTTGAAACTTTGCACGAGTTAATATTCCAGCAATACTACTTACGGTATTACAAATGGGCTACATAACCACGCCCCTTCTGGTAGCTCCTATTCAAATATATCATTCCGCCCACTTTAGAGATAGAGCAATAATATCAATACTCCCAACGCTTTCGTACCCAAATTTTGTATTAAGTAAAGCTATAACAGGATATAGTTTTGGAGAAAAAATTGGAAGTCAAGCCACTCCCCATCTGGCATCTCCCATAACCATCTGGTACCGCTCACTTTAGAAATCGAGTAATAATATCAATACACCTAAGGCGCCCGTGCCCAATTCCTGTTTTTTGTTAAGATATAACAGAATAAAGTTTTGGAGAACAAATTTTAAGGCTAGCCACGCCACTTCTGGTACCTCCTATACAAATGTACCATTTCGCCCACTTTAGAAACCGAGCAGTAACATCAATACACTCGACAGGGTAGTGCCCAAATTCTGTATTTTGTTAAACTCTAATACGATAAAGGTTTGGAGAAAATATTGGAAGTCTAGCCACGCCCCTTTTTGTATATTCCATACACTTGTATCACTCCGTCCACTTTAGTAACCGAGTAATAGTATCAATATACTAGAAAATTGCATGTTTTACTGAGGGTATATGTAAGTCGGGTTTCGCGACATAAACTTTCTTACTGGTTTTGTTTTAAATTGAATATTCCAAGAGGTCGAAAAAGCATTGATAACATATATTTAAATTTTGAATAAAAACTTAATATTTATGAACATCTGAATTATTATACATTTTGTCAGACGGCCTTAAACTCTGGCGTCTGTATTGCCCCAATTTTTTTCTATGAGCAGGCAAATTTAAATTCCTATTCCATTATTGATGTAATTTGTAAAATTTTAATTTATTAAATGAAACATTTATTTTGAAATTATTATTTTTCCAAACATTTCCCCCAATGTACACAATCGTCATGACATAGGCGTAATCTGCTGGAATTAGCGACAAAGGTGAACTCTTTGTGACAGCTTACGTACTGTTGGCGCAGCAAGGGTCGCACGATTAGTGAGAAAAATAACTGTTTTATATTGTTGCTGTTGTCAACGCATTTGCGAACCCAAATCACGTTCGTGGATCAAATCTATGTTTAATTACACAATAACACACACACGTACAACTCAAATATGCTCTCGCACACATTAAGCCATGAGGGAAAATTCATTCATGATACTGTGGCTTATATGATCTCAATACTTGTACTCGTCTATCTTGTTGTCTGTATTTGTTCTGCTTTCACGTATGTTGTCTATTCTATACGTCTATGTTTGTCAGTGAATGGACTAAGGAGGGCCGCTGTGCTCAAGATTGTTTATGTTCACGGCGGGGTTTTGCTCCCAACGTGTAAGTGTGAAATTAGAGCAAAGACATTTTTCACACGGGTATCATGGGACTTTGAAGTGTTGTTTGTTATTTTCTTTATGTTTAGAGCCAAAGGAAACTTTTCTGGCAATTGAGTGAAAATATCCACTGGCTGAGTGGTTAAGGAAATTAATGTTAGGTTTCATTGCTACCATTTGTTTGCTGGACAATTATATTCAACTTAAGAATACAACTTAAGTTAATTTGGAAAATTCAAGAAAATGTTGGCAAGGTAAGATTTCAAGGGTTACTCAAAAACACAATATAAAATTTAGTTTCGGTTAAATGAAAATGATGTAATTGAATTTGGTTTAAGCATTTTAGCTAAAACTTATAAAATTGCACAATTTTTGTAGTGAGGTTAAGGTATAAGTAAAAAAAGGCTTTTAAAATTACACAGTACAACACATGATTTTGGGACTCAATTCTGAGAACTGCACGTGAAAGTAGCCCCAAAAAGAAGAAGTTCTGCATCATTCGTGTTGTCAAGTTACATGCTATAATAATATAATATCGATTCGAAGTTAGTAAGTATCGTATAGGCTCTTTTGTTTGACATAACATAAATACTATATGGTCATAAGTAATATTTCACGTAAATCATATGCCACGGAGTACAACAGTTTTATTGTAACTGCTACAAAAAAAACCCAGTTCAATATCATTTGATGAATGGAAAAGTGAAACTGTTGCTTATGTTGGAAAACGCTATATGAACAGACCAAAGGAATTGTAACTCTTAATTTTTTAAAATTTGTTTCAGCTAAATCGGACTAGTGGTTCTCGAGTTATGTCAAACAAAAGAGAATAAAACGTGACAAATTCCCCTATATGATACTTACTAACTTCGAATCGATATTAAATTATTATGGTATGTAACTTGACAAAGCCAATGATGCAGAACTTTTTCTTTTTGGGGCTACTTTCACGTGCAGTTCTCAGAATTGAGTCCCAAATCAATGAGCTGAAAAATGTTGTACTTTGTTATTGATGTCTCTTTTATAAGGACGTCTCTTGCAGTAAGCGGCAATCGTTAAAGTTATCTAATACTGGAAGTTTCAATTGATTCAATATTTACTTACTACTGCTACGGTAAATAAAGACTAGAGCATAACTCTATGACGAAAATGTAAAACTGAACCGCGAACCCACAGCATCTCTATCTTCATATAATATTTGGTATATAAAATTACGAATTAGGCTTATAATAAAGTCTTACCTTCAAAACATTGTAAATCAATTCACAAATTTCAAAATTAACAGCCAGAAATTATTGCAATCTTCTTAAATTTCCAATTTATAGAAATTGTTAATAACCTTAGCTAGGTTCCACAGCCTGGACAGCAACAATTTTCAGCATTTTGAGTTTACCAACGTAAAGTTACTGTCACTAAGTAGAAAAAAGCGACATAACGAAGCGACATCCGTTTCCTGTATCTCACTGGTAGCTCTTATTAAAAAAGGGGTAGAAAAGGGCAGTGATATTATTTCTATCAATCTGCCATAAAATGGTTTCCATGGAACTTATGGATTTTTTTTCACAGTTTTTTTTGCTGCTACTTTTTTTTCATTTACTTTACATATACATCCTGTCTCTAGTTGTGACTGTACGGAGTGAATTTGTTCGGAGTGTACGTGATAACGTAAGGCGAAAGAAAAGACAAATTAAATGGTAATACAATTATCAACATCTTTAAGTGAAATTGTCTATATCGTTTTTGTGCAAAACAGGTGGTTCTGCACAAGGTGCTGCTGGAAAAACAAAAAAAATAGCATGGCATATTTTAAAAGCCTAGCAACAAGAACTGCGATACAATTAAAATACAAAATTAAATAATAAGCAAATTTACAATAAATTGAGTTTAAGTGAATATTAGAAGCAACGTTATTTCAACGCATATATTAGAGATTTTAACTGGTAAAAATGTTCATCAAACTATAGCCAATCCTTTAGACTTGCACATAATTTTGTTGTTGTCTCTATGTTTCGTAATATTTCCTTACTTTCTGTCAATACTCTTACTTTCACGTTAGTTGCCATTTTCAATATGGAATATTATAAACGTGTATATACTACAATTCCAAATATTTCGTTTAGCATCCTTAGAATGAAGCACTTTACACAATTTCTATACTACCGCCCCTAACCTAAGGAATAGCACAATACATTCTTTGGTTTAAATATTTTCACTACAAAGAATAACATAAATATAAATTGCGCCACAGAAATGTGGTTGAGGAGACTGGAGGCCATTGGCACCGCCTCCAGCAAACGTACACATGTATCGCATCAACAGCCTTACTGACAACCTGCCAACCACTTCGTCTTCACAATGTTGGCTTTATACGTTACAATTCGTTTATAATGTAGATGTTTATTTACTTCCTCGTATTTATAGTCGACCGACACCGCGAAATGTAATCATTCAATATTTTGACATTTTATAAATAACCAATTTAACTATGGCTCATCTGGCTTTATGGTTTACGTTCATGTGCACACTGATGTGTTAATACCCAATTGTAATTAAACAACAACAGAAGTTTACATGAGATGGGTGGAAAGCGGTTTGGGCCAAGCCAAGAATAGATGGAACAGAACAGAATAGCAATTAAGGTTTTATGCTAACATTTTAATATTATTGCATTTTATTATAGAATTTTGGGCGTTATTAAGGAATTGCTGAGTATATTGTGGTGTTGGATTGTATATTCGTTAAGTTTAATTGTTAAAATGTAACATTTAATATAAAAAGTAGTAGAAGCTATGCAATAACTAAATACGATTGTAAACTCAAGTTTTTAAGCGAAGTTTATTGGGTTGTTGCTGTTTGCCACAAAATTCAAAGATTAGACTGGCCGAAGATGTTTAGGTGCCAAGTGAGTACATTGGATGACACCCTCGTGAATAAGGTTTGCCAGGCACCGAATTCGAAAAGTCGGGAAAACCGAGACTAAAAATCGGTATTTGTCGGGACAAATGAAAAGATCATATTTTGACATTTTTTATTATTTTTAATTTATCCACTTAACTTTCAAAAATAGTTTTATCGTCCGCTGAAAGTCCTTTTATTATAGAATTGGCTTTGCTTCCATAAAACTTATCATACATTCTACTTCTAAGACTATTCAGTAATTTATTCACTATGCAAGGTACTTCGACAATAGTACACGAGTCATATTCTAGAGCTAATATGGACGTTTGAAATTCTTGTAAAGTATTTTGTAGAAAGTATAGATAGAGCTCAGATATTCCTTCCAACACACATTAAGTGCACACAACTAGTTAATAAGAGAAAAGGATTTTTTGTACCTCCTTTAATATTAATAGATTATTCTAAGAATAGGTCGTATTTTTGAAAAAAGCTTTGTATGATACTTTTGTATTTTAATGTGATGTCATATAATTGGTCTTTTTATGGCTTCCATATATCATAAAAATAAATTAAATGAAATATCAAAAAGTCGGGATTTTCCCCTGAATTACTTCAATACTCGAGAAGTCGGGAAAATCCCGCGTAATCTCGACCATCTGGCAAGCTTATCGTGAATACGTTCCTCCATACCATCTAGATATAAACCGGTCGTGACATGATGGTTAGAACACGCTACTAGCAGGTGCGGCTCCTCCAGTTATCTACATTTCTCTTTTATTGCCGGCACCCTCGATGTTGTCAACAGCAAATTTGCAGTTTAAAAATTTTTAAAAATAGAAAGCGTGTTAATTCACTACGACCCAAGAAGGTGTCTCATATCTCATTCATGGGGTATAGGGGAAAACTTAGTTTTTTGTTATACCACTTAGATACACTGGATTGCTGTTAAAAACTTTACTGTTTAGTTATTTCCAAAAAAACACTTAAGGAATAAGTCTGGGCTAAAAGATGCAGGTTTATTGGATATCAATTTATGACCGAAAATTTCGCCAACTGTACGCGAACTCTATGAGGTGTGACATGTTGCCCACCTTGCTGAATTCACAATGGTTGATTAAAACAATCAAACTCTGTAGCGTTAGAGCAAAAATTTCTGTATTATGGCAATATACAGCACTGTTACTGTAACATCATGTGATCTTCATAAAAGTATGGACACCTAATGCCACCTACTGACACGCTACCCATATATGTAGTAATCTTCGGTGAATGCAGGGGATTTTGTTACTTGAATTTTGGAATAATATTCATTCAGTACCTAAAATTTTACTGATGACTAAATTAGTACAGAAATTTCAGTCATAGAACTGACTGATAATTACCCTAATATTGTGTCCTTTCTCCAAAATTTCGGGTGTATATTGATAAGCTCTGAGTTAATGATATTAACCGATTTTTAAGTAATATTACTTACACAGATTTGGGACTCAATTCTGAGAACTGCACGTGAAAGTAGCCCCAAAAAGAAGCAGTTCTGCATCATTCGTTTTGTCAAGTTACATACCATAATAATTTAATATCGATTTGAAGTAAGTAAGTATCGTATAGGGGAATTTGTCACGTTTTTGGAAGAATCAGCAGCAAAAGAAGCAGCTAACCAGAACTACTTGAGAAATCTTCACCAGACGATAGATTGCCTCACTAATCGAAGGTGTAACAGAAACCAAGCAGTCGCTGTTCGCAGTGGAGCGCTACTAACAGACAATGATGCACCAATGAACAGATGGATGGAGAGTACAACATAGATAAAGATACGGAAGATGAATTGAATAACAGCAGCCCTGCACAAAACAATACAGGATAACAATCAATAACCCTCCAAGCCTCAATGGGAATTGGAAAATTAAGAAGTAATAAGGCAGCAGCTAAAGATGAAATACCAGCCGAAATTCTATGTGCTGTCATCGAAACCATGGCTCAACTTCTACAGCCTCACATCCCGTCAGTTTGGGAGGAAGAAGGGCTACCTCCAACTTTGAAAAAGGGCATCATTGTAAAGTTACCGAAAAGTGGCGATTTGAAAGATTGCAACAACTGAAGAGGATTTACTCTAATGAATACCATATACAAAATATTGACAGTAAGATATCACAGGGGAAGACTTTAAAATACAATAAAGAACAATCTGCGAGATGAACAGGCAGGTTTCAGGCCAAATAGAAGCTGCTTAGATCTGGTCAATACTCTACTCATTATACTACAGCAATCTATAGAATGGCGTACCTCCTGTATCTACTGTGCATAGACTTCAAGAAAGCCTTCGAAACCACCAAACAGAGTGCCAAATGGAAAGCATTGAGTAAGAAAGGAGTACCCCAGAAAATAATTCAAATCATCAGAGCTATGTACAAGGATGCAGAACTCTCAGTTCTTCACAAGGGAAGCATCAGCCACACATTTCAAACTAACGCTGGAGTAAAACAAGGATGCCCTCTATCACCTCAACTGTTTACCATCGTGCTGGATGAGATCATGAGCGAAGTCTGTCTAGAGAATAGGAATAACATGGAGTCTCTACTCGCACAAAATCTCCAACATGCAAACGAAACTGGAAGATCTAATAAGATTAACGCATAATGTTGGACTTGAGATAAATATCAAGAAAACCAAAGCCATGAGAATAAACAATGTAAGCATAGAAAACATCATGCTACAAGACCAACTAGTCAAATACGTAGATGGATTCTGCAATCTGGGCGGTATAGTGACAACAAATGGCGGCGCAGAAACAGACGCAAGCTGCAGGCTTAACAATGCGAGAGCGGCATTCGGACGATTGCAATCAGTATGGAGAAGCTTATAAGTATAAAGACGAACCAAGCTTAGAATATTCAGTGTATGCGTAAAGTCTACTATGTTGTACATCAACAAGTGCCTTAGAGTCATATGCAGAATATTCTAACCCAACACAGATTTCTGAAACTTCAGTAACGAGGAACACATCCTGAAACAAATTAATCGTAGAAAATTGAGGTCGATTGGCTATACCATCAGGAAAAGGTCGGAAAGTATCACAAAGATGGCCCTAGAATCGAATCCTGAGGGCTCAATATTCCGTGGTCGACCCAAGAAAACCTGGAGACGAACGATACTCCAAGAGCTGGGACAATGCAATCTTATATGGGAAGACGCTAAAATAACAGCAGTAAATCGAGTATGATGGAGATGCTTTGTGGAAGCCATATGCTCCCAAGAGGGTTATTAAAAAAAAAAGATGCCGCTGCCGTCATTGACCCATTTGTCTTGCAATCCGAAACTGCTGCTAAAATTACAGGAAAACGATGCGTCATTTTTTTTTATTCCTCAAGAAATGCTTCCAACAAGACTTTGCAACAGCGCGTGAAACCATCACTTTGTTGAGTCAAACGTTGGGTAACTGCATTTTCTCAAGAAATGGATCTGTGCTGGCCACCTCGCTCCAATTTTTGTGAGGCCATTTGTATGGGAGCTGCCTGAAGTGGTGTTGCAAATGTTTCAGTTAAATGCGATGTTGTCTACTATTGCAAGACAATTTAACTAACCAAATTCAAAATACTGGTAACTGAAGGGTTTGGGTTGAGCTATAAGGTCTATTTACAGTCTTATAGCTTGAATACATTTTCATAAGGATCATTAAAGGTTAAAATTAATAATAAATAATAAAATAAATAATTCAAATAAGTATAAATAACACAGAACAACACAAGAATTTGGGACTCAATTCTGAGAACTGCACGTAAAAGTAGTCGTAAAAAGAAGAAGTTCTGCATCATTCCTTTTGTGAAGTTACATGCCATAATAATTAAATATCGATTTGAAGTTAGTAAGTATCGTATAGGGGAATTTGTCACGTTTTATGTTTTTTTGTTATATTGTTATATGGTGGCGTATGATTATCAGAAGTAATATTCCACGTTAATCATACGCAACGGAGTACAACAGTTTTATTTTAATTGTTACAGAGTAAACCCAGTTCAAAATCATTTGATGAATGGAAAAGTGAAACTGTTGGTTATGTAGGAAAACGTTATATTAACTGATTAAAGGAATTGTAATCCTAAATTTATAAATAAACATCACAAAATCCAAATTACTTACTAACTATAAATCGATATTAAATTATTATGGCATGTAACTTGACAAAACGAGTCCCAAATTAATGGGCTGAAAATGTTTGTACTGAGTTATTTACTCATATACATAGTGACTCATCGTCATTATTACAAATTAATACATGCAGCTGACAATTATAACATTTCTTCCAACTAATAGCAACTGTTTTTAAAGCTAACCCCTCAAAGATGTTGTCAATCTCCAAGAAAACCCAGTGTCATGACGTTTTCATTATTCTCTTTCGTCTCCTCCCCATCACACAAACTGCACTCGGTGGCAGTGCTGGAGTCATGTTGTGTAGAGCCATAAGACTTCTAGTTTATGATGATATCATCAACAATGTTACTGCAATTTCGAACAGCAGACATCGAATATTAACAGCTGTTAGCTATTTAAGAACTTTGTCTTCTTTTTTTTTCTTACCCGTAATAGTAGCTGGTGTTGTTATTGTCATACAAACAAACATCAATAGAAAACAATTGAAAATTATTTCCTTCTTGTCCACTAGGATATTGAGAGAGAAATTGAAAGAGAGAACACGAAGAGCAACTATCGTCGTGTCACTGTAATAGGCAATAAAACCGAACGTTTACAACATCAATAGTTGTAACAATGAGACAACTTGAGACTTTGCAATGGCAGCAGCAGTCTTGAGAAACTGGCAAAGTGAAATATCGCTGACGGCCAATACTAACAGAGAGAAGATTAATTAAAATGTCGATTGTGTTAAGAGTTAATAGCTGTCAGTATCTGGTTGCATTGTAGTAGCAAATGAAACAGAGAGCGGAAAATTGTCAAAGAAACTATAATTAATCAATGAGATTTGGATTTATTTAAAATTTAGCAATTTTTATGGTAATAAAGGGTTTGTGTAACATTCAACAATGGAACCTATGTAAATATCAAAAACCACAAAATACACAAAAGTGTTTTAATGAAGTTTCGTCAGCCTTTTGATAACAAATATTAACTTTGCTTTGTGTGTGTGTGGAAAGAATCTAAACAGGTAGATGAAAGCAAACACCTTTTGGTCCTTTTTATTAGCTAGTGGTAACAATAGCCTAAAACTTTTCCAATCATTACCTATATTTTTTAATTTTAATGAAAACCCTTAAAGTGGTCTAATAAGTTATTATATGAGTTTATGTTACGTTATACGCATTACTTCTTTGGGTATCTGTCTTGTTTAGTGTGCACTGCGTAGAAAACCCAGCAAGGAGTTGCTCACCCCGATGAGAATATTTATTATTCTTTGTGATGTCGGCCGGTATCTCTACTTGATATTGATTTATGGTTAATCATTGGGTTTTCCCAATACTCGGTCTCTTGATTGGAAATCACCTTAGAGTGACTTAAATTAATTGAGCTTTGTAGGGTCTTGTAGAATAAACACAAAAAGTTGGCCCTTTCGGCCTAAACACGTTGATCTTTTCATGGCACGTTGACTATTTTATAAATGACAACATTGGAGTTCATTTTAATCCTCAAAGGAGTGGGATTGAGTAATCAAGGCAGTTTCACCAAGGTAACAATTTGTTTGCTTTTTGTAAAAGAAAATATTATATGTTTAAGTAGAGCGAAGGAGCAGATAGATAGATTAAGTGTCATCCTTAGCAGAGGTAATTAAATACAGAAATAAAATATTTGTGTGTCTAGGTATTGACATCCGGTTAAGTTCAAGGATGTGTCCCCGAAACTATTTCTTCACATGTGAACACCGAAAGAGCACTTATAAAACCATGAAATACAGAAGAATTACACAGTACAACATTTTTTAGCTCATTGATTTGGGACTCAATTCTGAGAAATGCACGTAAAAGTAGCCCCAAAAAGAAGAAGTTCTGCATCATTCGTTTTGTCAAGTTACATGCTACAATAATTTTATATCAATACTTACTAACTTCGAATCGATATTAAATTGTTATGGCATGTAACTTGACAAAACGAATGATGCAGAACTCCTTCTTTTGGGGGCTACTTTGACGTGCAGTTCTCAGAATTGAGTTCCAAAATCATGTGTTTTACTGTGTCATAAAAAGTAAACCGCGACATGGTGATTAGAATGCGTAACTATAATGCGGGTGACCTGGGTTGGAGCACTGCCACAGCCATAACTTATTTATTTCTTTAATCAATGGCCCCCTTGATGTTGTAAACAAATGTTTTTGAGTAGGCGAGTCAATTGGTCTATTGTTAAGCTGTAACGCACATATATGCAACTACATATTCATAATATCATTTTTGGGTTGCAAAGTTGAGGAGAGTTTTTTTTTTTTAAAGAGGTATCAAATAATCAGTTTGTTGTATTATAACTTTAGCTAGTTTTTAGGACACCTAAAAACATTTGGGTAACATGATATTGTCATAGTTCGGTTTAAGATCATTTCTATTGGCAATTATATATTATTGCCAATAGGTTTTTTGTTCAAGAGTGTGAAATGTATTATGTTGACAGCAGGTTAGGCGTATGACGTCATTTCGACATTAACCACAATGTCTCGTCAGCGCCCTTTGCTGTGCCTTCTCCTCTATCATCACAACCTTAAGGGAAGAAAGCATCTCAAAGTTAATGAGAACTTTTCCCAACGGTGCGAAGAAAGCATCCTCGAAGCGCACAACATGCCAACATAATACACACACATGCCCTTGCCTATGCATGTGTCCATCGGACACAATTGCACAGGAGTTTTGTTGTTGACAAAGTGCCAACCCCATTCTGCGTACCGTCAGTGTTTCGTTGTTCTTGATTTTGTTTTTTGTTGATCTGCAATGAATTATGATATTGTCATAGTTCGGTTTAAGATCATTTCTATTGGCAATTATATATTATTGCCAAAAGGTTTTTTGTTCAAGAGTGTGAAATGTATTACATTTTCAACTTTTTCGTTCGTTTTATTTGTATAAGTCTTGACCTCGAGCTTGATAATTTAACAATTAAATTAAAAATTACAAAAAAGGTCGATATAATCAAAAAAAAAAAAAAAAAAATTTATGTGAATTAAAAATTTTACTTTGAAAGTAAAGTAAACTACTATTAAAAACTCATCTCCATAGTAGAGTCTATGCAAAGCAGCTATAATAATGAACATTCAAATTTTAATAACAATAATTTCAAACCAAAGTTAGGTAAGTTGAAAAACATGTCACCAACTCCGAGCCTTGTTAACATTTAGAAAATATGTCGTAGCAGATATTTCTATAATTTACATATCTCTATTGTTGGGGTATGTTTTTCGAATGTTAACCTAAAGTTTGACTAACGAGCAAACATTTTACAGCATCCTCTTCAACATCGTCATCATCATAAAACATGCCCAGGCTGAGCTTAACTCAAAAATGTATTAACCCACAAAAAAGGGTATGAGTTGCTCTAATCTACAAACTGTCACCGTCCAACGAACTACCTTCCGGCTAGCTAATACTCAACAACAGCACCAGCGGAGCAATTCATCCATCTCTAGCAAAGTTCAAAACGCTCTTAAGTGTCGATGATGATCATCATTAACATTATTATCGTGTTGTATTGAACACTTTGTTTAGGTTTATGTTCAGGATGTTTATTGCTTTTATCTGAAATGACGTTAGCATTACACCACTTCAGTTCGTCACAATAAGCCTATTAAGCACTTTCAATTTATTCTGACAGA
The DNA here is from genome assembly GCA_964034835.1 of Muscina levida. Taxonomy (NCBI): domain Eukaryota; kingdom Metazoa; phylum Arthropoda; class Insecta; order Diptera; family Muscidae; genus Muscina; species Muscina levida. The sequence goes on from OZ035880.1 coordinate 2,565,315, forward strand.
ATGGCACGCCAGTGGATGAGGGTTTTTAGCTGGTGGCCGATGGGTGCAAGAGCGGTGGATGGATGATTTGAGTCTTTATCATCCTCTAAGATGGCCAATGATGGGGTACGAAGGATGGTAATTATAGTTGGATATCATTTATACAAATAAACATATACAAGGGTTTTCAGTGTTGTGAATCACATAGCAAGGATAGGATTTGTTGTTGCTATGGGTCATTTGGAGCCATTGAGCTGAGAAGTGTGAATAATTGTTAAATGTTTATTGCTGTATTACTAAATTTTGTACTGTGTAATTAATATAGAAATACGCAATTGTAGTAAGTTTAGAAGAATTACACAGCCTTTAATAGTACTAAAAAACTAATTATTCAGTTCAAATACCCATATCTGAATTAGGGTTAACCTTCCTCTCCGGCCTCGTTTTGTTCTTTGTCTTCTATAGTGTTATATTTCTAGCTGCCTGACTCGCACTGGTGTTTTAGTTTATTTATCTCTAATGTATCATTTTGCACTGCCAATATGGAGCAAAGACTCAAACTTCATGCACTACACCGTAATCTTGATTTTGTTTATTAGTGCAATGTTTATCATATAGACACCTTATATCAGTCTCGCCACTACTGTGCAACGTAACTCTGAGTACTTCACATAATTAACGATGTACGCACTAACTACACGCTTTGGCAGAGAACCGTCTGTACTCAGAGGCTCAAAACGCAAGTACTCGTTTTTCTTTCATCTAGTCTGCACTTTATATTGCACTTCGGTTGGGACCTTGTGCGTAATGTAGCCGACAAACGCTGGTAACTAATATAAGATACAGCAAGTACTCAAGTACTCGTACAACAAAATATTGTATTCTAATGATGTGTATTCAGGTAACACAAGTATTAAACAGGCCTGTTGTAAGCTTAATATGTTTTCGCAAACATCAAGTTTCTTACATAGTATAGTCCATTATAAAAGAGCTTATACCATTATAAATAGTACAGGTATCATACTCAGATTTAGTTTAAATTTAGTCATGCAGTATGACCGATAATGGTATATCCAGGACAATGAAAGGTTATAATTTGGTTATTGAATTGTACATTGTAATAACATGTATATAAAGTGTTTTTCGTGAAAAACACATATGAGAATTCATAACTAAAATAAAGTTTTATTTCGTACTTTGTTGTTCGGCAATGGCAACTATTTATGTTAACTTATTTGTATTTTATTTTTCATAGCAAAACTTCCGGAGGTTTATGATGTAGTAATGAAACAATATCAATAGTGTTATTAATTTTACAAGTAAAAAAATTACTAACTTTTTAACTACACATAGATCAACTGATTGAAACTCATATTTTCGTGTTAAAGATAAAACTAATTGGAAAAAGTACGTGTTGTATAGGGTTAAGAATTGGTTTAAAATTACATTACTTGTATACAAATTTATAAATTTATTTATATATATGTTAATTATATTAAAATTATATGGAGATTGGTGAAAACTTTCATACATAACACAGCAATATCATTAAAATACATTTATCTTTTATACTAAACATCAAGATGCAAAAAGAAGCTTGGTTGGGATGCAGGCATCTCATTCGTAGAAGAGATCACTTAGGTCCCTATAGACCCATTGTGAAACCAAAACGAAGCTTAATTTGTTAAATTTTTTGACCATTTAGAGTCTTTTTATATACATATTACTTCAGCTTAGCGAAAAAATCACATAAAATCTATCGAAAAGTTTTTCTTACAAGCTTACATAACACAGTACAACACATGATTTAGGGACTCAATTCACTCAACTCCCTATACGGTTCTTACTAACTTCAAATCGATTTTAAATTATTATGGCATGTAACTTGACAGAACGAATGATGTAGAACTCCTTCTCTTTGGGGCTACTTTAAGGTACAGTTTGAGAATTGAATCCCAAATCAATGAGCTGAAAAATGTTGTACTGTGTTATGATCAAATATATGATCACTAAGCTATCCTTGATGAAATCTTTAGAATCCAGAATATGTTTTGCTTTTGGAAATGAATTGTTTAAATTTCTGCGTGTAATGTAGCTATATTATATAAGACATTTCATCAAATAGCTTTGCCTACATACAAAAACACCAAAAAGTATACATGTACTATATAGTATTTTTGTGTCACATTTCAAAGCCACAAACAATTTTAAACCAGTGCACACAAAGCATTTGTCAAACTTTTTGTAAGTAGTTAACAATGTTTTCCTATTGAAGTAAAGTACATAACATGACATACGTTTTAATGCTTAAGCAACAACTGCTGGATAAAATTGCTTAAAATAATTTAAATGTATATCTTTTCAACATAAAAGATTCTCGTAGATAAAGACAATTCACATAAAGTTAAATATTAGAAAATTCCATAAGATGTTTAAAACAAAAGTGTACTGCTAGAATAATTTTGTTCATGAGTAAATTAAAACTTTATCTTGCCTTAATTTAAGAAAAAAAAATGTCCAACTTTCCAACAATTGTTTTTATGACTGCATGTGGTATCTTAAGATTTTGCATTGTTGGTCGTTTATCTTTATGGTAGCACCTTTAAATACAGCAAGGGGTGAGGGGTTACTTGTGCTGCTAAAGCAGTTTGTTAAAATTTCCTGAAGTTTCTTAATGAAAACTTTAAAAGTTGGCTTTCAAAGGCTCAATGTTTCTGGTTAATTGAATGTTATGCTTTGTTATTGTTTCTAAATTTGCAAACGCTTACAGTTATTAGCTAGTTCTTGCATTTAGAAGGCTGTAAATAACAAATTTACAAATTCAAGTAAAAGCTTTTTTTATAGATATCTTTTGATTTGTTATTTGATTTACGTTTTTTTTTATAGGGACCATTCATTAGCTGTAAATTGTTCCTATGTATGCCATAAAACTGTGGTGGCCGTATACTTAACCTTGTAGTATTGTTCAAATATGGTTGGCTTTAAGCAATAACGTATGAGCAACAATGGACATGATAAATAAATATAACGTATACTTAATGCCTGAACATTAGCTAATACCTGTAGGGGATTTAAAATCGAAACCGATAACCGTTTAACCGGTTTTTTTCTCCGAAACTGTATGCCGATTTCTTCAGAAATGCCATTTTCGAATACCCGGTTAAACCGGTTTTTTGATGTTGGTTAACCGGTTTTTTAAAAAGGAACAGAACATTGCTAGGTTAATTCCAGGCAAATCGGCAAGGAAAGTTGCTTACGCTTATCCGATATTCTTTGAGCAAATTTCATTGAAATTTCCTTTTGCAATACGAAACTTTGTGTGATCTGCTTATCTTGAAATGGATGGAATGCCTTATGAATTCATATAAAAAACATTCAATTGTCGCTATCTCCTACACAAACCATTCAATCGCGAAAAAGTGCTTAATTTGCGATCCCCATACAATATTTGTGAAATCACTAAGATATAGTTGGGTTGGTAAGCCATCGATATTGATATGAAGATATGCAGTTATCCCCTAAAGTAAGTGTCTGATCGCAAAAATTTAGTTGGGAAAATCACCAAGATAAAGTTGGATCTCATCTTGAAGTAGATTGAGTTCTCACTTTCAAATGGGTGGGATGCCGTCGATATTCATATGAAAAACTTAAAGTGCCTTAATCTCCTACACTAAATGAGGTAAATTTGTGATCAAAACGATACCGTAATTCTCAACCAAGCTAAGTGTAAAATGTAAGATTTTGGTAAGTAATATAGATTCCACTTATATGATAAGTTCTAATTTTGTAATAACATCTGTTTGAAAGAATTTATCATCCTGGGATTTAAATAGAATATAAATTAAAGCAAACTAAATTCTAAACTTCTAATTATTTGAAAACATGCTAAATTGACTTAGCATACTTGAGAATTAAGGTATCGATATTAATATGTTTTCATATTTAGTTCACATCTAATTTCATATTTGTTTTTATTTTAAAAATTCCGAAAAACTGTACGAAATCGGTTAATTCGGGTGTTCACTAAACCATGTGTTCAAAAACCGAATTGCTGAAAAAAGGTATTTTTCGAATAAACTGGAAAACGGGTTTCTAAAATATTTAAGTATTTGAACACTATAAATACCAGTAGTGGATAATGGGATAATGGAACATAATTTGTAGTCCTGTGAATCCCTCCTAAAACTTTCTTTTGATTTATCTAAAATTTCTTCATGGCTTAAATGTATGAAAGCTACACTTGCTAAGCTGAACATCTCCACTTTTTGGTTTTTGAAAACATTAATTTTAAATCACTGACAGATTTCATATTATTTCTACTACAAAATAAATTCTAAATTCCAATATTTTTCATTCACTTAAGGTGCTACATTGTATAAGTATACAGGGTTGACTAAAAGTAGTCGTTAATCGATAGCCGAACTTCGATTAGTTCAGACCATAAGCCATAAATTGTTTTTAGAACTTACCTGGCGAATTTTTTTTAAAATGGCCTGTTGCTTCTGATCGGGTTATAATACATACTCACAGCGACTTCTGTTGTCTGATCCCCCCACAGCGATTTCGGTAGTCGGTTCCCCTACAGCGACTTCGGTTGTATGTTACCCCACAGCGGCTTCGGCTGTCTGTTACCCACAGCGACTTCGGAACATTCGGTTGTGTGTTCGTAAGGTAGTTTATAAGTATATTACACAATGCAACAAATTTTTGATCCCGGCTTCTAAATAGCTGATCCTTATGTAAAATTTTACGCTAAATTCAAATCTGCTCTGAAATATATGAAAAGTAGAACGGTTTTTGAGATATCGGGATATCATTTTATATGTTTTAAAAAAAGGTAGGTCTACTAAAATGCCATTTTCTCAGGTTATAGTTCACCAATTTTTGTAAACTGGAACGAAAATACCAGATAATAAAATTATTTCATAAAAAATGACAGTTATTTAATATCCAAACATAATAACGAAGCTATGGCACTTCAAAGTTGAATTTTTATAAAATAAAATAAAAAATATCTTAGGACCTCCTCGTCCTTTACTCCGTTGCAATTTAACAATTCGACATATATAATGGATGGTTGCATTGTAAGTTCGTTGTTAACTATCCCCATCGTGATACAGAGTAAATAACAAATATTTTAAAAATATCATTAAATTTAGATCTGGAAGATATAAATCGCATGCAATTGGCCACGCTTACCTAGAGATTTTTTGTATATAGGCTACTAGCAACATGTGATTGAAGCAAACTTCTCAGCAACAATTGCTTTTAAATTTGTAGACTATATTTCAATGTTTCACAAAAGCCCTCCTGAAATCCTTTCAATTATAGTTCTAAATATCAACAGAATATCTTTTTTGGTTCACCTTTTCCCACCATTGCGAGAAAAATAAACTAACTATCCACTCTAATTGCATTAGGGGCACTACTACTACTTACTAACAATCATCATGATTATGATTGTTTTGCATGCCACAACTACTTTAGACGATTATGACATGCACCACCAGCATGGAAATGTCTGCAAACATCATCAACATTAGTTTAGTTCTCTTCTGAAATTTACACTTTCAAACATTCTAATCCCCTTCTTTGTGTACGTCTGTACGTCGTTATGGAGTACCGTGAAGTATCTTACGGGAACTTGTTAAACTATATAAGCAGCCACATATCCTTGAGAAATACATGTAAGCTCGTTGCTGTAACGAGAAAATGGCCATAGAGTTGCATTCATGCTATGGAAACGTTGGAAGCAGAGCAAATCCTCCATACACTGTTGAAGTTAACCGCGCTGATCTGTATAAAGAAATGTGAGGTTTTTTTTCTCGTTATCGTTGTGGGGGCAATGGAAAATTTAACTTAAACTAAGAGGATTGATGATGCAAGGTAAATGCTTGGCATTTTATGGTACTTTGATAAGATTACAATTGTGTTTCTATTTGTTGCAACTATAGAGCGGAAATGCAAACACTTCTATGGGGGCAAATGAAATTAGTTTGGCCAACATATATTTTGATATAATCACTTAAATAGATCTAGCGACAAGCAAAACATTTTGAGTAATGTAACTAATAACACAGTACAACATTTTTCAGCTCAATGATTTGGAACTCAATTCTGAGAACTGCACGTGAGAGTTGCCCCAAAAAGAATCATTCGTCTTGTCAAGTTACATGCCAAAATAATTTAATAGTGATTTGAAGTTAGTAAGTATCGTATAGGGGAATTTGTCACGTTTTAGGCTCTTTTGTTTGACACAACATAAATACTAAAAGGTGGCGTATGATTATCATAAGCATTGTGAAGCTTTTCCATTAATAACTGACATTCCTGATTAGAACATCATTGCTCAAAACCATTTAAATACACTTACGAAAAACAGCTTCCAGGAAACTCTGAAGCCATTAAGGGCATTTAACGAAACCATGAAGAGCTATTAATACTCATACCCTGTACGACTATGATATCACACAAGAGTTCTTGAAAATCCTAGGCTTAATTTAACATAAAGACATGTGTGCATTTTTAGCATATTAACCTTTGAGACATTTCACATAACACAAATGATGAAAACAAAAAAACAAATTTAATTATATCGTACATAATACTGTGTGCTCAGATTAAAAATGTAAGTCTCTAAAAGTCTCTTGATTATATGCATTGCATTGTACAAATCGTTTTTAAATATTAAATGTTTCCGTTTGTACAATCTGTGGTGTTGACACACATTGAGGAAAGGGAATTAGCGTAAATGTGTGTTCGGCGCAAGTGTCCTACACAATCTTGTTGAAAGTTAACAACAACAAACAAAGACAATGTATTAAAAAGAATTAAGACGAGTTGTGATTATCTCTATGAAGAGGTATTAAATAAATACTGACAAATCTTCACATATACAAATACACTTACATGTACAGCTTAACATTTATACAATTACTCGTATCCTCTTATGTTCACATTCATTACTCTTCAACCAACCAACTTTTGCCTTGTTCAACTTTGCCCTCACATGCCTTGGGTGCAATTATCTTAGTGTCTAAAATCCATTGTTTTTGTTTCATTTCTTATAAGATTAAAATGAATGTGTCTATATGTATCGACGTATAAATATATTTTCAAATGTTTTATACATATGTATGTATGAGCTTTGATGTGGCTGTGGTGTGAGAGTGCGGCGGAATTTTAAAAAATTCCACATAAATATCTGTTGGGAAATGGCGACGCGGTAAAATTTGTGCCCCATGGCCACATGGTAGATTGTCAAGGCACTTGAAACTGTAACATTGCAGCATTACAGTGCCAACTCTTTAAGGGCGACACAGGAGACAAGCCCAATCAATGGAGTGCTGGGCGAATATAGCGTGCGTGTGATGCGCGGTGCAAATATTGACTCGGATCACCACCTAGTTTCAGCCAAATTACGCACACGATTAAGTAGTGTTTAAAACACTCGTAATCAAACGCAAAGAGAGCTAGACATCACAAAGCTGCATACCACTGAGATAGCCAATGCCTACTCCAACCAACTCTCTCAATTACTCCAAGCAAATCCCCCTGGTTCTGATGTTCCCGACATACAGTGGCAGAAAAGAAGGGAGATGGAACGCCAGTTCAGACGGAAAAAGCGTCTGTGGAAGAAAAGAGAGAGCCAGGATATCGAAAACTACAGGGATAGAGGTGAGGCCCGAAAGTTCTACCAAAAGGTAAAAAGTAACGATTTTGGTACAGGGCCCCACCTGTAAGGACAGAGACGGAAATCTGGTCACGGACACTCAGAGTGTGCTGCAAATATGGAGGGAACACTTTCAATCTCTATTCGTTTCCGAAGGCTGCATAAGTGACGAAATCGCACCAATCATCGACGATGGAGTAGAATGTCCACCACCGAGCCAAAACGAGATCAGCACGGCAATTGCACGGCTTAAAAATAAAAATAATAAAGCTGCGAGAGCCGATGGATGATGAGCTGGTAACATAAACACAGTTTGGTTTAGGGAGTGCAAGCCCGATGATTGGAATCTGAGTGTCGTATGTACCGTGCTTAAGAAAGGCGATCCTAGTAGGTTATGACGCAAGTGGATCAATCTATTCTGGGAGTCTTCGAGAGAAAAATACTCCGCAAAATATTTGGACCCATTATCGTGAACGGCGAGGCTTGGACACGTTGTACGAGTGGACGAAAAAGCTCCGGCTTGAAAAGTCTTCGGCAATAAACTCGATGGGCGGCGCAGAAGGGGGCGACCAAACACCGATGAATGGACCAGGTGAAAGAACTGTTAACTAAGCTTGGTGTGACGAACTATCTACGGAGCGCAAAAGACCGAAGCGCTCGGAATACTTTTCTACGTGCGGCTACTGATAGATATATTTCTGTTGTTGCTGTCATTAGAGAAAGAAGAAGAAGAAGTTATTGCGAATTCTCACTCTTTCTATTTGAGATTCACAACAAATGGCACCTACTCGTTTATCGTCGAATGCGAACATCACTGTTTGACAAGCTTTTACCTATTGATTCGCCACTTATACTGCGATGTTGCTGTCGACAACATGAAGGGTTCTGGCAATGGGAGAACATTTTTTATATTTTTTTTAGGTGACTGGATCCATAAGTTGAACCTCTGATCTCCCACATGGTAGTCGCGTGTTCTAACCATCATGCCACGGCCGGTCCCAAGAATATATTATTAGAATATATTACGCATTATTTTTTGACTATATCCAATTCTGTATAATAGTTGTCTACAATGCAATGCAAATTAAATGCATTTCACATTTTACTCCCTTAACTGTGTTTAGAGTAGTGGTAATTTCTACAAATGTGTTAAGCACTATGAGTTATCTTGTTGCCATGTATCTGCTACACATTTATATACGAAATTGCATTAATTTATGGGGTCATTGCCCCTTAAAATACTATTTTGCCATAAAAAAGGGTCTGATTGGCATTTCCTACCTTTTTTGTCTTATTCAAAACACATTCATTTGTTATGTTCCCAATGAGTTTCTCCCTAGCGGTACAAGTTTTTTTAAATTTCGCCTAATGGATATAACACATAAAAATAGTCATTCTATGACTTTGAAAAAACACAACACTTTATATACTTCCTGTTTCAAGAAATTTAAACAAATTACATATGCAGAACTGTGATGCTGCTCATAAATACAAGAATTAGTAACGAGGTAAAATATAAATTGTACCCTCTAGCAAATTTATAGTTAATAACCAAGCAAACCTTTATGGTTTTCCCATCATTTGGTAGATATCACTTTGGTGAATGTGAATATCATAATGTTTACAGTTTATGTGGTAATAAATATGTTACTATATTATTATAGAATGCACAGGCGCATGATGCAGAGTCATCACATCATTCTTGTATTTCGTTCATGACCACTGCGTTCATGTAATCGTCCGATGTATTTATAAGTACTATAAGGAAGTTATGTTAAGCTTCGTTGTTACAAAATGTGGTTATATATAGACATTGACCTTTGTTCCTCTATGGTGCTTTGTTGTGACCATGGCATTCTTTTTTTTTGTTTCATTTGCAAATGTCACGGTCTGTTGACATTGGTAACACACCAATAACTTAAATGTACTAGAATCCGATGATGTTAAATATGCGGCAGAAAGTAGTTCTAAGGCAAATTCGAATATTACAAAAAAATCGGCAACAAATGTGTGCAAAGAAGAGATTTTTATGAAGTCTTGTGTTTCTTATGTTATAAAATTAATTTAAAATCGATGGTGATCCTATGAGTTATTGCATAAGCTACGTAATGTTTGAAGAAAGCTAATTAAGAAAATATTTTTAATTAGCAATTCACCACCATCATTTACATAAAGTTTAAATTAAAACACCTGTCTTATGTTATATAAAAAATAAAAAAAAAAATCAATCTATTTATATAAAATGGAATGTGTGTTTGTTTATTTATTTGTTTGTTTGTTTGTTTGTACCTTATAGGAGACCAAACCTCTGGACCGATCTTCCTGAAATTTTCACAGCATTTAACTGGGACCCTGACATGATATAAAGGGGACTTTTTACCATGCCCACTTGTACGCCCATTTTTTTAAATAATATGCATTAGCGAAGCTTTGCCGGGCCCAGTAGTATTTAATAAATGAGGGTTTATTATTTTCAACTTTGCAAACCAATAGGTTCACAATTTTTATTCCTGTGTAATGAAAAACAATATGCTCAGAGCAACTGCTTCTCTACTGAAACCTATTTTTAATTTTTAATTTTTAATTTTTAATTTTTAATTTTTAATTTTTAATTTTTAATTTTTAATTTTTAATTTTTAATTTTTAATTTTTAATTTTTAATTTTTAATTTTTAATTTTTAATTTTTAATTTTTAATTTTTAATTTTTAATTTTTAATTTTTAATTTTTAATTTTTAATTTTTAATTAAACAATTGAATAATTTCCACTAAATCATCATGACCTAAATCATTCTTTAATCATTAACATATTATATTTAATATTTTGTTACATAAAATGTGCAATATGTATTTTCGTTACTATCGATACTGATTTCACAGTAAGTAAATACAATATGAACTTACACTTGCAGTATGACCTTATACTAATTTAATTATCATGTCACTAGGGCAACTAATAAACTGTTAACTCCAATTGCTCTTTACTAAAGAGCTAAGGGGATATTCTCTCATCATTTGAATTCATAAAGCCAATGTTGTAAATTCATTTACAGTAACACTCACTCACACATTTCGAAAATATTATCTACAGTTAAGTGAATGGGTTGGTAATTGTCCTTAAATGTTAACTGTGTGACACATCCTTTGTGCACACATTGTGACAACATTTAATGGCATACAGTGTGCATGTGGATGTGTAGATAATTTTATACATATTTTACCATGTTCGTACGTAACATTTCAATGTGCAGATGATGTGTACATAGTTTTCATGTAACAAGTCCAATATATTGTTGATGCAGTAAACATGTTGGGTCATTTGTGGCCAAATAGTAAAATATTATTTTACTCTGGGTGACACATAAATAAAAGCCAATTGTTTAACGTGAAATGTGAAAAGTCCTAGAGACTAGAGAATATGCACATAGAATTTGTAATAACTGGACATTGATAAATGCTTAGCAAATTGAATAGCTACATACAGATATTGGTTTATAAGCTTTGTCGATAGCTCTCGAATTTTGCGTGGCCAGCCCTCATAATAACCCATAAATCTCCTTGAAGCGTTACAAAGTATCATGTGGAGGTTCTAATCTGAAATGGATAAAATTGCTAAATTGTTTATATACACACATTAGTATATATGAATACGTGTATATGCGTAGATGTGTATGTACATTTGTGTATGTTTACTGTGACATATTTGTTATGTTATGCTGCTGACTATTGATTAGTGCTTCAACTTGTTGGATTTAATTAAATATGGAAATGCATAAATTTTATTATTGCACTGTTTGCGTCATAGCTGTTGGCCATTGCAAAATATTGTGTGCAGTTTAATTAACAAATAAAAAAACCTAGATTGAGAAAATATGGGATGATTGCTTGCATTTCTGTTTTTGAGCTATTTTATGTTTGATGTTCTATATGGATAAATTTTATGTGCGGTTTTATCTATGCCAGTATTTACTTTATTGCTATTTTTTCTTTTACAATATACATATGTGCACGATGGTCCTTGCACATACAACTGTATGTTTGTTTAATAAATAAATATTTTGTGAAAGTGGCCAATGTTTCATATTTATATTCGTAAATTGTATTTTAAATATGTTTTTTTTGTTTATGATGATGCAAAAGTGCATGTACATTAATTGAGGGCGTCAGGAGCAAAATAAACAAATACGTGTAATATTAAATGAAAAACCCATATAAATTCTCCTTTTTCTCAAAAATTTGATAATTTCACTATTAAAAGCCAATATTTTCTTAACCCATGGAAAACCCATCTTGAAATTTGCACATCTTGTAAAGAAAAGTATGCGCAATAATAACTTTTAAAATAAGGAAAATAAAAAAAACAAAATTCCAGGATATTCAAGGACGAACGAAATTTTTCAAATTTTAATATCTTTGACCCACAAGGACCATTAATTGTTGTCCTGCATTCCTAAAGAGGAGGTAAAGAAATATCAGGCGATACCATGATAATCCGAACTGTTAGGGGGTTCGACCTAAAAACAGGCATCATATCGACAGCAATGAGGAGAATATACGTGTAAAATTTAATCGAAATGGAAGTTAAGTTAATATTGTAATCGGCTAGATTTCACAGTAAGGCAAAAAACAGTTAAATCGGTATACCTGGGAAATGATACTATAGTTGATGCTGCTGAGTATAACAAAAATATGTTTTTTTTTTTAATTTCCCAAACACCCCCAAAATCTTGGGTTAAGGAGGAAAAAACCGGATTTTCGTACCTTTACGCACATATTAGCCAGTAACGTGGTTTAATAGGAACAGACTTTAAATTTCTCAACAGATTTTGAAAGAAAAGACTGCGGCACTTCCAACGATAAATATCTGTCTCTTTTTGCCTTAAAATCGTAAGCTTATTGAATTTTTTTTTTAAATTTTTTAAGTTTAAAGAAGTTTTTGATCACTGTTTTATAGGGCCACCCTAATGTTTATTATTTTATTCAAAAAGTGAATGTATCTACGATTAAAACGCATATTTCGGTTAACAAATACTTAAGGTAGCCAATGCTACAATTTGTCTCTAAAGTTTTGTTGTACGCGCTTGTCAAGAAGAGCAAATTTAGATATATGTATCGTGTTCAACGTTCCTCTTGTCCCCTAATAACCGGATGTATGAGATCCTCTTAGGCTCTCTGCACGATACTCAATCTACTTCCACCTGATCTGAGCTGCAAATGCTCCGCCCTCAAATCAGCTATTCGACTAAACGAGATTGAACATTGGGATCCTTTTATCGGCCACTCAAGGATCCTGAACCATATCAACATCTCATTTGAAACGAACATTCTCTACGGAACTAGAACGCCCTCCAAAAAGGAATGGATAGAGAACGAGAACGCAATGTATGGATCAATAAAAATCTTTACCGATGGGTCCAAACTGGATGACAAGGTCGGCTATAGTATCTACTCCGCGGATCTAGGCCTAAGTATAAGATCAAGGATTCCAGACTTCTGCAGCGTTTTCCAAGCGGAAATACTTGCTATTAAACGAGCCGGGGACATGATCAACATGAGGAAGATATCTCAGGAGGATATTATCCTGTTCACGGATAATCTAGCGGCGGTAAACTCGTTGAAGTCCTGCGACATCAAATCGAAAGTGGTCAGTGCCTGCCGGAAATCTCTTAACGAGATATCCGGGAATAACAGAGAGAGTTCTGGTTACGTGAATACCTGGACACAGCGGAATTGAGGGTAACTGCAGAGCTGACGTAGAAGCCCGACAGGGCTCTGCTCTGCAGGAAAGCGACATTGAACACGTAGCACTTTGCCCTATATCCACCTGTAATAGTGCCATCAGAAATCTAACGTTTAGAATTGCAAACGACTGATGGAAGAATGAAGAAAACCTGTAGAAAGGCCAAAAAGGTATAGTCAGAATGCAACGCGAAACGTCCGTCATACCCCATAAGTCTTGAGACGGACCAGATAAGGAAAATTATTACCTTCCTGATGAAACATGGAAAAAAGGCAGACATGCGAACAGAATGGGATTCGCAACGAAAAGCGAATTTAACTACTGCGGGAATAGCAGCAGTGAATCATCTACCGACCACATTATATGCGATTGCCCAGCCCTACACAGAAGGTGACAAGAAACCCTGGGGAAATCATTCTTTAATGGTATAGAGGAACTTGCATCCTTGGATATCGGAAGGATCAACAACTTTTGTAAAATCATCAACTTTACGGATTGGATCGAAACTCCGGATTCCCAATCGACAACTTTCAACACAATCAGGAATCACACGCGCAGATAGCATAGGTTGAAGGAATGTCATAAATGCCCTACAGGTGTCACAATGGGTCCATAGGGACCTAATTGATCTCCTCGAAGAAGGAGATACCTGGGCACCAACCACCAAGGATACTTTTTTTAAAATTATGCTCTTAAAACCAAAATATGCAAAAATATGACTTTATGGATAAAATATGCAAAAATATGCTCCAACAAAAAGGTGTCAAAAAACTTGTAAGAGTATGAGACATATAAATACCTTACCTGTTTGTTAATATCTCGTTCTAAAAAAAACATGCATTTGCATATTTCCGGTTGCCTGATTATTACCATTGGTGATATCTAGCGTAAAAAAAGTTCAAGTAATACCTAAATTTGCACTTGAATTTAGAACTTTGAAGGCGAAAATCACGAAATAAACTTTTGCTTCTGACCCCCTCAATTAATGTTGTAGTTTATTATTTATAGGGAGAACCGGAATATTGAATCAGCAAAATTTGGCAAGTTGCTTTGTTAATTGTGCATGTGGCGGGTTATATATTAAACTAACTTTCCAAATATCATTATTTTCCATTATTTAACAAAACTATTAATATTATTGACGGATTTTAAGCCTTAACTAAATGTTTATATTATCGGTAAATTTTTTCATTGGAATTATTTATTAATTATTATATTTTTCTAATTATTATAATAAAAAATTTATTATATTATTATAAAGATTGTCAGAAACATCATTCCAGATCTTCGTACGCATTCCCAATATAACTTTTTGTCAGATTGAAATTTATTATTTATCTAGAGTTTATTATTGAAAAATTATTATTAAAATAACTAAATTAAAATTGTACAGAAATCTTTCTATCCGAATCTCCATATGAATAATTTCTCTTATATAAATAACTACAGCAATATATGCAAACGCACTAATAGTAATTGGTTTCCTATGAATTGTCGCTTTAAGGCAATTTTTTTTTGAATTTCCTAAAACTGTAGCACTATTTGGCCAAAATTTTATTTAATACCGGCAGTTCTTTGAATTCGAAATCGCTGTTGTCGCTTTAGTAAAGATTTCTTCGAATTTCCGAAAATTCTACAACTATTTGGATACACTATCAATACGTTTTGGAAGCTGTTTGTATGACAGTGAATTGATTTCAATTGAATATGAAATTGGTTTTCATTTATCTGCCGAAAACTTACTAGTCGGCCAATCAAGTGTTTGCGTGTGACCAATGAACTGCAAACTATCAAATTGGTATTCAGTGTTTTTTTATTGACTGCACCTTAAATCAATGGCCTTAGTACTGACAAATGGCGTAAAAACCGATGACAATTGACAGCTATAAATCCTGTACATGTAGGGTTATGCACCACTACACACTATCCATTGAAGTGGTGTGGGTAAAAACTAAACCAATCATATAAATAATATTTTCCCACAGTGCGTAAATGTGCGCAAGGATACCAAAACTAATTTATTTCTGACTACCACCATCACCAACCACCTCCCCGACCATCCTATCTAGTTATGTGGCCAAATCGACATCCACAAAATAATTAATATGCAAACTCACAAATTACACACATACATATGTACAAACATTTATATATTAGATAACTTGCAAACTCTCAGTGGCTAAGAGAAAAACTTGTTATTTGATTAATTATTTTCATTTCGATTTCCAGAATTCTAGTTGAGCATGAAACTCTTGAATAAACTTTGATTAATGAAGTGGAGGAGTAAAGAAATTTCTGTGCGAGTAGCAAAACAACATACACATTGAAATGCTATAGTATATACATAAGTACACACTCGCACTAGTACTTTTCTATCTAACTATACACATCAGTGGTGCGTATACATTTGTGATAAATATTAGCCAACTTTGTGGTTTTGATTTTGATTTAATTTGTAATGCGTAAAAGTTTTCCATTTCGATTGTAATCTAATTAGTGTTTATTAGCAAATGTCATGGATTGTGGCCAATAAAACAACGTAGGCATAGAAGCTGTAGTAAATCTATGAAAAAGTTGTTGTTGTATTTACTGTCGTCTAAGTTTGTGGCATTGTAAAGCCATGGAAATATATTCGATAAATAACTTTTAAATTCTTATTGTATCATAGGGCATCGTGAAAATTACTAATGGGTAAATTAAATAAATTTAGCTGTAGTCTAAAGTTTGTACATAACTTTTACTTTAGCATAATTGAAATAAAAAAATATACGCAATTAACATTTTAATTTGGACACTGGTTTTTAAGACTACAGTTTAAAGAATATCAAAAGGGAAAATATGTATAGATGTATTTGTCCGTCTGTTGTAAGTCATTAAATAATAATACCCATCTTTTCTTATGCATTGGTGTAAGCTTTGGAAGCTTTTGTGGAAATATATGATTCGCAAAGGTTTGTATTTCAAATAAAATATCTAAATCAATTGCTTTGTTAGCATGCTATGGCGAGTAAGTTTAGTATAGAAATGGAAACATTTTACGCTTTTTTCTATTTGCTATGTAACATCAGGACATTGATTTGAAATTCTTCACATATTTGAACATAAAAAAAAAGAAAAATCAATCTAAAAAATCAATTTTAAATTACATGCAGACTAGTTGAATATGCTAGAAATACTTTTTCGAATATGTACTTTTAAAGAAATTAGAACTGTTCATCAAAATTGTTATGTAAAAATGCAATGATATGGACTATATATGTCGTATTGCTAAAAATTACTTTCAATGTACCAAGAAGTATTTTTGTTGTACCAAAACAAAATTTTGTTGAACTAGAAAGTGCCTTTTTTGTACCAAAAAGTAACTTTGTTGTTCTATAAAGTGATTGTATTATACAAATATTTTCTGTTATTGTCCTAAAAAGTATATTCAGTATATCAAAATCAGCTTTATTTGTACTAAAAAGTACTTTTGTTATACCATAAAGTACTTTTATGTATCGAAAAGTATATTTATTTTATCAAAAAGTACTTTTCTAAACCAAAAAGTACTTTGTATAGTCCAAAGGTACTTTTGAAGAACCATAAAGTAACTTTATTGTACGAGAAAATAATTTAAGTGAACCACCAAAAACGTTTGTTATACCAAGAGGTACTTTTGTTGTATCAGAACAATGTTTTGTTTGTTTTGAAAAATTCTTCTATTGAATTATAACAAAAATTATTTTCGTAGTACCAAAAGAAACTCTTTTATTGTATAACATATATTACAAAAAAGGTCATCGTAGTGAGTGTCAAAACTACCGTGGAATTAGACTCTTACCTATTGCGTATAAGGTCCTCGCTGGCATACCGTGTGAACGTCTAAAGCCGATTGTGCGGTTTTTGACCACGTTGGATTATATATTTACACTACGGCAGATTCTAGAGAAAACCCATGAGAAGCAAATCGATACTTACGGACGAAACGAAGTTAATGATGTCAGCGTGAACGTTGAGAACTATTGCCTTGAGGTAGTGGATGAATTCATCTACTTCGTATCCGCCATGAATAGAAATGAAACGGAAAATAGTGCTTGCCAAATGGTGTTTCTTTGGGATACATGAGCAACACCAAAAATCCAACTGCACCAGGTACTAATTTTACCGGAACTGCTGTAAGTCTCCGAATCTTGGGTGCTTACACAGGCGGATGTAGTAGTATTTCGATTAGTTTGTACCGGCAACACATGCTTTAAAAATAGAGCCTTTGTAAAATATATTAATTCATTAATATTAATTCTTTAACAAAAGATAGTCTTCGTTAGTTGCGAGAAGTTATAGAGAATATATCTTCCCATTTTAAAGAAATAAACAGGTGTTTTATATACTACGAAAAATATAAACGAAAAGTAAAAAATAATAAAAAAAAAGGACCCAGAAAACCCCAAAACAAGCTTTTATATGCATAAACCCCCCAAAACATGTCGATAAGACTGTAATATGCATTTGCATATGTATGTATTCATTGCATACTTTTGTTGGCCCTGGTTATAAAACATTTAAAACAAATATGTTTTGTACGTATGAGTGATATTGTCTCTAGTAACACGTGACGTATACGTTTTTCTATTTATATTTCCGATTTTTTTGCGGCTGTGAATGTATCTAAAAATCTTAAAAAACGTTCTTGAGTTTGTTTTTTGTTGATCTGTATTGAATTATGATATTGTCATAGTTCGGCTTGAGATCAGTTCTATTGGCAATTATTTATTATTGCCAATAGGTTTTTAGTCAAGAGTGTGAAATGTATTATGTTGACAGCAGGTTAGGCGTATGACGTCATTTCGACATTAACCACAATGTCTCGTCAGCCCCCTTTGCTGTGCCTTCTTCTCTATCATCGCAAACCTTAAGGGAAGAATACATCTCAAAGCTAATGCGAACTTTTCCCAACGGTGCGAAGAAAGCATCCTCGAAGCGCACAACATGCCAACATAATACACACACAAGTACTTGCCTATGCATATGTCCATCGGACACAATTGCACAGGAGTTTTGTTGTTGGCAAAGTGCCAACCCCGTTCTGCGCACCGTCAGTGTATCATCGTTCTTGATTTTGTTTTTTGTTGATCTGTATTGAATTATTATATTGTCATAGTTCGGTTTGAGATCAGTTCTATTGGCAAGTATTTTTTATTGCCAATAGGTTTTTAGTCAAGAGTGTGGAATGTATTAAAAAACTTTATTAACAAAACATAAATTTTCTGTAATTTGGAAAATAAGGAAATAGAAAACAGCAAATAATATGTTGGTATTGTGTTGTAAACATTTGAGTTTTTTTGAGACATTTATTCATTTGTAGTATTTCGCAATTTCAATAACCAACTTACTTAACTTAATTTCCCTTTGCACCACATGAATGAGGTATGGGATAGCTTCTCGCGTTGTTGTGAATTAACACGCTTTCTATTTTTAGATTCACAACTAACGGCACCTACTTATTTATCGACGAATGCGAACGTCACTGTTTGAGAAGCTCTTACTAGACACGACGACTGAATCGACGCTTAATACTGCGAAGTTGCTGTCAACAACATTCGAGGGGAGCCGACAATGAAAGAAAATTTTATTTATTTTTTTTCTTTTAAGATGACTGGAGCCAGGTTTGAACCTGCGATCTCCCGCATGGTAATCGCGTGTTCTAACCACTATGCCACGGCCGGTCCCAATAACCAACATTTATGAAAAACTCGATGTTATTTTCATATAAACGTATGTGTTTCATTTACTATCACTCTTTTAGATCGAAATTTTTATATAGTTTCTCATTTAAAAGTTATTTGAAAATCAGAAAAACATAAGTTTGTATGTAAAAGCTAGGTTGTTTAAAACTTTAAGCGTGATTAAAAAAAAAATTTAGTTATCTAGTTCTTCCATAGGGCCACAGATTTGGTGTTAAACTCCCTAGCGTATAACATGCTTCCTGTGTTACAATTTGTTTAGTTTGGTATAAACACAGTGTGAGTATTTCTGCAAACAATTTGATACCGTAAATATAGTATATGGTGGTTGCCTCAAAGCAAAACACCTAATAATGACCTCGTAGTTTAATGGGCTCCACGAAAAGCCCCCCAATGAAATAACCCCCAGGAAATAACCCCCAATGAAATAAACCCCAAAAAAATTGGAAATAACACCCAAAAACAGTGAATGAAATAACATCCAAAAATAAATGAAATAAGCCCCAAAGCGAAAACGAAACAACCCCCAATATTTGGGAGTTATTTCATATGAAATAACACCCAATGATGAAAATGAAATAGCCCCCAATGAAATAAACCCCATCAGCAACAAAAATGAAATTATGTCCAAAATTCATAAAAGTCAGTTTCACCAAGAATTTCATGAAGTCAATATGGACCATCAGCAAAGTCGCAAAATTATTGAAATGAATCGTGTGGATAGTAGATCATTGTAGCCCTGCTCTATTTTTGCAGTTCGGAAGACAATTTGGCTTTTACACAACCACCTCCAGAGTTCACAAGCAAATCAAACTCTCTGCTTTTATTGAATTCATCCGTTTGAAGAACTCTTACAAATTTAAAAAAAAAATTCCATTCTTAGTGTGTGCTAATCGAATTTAGCATTTTGTTGATTTTCTATCCGTAAGTATGAACATAAATGGAAATATCTGTAAACATTCAAAAGATATTGTCATATATTCACAGGCTAAAAGTGTTCTTGTAAAAGGCGTATTTTTATATAATTATATAATTATAACCCCTTAAAGCCAAGAACTTTAAAATGATACAACCCCCGAATAAAAAATGAAATAACACCCAAATTATTCACTATATGAAATAATCCCCAAATTTAAAAAATTGGTTGGGTGTTATTTCATTGGAGATTATTTCATAATTTGAAAACCCAAAATGAAGAATGAAATAATTCCCAAAGAAAAATGGCCCAAAAAAATTGGGAGTTATTTCATATGAAATAACACCCAAAAATGTATGAAAAAAATTTGGGGAATATTTCATTTCTCGTTTGGGCGTTATTTCATTGGGGGGCTTTTCGTGGAGCCGTTTAATGCGTGTTCTGTGGCAATTATGTATGTAGAATGTGTAGAATATGTAGAATGTAGCTCCGCTACAGTACATTTCATGTAGTGGAAACAAATTTGTTAGGGTTTCCCCCCCTTCTATCATAACATTTTTTCTGGTATTGTATGTAAACTGCATTTTTATTAGCTACATAGAGTGAGATTCACAATGTATATTCTGTGACAAACACAAATTTGAGTTATTTATTGTTCAGCTTATTTCTTTTCTTATTTCTGTTTGCCATGTAGTGTAAATATTAATTGCTAAAAAGCTATGTACATTTTTTTTTTGGTTAGAAATTCTCAATAATCCCCTATATTACAATTATGGTCAAGTGTAAATTTATACAGTAGAACTTCGCTTTGGCATAGTAACTGGAAGCAAGTTTCTGTTTGTTATAAAGCAGCCATGGAATATAAAATCTCTGTACGATAAATTTGTCCACATATAAAAAAGTTGATGTTTAAAAATTCGTTGGTAATAAGTTGGCCTGCCTTAACAACAATAATATATATTATGTAAAAAATTCTGTTACAATAAACTTGTTACATAAATATTGATACATATTTCAATATTGTTTATAATGAAGTTGTTATTAAATATGTTATTTTGTTTATAGTATAGCAAGGAAAACATTGTGTTAAAAGGATTACAATTTCCAATGTGCTGAATGTTTTTTTACAGCGAGTTTCCCCAAAAGCTATTCCGTTATTTAAAAAACCAACACTATTGCAATAACAATAACAAAGTAGTGTGATAAGTAGTAAGTGTAGAATGGAAAATGATTTTATTTTTTTATGATATGTATATGGTGATATATTATGTAATGTGAAATATACATACGATTTTCAATACAAACACATAAAAAACACAATTATTGATAAGTAACAAAACAAATAAATAAAATAAAATTTGTTGGATTCATTTTCGATTTATAACAACATTTTCAGTTGAGCTGTTTGTAAATTGTCATATTGACAAATTTTTAACCACTGTTCAATTTCAACTAAAATAAAAATGGTATTAAATATGACAACTAATTTGTCGTAATTTTTTTCTGTGTATGTAATATGTTTGATTTTGTCTTAGTTTTTGTTTTCTTCTATATTTAGTTTTGGGGACATATTACTTATTCAAGACACCCAATATTAAATAATGACAATCATTGTATGATTAATTTCTTAAAGTTTATATATCCACAATTTATTTTACTTTTCTAAAAAAACCTGTATGATTTATATGTTACTGTGACTGCTTATCTTTAGCATTCATTAATTGCTGTTATTTACATTACATTCAGCACCTGCCTCTTTTAGGTGCGCCTATTGTTGCCCGTTTGTAGGCAATGCAAAAAATGTGTAAAAACAATTTAAAGTGGTACAAATATTTTTTACTCTTTTTCAACTTAATTAATGGAAATTCATAAATCCTTTTCTTAAGCAAACACAGATGTCTTTTCGTCGGATAAATTACATATTTGATTTATGTTGTCTGCCCTTTTTTAACATTGTCAGAAAGAGATGACTATGATTCAAAAAATTTCTTTTAATGAAATGTTCGACTTCTTCGCGCATGTTTGACAACACCAATCTTAAGAGTAAGGGACAAATTTTCGTGTGAAAAACTACTATGAACTTTACAACATAGAACTTTTTGTCTGAATTTTAAATGTTTTCCCCTTTGATATGATTGCACTGTGCCCGTCTGTACACAGAAAAACATAATTTCGTAAATACAAATAATTTTTAATTAAAATTGAGCCAACAATGGCTTTTGATGTTCAATTGCTGATTTTGCAGCTTAATTGTTAAAAATTTTGTATTTAATGATGTCCATATAGTAAATTTATCATATTAACAATTTATTTGTTGAATTTAATGATGACTATATACAAATCATTTTAAAAATTTAGAATGTGTCGACAGTTTTTCCTGTGTATTTGGTCAGAATTTACAAAAAAGGTGACCGTAGTGAGTGTAAAAACTACCGTGGAATTAGCCTCTTACCGTTTGCGTATAAGGTCCTGTCTAGCATACTGTGTGAACGTCTAAAGCCAATTGTGGAAATTGGACCTTATCAGTGCGGCTTTAGACCAGGCAAATCCACGACGGATCAGATATTTACACTACGGCAGATTCTGGAGAAAATCCATGAGAAGCAAATCGACACTTACAACCTCTTTGTCGATTACAAAGCTGCCTTCGATAGTCCCATCAGGCATCGACTATACGAAGCCATGTCTGAGTTCGGTATTCCTGCGAAGATAATTCGTCTCTGCCGGTGTACCTTTACGAATACCAGATCCTCTGTTCGGATTGGCAAGGATCTATCTGCACCATTCGATACGACGAGAGGTCTTAGACAGGGTGATGGTTTGTCCTGTATACTGTTCAACATAGTGGCGGAGAATTTGTTAAGGAAAGTAGCGGTTAACATGTCTCGCACTATATTTAAAAAGAGCCACATTCTGCTCGCATATGCCGATGATATCGACCAGCCGTACCATGTACTAATTTTACCGGTCCTGTTGTATGCCTCCGAATCTTAGGTGCTTACACAGGCAGATGCAGCTCAATTGGCGGTGTTTGAGAGAAAAATACTCCGCAAAATATATGGACCCATTTACGTAAACGGCGAGTTTAGGATTCGGATGAACCATGAGCTGTACGAGTTATACCACGACATTGATGTAGTCAAGCGAATCAAAGTGCAACGATTACGCTGGCTAGGCCATGTCGTGAGAATGGATGAGGAAACTCCAGCGCGAAAGGTATTCTATCAAGACCTCGAAGCACGGCGCAAAAGAGGGAGACCGCGACTACGTTGGAAGGACCAGGTGGAGGAATCACTGACGCTGCTTGGTAGGACTGACTGGAGACGGTGCGCACAAGATCGAAGCGAACTGCTTGTGCATTTTAAAAAACGATTCCACATAATACTATTTTCAAAGGAAATTAGTTTAAAGTACTTTTATCATATCGTAAAGTAAATTTTTTATTATTAAAAAATGAGTTTAATGACACTTGAACTAACTTTTGTTGTACATAAAAGTACGTTTGTTGTGCAAAAATTCACTTTTATTGTACTAAAATGTACTATCAAAAGTACTTTTGTTGTAATAAAAACTATATTTGTTGTACTTAATAGTAAATTTTTTGTATCATAGAGTACTTTTATTGTACCTTAAAGGACGTTTGCTGTACCAAAAAGTATTTGTATTGTACCATAAAGTACATTTATTGTACCGGAAAGTACATTTAAAAATAGATTTACTCTTACAAACAGTCAATTTGATGTACCAAGTATCATAAATATTGGACTTGAAAGTGCTTTCGTTGTATTAAAAGTACTTTTGTTGTGCAAGATAGTACTATTGTTGTATCGAAAATTATTTATATTGTACCAAATAGTTTTTTTTTATTGTACTCAAAAGTACTGTTATTGAACCAAAAGTTCGTTTATTGCACTAAATGTACTTTTAATGTACCAGAAACTACTTTTATAGTACCAAAAAGTAATTTTGTTGTACTTAAATGTACCATAAAGTATTATTATTTTTATATCTTAAAGTACATTTGCTGTACCAAAAAATTCTTTTATTGTACCGGAGAGTACATTTATTGTATTAAAAATATATTTACTATTTCAAAGATTCAATTTGTTGTACCAAGAATCATAAATATTGTACTTGAATGTACTTTTGTTGTACAAAAAAAAAAAATACTTTTGTTGTGCAAAATAATACTACTATTATATTTATTTCTATTGCACCAAGAAGTACTTTTATGGTACCTAATTGTAATTTTATTGTATTGAATATACATTTACTTATCCCAAAAGTAAATTTGTTGTACCTAGAATTACTAATATTGTACTTGAATGTATTTTTGTTGTACTAAATTTGCTTTAATTGTACCAAAAAAAAACTTTCATTGTACCAAAAAGTAATCTCGTTGTATAAAAAAGTACTTTTGTTGTACCAAAAGTACATTCGTTGTACATAATAGTACATTTATTGTACCATTAAGTACTTTAATTGTGCCTTAAAGTACGTTTGATGTACCAACAAACATTTTTATTGTACCGGAAAGTACTTTTATTCTATTAAAAATACATTTACTCTTCCAAGAAGAAGAAGATTGCACTAAGAATCATAAATATTTTACTTAAAAGTACTTTTGTTGTATCAAAAATTATTTATATTGTACTAAAAAGTACTTTTATTGTACTAAAAGTTACTTCTTTTGCTCCAAAAATACTTTTATTGTACTAAAAACTAATTTTATTTTATTGTACCATAAATAACTTTTATTGTACATAAAAGTACGTTTGCTGTAATAAAAAGAGGCAAAGATATTGTACCAAAAAGTGTTTTTATTGTGTCAAAAATACATTTACTCTACTAAAAAGTCAATTTTTTGTACCAAGAATCATAAATATTGTATTTGGATGTACTTTTGTTGTATCAATAATTATTTAAATTGTTCCAAATAGTACTTTCATTGTACTAAAAAGTACTTTAACTGTACCAACAACTTTATTATTGTACCTAAAAGTAAATTTATTGTATCAATTATTATTTTTATTTTACCAAAAATTACTTTTGTTGTATTGAAAGTCACTTATTGTACCAAAAATTTGTTTCGTTGTACTAAGAACCATTAATATTGTACTTGAAAGTAGTTTTGTTGTACAAGTAAATACTTTCATTATACTATATTATTTTTGTTGAACAAAAAATTGTTTTTATTGTACCAAAAAAATGTTTCTGTCTTGTTTCAAAAAGTACTTTTTTTCAATAAACTGAACTGGATATACTTTTCAAAACAGTAATGGGTTTAACCACTTATCCATTTTAAAAAACGATTCCGCATAATACTATTTTTAAAGAACAATAATTTAATTGGCGAATGAATGTGGTCTACAATGATGAATAAAAGATTTACATATAGAAAAAATAGTAACAAAATTCCTTAATTTTTTAAATTTTCTCTTTCTGGTGTTATCCGTAATTAATCATGTTTAGTATTATCCTACCACAAATCTCCAACTAAATGGCCTTCTTTAAGTTATTTGAAACTCTTATGTAATGGTCTCTCTTTCTTCGCCTCGTTCTAATTGCACTTGACAGTGTCTGAGCATTAATCAGACATCTGAACAACATAGCAGCACAATTTTGCATCTTCATCAGACGTTGTTAAGGTAAACTAATATTCTGTTTCTGTTTTAGCTTTTGCTTTGCTTTGCTTTGGTTTGTCCTAGTTAAAGGCACAAGATGTTGACACACAAATTGAGCTTTATTTATTTTTTATATCATCGTGCTGCTCGTTTGAAAAAGGAGCTCAGAAAGTAGAGAAAGAAAAAGATATGATATAGATGGATCATAAATAAAATTAAAGATGACATAAATAAACTAAAATAACTGTTGTTATTATTGTATTTATGGCAAGTGTCATGTTTGTGGTATTTTGTGAATTAGTTGGTGACTCAGCTTTTAGATACAGCTGTAAGGGCGCTTGAATAGCTTTTTGTATCCTTTCTATTTTTTTTTTAATTTGGTTTGATTTTAACAGTCATTTCTTTTTTTTCCACCACAATATGTTTCCGTTTAACGCCACCTAGTTGTGATTTGTAATGTATGGAATGTCGCCCGTTTATCATGTTGTTGACGTTCTATCCTTATTTGTTTATTACAAAAAATTGCAATAATTGGAAAAGATACGCTAGTTTAAAGCGTCACCAAGGTTTCATGGTTGCAAAAGATGATTATATGAGCCATTTTAGAAAAAGAACTGCGATCTATAAAACAAAGTTTCCGTAAAAGTGTTTATTCAATTTGCTCAATACAATAATTGTGTTAGTATCAAGTGCTTGTATACAGATATTTTCTTGTGCCTGTAAGTGAAGTAAAATTACTCTCGGCAAGTGCTCACAATTATAGATAACTATTTTTTTCTTAGCGGAGATATTAAAATTCATCTCATATCTGGCTGTAAAGAAGAATATTTCTCCAATAGGCTATATTTTGCCCACAAATATTCTCTATCTTGAGACTAATCTCACAGAGAAAAAGGTAAATCATGAATTTTGTTGGTGTATTCTTATTCTTTTTTTTCTAATGAGATGAATTGTCACATAGGTTTCGCTTTGTATATACCAGTTAGGACACGACACAAAGAAAAATTGGCAAAAACACGGCTTCGCTCTGAGCTTTGCACAACTCTTTCACTGCTTTGGTAATGCGATCTCAATCAGCGTTACCCAAGTTAGTTTATCGTTCGTCGTGTCCTCAACTACAACCGATTTTTGTGCGTGAATATCGTTGTTTTGCGGCCGTAATTGGTGTCCACTAGGTTGGAATCGAGTAAATTTGTGGCAAGGAAAGTGATTATTTTATCTGCAACTACGACAATCCCGGAAAACGTCCATAGGAGCCTTTTAGAGGGAAAAAACTTCGTCCTCAGCCAATCCGCTGGAATTGGCCACCGCGGTTGTGAAGTGTTGTTCGGTAATGTAATGAAAATCAGAAAAGCAAACACCGAAAGATAATTTGTGAAAAGTATGTGATTTTATATAATTTATGAATTTTTGAAAGTTATGAAAAATGTTAAAATTTTAAAAATCATAAACATTACATGTAGCTAAAGGTTTAAAAATTATAAAAACTTCAACAAGTTTAAATTGTGAAAATTATGAACGCTATGAAAATTGCAATAGGATAGCATTTTAAAAATTGTGAAAATTAAAATTATAAAAGATTGCGAATATAATTAAAATTTTGATAATTACGACTGGTTAACAGGTTATAAAAATTATGAAAATTTCAAGCAGATAAAATTCTGAAAGTTGTTTAAAATTACGAAAATTATATCGCGATAATATTTTTAAAATTATAAAAAATTGAATCTGTTAAATTGTGAAAATTAAACCCTGTTGGCATTTTGAAAATTATGGAAATTATAATATTATAAAACGTTTGAAAATTATGTAAATTAAGTCTATAGAAGTTATAAAGAATGTTTAAATTTTTAAAATCATGAATCACAAGTTTAGAAATTATGAAAATTACAAGAAGTTAAAATTTTGAAAATTAAAATATTAGAATTTTACAAATTATTAAAATTATAAAGTTATAACAATTAGGAAATTTTAAAAAATTATCTAAATTTAAGTTTAAAGTCATTTCTTAGTGTATTAGTGAGAAACAATGAAAAATATCAACCAAAGAAAAAGGAAAGAAAGGAAAAATGAAAAGTTTAAAATTTCGCGTGATTAAATTAAATTCAAAATTATAATAATTTGTTCATATAATTGTTTGTTTTGTATTAGGACCGCTGAAAATTTTACACTCTATGTTTTTTTGGTTGGTACATTTTCATGCAAATTTATGTGTTAATTTTTTTATTATTTAATTATTTTTTTCCTTGAGTGTAGTTTGTTTTGTGCAAAAATTCCTGAAATGTTTCAAGTTTCTTTTCATTATTTAGTCATATTATTTCTCATTTAATACCGTTCTTTGAACGACACAGCCTAATATACAATCAGCCATACATATACTTATGTTGCATACATGCATATTCTGAAACATGTAATGTTGACAGATTAGGTTGTGTGATTAACTAAATGTTGCGGATAAATCTTGTTGCGATAGTGTTTGAATTCGCAACATCTCTCACAAATAATATTTCAGCAACATATTATCAACATATCTCTGCAAACGATTGTTAGCAACATCTCTCAGAGTAAAGGAGAGTCTTACACCAGCATCAACTACAAGATCGAACTCAACGAAAGTACTTTCAGCGAGGGAGAGACCAAAGAATAATGTAAGTAAGTCAATGAACTCTTAATTTTTATATATTGTTTTCCATATGTTTATTTACGCATAGTTTCTCTGGTAATTCTTAAGGGTGACCAGATGAAAATAAAACAATAATCCAAGATTATAAACGTTTGACTAGAAAATTTCGGTTAATTGACTAATAATTTGAGTTAAACTAAAATAAAACAGAGATTGTTGAAAATAATGAAAGAAATAATGAAAAGGGATAATCAACTTAAAATATTTTGTAGGAATAATTAGAAATTTTGGAAAATTTGCAATTAGTATATATTTCACTTTATTTATTATATTTTTAATTTTTATCTAATTTTTTAAATAATTATTATAAAGATTTTCATGGTTCCGTTGTTTTACGTTAAGATTATGTTTTATATGTTATTATTACTTTCCGTTTGTTAAATAAAGTTAAAATGATTTCTGAGTAGAAAACTTTTAAATTTCTGTTTGACCACACTGTGCTGAGCTTGTTAGCAAATATTGGGGTCACAAGTTATCTCTTTTTGGATTCTCTTCACTTAGTGACCATGGTTGGGTGGGCTCTTACTGCAACTTTACAGCATGTTGCGTGGATATGGACAGTCTCTCACTTTATTTATGTTTTCCCTGTTATCTTTAAATGTTTCTTTGTATCTTTCTATTTATTTTTGTATCTTATTTGCTAGGTTTCTGTATCTTTCTGTAAACTTTTAAATCTCTCTCTCTAAATTTCATTCCCTCTTATGTTAACTAACATGCACGCTTACATAAATACTTTTATAAGTAGCGAAGTGGTAGTGGTAGCTTTGAGGCAAGGACCCCCCCCTTACGACGAGCAATAAGGCTGGAGCAATAGCGTGCAACCGACTCAATTATGCTTCCAATAACATCTTCCACATTTTCATTTAGATTCGTTATATGCTACATTATAAATTTAATGGCGCCCAACGTGGGGCCCGAACATTGATAGAACATTTTATTTTACACCATATTATTTCGCATTTTCTTGTGATTAATATTTAGTTTGTTCGGCTCCAATTTCTTTTCTTTTTTTTCATGTTTTACTTTTCTTTTCCTAATTTCTTGTATAGTTCGCCAGCATTACTTTAGTAGTTGGAATCAGTTTGTGTTTTGGTACTTTTAAATACATTTACTGCCACTATATAAGCAATGCTTTAAACATTTAACAAAAAAATGATTTTTTTTGTTTAACTTTTTTGAATCGTTTGGAATTTAGAATCTGGATTTTATTTTCTAGAACTAACCACGTTTCTGAATTAAACAATAATTTCATCCTTCTGTCTATTAGCGGAATTATAGATCAGGTGCATCTATACCATAATAGATCGTTCATTTCTATATCTTTGATTAAATTTTCTTTTTTATGTCCATTTTATTTATATTTTATCTAACAAGCTCATCATTAGTTGTGTAATCAAACAGATAATTTGCGTAAACAGATAATCAGGCAAACCGATATCCTGCTCAATAAAATTTCGTTTAGAATTGTTTTTTTGTGGTTATTGAATTTATTTTAGTATTATTATATTTTGTTTATTATTACATGTATTTGTTTTTTTTTACTATATATATTTCCTTTATTATAATAATTATATTTTTCATTTATTTTTATATATTTGTTTTCTATTTATTTACTTTTATAATTTGTTTTTTTTGATTTTTCAAATATTTATTTCTCAATTTCACACTTTTTTTCATTCAGTTTTAACGCGTTTTTGGTCAAATATAATATTGTTTGTTTTCATTTTAAATCATTTGGCTATGTATACTATTTTTCTTAACACTTGTGTGCTTTGAAAGGTTGTTGCAACTGATCATTACTCTTACATACCGAAGTTTAGAATAATTTTGGTAATTTTCACTTCAATTACGAGAATTATATCATATATAGTACCAACGATTTTTACTTGGCCTTTCGTAGCTTTTAATTTTACTTTTTTTTAAATCTTAATAAATAGTTATTCTTGTTTTTGTGAGCCTTGTTGATCAGATTATTTCCCCGTAAATCATTTCTAATTTTCTTTCGGTAGCCATGTCTCTTAGACATAGCAATGAGGATATTGCCTCCGCAGTGGCGGCTGAACAAGCTCCTACCTGTAGTTTATGTGCCACCGTCATTACGTTGGCTTCGCATATTCAGAAAACCATATGTGGTCATATTTTCCATACGTCATGTTTAGTTAAGTATTCTAAAACTAAACCATACTGTCCTGTTTGCAATTCTCGACTGTCTAATGAACCTCAAACACCTAAGAGTTCTACTATGACGACAAGATCTAAAACAAAATCGGTGTCTAATCCCCCAGTTCAGAGTTCAAATGCTGAGACTGAAACAACTATACTGGAAGGTGGAAATAATAATGTAACAATGGCAAGATCGGTACATAATAATCCTGAGGCACTTCAAGAAATGATTACATCTGTTGTTGCGGCACAACAGCAGCAAATGTTTACAAGTTTGAGTAATCAGATTTCACAGTTGATTCAAACCAACATAGAGGCCAGTCTTTCTAGATTGAATCTGGACACAATGTCTGCTTTATCAGCACAAGCTCAGATGCAACGTGTCACACCTCCTAGTATGCAAACTTTACCTGGCATTGAGCAACGGACATTTAGGGACATGTTTGGTCTACAATTGGGGAATAATAATTTAGCTAATGGACACAACATTGCAAATCCTGGTCCTTCCGATAACACATTAAATTCTGCTGCATCTGGTATTTCTTCTTCCTCAGACCTTGCTGCTCGCCCCGATAAGGTGCTACATATAATTTCTAATTGGAAATTAAAATTTACCGGAAGTCAATCCAGCATTACTGTTGAAAATTTTATCTATCGTGTCGAAGCCTTGACCATGCAAACATTGCATGGAAATTACGATTTACTTTGCAAGAATGCCAGTGCACTTTTCGATGGTAAAGCTAGTGATTGGTTTTGGCGCTACCATAGGTCAGTTCGAATTGTTTCATGGCGAGACATGTGTAAAGCACTACGACAACAGTACGGCGACTCTAGGACTGATGTAGACATAAGGGAGTTGATTAGAGACAGAAAGCAGCGTGTAAATGAAACTTTTGATAGCTTCTATGAGTCAGTTGTTGAGTTAACCGATCGATTGAAGGAACCCCTTTCAGATCGGACGTTGGTGGAGATATTACGTCGAAACCTATTACCCGAAATACAGCACGAAATTTTAAATCTGGAAATACATTCTTTGCAGAATTTAAGAGAGATTTGTAGAAGACGTGAATTTTTTATGCAAGATGTTCGGCGTAAACATGTCCCTCCGTTTCCAAAATCTGTTCCAATTACAAAACGCATATCGGAGTTGAATGATGATTTTGACGAAAGAAGTGAATCCCAAGTGCTTGATAGTGAGGAAATTTCAGCCTTAAGTCTTGTTTGTTGGAATTGTCAACAAACAGGGCATAGGTATCAGGATTGCCTGTCAGACAGGACTATTTTCTGCTATGGTAGTGGTAGCTTTGAGGCAAGGACCCCCCCTTACGACGAGCAATAAGGCTGGAGCAATAGCGTGCAACCGACTCAATTATGCTTCCAATAACATCTTCCACATTTTCATTTAGATTCGTTATATGCTACATTATAAATTTAATGGCGCCCAACGTGGGGCCCGAACCCACGACCCTGAGATTAAGAGTCTCATGCTCTACCGACTGAGCTAGCCGGGCATGAGTCAATACCATCCAATTGTGATAAAAATGTTAGTGAAAATATGCCTTGTAGAGTTCATACCATTAAACCTTTTCACGTACGTGTGACTGAGTATAATGACGCTAGACGTAGAATATTCCAAGATGATCCTAAACCAACTCGGTCTGCCCAACGAATGCGTTGCTTTTGGAAGAAAGTTCATGATTTAAGGGAAAAATTCGTCAGCTCTTTTTTGACTCAACCCGGCGATGTTAGACCATATGCAGAAGTAATAATATTTGGAAGAAAGATGTTAGGTCTTTTGGATACTGGTGCTTCCATTAGTTGTATTGGAGCTAGAGCGGCTGAGGAATTTCTAAAATCTGGTTTTCCTTATAAAAAATTGAAGTCCTCAGTTAAGACAGCTGATGGTAAAAGTCAGAATGTGGTAGGATTTTTGGATGTGAACATTTGTTTTAAAAATATTGAGAAATCACTTACGATATTCATTGTACCCAGCCTTGAAAGGGATTTGTTTCTAGGTATAGATTTTTGGAAATCTTTTGATTTGCTCCCTCCTGGATTAGTGGATAAGAATTTTGTGTCGGATAATTTATCTTTTATTTCTGAAATAGCACCTAAGATTACTCTTTCCGTGGTGCAAACTCAACGCCTAAAGCAAGTAATAGGATTGTTTCCCTCATTCGCGGATTAGGCAGAACTAATATTCTTACACATGCCATTGATACAGGGGTGGCAAAACCCATAAAACAGCGACACTTTCCAGTTTCTCCAGCTGTAGAAAAATTAATATACGCTGAGTTAGACAGAATGTTAGAGCTAGGAGTAATTGAAGAATCAAATAGTGCGTGGTCTTCGCCGGTTGTTCTACATCGTAAACCTGGAAAAAATAGACTTTGTTTAGACAGTCGTAAGTTGAACTCGGTCACTGTAGGGGACGCATATCCTTTGCCACAGATTGATGGTATTTTGAGTAGACTCCCTAAAGCAGAGTTCATAACAAGTTTAGATTTGAAAGATGCTTTTTGGCAGATTCCATTGGACAAGGAATCAAGAGAAAAGACCGCATTCACCGTTCCTGGGAGACCGCTGTATCATTATACAGTTATGCCCTTCGGCCTTTGTAATGCTCCACAGACGATGTCTCGTCTGATGGACAAAGTTGTCCCACCGGCTCTCAGGACGGAAGTGTTTGTTTATCTTGACGATCTTTTGGTTGTGTCGGATACTTTTGAAAGGCATCTAGAAGTTCTAAGAGTAATTTCGCAGAAATTTCGAGAATCTGGTTTGACAATTAATGTTGAAAAAAGCAATTTTTGTGTCTCCGAAGTGAAGTATTTAGGTCATTTGGTTGGAAATGGTGTAATCCGTACAGATCCCGATAAGGTGTCTGCAATCACCGATTTCCCAGTTCCGCGATCCGTTAAACAAGTCCGAAGATTTTTAGGGATGACTGGTTGGTACCGGAAGTTTATTAAGAACTATGCTACTATTGCTACGCCTTTGACAGATTCAATTAAGGTAAAACGTAAATTTGTATGGACAGATGAAGCCCAAGAAGCCTTTGAACTTTTAAAAACCCACTTGAGTACAGCCCCTGTTCTACATAGTCCAGATTTTTCACAGCCATTCTTTATTCACTGTGATGCAAGTAGAACGGGTATAGGAGGAGTATTGGTTCAGAAAGATGCGGACGGTGAAGAGTTTCCTATTGCCTTCATGTCAAAGAAACTCAACCAAGCCCAACGCAACTATTCAGTTACCGAACAAGAATGTTTAGCAGCAATGTTAAGCATTAAAAAATTCAGAGCTTACGTTGAAGGTCATAAGTTCACTGTCATTACTGACCATGCTTCATTAAAGTGGCTTATGTCTCAGACGGATCTCAGCACAAGGTTAGCTCGGTGGGCTTTAAAACTTCAGGGGTATAACTTTGATATTCAACACAGGCGTGGTAGCTTAAATATAGTTCCTGATACGCTTTCTCGGGCCAATACGGATGATTTGTCAGCTTTGGGCCTGAACTGCCTGTCTGGGTCGGAGATTAACTCTGGAGTTTTTGTAGATCTTAAATCTACACATTTTCAATCAGAAGACTATAAACAACTGTTAGCCAAAATTGAGAAAAATATTGGTCAAATGCCTGATTTGAAAATTGTGGATGGATATCTATACAGAAGAACGGAGCATGCCACTGGTGAACAGGTTCATGATGATTTGTGCTGGAAACTTTGGATTCCTAAGGATATGGTTCCTGAAGTCTTAAAACGTGCTCACGATGATCCATTATCGGCCCATGGTGGTATTTATAAAACTCTGTACAAAATTCGTAAATTTTATTTCTGGCCAAATCTTGCTATTGATGTAAAGACTTATGTAAACAACTGCGAAATATGTAAGTCTGCTAAACACCCAAACTACACGCTTAGACCTCCTTTGGGAAAAACGTCTGATACTCAGCGGTTCTTTCAGAAAATATACATTGATTTTCTTGGACCATATCCAAGATCAAAATCAGGTAATATAGGTATTTTTGTTGTATTAGATCACTTTAGTAAATTTCCATTTTTAAAGCCTGTGAAAAAATTCTCTGCAGACGTTATTATTAACTATTTGGAAACTGAATTGTTTCATATGTTTGAATGGATCTCAATTTAGATCGAAGCAGTTCGCTGAGTTGCTGAAGCGTTATGGTGTTAATCATATGTTTACTGCCGTTTATTCTCCGCAAGCTAACGCATCTGAACGCGTTAATAGGTCTGTTTTGGCTGCAATTAAATCGTATGTGAAACCTGATCAAAAGAACTGGGATGAACTGTTGAGTAGCATTAGTTGCGCGTTTAGGTCAACTATACACTCCGCCATTGGTACATCGCCTTACTACCTAACTTTTGGCCAACATATGATTACGAATGCCTCTATATATCCATTGTTACGCCAATTGCAAATGTTAGAAGATCGCACAGTGCGATTTAATAGGAATGACTCTCTTCAAATTATGGCAAATAGAGCTTCAGACATTATGCAAAAGCAATTTGAAAGAAATGAAAAAACCTATAATCTTCGATCCAGACAGATATCCTATGATGTAGGACAAGAAGTTTTTCGTCGGAACTTTAAACAGAGCAATTTTGAACAGGGATATAGTCATAAATTGGGCCCGAATTTCATAAAGGCGCGTATTAGGCGAAAATTGGGCAACTCCTATTATGAGTTGGAGGATTTAAGAGGACATGTGGTAGGCACTTATCATGCTAAGGACATTCGTCAATAATGTTGTGTGGCTCTTCAAGCGATATCAGCTTTGTGTTAAATTTTAACCCCAAAGTCTGTTTTTGGTTGGGGGGTATTGTAAGGGCGCTTGAATAGCTTTTTGTATCCTTTCTATTTTTTTTTTTTAATTTGGTTTGATTTTAACAGTCATTTCTTTTTTTTCCACCACAATATGTTTCCGTTTAACGCCACCTAGTTGTGATTTGTAATGTATGGAATGTCGCCCGTTTATCATGTTGTTGACGTTCTATCCTTATTTGTTTATTACAAAAAATTGCAATAATTGGAAAAGATACGCTAGTTTAAAGCGTCACCAAGGTTTCATGGTTGCAAAAGATGATTATATGAGCCATTTTAAAAAAAGAACTGCGATCTATAAAACAAAGTTTCCGTAAAAGTGTTTATTCAATTTGCTCAATACAATAATTGTGTTAGTATCAAGTGCTTGTATACAGATATTTTCTTGTGCCTGTAAGTGAAGTAAAATTACTCTCGGCAAGTGCTCACAATTATAGATAACTATTTTTTTCTTAGCGGAGATATTAAAATTCATCTCATATCTGGCTGTAAAGAAGAATATTTCTCCAATAGGCTATATTTTGCCCACAAATATTCTCTATCTTGAGACTAATCTCACAGAGAAAAAGGTAAATCATGAATTTTGTTGGTGTATTATTATTCTTTTTTTTCTAATGAGATGAATTGTCACATAGGTTTCGCTTTGTATATACCAGTTAGGACACGACACAAAGAAAAATTGGCAAAAACACGGCTTCGCTCTGAGCTTTGCACAACTCTTTCACTGCTTTGGTAATGCGATCTCAATCAGCGTTACCCAAGTTAGTTTATCGTTCGTCGTGTCCTCAACTACAACCGATTTTTGTGCGTGAATATCGTTGTTTTGCGGCCGTAATTGGTGTCCACTAGGTTGGAATCGAGTAAATTTGTGGCAAGGAAAGTGATTATTTTATCTGCAACTACGACAATCCCGGAAAACGTCCATAGGAGCCTTTTAGAGGGAAAAAACTTCGTCCTCAGCCAATCCGCTGGAATTGGCCACCGCGGTTGTGAAGTGTTGTTCGGTAATGTAATGAAAATCAGAAAAGCAAACACCGAAAGATAATTTGTGAAAAGTATGTGATTTTATATAATTTATGAATTTTTGAAAGTTATGAAAAATGTTAAAATTTTAAAAATCATAAACATTACATGTAGCTAAAGGTTTAAAAATTATAAAAACTTCAACAAGTTTAAATTGTGAAAATTATGAACGCTATGAAAATTGCAATAGGATAGCATTTTAAAAATTGTGAAAATTAAAATTATAAAAGATTGCGAATATAATTAAAATTTTGATAATTACGACTGGTTAACAGGTTATAAAAATTATGAAAATTTCAAGCAGATAAAATTCTGAAAGTTGTTTAAAATTACGAAAATTATATCGCGATAATATTTTTAAAATTATAAAAAATTGAATCTGTTAAATTGTGAAAATTAAACCCTGTTGGCATTTTGAAAATTATGGAAATTATAATATTATAAAACGTTTGAAAATTATGTAAATTAAGTCTATAGAAGTTATAAAGAATGTTTAAATTTTTAAAATCATGAATCACAAGTTTAGAAATTATGAAAATTACAAGAAGTTAAAATTTTGAAAATTAAAATATTAGAATTTTACAAATTATTAAAATTATAAAGTTATAACAATTAGGAAATTTTAAAAAATTATCTAAATTTAAGTTTAAAGTCATTTCTTAGTGTATTAGTGAGAAACAATGAAAAATATCAACCAAAGAAAAAGGAAAGAAAGGAAAAATGAAAAGTTTAAAATTTCGCGTGATTAAATTAAATTCAAAATTATAATAATTTGTTCATATAATTGTTTGTTTTGTATTAGGACCGCTGAAAATTTTACACTCTATGTTTTTTTGGTTGGTACATTTTCATGCAAATTTATGTGTTAATTTTTTTATTATTTAATTATTTTTTTCCTTGAGTGTAGTTTGTTTTGTGCAAAAATTCCTGAAATGTTTCAAGTTTCTTTTCATTATTTAGTCATATTATTTCTCATTTAATACCGTTCTTTGAACGACACAGCCTAATATACAATCAGCCATACATATACTTATGTTGCATACATGCATATTCTGAAACATGTAATGTTGACAGATTAGGTTGTGTGATTAACTAAATGTTGCGGATAAATCTTGTTGCGATAGTGTTTGAATTCGCAACATCTCTCACAAATAATATTTCAGCAACATATTATCAACATATCTCTGCAAACGATTGTTAGCAACATCTCTCAGAGTAAAGGAGAGTCTTACACCAGCATCAACTACAAGATCGAACTCAACGAAAGTACTTTCAGCGAGGGAGAGACCAAAGAATAATGTAAGTAAGTCAATGAACTCTTAATTTTTATATATTGTTTTCCATATGTTTATTTACGCATAGTTTCTCTGGTAATTCTTAAGGGTGACCAGATGAAAATAAAACAATAATCCAAGATTATAAACGTTTGACTAGAAAATTTCGGTTAATTGACTAATAATTTGAGTTAAACTAAAATAAAACAGAGATTGTTGAAAATAATGAAAGAAATAATGAAAAGGGATAATCAACTTAAAATATTTTGTAGGAATAATTAGAAATTTTGGAAAATTTGCAATTAGTATATATTTCACTTTATTTATTATATTTTTAATTTTTATCTAATTTTTTAAATAATTATTATAAAGATTTTCATGGTTCCGTTGTTTTACGTTAAGATTATGTTTTATATGTTATTATTACTTTCCGTTTGTTAAATAAAGTTAAAATGATTTCTGAGTAGAAAACTTTTAAATTTCTGTTTGACCACACTGTGCTGAGCTTGTTAGCAAATATTGGGGTCACAAGTTATCTCTTTTTGGATTCTCTTCACTTAGTGACCATGGTTGGGTGGGCTCTTACTGCAACTTTACAGCATGTTGCGTGGATATGGACAGTCTCTCACTTTATTTATGTTTTCCCTGTTATCTTTAAATGTTTCTTTGTATCTTTCTATTTATTTTTGTATCTTATTTGCTAGGTTTCTGTATCTTTCTGTAAACTTTTAAATCTCTCTCTCTAAATTTCATTCCCTCTTATGTTAACTAACATGCACGCTTACATAAATACTTTTATAAGTAGCGAAGTGGTAGTGGTAGCTTTGAGGCAAGGACCCCCCCTTACGACGAGCAATAAGGCTGGAGCAATAGCGTGCAACCGACTCAATTATGCTTCCAATAACATCTTCCACATTTTCATTTAGATTCGTTATATGCTACACAGCATTATATAAAATTCTGCAGGTAATGAAATGTTTTCGTATTAGTTTCCAATTTGTGTTTGAAATATTTACAGTAAATACCGTTAGTTTGTTAGTCTGAATACATGTTTACTTAGACAAACTCAATCCCTTCATGTATACATCCGTTTACATCGCACTATGTATTTGAAGTTGCAGCCGGATGAAATAAAATATGAGAATCAATGAATTTTTCTGCCTCTACCAAAACATAATCTCTGTGTCTAATAAAATGTTTTCCAAATTAAAATACTTTGATGTTGTTTAACAAAGTTCATAAATTGCCGATTTAATATTGTTTAGCTTGCTAGGATAAATAACAACATTTGCAGTGTGTTTATTTACTTAATTAATAAATTTTCTCTGTTTCTTTTCAGGTAAGAATTATTGCCACTCATGGTAATTTGAATGCAAAACTCATATTGAGTAATGTTTGGAATCGAAATGGTATTTGGTACTCATTGGCAGAGAGAAAAATGAAAATTTTGGTACTACTTAAATGGTTCAAGTTAGAGTTATGACATGAAAAAATAACACTATAGTGTTGTACTATAAACAAACATTATTATTGTCCTAAAGTGCAATATTCTTTTCTGACCGTTAAAATATATATTACAACTACCGTCATGGTCTGCATATATATATACAAATTCCTACGAAATATATAGATTTCACAATAAACTTCTACTCAATATACAATATGGTTAAGTATTAACTTCCTCTGACGAATCTGTATTCATATGCTCAATTCTTGTACACTTTATTACACACACATATATGTATATTTCAACAAGTGTTAGCAGAACAACAACAACATAGCAACGTGTTGAAAATCGAATCATTTTCCCAACACACATTGTTTTATAGTTTACAAGGATGTAGCAGCAGGACGAGCGAATGTGAAAACCTTAATCAAGTAACATTTAGTGGTTAAAACAATCCTCTCATCTGACAGTCTTATCGCCCCGTCTTCCGGCAGAGAATAGCATCAATATAAATGGCAAATGGCATAACTTTCACCATATTTATATACTTTTATAAAGTTACAGACATGTGTATTTACATGTTAACCCTGTAACATATGATATGAGCTAAGGATGTCAGAATACAGTTGTAATATAAATAAACCCTACCACATTAAGGAGATAGCCAGTGCCACTGAATGACTATCATCATCACTGGCAATATCAGAATATGTTTATCGTTGTATTATATAGACATACAGACACACACACACTGTATTACCATTTATAGGCGTACATGTTACTATAATTTTTATATGTATCTAATAGGGTCAGACAATTGGGTGGCACGTGTCAGACAAATGATACGATGGCCTTTCGAAGACTTACAAGGAATATGGATGGCTTCATTCGTTGTATTTAGGTTAGTGGAACACGTTGATGATAGTGTAGCCCTAAAATTTGGAAAAATATAATAATAGATGCTGCAAGGACTTGACCACTATCTTCATGCTAATTGCCAAAAAACACATATAAATGAATAAAACCAATTTGAGAGGCAGTAAAAGTGTGAAGTATACAAAAAAAAAACAAATTGTAATTAAGTACTACCAACTACAATATGACGTTGGTTAAGAACGATTTGTTAGTTGGTAGTGTAATCTATAAATACAAACGATTTATGGTGTAAAATCTTATTATTGATACATTTTACATAACCAAATGCCATCCTTACCGTCACCCCAGCAAAAAAATAGAGCAGTCGTCCTCAAATGACATGCAAAGTAGTAGATGATGTTAATGCATTTCCGAAAATGTACAGCTAAATAGTAAAAATTACTTTTATTGTACTACAATTGTACGAACAATTATTAATATTGTACTAATGCACTAATTACACTATGTGACAATCATTAGAAACTTGGGGAGTGATCTAGTGCATGCTGTAGGTCTATTAGAGTACAACATAACTCTGTATACCACAGATTCCTAACACCCTCAAAATCTTGACTCACGGTTCAAAAACCGGTTTTTCGGATTTCATACTGTATACAAATGACCGATTTACATACATAAGTATTTTTGTAAGTACACTGAATTCAATCATATTTTGCGTACGATGTACGCTTATAATAATTTGACTCAGGATGAATATGTGAATATGGACTATATCAACTGACCCCTTCTGTAGTCTGGATGTCCCTCAATCAATTCTCATCCAATTTTTTAATCGGCAACTTTTAATTTAATTGTATTCTGCAATCTTATAACATTAATATAAATTATTTGTTATTTTACTCTCAGCTAAAATAATTATATGAGCAGTCATCGTATTACATTGTGAACTAAATTTTATATTAACTTGTACACAGAAAATATATTGAAATTAAAAACAACACAATGAATTTATCCACAGCCATTGTTTCTAACGGCTGCCCACAAGTTGTAAAACAAAAACATGATTTTTTCCTTAGCAAACATAGTATTGTAGCCACATTTTGCGGTAAATGAAAATGTATGACCATTAGGAAGGAATAGAGTAAGACGTAACAAAACCACAGAAAATCTGTTCACATTTGCACAGCAGTACTGTAAAGTACAGACAGATAACAGATGCACACAAGTACTCGTACACAATTTGTACTTTAATTGCATTATAGTTGCATTTGCAATGGGACTGCCGTTCTTTCTTTGTGCCATTACGTCAAAATGTAATTTAAGGAGACTTAATAAACCGCAAATGAAAACAATGAAATCAAGGTATCAAATTTAATTCAGTAATGCTTAGTTTTATTGTTATTATTATATTACATACATATATCGTTCAGTTAATAAGTTTTGCCACTGCTTAGAGGCAAAGCTTGTGGACGGAATATTTGAGGTTACTAGTTAAATTGGGCTCCACGAAAAGCCCCCCAATGAAATAACGCCCAAACGAGAAATGAAATATTCCCCAAATTTTTTTCATACATTTTTGGGTGTTATTTCATATGAAATAAAATAAATAATTTTTTGGGCGGTTTTTCATTTATTTTTGGGAATTATTTCATTCCTCATTTGGGGTTTCCAAATTATGAAATAATCTCCAATGAAATAACACCCAACAATTTTTTTAAATTCGGGGCTTGTTTCATATCGTGCATAATTTGGATGTTATTTCATTTTTTATTCGGGGGTTATTTCATTTTTAAAGCTGTTGGTTTTTAGGGGTTATAATTACATAATTATATAAAAATAGGCCTTTTACAAGAAAACTTTTAGCCTGTGAATATATAACAATATCTTTTGAATGTTTACAGATATTTCCATTTTTCATATTGACGTATAGAAAATCAACAATATGCTACGAGCATTTTTTCATTTTGAGAATGATATCTAAGAATGGAAATTTTTTCAAATTTCTAAGAGTTCTTCAGAAGGAGGAATTCAATAAAAGCAGAGAGTTTGATTTTCTTGTGAACAGTGTAGGTAGTTGTGTAAAGGCCAAACGTAAAAGGCAAATTGTCTTCCGAACTGCAAAAGTAGAGCAGGGCTACAACGATCTACGTCCACACGATTCATGTCAATAATTTTGCGACTTTGTTGTTGGTCCATATTGACTTCTTGAATCCTTAGTAAAACTGACTCTTTTATGAATTTTGGGCATAATTTCATTATTGTTGCTGATGGGGTTTATTTCATTGGGGGTTATTTCATTTTCATCATTGGGTGTTATTTCATATGAAATAACTCCCAAATATTGGGGGTTGATTCGTTTTCGCTTTGGGGTTTATTTCATTTATTTTTGGATGTTATTTCATTCACTGTTTTTGGGTGTTATTTCCTATTTTTTGGGGTTTATTTTATTGGGGGTTATTTCCTGGGCGTTATTTCATTGGGGGGCTTTTCGTGGAGCCGTTAAATTGTTTAGGTAACGTATGATGATTTCATACGTTTGAGCGGTGATGGCGTAAAATCTAATTAAGTTAAATGTTAAGAGAACAGGTGAAATTACTATATCCGTATTTAAAAAGTTTATTGTCAAAAAAATAAAAATCTCTAAAAATATGGGACAATAATAGCTTGTAGTATAGAACATTGTGTGTAACATTGTCTCTGTCCGTTACACAGTACAACTTTTTTCAGCTCATTGATTCGGGACTCAATTCTGAGAATTGCACGTGAAGGTTATCCCAAAAATTAGAACTTCTACATCATCCGTTTTGTCAAGTTGGCTGCATTAACAAATTAATAGTCTTTTTCTATACGGTTATATCTCGGTATATCTCTTTTGCGTCTGAAGCAAAATATTAGATAATAAATAGGAGAAAAAAATGCGGAACAAACCTACCCGAAAAAAGTGCACCTAATGCCTTGAGAATTGCAAAAAAGTCAATTTTTGTCATTGCTCACCACTTTTCAACTTTTTGCTAAATAACAGGATAACAAATCAAAAAAGTTTAATTTAGTGTAACAAAAAGTACTCTAATGTTCCAAGTAGTGCAACTAATTATACCAATAAGTATGTTAATTGTACCAAAAAGTAACATTTATTGTACTAAAAAGTACGATTTATGGTACCAAAAATTACAATCTATGGTAAAAAAAAGTACAATTTATGGTACCAAAAATTACAATTAATTGTACCAAAAAGTGCAATTTATGTTTACAAAAAGTACAATTTATGGTAACAAACTACAATTTATAGTATAAAAAAGGACAATTTATTGTAACTAAAAGTCCAGTTTAAGTTACCAAAAGGTACAAATTATGGTATCAAAAAGTACAACCTATGATAACAAAAAGTACAATTTATGGTCTCAAAAATAAAATTTACTGTACCAAAAGTACAATTTGTTGTAACAAA
The DNA here is from genome assembly GCA_964034835.1 of Muscina levida. Lineage (NCBI taxonomy): Eukaryota > Metazoa > Arthropoda > Insecta > Diptera > Muscidae > Muscina > Muscina levida. The sequence goes on from OZ035880.1 coordinate 2,608,724, forward strand.
AAGTACAACTTATGTTACCAAAAAGTACAGTTTGTTGTAAATTAAAGTACAATTTATGGTATCAAAAAGTAAAATTTATGGTACAAGAAAGTGTAAATTATTGTACCAAAAAGTGCAAATTTATGATGCCAAAAAGGACAATTCATGGTACAAAAAAGTGCAATTTATGGTACCTATTCAATATCTAAGTACAATTAATGGTACCGAAAAGTACAATTTATGGTAACAAAAAGTAAAATTTATGATTCTTAAAAGTACAACTTATGATGCCAAAAAGTACAAATTATGGTACCAAAAAGTACAATTTATGGTATAAAAACGTACAATCTATGGTACCAGAAAGGTGCCGTGACATAACCCCACACGGACATAATCCCCAAAACGATTTTGGGGCTTATGACCGGGCAACATGTCGGACATAACCCTCAATTTCATTGGGGATTATGTCCGACACTAATCTGCGGACATAAGCCCCAATGGGGATTATGACCGAATTTGTTGTTGTTTTTAGTATTTCAACATATGAAGAGAACGATTTTAAATATTGCTATTGTAGCGAATGACGCTACAATTAAGTCCCGAAATCATTATAAAAACGACAACATTCCTATTAATCCACACCATATCGGTGAAGACTTGTCCCCTCTAGGAGGCACAATGGAAGCAACAGGAGCCGATGTCATAAAAAATTATTTGTAAAAAAAATTGTTGGGATTGCAAAAGTATTGGGGTCGCTCATATATTTGACACCTCTAGGGGTACTTTTGGGGCGCTAGGAGCAAATTTTATATATCACCTAAAGGGTTGGAGATAGAGGGTTCAATGAAACTGTAGGGGTTGCAAAAATATCGGTCATACATTTGACTCCTCTAGGGGCACGTTTCGGGCACTTAGAGCGGAGAGAGTAAAATTTGCAAAAATTTGATTTTTGTATGGGAGTCTCCTTAGAGGATAAAGATGGGTGTAGGTATGTTTGGGAGTCGGTCATTCATTTTACCCGTCCACGGACGACTCTGGGGTAGTCGCGATTCTTGATCTGGATTTTTCCCCTTCCCCACCAGCATTGACCACTGTGCGCAACAGAAGATATTAACCGATTTAAATTTTTTTATTATTCCATAACAAATTTTCCGCACTATTAGAACTTTATCTGAATAATTTGTTGGAATTCTAACCTCCCTAATGTACACCTCGTTTTGTATATAAAATATGTAATTATATGATTATCTAAAAATTTAAATTAAATATTTAATCATTTAAATATTGTTTGATTTTGTATATCATTAAAATGTGAAAATAATTTGTCAAACAAAAAGTTTTCTATGTCATATGGTGGATATTGGATTTAACCTCACTAAGCTATATATCACGCCTTGTTTGCCAGTCTTGTTTATGTTTCCAATTTGATTTGGTTTTAACTCCTTAAGCGTCAGAGCGTTATTAACTCGTTAGGTTGTGTTAATATACTAAACTTTGAAGCATAAATAATTCCTACGAATATTACCAAATAAATGCACAATATTCAATTCTAACCTGTCGCAGAATCTCTTAAACAGTTTGCTGCTCTCACTCTCTCTCTCTTACTGCCCATCACTGTTACCGTCACTATTATGTTAAATAACATAAAAGAATTACAAGCAGAGATCACTGCTAAAATAACATTCGTTTAAGTATAATTTGCAGCTGTGTTGAAAACATGAAGCTAGAGTGCTTTTAGTTCGTCTCATTAGGATTTGCTGTGCCAACAAAATTAAAGAAGCACGTGTTGTTTTAATCTCAGGCGACAAGTAAGGGTACTTTGACATTCTAAACAAACAATTCAAATTGTTACCACTTAAGAAGCCGAAGCATTTCTCTATGGAGAAAAGGCCATGTAAATATTTTTGTTTTTTGGCAGATTTCCATGAATGCAAAATTACAGATTTGTTGGTAATACACGTGTCAATACACAACATGAAGTCTGATAAAAATTAGAAACCATTTAAAATTGATTTAAAAGGTCGTTTCTGTGACAAACAGCTGCTATGAGGAGTTTGATAAAAAAAGAATATTACGAATAAAGATTTAAGAAACAACCATGACACATAACTAGTTTAATAACCTAAATTACATGGTTTGTTTTGCTTTCATTATTCAAGCAATAATTAAATAAATTTTAACAAATTTAAATAAATATGTATGTTTAAACAATTTTTAATGAATTTTTGTAAACCATACTAATATAACACAGTACATGTCAAATAAAAATGCCTAAAACGTGACAAATTCGCATATACGATACTAACTAACTTCAAATCGATATTAAATTATTATGGCATGTAACTTGACAAAACGAATGATGCAGAACTGCTTCTTTTTGGGGCTGCATATCTCAGAATTGAGTCCCAAATCAATGAGCTGAAAAATGTTGTACTGTGTGTGTATTGGGACCGGCCGTGGCATAGTGGTTAGAACACGCGACTACCATGCGGGAGATCACAGGTTCAACTCCTGGCTCCAGTCATCATAAAAAAATAAACAATTTTTATCATTGCCGGCTCCCCTCGAATGTTGTTGACAGCAACTTCGCAGTATAAGTGTCTAGTAAGAGCTTCTCAAACAGTGACGTTCGCATTTGTCGATAAACAAGTAGGTGCCGTTAGTTGTGAATCTAAAAATAGAAAGCGTGTTAATTCACAACAACGCGATAAGCTATCCCATACGTCATTCATGGGGTGTAAAGGGAAATTAAGTAAGTAAGTAAGTGTGTGTATTTATCCGACATCCAACGCTTTTTTCTTATATATATCTTAAAATTGTTGAAGTTACTTTTACATATCCTAATACAAATTTGATCGAATTTTTTAATTAATTTTTGTAAACCATATGAATGAGTTATACACCATCTGGATGCCTTCTGCCTAACTTAGGTCGCTTAGTAGGACCGGTACTAATCCTTCCCATATATTCATTTCATATTTTAATTAACTTTATTTAGGATACCTCTTAGGGTTTCGGTAAAATACAAATATTTCTTATATGGTATCATTTAGTTTTACGCATTTTACAATTTTGTTGTTCAAAATATTTGTTTCGGGTTTGTAAGTAACACAAGTTTATTTACATCAAATCTCATCAGTCAGCAATTTTTGATCAAGTGAGCGAAATTGTATCTTATTTGTATGTCACATATTGAATGTGCCACCAGTGCGTCCAGGCAGTCTATCTATCCTCGCTCACAATCTGAGTCATCAAATTGTGGCAGATATTAAGAATTTGTGTATTTACCTGTGTGTGAACTTATGTAGCATATTTATGCACCAGTGCCGGCTTCTATTGTTACTTCTTATAAATTCTGTTTGTGTACACCCGCAAAGAATAACATTTTGCTGATAAATGTGTTGTCACACCATGGACGAATTGTTTAACTTTTACAATATAATATGAAAGGATATGGACTAGATTAGTTTCTATGTGTCTGGGATTTGAATATAATAATATATTTGTACCAATTTAAGAACAAATTAAAATATTGCAGCCATTTTCAACCAAGCGAGTCTTTAGACACAGGCGATAGTCTGTCATGCGATCTCTATTGCATCATAATGGAGATAATCATGCGGAAGGCTGCAGTAAGCATGACCATCTTAAGCAAAAGTCACATTATGATCACGTATGCCGATGACATAGTTATCATTGGCCGTGGACTACGTGATGATACTGCAACCTTTTCGAGCATTGAGAGGCTGTCGTAAAAAAGAACTGCGGGCCAGGTCCACGTCAACGTAGATTAAAATTTGTTATATATTTTGCATTTTTAATCAATGCAATACAATGTTTACTTTGAATCTTAAATCTGTTTTTTTCAAAACTTCCTTTTTAATGGTGACTATTATATTTTGATTTTCTGTAATAACCACAAATCCTTCCACTGTGTCTAACTGTGACATCTGCTACTATCTGGTCGTAATAAAAATGAGTTATTTTTTGTTTTAGTTGATTCTGTGGTAAAGTTACCTTTCTGCATTGTTTATTTGCCCAACTTTGTATTGATGCTGCAGTCATTGCAAAACCCAATCACGTTTGCGGCAAATCAGTGAACACAAAATCACACGGATGCGTAAATTTATATTCATTCATATTTTGTCCGCTCTTAGAGTCTCACAAGCATTCAATATATTATTTTATTGATTTCATTATGTTTGGACGGACGATTTGCTTGGCGGGTGGCCCAGGTCTCGACGGGTTGTTTGTTTATATTTTCGTAGGTGAGTTTCGTTCGCATTTTGCAACCATCTGTAGTATTTTACGTGGGTTAATCACTTTGATTCACACAGTCGAAATTCCTAATGACGAATAAATTCTTGGTGAACGTACATGAAAATAAGCTTCGACAGTGTTAAACTCATTCATTCCCGTTTAATTTATGAAGTGGGCGAGGTATACTATTTATATATGTACATACATATTATTGTATGAGGTACAGAGAGAGGACTGTATGTAGGAAAATAATGCTACGAGGGGTGACTTAATAATGGAGTTAATACAAGTGTAGGAATTAAACAAATGTAACCAATTTCTAAATCATAAATCACATATGTTATATGATATGTTTTTATAATTTATCTCTGTAGGAATTCACAATTCTACGTTAAAAAACCAATTATTAATATAACTTTTAATTTGATTATTTTTATGTTAATAATAATAAATTATATAATATACGAAATGAATTAGAACATTTCTGTATACGTATTCAAATATAGTTTTAATGTTTCCTTAACCTGAACTAAAGGCAACTTTTTGAATGGAAATAACTTTTATGACTATAATGAAGATATATTTTTTTTAATAAATTAAAAATCTAGACTGCTCTTGTTTTAACTAACATTATCAATATCTAAATGATGATATCCCTATTGTTGTTATTTCAGCAAAATTTGAAACAATTTGAATTTTGGCAAAAATAAAAAAAGAATCTAAAGCATCACGCACGTATAACATATTGCAACGTGTGATAGCTTCAATTATGCCAATTGTTTAATTATGTATATATCTTAAACATCACTAGTTAGTTATCATACCACCCGCGTACAATACAATTAGGCTATTTGCTTAATTGATTCATTATGTATGTAAGTATATATTGACCACAATATATTCATTTATTTGAAGTGATAACAATTAAAACAATACTTAATGATCTCACCACAATCATTAAAATAAATAGTGCGCCATCGTTAGGGAGACTAAGTTTCTTTTAGGCCTTTTTACCACAATTTTTAGCCAAGTTTGAGATAAATTGTATACAATTAATAGATAAGTGACTTAAGTAAACACTAAAAATTAAATCGATTTTATGCATTAAAAGTGTTTTAAATTTGTATAAGGAAGTCAAATTAGTATTTTAACTGCATGGACACAAATCACTTTGAATAACAGAGCTCTGTTAAGTCTGTGGGCCGTTAGGAAAAAGTCTGATGGAAGCCTAAATGAAAATGCGGAAAGTGAAAAGCTCGAAAGTCAGAAATTTTATAAAAGGATATATTTTACCGATCTTTCCCAAGGCGGTTATTCTATCAGTTGTAAAAAAATTCTTCCGAATGTTAGTAATTTCCTACATTTTGTTTTTAAGAAATGTTCAAGTGTAGGCATATAATATCCAATTTGAATCATTTCAGTGAACAGATGCCCCGATGAGACGAAATTGAAATTTAAAAATAAAATTAACCACAACGTATTACAGCCTTCCTGACATAAATAGGGACAGTGTGGCCATTTTAGGAATACATATTTTCCCATTTGGAATTTTTGATAATTAGAATTAAGTTATTACGCCCTTTGCAAATGTACCTTGGAGGACCTTGGAGAACACTTAATCTTTGGTATAGATTGGAAAGGATCTGTCTGAACTATTCAATACTGAAAGAGGTCTCAGGCATGGCGATAGTTTGTCCTGCACACTATTTAATAACGCAATGGAAAAGGTGATGAGAAAGGTCGTTGTCAACATGCCTGGCACCATATTTGTAACGTGACGAAAGTCGTCCGTACACAATTATGAACTTTTAACCTCTAACCACCAATAATATACTCGCCCTTTATTTACTTTTGAATAACCATCCCAACCAACTCAATCTGCATACACTGTTTAAATTTTTTCAAGGTCAACCAACAATACCATCGATCACACGACCGCCGTAAACAACACGTTCGCACATGACTTACACCAACAACACATTCGGCAATAGCCACGAAAGGCAAATGAGAGCGACGACCAACATCCAACCTAACACATTCAGGAAACGACATCACAAGGAAAAGTGTTAATCGATGCAGTGTGATGAGATGTAATTCTCATTGCATTGAGAGATCCCCTTACTTAAATGATCGAGCTTTTTGCTTGGTAAAGTGGTCGGTTGCTAGCGCAACGAAGTTTTTTGCTAAGTTGTTCTGTACTCCATCTCCCCTGCAATAGTTTATCGAAAGAAATATTCTTTTGTTTAATCGGACTTCGATTTGTTAAACCAACTTTTGTTTGTTTAACCCAAATTCCATTGGTTTAATTTGAATACGGTCGGATGAATCGGACGTCGATCTGTTGGATCGGACTATGTTCTGTTGAATCGGTTTTTGTGCTGTTAAATCGGACTTCGGCCTGTTGAACCAACTTTTGTTGGTTTAACAAATTTCCATTGGTTTAATTCGAATACGGTCGGTTGAATCGGACGTCGCACGGTGGGGTAAATTCACGATCTGGGCGGCCAAAATTCGATTTCTCAAAAACCAATGTTTTTAATAATTTCCGATTGTAGGGTAAAGAGAACAAAATGCTTCACTAGATTCCGTTATTTTTTCATTCCATTTTGCTTACATTCGTTTTCTACACGCTGTTAAAGTTACTTGTTGCTAATTGTGCATTTTCTATTTTGTTGTGCTCAGGTAAAGCAACAATTTTAGCAGGCTATGGGAAGGCGTGTGTTTAGTTTAAACATTTAAGTAAAATGGAAAATTATAAAGCAGCTTAATATTATTTAATACACTTAGCTAAATAAAATTATAATTCAAATTCATATTAGTAAAGCAGCATTGAAAAATATGGTATTTTTGTCAATTTCAATGGGTAACAAAATCGATCTATGGACAAAAAGTTATGCATCACCCCTTTTCACCCCTTCAATCTGTGATTATAAATAATCTTTAATATCGTATTGTTCATATGGAAAAAAAAAATTTTGCGGGTTTTTGCGGTTTTGTGTTTTATAGCCATTTACCTACTGCGGAAGAATGAACTATAATTTCTGCGGTTTTACTCAACCACTGTAGTTAACATACTGGATGTCCTTTATCTCTATGCATTTATAGTTAGAGGGTATCCAGACGACTAAAAAGTTATAAGGAGGTAGGCCTCTAAAATGCAACCTTGTGGAGATATATGGGAAATACTTGGAATCTTAAAATTTTTATAAAAACCATTTTTTGTATAAAAACGGTCACAACCTCTACCCTCCGAATGTTAACATATTATTATTTTTTACGCCTCACCGAGTAATATTTTACCATTCTGCTTCATAAATTTGCTTCAAATAATTTTGGCCGCCCAGATCGTGACTTTACCCCACTGTGCGTCGGTCTGCTGGATCGGACTTTGTTCTGTTGAATCGGTTTTTGGGCTGTTAAATAGGACTTCGGCTTGTTGAACCAACGTTTATTTGGGTTTTTACCTAATTATTATGGCATGTAACTAGACAAAACAAATGATGCAGAACTTCTTCTTTTTGGGGCTACTTACACGTGCAGTTCTCAGAATTGAGTGCCCAATCATGAGCTGAAAAATGTTGTACTGTGAAAGGTTTGGAAATAGCTCAAATATTTACACCAAACTTATTTGTTGATGTTATAAAATTACGCTTATCGTATTAACGTATTACTTATATCATCTGTAGTTATTGTCATAGCTTAACAATTCCATATGGAAGAGCTTAATTGTTCGCCATATCAACATAACTTCAAATATTTTATAAACCAATAAAAAAATTACTCCTAACTGAAAAATTACCAAGGCAGTATTGTTGGGGTTTAATGTAGCTCCATTCCACTTTCGTCTTATAATTGCAAATCACAGGGATCTGTGCAACGTAATTAACTGATGCCCTTTTAAGCCAATTATTAAATTAATCTTTACTGCTTAACATACAGATTCGCATCGCATCACATTTTTTTGTTGATGTTGAATTTAATTTTATAATTACCAAGTGCTTGCATTAATGTATTAATTATGCGCATAATTACATAATTAGAGAACATAAATATGTTTCGTGTTTTATTTGCTATCACAATGTGCGGCGATGAATATACAATGCTTTGCTTTGATTCTAAAACATTTGCATACTGCTGCTGCTGCTGTTGCTGTCGTTGATGTTGGCGAAAGGAAGAATCCCAAAAAATGCCAATATCATTTCCGGCTGCGTGGCTGTGGTAGCATTTTAATTCAATTAAAAGAGGATGCGAACGGGTGACATAGCAAATCAGTCACCAGCTACTAATGCTTTGCTCAAATGAGATGCTAGAGTTGTGGCATACATAAAATCAAAGAAGTGGTTAAATCTCTATGTGATGATAATTTAGTGTTGTTTTAAAGGGTATATAGTGAGTAATCATTGTGTTCGCTAAACTAATGTTTCTCGTTATTATATACATGTTTTAACAAGCTGATTCAACACATTTTCTGATCCAGCATAGCAGTTTAAATTCAACAACATTTAGCATTTTATTGTACTGAACAAATGTTAACATTTAAACATCCGTTCATTCAACATTGCCTCACCCACTTACTTTAAACCAATTATCCTTGTCAAACTTTATTAACGGAAGTAACACAGAATGCCCTTACAATGGTAAAGTTATGATTATGTTGATGGTAATGAAATTATTGCCAACAATTATCGAATGACAACAGCTGCAAGCTATTTTGGAAAGAGCTAAACTTTTTAGTTGTTGAAACTGCTTCCTGTAAGTTAAAACACTTAAAGTTTAAGGCGTTTAAGGACCAATACACTCGACACAGTGACAACAATGACAGCTATGAGGACACCAATAAAAACAACAACATAACAACACATAAAAAGTTGTTTTTAAACAGCAGCAGCAATAGCAATAGCAGTAATAACAATGACATTAGAAGCCAGTAGAAGAGTAAAATAAAATTGCCTTAATGTTGCAAAAGCGACAGCGTATAACAATAAACACTTTGGTTAGATAATGGGCTGAGAAAGAGAAACTTTTCTTGCTACAACAAATCACATAAAATATAACTTGACCATCACTCGCGCAATTTCATTTCCTTTACAATTGTAGGTCTACAAATATAACACAAATGTCCTTTTTCAAATGCGTGGCCAGGATAACAAACAAAATGAAGAAAAATGTTCCTTTATTTTCAACTAAAATTATAAAACTCACATACAATAGCTGTACTCCACAGAAAGGTTAGCCCTCTAGTGATGTAGCTTATGTGGTGACATTGGTGTTCTGTTTGATACTGATTTATGGTTTCCTGTTATATTTCATCGAGGAGGGTTCCTTTGAAGTCCTAACGCCTACGCAATACCTAGATAAGGTTTAACCTTTTGCTAATGATTAATACTTGGAGAAGATTTGAAATTGGTCAAAGTTTTTTTGTAGATGCTAGCTGGGAAAAAGGCAACGACGCACTCTACGCAGCTAATTTGAGGGAAACATCAACATAAAGGCACATTTTACGTTTGCTTTATTACGAAATACTAAGATGTGCGGTTGGCTATAAATCAAAATGCTAAAGTGTGGGCTTTTATTAAGCAACTTCTGTAATGTTGTACAAGAAACAATGTAAAGAGTATTACTGTTATAACCGACATCAATTATACGATATGAACTTTCATCTAAAATGAATTATTTCATTGTAGTCCCATAGGAAATAATTGTGATTTCATATAATACTCGTATTCGATCTTTTTATAATAAATAAATAATTCATGTTTTCATTTCTTTTGTTTCTTCTTCTAAGAATGTACGGAATGTGGAATCTTTGGTTTTAATCCAAAGCGAGATAAAAAGCATGTGTTATTAAGCATTTTATCGAAAATTAAATAATATGATTTTTACCACTTAATGCATTAAACTTTCGTTTACCATTAAGTAGCGAATTTCTGTATCACATTTTTCGTTACCTTTAAATTTGTTATATCGGCTTTTCACTGTATTTGACTTATACATTGTTAAGTTAATCACATTTCTACTATGTCTGACAGCTTTGGGATTTGTGTATTGTGTCCACATAAAAATTTATTGTTTTATACTTATTTTTATGAATCACATAAAGAAATGACTTTATAAATCAAAAAATTACGAATCACAAATATGAAATAAGTATATATGTATATCGAAATATATTAGGATTCAAACAACTTTGTTAACTTTCTAAAATAAAATGCACAAAATTCGACTTAAAATTTGTTATAAAACCCAAATATTTAATTAATTTGCAGGAAATCTTAAAATAAAACATTATTTCTACTCGTGGGGTAAACCTTCTGGTTTCTTACGATCCTTAGTTTATTTTTTAAGAATTATTGGAAGAAATAAATTTTCGGAAAATTGGCTTTTCCTGAGTCAAATGGATAAATATCCGTAAAGTGGTGTGGAAGGGGAAAACATTCACAACAAGCCCCGCAACTGCCTCGGAATTGCCCCTAGAGGGTTAATATGTGTGACCGACCCCCAGTAATTTGTCCCTCCTAATTTTTTTTCAAAACATACCTACCCCCCATTCACACTCACACTCTATAGAGGATCTCATATAAAACAAATATTTATGAAATTTGCTCCCACCGCTCTATCTGCCATAAAGATGCCCTTAAAGGAGCTTTCCCAAGCGGTGTCAAAAGTACGGTAAGTACGGACTCTTGATCCAAGAACGAAAAAAACACAGCCAGGAATTCTTATTTGTAGATATTATTAAGCCTTGTGGCGCTTGATTTTTAAGTAAAAAATTCTTAATAATAGATGACATTAAGCCTGATGGGGCTTGATTTTTAAGTATAGAATTCTTGATTATAGATGACATTAAGCCTGCTTGGGCTTGATTTTTAAGTATAGACTTCTTAATTATAGACGACATTAAGCTTAATGAGGCATGATTTTTAAGTGTAGAATTCCTAAATTTAGATGACACTAAGCTAGATGGGGCTTGATTTTTATTATGTGGATAGCTAATTAGCTAGTTGTCAAACTATCTAGTCAGTACCATTTTGCTTTGCTTTTTTATTATCGTTACAAACCTTAAGTGTTATAATCTCCATGAAATTAATGAGAAGTCAAAACACACTGGTGCGAAAATAGCATCAACGAAGATCACACTTTACTTGATTCCTACAAGCTCTTAAGATTTTCATACTTAATTGGAGAATTTATACGCTTAAATTCAAGCACGATTTTTGGAAAAAATAAGAATTTTAAACTTAAATTTAGGATGCGAATTAATTGTGGGGAGAAAACATTAAGCTAAGAGAGTAAATGTTATTTCTCTCCCAAACATTTTTTTCTCAGAGATTTATGTAAGATTTTTTATTCTTACTTAAAGTCAGAAAAAACTTGATATTAATTCTAAGAATTTTATACTTAAAAGTTAAGAACTTAGTTCTTAAAATTCTGTAATTAAGTTTGTACAAACTTAATTGGAGAATTTTATTCTTATTTTAAGATTTTTTACGTTTACATCTTTGAACATATCCCATTTTATACTTGATTTAAGAATAATTAGCACTATTCGTAGTAAAATATTTAATTACTTTTGCTGCAAAAAATAAGAATTTTAAACTAAGATTTAGAATGCGTTTTTTTTTGTGTACACACTTCCCCTATGTAGGGTGTCCGTCTGTCTCTCCCAGCGATTATAGCCTTAATTAAAGAGCTATTGAGCGGAATATTTGTATACAAGCTTCTATCCTCTAAGCGGAGATTAAATTCTAAAATAAGCTTTATCGGACAAAAACTAGACCCACCTTTCATACAAACTTCCCCTTATATCAAAGCTTCGGCATAGACGAAGATTATTACCTTACTATTTTTTTTATTTTATAGTTTTTTTTTCTATATAGAAGCGGCATTGTTAATGGGGCGTGGCACCACCCACAAAAACAAATATTTCAATCAGTCATATCTCACGAGCCATTAAAGGTATGAAGATGAGTTTTGATACATTTGTAAATGGTACACCGTGTGGGCTGTGCCACGCCCCTTTGCCTTACTATTTTATCCTCTAATAGAGGCCCTACGGACGGTACACACAGTAAAACTATCATTACAATCGGTCCATTTTTATGTCCCATATAAATATTTTTTAAAAAGGGGCGTGACATCGCCCCCCCTCTCCACAAAGAAATTGTTTTATCTTTTTATCTTATACGACCAATCTTGACTTTGCACCTACAATGGTTTATGAGATACAGCCAATTCAAAATTCAAGCTTTATGGGGAATCTAAAAAATTTCTTCTTATTGCGCGTCAACGTCATAAAGGGACCCTAATTCCAAATTCTAACTTTAGCCGTTTGGGCTGGAGAGTGATCAGTCAGTCACCCAAGCCTTTTATATATATACAAATTGGAAAGAATGCTTATTAATCTAATATAGTGCCACGACCATTTCTTCCCCCAATTTCGATATTAAAAAATCCCTATTTATCTGAAGTCAGTTTCATTAGGGGGAAACGCCATGTCAAATTCAAATATCAACTAGCTTATGGTCCACTCGGTAATGCTGATCCTTTTGATTTTCAATATCTATATATATATATATCTAGTTTTTGTTACTTTATTTCAATGTTTGACAAACTTTAAAACTACGCAGTTGAATAAATCAGCACTTATATAACATAGTTCAACACATGATTTCGAGACTCAATTCTGAGAATTGTACGTGAAAGCAGTTTCCAAAATAAGAACTTCAGCATCAATCGTTTTGTCAAGGTCGCTGCTTTAATAATTTATTGGCCTAAGACTTTTTTTGCTCAAGGTGGATTTTTAGATATTGAATAGGTTCTTTTACTTTTTGGTACCATAAATTGTACATTTTTGTATAATTAAGTTTGATGTCATGAAAGTTATTAGATGACTTGCTGCTGATTATCATTGGACTAAATGTAAATGTTCGGACATTTAGTTCATGCCATTTAAGTTTTGGACCGGTACTTTGATAAGTTTTGTTTAGGTGGCCATCAACTTAATTTCAGACTGTCTTAAAATATCTACGTATAGTTATAGCCTAGTGTACGATTAAATAATGTTGGCATTAAAACTAGAACTCGTTACTGTTTCGAGTAGGTGAACATATAATGTTATAAGTCAAAAAGCTTAAGCTGTTTAGTAGGCTTATACAGGATATAATTATATGACGTAAAATTGTGCTTAAGTATGGTAACAAAAAAAATATCTATAATATCATGGTTGGACACAGATTTTACGTACTTGAGCAAGAATCTTCATCTAAAAATCAAAGAATCATAACAGAAAAGAAAACAAAATTTTGCACAAAGTCATATAATTCCAACCATTTTGTACATAATTTAATGTGACGACACAAATTAGAGCTTTTTTCTATGCGTTGTTCAAAACAAATAATAATCCGTATTCCTAATATTTATATACCTAATTTTGTTTATTTAAAATTATTTAATATAACCATCCTCCGGGTTATAACTTAAGCTCCGTAAGCACTTTGCCAATTCAAATCATCATATACAAACATATCAATTGAGAAAGGGTCAACATTTACTTTTGCTACTGATCAAATATGAAAAAGCATTTTGTGGTCACAACAAATGTTCGGTGATTACTGCTTGTCACATTTTGTAGCCACAAACAACAAGGACCTTTTGAACAAGATAGATTACACTTTGACCACACATACACAAATACACACAATCAAGAAAAGAAATCCTGATGCTTTTAAACCGTAACCACAAATAAATATATATAGAATTATACGCATACAAATACAATATTACAAATGTCACATTTATTTGATTGTATGTGTGAAGAAAGGATGTCTAACCCAAAACAACAAAAAAATAGAAAATCTGTGTTAACCAAAGTGAAATAAATATTACACATTAAATATTCGTAGCAAAACATTAAGAAACCAAACATTACAAGGATTTATGGCCGCATTGAACATTAAAAAGAGAAGATTATAAATACAACATTGTTAAGTGTTGTATTGCCAACAATGCTAACCATTAATTGATGAGAAAAGCTCAATGAGTTAAAGACTATAGAATACATTACAATTATATAACTAAATGAATTGAACTGAAATAAGCTGCTTTAAATTTCTAATCTTTTAATAAGTTATGAGTAATATTATAGCCCTTGGTTATTGGTAGTATGTTGAACATATGATTGCCTGTGCGGCCCATAACCTTGAAATAACTGACAGTATATTTCTAAGAAGTTACACAATAAATTTTTTCCTGCTTTTCCAATAAAGGAGTGGTTTTGCCAACTTTGAAAAACAAATAGTTTTTGAAGTCTCCCTCAATTGCAGTTATGTTGAAAATGTGTTATGTTGTGCATGTTACGCAAAGAAATTTTCTTTTAGCTTACACTGGTTTACAATATAGTGTTGTTTTAATTGTTATCGAAAGTTGTCGGCAGAAAATATATAAGCAATACACAAAAATGTTACCGCAAACTGCTAAATTTAATAATGAGACATAAGTTTCTAAATACTTTAACGTTTGGCATATTTTTAAGACTGGTTGGGAAATCAAACCTTAGATCTGTTTAGTCTAAGCAGTTCTGCTACTATTTGAACAGAAATCTACGTGTTATTAGAAGCCGATGCTTTTTGTTCCTAATAAATACACATTTTCGCATCAGTTGTAAAAGTAAACAAGAATAACATGTGAGTTATGTAATTTTTAAAAAGAAGATCCCAATTTGTGAACGTTCATAATATGTGAACAGTTTTTATGAAATTTGCCAAGATTTTTCTTTATCATCGTTTGACAAGAGAAAAGACTTTTAGTCCAACCTGTACTAAAATTGTAAAATGTTTATTGTTTATCTTATTCCTTATTTAATATTCCATAATTCAACCATAATTTGTTTATCTGAAAAATCATAAAGTAGCTCTCATTTGTATGCTAGTGTCCTGTCCTACATTACGGCAAAAACTTTAACCGACAACGTAGATTCTCGGAAATGTTTGTTTTCAAGAATTTTCACTAGAAATTTAAAGCAACTTGAGGAAGTTAAAGTCTCTTCGAGTACATTATAACTTTATCTTTTCTTATTTTTGTGCCCAGCCTTTACATCTTCAAGGACAAAACAATTTGTTGATATTGTAGTTTGCATGTGGCCCACTGAAATGTTCGTATGGTTTCTGTTGTTACTTTCTTGGGTGAAAAAATGTATGTAGATATATGTGAGACAGTGAAAATATCTTGTTTCGATAAGAAGACTAAGATTGTTTACATACCACAGTACAGCACATGATTTTGGGACTCAATTCTTAGAATTGCACGCGAAAGTAGCCCAAAAAATAAGAATTTCTGCATCATTCGTTTTGTCAGGTTGCCTGCATTATTATTTTAATGACCCCTTACTGTCCTTACATAACTGTGCTTACAACTAACTTAAATATTATATAAATACAATTTTGTAATTTTTCCCATATATAAAAAACCAACTGAATTGGTAATGTTTTATGTTACTTCACACAATTACTTGAACACAGGTGGCCTTTTTCCAAGGCTGCAGTTTCTAAGTGTGTTCCCGTTTACACTGCAAGTTTATAAACTCGTTTACTTTGATATTTTGTTATAGCATTTTAAAGTCATAAGCAATGTAAATTAATAAAACGCTTTAATAAACTCTTTAAATTCGGCAAAGTTTAAATTAAAACTTATGACACTTTCATGGCTACGTACACCCTTGGTCCTTTGCGCCGCACACATCTAACTGTACGCTATGAGGTCAGGCTGTGATGTGGAAAACATGTTTTCTTTTATGTTTTTGTTTTCAGTTTCCTCCAGTTTCACATTCTGTTCACATTTTGTCATGCCGCAATATGAAGACTGTAGAATTTGTTATCACTTATAGCTGCAACGACATATTTACATGTATACATTTGTAAGTGGCGGATTGTTAAACCAGTAGTAATTATAAGTTTGCAGATGATTTTATTTAGCTCATAAATTTGTCCATGGTAGCGGGGCATTTAATTGGTCATAGTTTTGAGTGTGTTAAAAGGCCACAGCTCATATTTTTGTTTTGAAATTTTAAAGTATAAAATATAGTGTGTTTAGTTTCACCCAAAAGATTGTTATGAATTTACCAATTACTTATTTAAATAAAAAAATTGAAATAATCGAATTTTTATCGCTTAAACGATTGGTAAAAGATTCGCTTTTAATATACGTTAACGAATGTTAACCAGGATCAGTAGGATTAATCGCTTTTACGATTCGTGTGCGCATGTTCACCAGTGATATTATAATGTTATAATTTTCGAATTTGTTTTACAATCGCAGTAGCGATTGCCAACGAATCGTTAGCGAATCACCCCTCGCCACATGGTTTGTCGGGTTATGTTATAATGGGCTTAAGACGATCAATCATTGTTTCGACACTACACATGGTACTCTGCTGAATGACGCCATGACACTAATTTCCCATAGGCTGCTCTTACACATCATTACTCATCCATTGTACCACGCCGTGACTACTCATCGCAGCTACCGATCTAAATTTTAAGGAACTGCTTCTCCCTCCTATACTTTGGATATTACTTTACGATATCAGTTTCTTTACATGTAATATATCGTCGGTTATACCGACTCGGTATACAGTAAAAACTGACCAAGTCCACTTTTTGTGTTTCTGAGCTATTGATGTTATAAAGTTTATGACTTCTTGAGTTTTTATACAATAACTACATAGATTTTTTAAGAGTGCATAGACTATGACTATTGCAACACTTTTGCATCATTAAGTCTATTTGACCAAAAAGTGAACTTAGTCATTTTTTCCTGTATACCCTCGAAATTTGTTTTGGGGTATTGGCTTATATTTGAATGTGTTTCCACTATCTTTGTCGACATTAAAAAACCCAATGCCATTAGGTTTTTTTTTATTATATTTTTGCTGAGTTAAAAGTCGTTTGTTATTTGCTTTCGTAGAAAGTGCACGTTTGCCCATGCAACTTTTTCCAAGACATGGAAACAATTTTATCAATTTAAGTGATTAAAAGCCATAAACAAATTTTGGAGCTATAACATTTTCTAAATGTGCGTAGGAGTCAAATGTGCTGACGAAGTCAAAAGAGAAAATAGCAAAAATTGACATAGTAAGGATATGCTGTAGTTTTCACTGTATATACGACAAATTCTTGAGGGTAACTAATAACATGTATTAGCAATGCTATAAGCAACAACAACTGATATATTGAGAATTTTGATGTCAGCGTTTATTTGGTTTATTTTTTTTCCCGAACAAAACTGTTGTGTAAATTATAACTTTCTCATAAGGATCCAGGGTGGACCAAAACCCCGTTTACAATTGAATCGGTAGCTGCGACGAGCTCCCACTGCGGGGTGTAACGAACGAGTTACGAAATACATGAGTAGCCAATGGGAATTCGGTGCCTTCCTTACCAAGAGTTATATTTACATGCTCACAAAAATTAAAAGGTAAAAACTCATAGTCATGCTAGCTAGCTTCAGTTTGAGGCATGTAAACAGACACTTATCCTAAATTTATGGTTTCAAAATCACCTGCATTCACCTAATGCTACTGTATGGGCAGCTTTATCAGCAAGAGGCATAATTGGTCCATACTTTTGTGAGGATTAAATATGTGAATAAAGTACCGTGTATTCCCATGCTATGCAAGGCGTCGGGAGTGTGATGCAAGGTAAAGCTTATGATCGGTTTAACTTGGCAAGCCTAGAGTGATCCTTGCCAATTGCACTTCAAGTCTTCTCACAGAGCTCCGTATTCATGGTACTACTGCGGACGGAGTACCTCCACGTGCTGACGCCTAGAAACGTGTCTTTGACACCCGTCAGAGCACGTATAACTGTGAGGGGCGAAACCTTAAACCCAGGCACGTCAGCTCAGAGTGAGCGGTACCCTGCATCTGACCCAGGCGTTTGAACTATTGCAATGAAAAGAAGTAAGAAAAGAATAAAATGGACCCCCCAAAATGTTGACGACCACCGCAAACGAATTAAGGACCATGATTTAAGGATATGCACCTGGAATGTAAGAACACTGTATAGACCTGGTGCCTCCATCCAACTGGCGGAAGTCCTCGAAGAATACAAGGCTGACATAACCACTTTACAGGAAATCCGATGGACGGGACACGGTTGCTCGTGCATGAAGACGTGCGACATCTACTATAGTGGCCATGCGGATAAGCACGTGCTTGGATGTGGATTTGTGGTTGGCAAGAGACTGCGACACCTAGTCTCAAAGGTTCAACCCGGTGTGTGAACGTATAGCCACCATAAGAGTCAAAACAAAGTTTTTCCACATAACACTTATATGTGCCCAAGCTCCGACAGAAGAGAAAAGCGATGAGGACAAAGACGAGTTCTACTAGAGCCTAGAAAATGTATATGACAGTAGCCCCAGCCATGACATCAAAATAGTACTAGGCGATTTTAATGCTAAAATAGGCAGGATTACCGCATTTGAGCCTTCCACCGGAAAATTCAGTCTGCACACTGAAACGTCGAGCAATGGCATCAGACTGGTGGATTTCTCTGCGGCATGAAATATGGTAGTTAGCAGCACTAGGTTTGACCATAAAAATATTCATAAGGCAACATGGTTATCTCCAGATCAATTGACGAGGAATCAGATAGATCACGTGGTAGTCGATGGAAGGCACGCATCGAGTGAAATGGACGTACGAGTGATTAGGGGTGCGAACATTGACTCCGATCACTTCCTTACCACAGTTAAGGTACGCACAAGGCTAAGCATGGCGTAAAACGTGCGTAACCAGGCACAACGAAAGCTTGACATCGCGGACCACAGAAGTAGCGGACGCTTACTCCAACCACCTAACTCAACTGCTGCGGAATGCTCCAACCTCTGATAATATAACCTCGCAGTGGCAAAATATAACCGACTCCTTAGAACGGGCTGCGAAAAGCGTACTTGGGTACTCAAAGCCGTCTCAAGAAGATGCCTGGTACGATGATGAATGTCGCATTGCCACGAGAGAGGCGGTTGCTGCATATCGGGCGAAACTGCAGCCAATGGCAACGCGAGCTGTTCGTAAACGGCACAGGGCGAAGAGACAAGAGGCAACTCGTCTTTTTAGACCGTCTTTTTAGACCGAGCTGAAGGAGAGGCAGGAAGAGTGCACAGAGTTGCTCCAAAGTAGAGGAGAAGCCCGAAAATTCTACAAGAGAGTTAAGGCGAGACTGCGTAAAACAGGGTTACCCTCCTGCAAAGACAGAGAGGGTCAGCTAGTGACGGACCCGGATAACGTTCTGAAGATATGGAGAGATCATTCAAAAATTTACTGGATGCGGACACCACTCCAGAAGACCCCGCTCAAATCCATGACGATGGTATTAATTGTCCACCTCCGAGCCAGAACGAGATACGTGTGGCAATCTCCCGCCTTAATGTCTACAAAGCTGCTGGAGCCGATGGTCTCCCTGCTGAATTGTTTAAACTGGCGGGATGAAGCTAATTAGGAGCATGCATCAGCTCATGGAGAACATCTGGGTAGAGGAGAGCATGCCCGGGGATTGGAGTCTCAGTCTGTTATGTCCCATGTACAAGGAGATCTTAGTGAATGTAAGAACTACCGTGGAATAAGGCTATTAAGTAAGTTAGTAAGTATTGCCATGCTACAGAGCTGTTTATCTCCACCGCTATAGAATTTTAGTGGTTTAAATTTACCATCGTGGTTTCTGCCAGGAACATGAGTTGCTCCATATGTCACACCTACAAAGACTCATTGGGTGCAGTTCGCAAAATTTTTGGGCTGTGATATCCGATAGAGGTGCCGCCTTTTTTTAAACACTTTTTAGGCAAAAATATCATGTTAATAAAATAGACTTTAAATAATTGAACCTTTCTCTTAAACCCTCCTCTCTTTGAGTGGAGGTACACAAATATTCTTCATAATAAATTTTATTGTTTAAATTTAAATCTCATTTAATTTAAAAAAAAAAAATTCGATGATGAACAATAACTATTACTAGAATTTAAAAAAGTCATATTATTATTATAAGAACTTTCAATTTGAAATAAGTTTATGTATTTAAAAGAAATGCAAAAAAAGTACACATTAAAATGAATATTTGATGCATTGAAGACGTAGTAGTCATCACATCACACTTACTTTGGAGTTTAATGTCGTCATTTTATCTTTAGCTGTAACTGTAACTGTTACCCCATTATTGGAATTGCTCCTTTATGTAACAAGGCCATATCTAGTGGTATTATCGTACTACTGGGCAATGATGTCAATGATGTTGATGGAAACATCAACAGTAATTGGTGGGTATGTGATGATGTGCATCATTTCTCAGAGGCAGACAAGTGGATGCCATAGAGGCTATCTAGTCTCTTCGAAGCCCTATTTTGTAAAACGCATCTGTGTTGCAGAAATTTCAATACCCACTAGATCCATTTAACAATTTTTATATTCTTCTAATACAAGTCATTCAACAGTAAACTAAAAATAAAAACAAGTTTTCTCCTTATCTATCCTGCATTTGCGTTGCATTTTCCTAAATACTATGTATTGTTGCAGATTTTCAGGCATAAAAGCGAATAAGATAAATGAAAACCTATACGCTGTTGATGGTCGTTGCTGTCGATATGCACAGACGACCAAGATGCCATGGAAGCAGTGATATTTTTACATCTCAGTCTTGGGTTGGGCAACAAAGCGACAGCTATCGCCACCTTAGTGACAACTAAAAATAAAAGTTGTTAAGTTCCAATAAATCGTGTGCATCTGTGACACCATCAAGGTAGCGGAACGGATGAAAGCAAACGTAATAAATCAATTGTACACTTTGTAACTATTAATTACAACATGATGAGTAAATCACACTACAGCAGCAGTAGCAGCAGCAGCGGTACAAACAGAATATTACAGATACAATGTTGTAAAATGCTATAAAATTATATTATATTACAATATTTCACTTTGATTTCTGCTCCTTATTGGATTGACATAATGACTTTGGTAATGTCACATCATGTTAAAGTTGTGTCTCTTCGACATGATAATTGCACATGTAAGATGATGTGATTATTTAAATCCTTAAGTGTAAGTTTGTAAAACGTAAAATGTGGAAATGAGATATAAATATTATGAGGTATGGTAAAATATAAACACAAAATGAAAATTCTTGAACTTAAATATAAAATGAATATTAACTTAAAAACAATAACATTTCATTCAAAAATTGTAGCAAAAAAAATTATATAAAATGCTTTATAAACATGTCGGAAATTAAGTGTTTAAAAAAAAATTACCAATAGTTGTTTATCATTTACATTAAAGCAAAGATGTTAAATAATGATTAGATAATGGTAATGATAGCTAATTAACCTTCTTTTGTGAAATTCTCTAATTCATTAAACAATTAGAATTAGTTTAACTAATTCCCATTAGATAATTGAAATTTTTATTCCAATGGTGTAACTAATTGAAATTAGTTGCCATTAGCAAAAAAAATTGGTTTACCTTTATAATTAGAAATCTAATTGACTTCTGCTAATGAAATTAGATATTCAATTAGCTCGAATTAGAATCAATTATTTTGATATTTTCAAAAATCTAATTGCATTAGCAGAAGTCAATTAGATTTCTAATTGTAAAGGTAAACCAATTTTTTTTTCTAATGGCAACTAATTGCAATTAGTTTTACCATTGGAATAAAAATTTCAATTATCTAATGGGAATTAGTTGAACTAATTCTAATTGTTTAATGAATTAGAAAATATAAACCAATTGCATCAATTGCTAATTCTAATTGGAATTTAACATGTTTGCATTAAAGTCTCATGTGCTAACCACCGTTCTACAGTTAGCCACCACAATTTATAGTTCATAGAACATATTTTAATCCTAATGGCATCTGCGACTGTAATGTATCAGTTATAGGCAATCAGTTTCCTGCGCAAATCAGTTCGAAGTAACGTGCAAAAAAATTCATTACGTATCTCATATTTTCTCTTCAGCATTAAATATTATATTTTCCCTGTTTTTGGCCACACACATTTGAATCGACAAAAGTTGTTTTAATGTCTCTTAATGTTCTGAACCATTTCTTAATGGAGAATTATTTTGTTGTAACACCTAATCTCCGCATAAGCTTTATTGTACAGGTAACTTCATAAACTATTCCTCTTATGGGACAGATTTTTATTAATCTTTTAATTAATTATCCCTACACACAGACGACTGGTCACACATCTACAACAATTACACACTTAGAGCAACGAACCTAATTTGCCAACATCCTGTACACTTTCGTTTGCACTCCCTTCCGGTGATTATTAGCAATGACTTATGGTCAACTAATGTAGTACTACTCAGCAAGAGCTCCGCTTGTTGACATTTCACACTGAGCTCTTAGTGGGTTTTGGTATTTGGCACAAATCCTTTAATGACTCTCGATGTGAAGTGAAGCGGTTTAGTTGTGTGTTACCATAATTATAACACATAAATTTATTTGAAGGTCATGTGTGCAACATGACCAGCAGCTAGATAGCTAAAGTGAGAAATGTTTAAGTAATGCTAAATGGGGGCCACAATACTTGAATTTAGAAATGATTGTATTAATCTCTGCGATGGAAATAATAAATAATATATGCTATTTTAAATTAATCGTTAGACACAAGTTAAGAATGCTAAATGATGTTATGATCAGTAGAGTATCTAATTTGATGAAATATGTCAAGATTATTAGGGAATGATTGGCTTCAAGTTAATTTTTCAATAACAAAATAGTTTTCTACTGCTTGACCTTTAGATGGAGGAACACAAAATATTGGTTTTCAATAAATTTGCCTGTAATGTTATTATCAAATGCAAGTAAAACATACGATTTTCTCATGAGTGAGTTGGCACCCGCAGATCTTATTATTATCGTGCCATTCTCTTACATG
This sequence comes from Muscina levida, assembly GCA_964034835.1. Classification (NCBI taxonomy): domain Eukaryota; kingdom Metazoa; phylum Arthropoda; class Insecta; order Diptera; family Muscidae; genus Muscina; species Muscina levida. Next base: position 2,631,899 of record OZ035880.1, read on the forward strand.
TAAATATAAAGCATTACAAGGGATATTGTGCAGTGATTTACAGGATTTAAAATTAAAGATGGATGGTTATATGCACTCTCAACTTCACAAAGGGCTCCATAAGTTTGGCGAACAGAACGTGCATTTTGAAAATAAATTTGCAAGATTTGTAAACGTTGTTCTTGTGTAGTTTTTACATGATGATTTTCCAAAGTATACTGATATATACTTCATTTGTATGACATCTAGATTTACACTTATACCTATCAGAAGTTCTATACGTCAAAAAAAGAAAAATTCATACATAGGTTATTTACAAATTGTATAAGTTAGCAACCTTACCTGGTAAACATACTTGTTGTATTAGATAGTAATTATAATTATTTATACTTACCTATTTACCATACTTGTTATACTCACCTACTTACCTATTTACCATACTTATTATACTTACCTATTTGCCATACTTGTTATACTTTACTTTGCTTTAATATTAATTAATAGACTTACCTTAGAATTGTATGTTATGAAATTATTTTCAAACAACTTTGAACTTAGATATTTTTCATAAAATAAAATCAGTTTGAATTTGGAAACCGCATAGAACGGTTATTGAAAAACATTGTTTAACTTGGAAATATTCCAAACGTTAACTGGCGCCCAACGTTAAAACAAATAAATCCTTAAGAAAAATCCTTTATAGAAGGAAAGAACAAATAAGGAACAAATAAATTCTTAAAAAAAAATCCTTTATAAAAGGAAAGAACATATAAGGAACAAATAAGTCCTTTAAAGCAAAACAATCCTTTATAAAAGGAAGCAATAATTAAATTCGTAAAATTAAATAAAAAAAAAATCCTTTATAAAAGGAAAAGAACAAATAAGGAACAATTACATCCTTTAAGTGAAAAATCCTTATAAAAGGAATGAACTAAAGAAAAAAAATTTAAAAAAAACCATCCTCATAAAAATTTAATGAAAAACCTAAAGAAAATTTTTGACATAAAAAAAACATTAATAAGAACCAGCGAGACATAGAAGCTGTCGAATAGTTTAAAATTTGTGCCAGCATTTCCAAACAAATTGGTCGTGATTTTTAATCCAATATCAGTGACGACAACATAAAATCTCAACGCAACCAACAACAATTATTACAACGCAATCAACTACAACAATAACCAAAAGAGGAAAACAACCAGACGAACCAATTTCGGGAAAAGGATTAGAATTAAGACGATAAATTAATTCATGTAAGTACCACATCATATAAGCCAACTGAAAAAATAAAAAAAGATAAAAAAAAGGAAACGATCGACAAGTGTAAAAAACGGTTTATAAAATACGGTTACAAAAATTATAATAATAAATTTTGCGACATGGTATCAAAACAAGACGTAGTAGATATCGTAGCGGCGTCGGTCGAAGCGTTGACCGAACAGATTACAGAACGATTAGACCAATTAACTACGCGTTTACAAAAATTAGTACCACCGCAGATAGAACCATATGAACCAGTATCACGCGTGCAAAGTGCCAACGCTTCACTCGATCTTATAAAATCAGTACCGGAATTTTATGGCGAAATGAAATCCTATCCCGCGTGGAGGGATGCCGCCTATTTAGCAATGGATTTTTATGTAAAAGGATCAGAAAATTATTACGTAATAATTGGCATCTTTAGAAATAACATAACAGGCACCGCAAATGATGAGCTATCATCCTTTAATACAGTGCTAAATTTTGAGGCAATAATTGCCAGACTAGACCAATGTTTCGGCGATAAAAGATCTTTACAGACACTTGAAAATGGGTTAAGCATTTTACAACAGGGAAATAGATCAATTTCGGATTTTTACGATGTAGTTGACCAACACCTTACACTAATAATAAATAAAAATAAAATGAGTTTTCCCGGAAATATTGATGTTGCTAATGCATTAAATAGTAGAGCTCGAGATAATGCACTACGCGTTTTTATATCAGGATTAAAACGTCCATTAAGTGATATTCTTTTTTCCGCTATGCCATGCGATTTGCCAACCGCTCTACCCACGGCACAGGAATTATATTCTGACCAAAAAAGACAAGAATTTGCAAAAATTTATGAAATAGGGGACATGGCTAGAACTTCTCGGCCGCAAAGATTTAACACAAATACATTACCCATAGCTCATTCATCGTACGGAAATCCAAAGATTCGGAACACTAGCGTCAATTTAGATCGATTTGATACAAATACATCTCCCGTACCTCATCCATCATACAAAAATCCAAATTCTCGAAACACTGGCGTAAATTTGGACCAACAACAAACCCCGATTCCTATGGAAGTGGACCCAGGGTCTTCCATGTTTCGACGTCAAACAGAGTTTTCTTCACAAGGACGACATGGCGATGAAAATGAAGGAAATTTTCAAATGAAAAGAAATTTTCAAAATATTAACTCCGGGAGAAGCGCTCCCATGAGAAAAGTACATCGCGTTAACTACATTAACTCTGAACATCGGGAATTTGATCTCGAAGAGGAAGATGTGGTGTCCGAAATGGAACGGCCGTTGTATGAAAAGGAAGACGATGAAGTTGTAGAAGATTTTAATTTTTTAGAGTAGGGCCTCAACTCCCTTTTATTATAAAGAAAATTAAAGGTAGGAAGTTGAAGCTGTTAATAGATACAGGAACAACAAAAAATTTTATAAAACCATTCAATTATTTAGTTGGTATTGTTTCATTGGAACAACCATTCAATGTAAATTCAATTAATGGGACAAATTTAATAAAGGAAAAATGTAAAATGGTACTTTTCGGTCATGTAACCAATTTTTATATTTTACCATCATTAAAAAATTTTGATGGAATAATAGGCTTTGAGTTCTTAGCTGAGGTAGGCGTGAGAATTAATCCAAAGGAGAATACCTTATCATACAAAAAAAGCAAATGCGAATTAATGTTAACTAAAAGAAATGAACAAATCAATTTTGTAAAAATTGATACTGATGAGATACCCGAAATTGTACGAAATGATTTTAATAAAATGAAATTCAGGAATTATGAAGCGTTTGCCGACCCAGATCGAGCATTGCCATTTAACACAAATGTTGTGGGTTCAATCAAAACAAAAACCGACGAGCCAATTTATGGTAAGCCATACCCCTACCCGGTAAATATGGCAGACTTTGTTAACGAGGAAATAGCACACCTCCTTAGAGACGGGATAATACGTAAATCACATTCACCATATAATTCCCCGGCAATTGTCGTGAGAAAAAAAGGCGTGGACGAAAATGGGAATGCAAATCATAGACTAGTTATCGATTTTCGAAAATTAAATGAAAATACGACAAATGACAAGTACCCAATACCAAAAATCCCTGTGATTCTATCGACTTTAGGGAAGTCAAAGTATTTTACTACTTTAGACCTAAAGTCAAAAAGCCAAATTCTGTTGTCGGAAAAAGATAGACTTAAAACAGCGTTCAGCGTAAATAACGGTAAGTACGAATTTTGTAGATTGCCGTTTGGATTAAAAAATGCGCCAAGCATTTTTCAACGCACAATCGACGATATTCTCCGTGACGATATAGGTAAAACTTGCCAAGTCTATATGGATGATATTATTATTTTTTCTCCTGATGAAATCAGCCATCTCGAACACGTTGAAAATATTTTGAAAAAAATTGGAAATGCGGGTATGAGAATTTCAGCAGAAAAATCCCGTTTTTTCAAAAAGAAAGTGGAATTTCTTGGATTTGTAGTTACGGACCAAGGAATCAAAACATGCCCGGGCAATGTAAAGGATATTGAGGAATTTAATTTACCACAAAGCCTAAAGGGCCTTCGATCATTTTTGGGACTTGCTGGGTATTACAGAAGGTTTATTAAGGATTATGCAGAAATCGCTAAACCCTTAACAAAGTACCTAGAAGGTGAAAATGGACATGTATCGGCAAAAAAATCCAAAAACGTGCGAATCACTTTAAACGCGGAAGCATTAGCAGCGTTTAATAAATTGAAAAAAGTTTTAGCATCAGAAGATGTACTACTAACGTATCCCGATTACAACAAAAGATTTGAATTAACAACTGACGCGTCTGCCGTCGCTTTAGGGGCAGTGTTGTCTCACGAAGGAAGACCCTTAACGATGATTTCTCGCAATTTGTCACGAGCTGAAGCGAATTATGCTACGAATGAAAGGGAACTATTGGCCATAGTATGGGCTCTGAAGGAACTTAGACACTACCTTTACGGCGTCTCTGACATTCACATTTTCACTGATCATCAGCAACTGACATTCGCAATGTCAGAAAAAAATCCGAACTCGAAGATGAGAAGATGGCGTTCAATTATTGAAGAATTTTCTCCCAAATTCTTCTACAAACCAGGGAAAGAAAATGTAGTAGCAGATGCTCTTTCTCGACAGTACGTTAACAATAATATTGAAGAATCGGATATTGAAATAACTCACAGTGAACTCTCCTTGTCAAACATTATTAAAACCATACATTTCCCCATAAACCAATATAAGAATCAAATACTTATATCAAAAGGTGAATACTTTTCGAAAGGTAAACAGATAATCTTTCAGCGTTTTCTTAGACATAAAATCGTGTATGAAAATTGGGATAATTTACGTAAGACACTTATTGAAGTTGTAAATTTTACTGGCACAAACGTCATTCATTGCGATCTTCCGACTCTAGCAGAAATCCAGAATCACACAGTATCAAACTTTCCATCTACAAAATTTCTCCATACGGAAAATATGGTAATGGACGTAATTAGGGAGGATGACCAGTGGAATATAATAACAACGGAGCATAATAGGGCTCATAGGTCTCTGCAGGAAAATTTTAGTCAAATTATCAGCGAATATTATTTTCCAGGAATAAAAAAAATGCTAAAATCTGTTATTGCAAATTGTAAAATTTGTTTGGAGAATAAGTATCAGAGGAAGCCGAGTAACACGGGAATAGCCCCTACACCAATTCCAGATTATCCCGGTCATATTCTCCATATCGACATTTTAATTACAAATAAAACGAATTTTTTGACATGTGTATATAAGTTTTCAAAATTTGCTATAGTAATTCCCATATCGTCCAGAAATAGTCTAGATATAAAAACTGCTCTTTTACAAATGTTGAACATAAAGTTGGTTGTTTCTGACAACGAAAAGGCATTCAACTCGAGTGTAATTGGGACATTGTTAAGAGACCATTTCGGATCGGAACAATATTTCATTTCACCTATGCATAGCGAAAGCAATGGTCAGGTTGAACGTTTTCACTCGACACTATTGGAAATCGCCAGATGTGTTAGAGTTCAACAGAGTATTGATGATATGGTCGATTTATTATTGATCTCTACCGTCAAGTACAATAACTCTGTACATTCGGTGACTGGTAGAAAGCCTATAGACGTTCTTTACGCTTTATGTCAAGATATAGTGGATGATGTCAAGCGTAAGCTTCAGTGTGCCCAAGAGAAAGTTTTAAAAACAGTAAATGCAGGTGCATCTATAAAAACGTACGAACCTGGAACGAGGGTCTTCGTAAAAAGAAATAGAAGACTTGGAAATAAATTTGACAAGTGGTATGTTGAGGGTGTGGTACAGAAAGACCTAGGAAGCACTGTATTAATAGATGGTAAACGGGTACACAAAAATAATTTGAGGTAATTTTTTAACAAATTATTTGCTTTTTTTTCGCGACCCTGGTTTTGAAACAAATGGAATGAATAAACAGAGAAGGAACAAATGAATTTGAGTTCCTAAACGGAAAAATTAATGAAACCATATTTTACTGAATCATTTGACATTGTCGATTAACCCTGCAAAAGCGAATATTGCTAATTAAACAATTAAAAAATATGATGTGGTACAATTTGGCATAAATAATATTTTTAAAGTAAATAATGTAAGCATGTTTTGAGGCATAAATATTATAATTTTGTTTGTTTTTTTTTAAATATTGTGAACAATTGTTAAGATAATAAGTCGGTGCAGAGACGCCCCGATTTAAAAAGGGGGAAGAGTTAGCAACCTTACCTGGTAAACATACTTGTTGTATTAGATAGTAATTATACTTATTTATACTTACCTATTTACCATACTTGTTATACTCACCTACTTACCTATTTACCATACTTATTATACTTACATATTTGCCATACTTGTTATACTTTACTTTGCTTTAATATTAATTAATAGACTTACCTTAGAATTGTATGTTATGAAATTATTTTCAAACAACTTTGAACTTAGATATTTTTCATAAAATAAAATCAGTTTGAATTTGGAAACCGCATAGAACGGTTATTGAAAAACATTGTTTAACTTGGAAATATTCCAAACGTTAACTTATATGTGGCGCTGGGGGGATTGGAGACTCGGCAAGAGTTTGCGGGAGAATATGGGATAAAATAAAGAAAATACAATTGATTTGTAGGTATGATATAATTCACAATATTTAATATATTTTTTGGATCACCTTAGGGTAGTATAGCGGGTATGGATTTATATTTCAAAAATGTTGCTTTATAGCGAGAACTATACGTTTATGGGTGAGTTATGTTCGCTTACTTCTTTGGTACTGACTCAATACTTGACAGCCAAGTATTTAGAAAGCGGTTCGTCTTCCAGGCAAACATACTGCTAGAATATTGTTATAATGTTTATAATGAGTATGAGAGTAAAAGCTCTCGCTACAGTTAATATTAAAAATTCATGTATGCTTACAACTAAAAAAGGGTTTGGGCGTAAACATAAATGTTTGCTAATGTTATCTCTAAATGTTACAAAAAACAGTATACTAACTACAATGAATATTGCTTAATTTTTTTATTTATAGGATTTATTCGCTTCGCTTTCCTGAAAAGTAATTGAAAAATACATACCTGTAAAGTAAATTAAAAACAAATCACTGTTTTAGTCTGCGCAGCTACTATGTGTCCTCAACTGGCTGGTGTACGGACCATTATTTGATACAGTTAAAAAGTTAACTATTGAAGTGCGTGGGCAGCGCCTTGGCACTTTTTACATATTTAGTTTCTAATTAGGGCGGATAAATTTGTTCGCGTCGAAAAAAAAACATGGTAATCGTATACCAGTATCGGAATCTATGATGAATTCTAAAAAATGTCACTTAGAAACTTTATGTCTAAAATCAATTCCTAGTTCGCGCTGAGAAGCATGAAGATTTCAGGTAGAGATATCAATGAGCAATTATTCAGTTACTTCAAACCTATGGGCCCCGGCTGTAATTTTTACCTACCATTCCGATGTTGGGAGACCAAGAAGAAGAGAATGGTATATTTTTGACATTGGGATCCCGCCCAATATTCTGAAAAATGTTTTTTAAAAACCTAATTTCTGTATGCCAACTCTTAGAGGCCATCACTTTTTAACCATACGTAATACCTCATTTAGTTTGTTGGGAAGTCAGTCTAAAAAAATCTATATCTGAAGTTTTCGGTTTGTGCTCATTAAAAAACAAAAAAAATCTTTATGTGAAATCTTCATGCTTCCCAGCAGGAGCTAGGAATTGATTTTAGACACAAAGTTTATTGGTGAAATTTTCTAACAATTCATCGTAGATTCCGATTTTGGTTACGATTTTTGCGAATAAAAAAATTGGCCCACCTTACTATTCATATCTCTAGGCGAACAGCAATATACTGTGGAATTTTGACGTTAAAACTGTGTATTTTAAAAGGGGTGTGTCACAGTTCATTTCCTCCCTTACTGTAATTCATACTGCAACAACACCAGATCTAATAAATCACATCTTCATACCTCTGATAGTTCATAAGATATAGCCTTTTTTACTTTCAAGTTGTATGAGCGGTGCCACGCTCCTTTATCCAATCACAACTAAGTACAGCCAGTGACTAACAACAGGTCATTAGTACCACTTTTTACAATTATCTTATAAATCAGTCTATTAGAAAAGCCGTCAGAGCGATTTTTGAAAAAGGGGTGTGGCACCGCCTTCTTCCTCCCTGGCAGTAATAAATACTGCTCCAACAACATATATACCAAATCTCATCTTTATATCTCTGATAGTTCCTGAAATATAGCCTTTTGAATTTTCAAGTTGTATGGGCGGTGCCACGCCCCTTTATCCAATTACAACCAAATGTAGTCAGAAACTATCTACAGGTCAACAGTATCTCAGGTAAAAGTTTTGTACCAATCGGACTATTGGAAAAGTCGTCAGAGCGATATTTGAAAAAAGGGCCGTGGCGCCGCCCACTTTTTGAAAAAAAAACTTTTAAACCATCCGGAAGCTATAGCGAACAATACAAAAAAAATTTGAAAATAGGTCCAGCCGTTTTTGAGTTTTAGCAAAGCAATTCATTTTTATATATATAAATATTAATAATGTTAAAAATATTAATAATGTCAAAAATATTAAAAATTTTACAAATATTTAATATATTAAAAATATAAAAAATATTAATATTAAAAGTGTGAAAAATATTAAAATGATCGAAAATAAAGAAAGTACTAAAAATGAAAAAAATATTAATTATATTGAAAATATTAAAAATTTTAAAATTATTACAAATATTATAAGTATTATAAATATTAAAAATCATTCTCTCTCTTTTTGTTTATTAATTTATTATTCCATCCATTTGGTAAATATCATAGCAATCGGTATGTTTTTCTTAATTATATGTTTGCCATCTTTCTTGTATTTTTTAAAACATTTGTATACCGTCGTCATTTAAATCCTCTTTCGGTTATTAATTCATTACTTTAAAGGAAGTCATCTTACATTTCGATGCATTCTTCTTCTCTTTCTTGTTTGACCTAAAAACATTTCAGTAAAAAAACAATCAATTATTAAGAGAAAAATAATAACTGAAAACTGAAGGCCATTTGTGCAATTATGGTTTCATTAAAAACATATTTTATATATATTAAATGCATAAGTTAAATTTCCTGTTTTAAGCTTTTGCTTTAAGCTTGTTGATGTTTTGTGTTGTTTTTTGAATTGATGTCATTCTTTCCTTATTAACAGTGTCATTGTCAGCTTTGTCTGACAGTCTGAGTTTAAGTGTTGGTCACTGGTTGGTTATGGCCCTCGTTTGACACAGTTCAAGTTTATGGTTTCGCAAATGAAAGAATCTTGAAATTACTTGTCGTGAATATAAACACCAAGCCATGTGCTCTCGCTTGTGCATTGCTTTTAATTAAAAATGTGAATTGTTAAAAAATTACGAAGAGACAAATATAAAAAAGTTTTTAGTTCCCCACAAAATATCACATCATGCTGAAACGAAACGAAATGGTTTCGAACATTAATATTATTCGTTAGTATTTTGGGGGGAAGTTTTGATTAATGTTTGTGGCCACAAAAAATGATGACTGGAAGGATTTAAAATTTAATGAAATGCTATGATCGAAAACCCATAGACTGCTGAATTTCGGTAAAAATTATAAAAATTCAAGGGCGGCAAGACACAGTTCAAATCAGTATTGAGTTGTTACGGTAATGATGCCAGCAGTATTTATTCTATAACTTCTTATTATTTCTTACTATTTTATATGTCTAACTAATTTGTCGAGAATTGACTAATAGAAAATACAGGTGAAAAAATATTAATTTTTTTTTTTTTGACAAATTGTATTTCACTTTCTCAGTCACTTTCTGTCAGTTATTTATATGATGACAAAGGATTTTATTTTTAAAAAGGTAATGAAAATTTCATGCTCATACTAATGCTTTTACACTAATATGATTGTTATGTTTTATGTGTTTTTATTTGCTTCCTTGCATTTTTTTTTGGTTTTGACCTTTGACGTGTAGTTTGTGAACTAACCAATTTGACGCCTATAGTTCATTCACATTCAGTGTGTGTAAAGTAGTCATGACTTTATTGCTGTAGTTTGTCCTTGTTGATCCTGATCACGTACGCGAATGAAATAAGCGAACGTCCATGATGCGACTTAATAATTATAATTCTACCTATGTATGTTTTTTTTTTAATAATATGGTGTGCTGTGTGATTTATGACTATATGAATGAAATGCTAAATGTTTTTCTTTTGAATGATTAGTTTGTGCCACCTGATGTGTGTATTAAAGATTGTATTTAAAAATTTTTGCAAGCAATTAGTTCAAATGTACGTAGATTCTACGGATTCGATACGCTTAGTGTAGTTTACCAATAATTAACATTAAATCTTTTTACAAACATTTGAGATTTCTACAAATATTTCACTGGGTTGCCATAAAATTAACCTAGACCAATGAAAATTACACTTTTTATTCAGTTAAAAATTTGTATACGACACTGTCTCTGCTCTGCTCATTGTATAACCATCATAGAAAATAGAGATGTTGATGCAAATGGACAATAATATAATTATGAATGTACTTTAATGACAAATCATCCATTTCTTGGACTCGCCAATCGTGTAGCCACAAATGTCGCTCAAGGCAAAGGCAAATATTATGACAAAAAAAAGTTACATGTAATGGAACAAAAGCTTAAGCAATGATGTATGAAATTGAAAAATGAGGAAATAGAATTAGGAAAGTAATAAGAGGACACTTTCAAAATGAAGTAGTAAAAGGGCGCTTTGTGAATTTTGAAGAAGAGTAATGAAAACTGAAAGTAAGTGCTTAAGTAAAATCTTTTTGAACTAACGATAATTGTAAACTCTTTGTATAACTTGCAGTATGAATAATTCAGCTTTTTGAAAGACAAATTTTCAACGGCATCTTCTCCACGTTTTTTTTTAATTTTTGATTAGGGTAACCTACACCATACCCAACTGAAATTCAATGAAAACCAGTAAGAAAGTCGGGAAAACCGACTTGCATATACCTTTACTCTCAGTAAAATACAAAATTTTCTGGTCCGTCAATGCTTCGCTATTTCATATCAGGTCTACAAAGTACTTTGAAAAAGGAACTTAAGCTAAATAATAATATAAGCTATAAGCTAAATATAATATATAACATATATAATATGTTGAGTTTATTAATTTATGTAACTTTTTTCATGTAACTCATTTACATGAAAGTTCACAAATTAAGTTTTATTGTTTTAAATTCTAAATATCATAGGCTCTATGACGATAGTAAAAAATTCATCACGTCTACAGCGAGTCCCCTGTCACATGTCTACCCCTGTCACACGTCTACGTTTACAGCGTCGATGGCTTATATAAGCTGCTCAGATGGATGAGTATATGTACCGTAAACTTTACAAAGGGCTCCATAAGTTTGGCGGAAAGAACGTGCATTTTGAAAATAAATTTGCAAGATTTGTAAACGTTGTAAACGTTGTTATTGTGTAGTCTTTAAATGGTGATTTTCCAAAGTATACTGAATGAAAGTCTAATACACTTCGTTAGTATGACAGCTAGATTTACACTTATACCTATCAGAAGTTATATACGTCAAAAAAATACCCCATACATAGGTAATTTACAAATGTTTGCTAATGTTACCTCTGACATAATATACAAATTCAAATTGTGCCCCAATCAAACAAAAGGTGTTTTCCAGTATAACTACAATAAATATTGCTTAATTTTTCTATCTATAGTATTTATTACCGATTATTACCGATTCGAATTGTATGTTTGGGATCCCGCCCAATATTCTGAAAAATGATTTTTAAAAACTTAGTTTTTGTATAGCAACTTTCAGATGCCATAACTTTTTAACCAATACATAGATTTGCTTCTGCAGTACTTCTTTTACTTTATTGGGAAGTCAGTTTTAAGCAAAAGGTCTCAAAAAATATATATTTTTTTCAAGTTTTCAGTTTGTGCTCATTTAAAAACAAAAAAAAATCTCTATCTGAAATCTTCATGCTTCCCAGCTAGGAATTGGTTTTAGACACAAAGTTTATTAGTAAAATTTTCAAACTATTCATCGTAGATTCCGATTTTGGTTACGATTTTTGCGAATAAAAAAATCGGCCCACCTTACTGTTCACATCTCTAGGCGAACTGCAATATACTGTGGAATTTTGACAGTTATAAGTGTTTATTTTAAAAGGGGTGTGGCACAGCCCACTTTCACCCTTACTGTAATTCATACTGCAACAAAAACAGTTGTAACATCTTCATACCTCTGATAGCTCATGAGATATAGCCCTTTTAATTTTCATGTTGTATGGGCAGTGCCACGCCCCTTTATCCAATCACAGTCTAGTATAGCCACGTACTATCAACAGGTCAACAGTACCACTTGGTAAAATTTTCGTATCAATCTGCCTATTAGAAAAGCCTGCAAATCGATTTTTGAAAAGGGGGCGTGGCAAACCCCACTTCCACCCTGGCTGTAATTAATACTGCTCCAACAACATATATACCAAATCTCATCCTTATACCTCTGATAGTTCATGAGATATAACCCTTTTGATTTTCAAGTTGTATGGGCGGTGCCACGTCCCTTTATCCAATCACAACCTATTATAGCCAGGGACTATTAACAGGTCAACAGTATCACTTGGTAAAATTTTCATATCAATCGGTCTTTCTAATAGACGTTAGAGCGATTTTTGAAATGGGGCGTGTCACCGCTCACTTCTACCTTAGCTGTAATTAATACTGCCTCAACAACAAATATACCAAATCTCATCTTCATACCTCTGATAGTTCATGAGATAAAGCCCTTTTGATTTTCAAGTTGTATGGGCGGTGCCACGCCCCTTTGCCCAATTGGACCGAATTGTAAATCTAAACAAACGGGGGCGCCACCCAAAAGCATACAAAAAAATTTATGTAAATTGGTCCAGTCGTTTAGGAGGAGTTCAATCACAACACACGTACAGTAGAATTTTATATATATAGATGTTAATATTAATACTCGGCGGATGGGTAAATTTATATGGGACGTACCAGAAGGGGCGTGGCTAAGACTACCAATTGTTTCTCCAAAACTTTATCTTGATATAGCTTTACTTAATACAGAATTTGGGCACGATCGCGGAAGTTGTATTGATATTATTACACAATCTCTAAAGTGGGCGGAATGGAACATTTGTATGGGAGGCAGCAGAAAGGGCATGGCTAGACTTTTAATTTTTACTTCAAAACTTTACAATGTTATAGCTTAACAAAGTACAGAATTTGGCACGATCGCGTTGATTCTATTATTACCCTACGGGAAAACAAACTAACACAAAAATTATTCTGTGTTCTAACCCAAATACATATAGGAAACACGTCACTATCACATGGCATTGTCAGGAGTTTGGGATTAGAGGTGTGAATTAATACCCATCGCCATAACTTTGACTACTCCTGCGTCTGTTCCCCAGTACCTGTCTTAGGACAAACTTCGACGAACATGACCCAGACCACTCCTTGACAACATTAGGAAATTTTAACTTGCTTTTATTTTATTATTTGTTTATTTCCTGTATTTTTTTACGTTTTTTTGTTTTTTGGATATGTGACTTATTTGCTGAATGTGGAATTTATTTGTTGGATGCGAAATTTATTGGCTGAATATGTTTTTTGCGTATATTGGGCAATATTTTTTGTTGCTGAATGTGTCATTTTTGATTGCTGAGTGCTATATATATTTAATTAGCTGACTATGGATTTTATTAGCTGGATACTATATTTTTGTTGCTGAATGCGATATTTCGTCTGCTAGGTGCTATATTTGATTTGCTGAATATGGATTTTAGTTGTGGATGTGGAATTTTTTGCGATATTTTATTTGCTGGATACTATAATTTTTGTGGCTAAGTATGATTTTTGTGTGCAGAGTGCTGTATTTTATTTACTGAATGTGAAATTTATTGAATGAGTATGATTTTCGATACGCTGAATACTATATTTTGTATCCTGGATGCTATATTTAATTAGCTGAATGTGGATTTTGGGCGACCAAAACTCCGTTGGAAAGACCAGGTTACTGAGAACCTTACAGAACTCGGTGTGACTAACTGGAGAAGAAGCGCAGAAGATCGAGGCGCTTATAATATTTTTCTACGTGCGGTATATAATCCACTGGGATTGCATAGAAGTACCAGCTAAGTAAGTAAGTAAGTAAGAATGTGGATTTTATTCACTGAATGTGGAATTTATTTGCTGAATATAAATTTTAGTGCGCTGGATGATATATTTTTGCTGCTGAATACGATATTTTTGTTGCTGAATACGAAACAGATTAGATGGACATGGATTTTATTTGGTGAGTGCTATATTTTTGTTACTTTATACGATATGAATTGGATAAATACGGACATTATTTACTGAATTCTATAATTTGGTTGCTAAATACGATATTTTGTCCGCTAGGGGCTATATTTTACTAGCTGAATGTGGATTTTATTGCTGAATATAGAATTTATTGTCTGAATGTGACTTTTATATATTTTGTTGTTGAATATGATTTTTTATCCGCTGGGTGTATTGATATTATTACTCAATTACTAATGTGGGCGGTATGCTGCATATGAATGGGAGGTGCCAGAAGAGGCGTGGCTATACTTTAAATTGTTTCTGCAAAACTTTACCCTGTTATAGCTACACTAAATACAAAATTTGAGCACGATCGCGTTGAGCCTATTAATAATATTAATCTAAAATATTTCTAAAGTGGACGGTACCAGATGGGGCGTGGCTAGACTTCCAGTTTTTCTCTTCAAAACTTTATCTTGCTATAGCTTTACAAAATACAAAATTTGGACACGATCGCGTTGGGTTAATTGATATTAGTACTCAATTTCTACAATTCTACATGGCGTGGCCATGTACCCAATTTGCAATACCGTAAGTAGTTTTGGTGAAATATTAACTCTTGCAAAGTTTTAAAACATTTGGTTGCATTTTTCGAAAAATATCGTGAGTGTCAGCCGGACATCCAAAAGGACAGACAGACAGACGGACGGACATGGCTCAAACGACTTAAAAGGTCATGAATCGAATTTGGTTTTAGGAAACCTACGGTCTAAAGTGACTCCTTCTATGTGTTAAACTTTGGAGTCGTATCAAATGATATATTCAAACAATCCATTTGAAATTCAAAACTCATAAATTGACATTTAAAATTTCCCTTTAAAATCCAAAAACATCATGGTCGAAGTAAACCCAAAATTTATGATTATTTTCTTTGAAATAAGGTTTTAAATTACAATTGACGAATTTTCAAATTTCAACTGATGTATTTGATCTTAAATGCACAGTTGTTAATTTCAATTGAAATCAATTTCTTTTGAATTTTAAGTGGAAACTTAAAGTATAGTTTCATAAGTTTTAAATTTATAATATGAAATTGAAAGAGGTACCCCTGTGTAGTATGATTTCATAAGAAATTTAATGGGATGTCCAACTATTCTGTAGGAACATTTTATTGTTGCGTTCAGTGCAATTTCTATATAATTTTCTTTCATTATAATATACACTCACACACAGTACATTTCACTTTGTTGTAAAGTAAAATCTTTGCCAAACAAAACTTTTGTACTTTGTCAATAAATGTTAATTTCTCAGTTTTTGAACTCTATGCAGCACATTGTCGTATGACGTTAAAAAAAACAACTTATTCGCAAATGTCCTTAAAAAATTCAGGCGTAGTCAACAAAGTTTCAATAAAAGCTGACAACTATCGAATATTAACAGCTGAGCACTATAAAAGAGAAAATAACTTTTGTTGATGTTGTTGCTTACGAAACACGTAAGAAAATTTGAAAGGCATCGATGAAGTACACAAGGAGCATAGTATATAAACAACAACAACGACCATCTTCTACCACTCATGTGGGAACACTGAAGGAGGAAGCACACAAACTCAGAGACGCCTCAATGCACCACTGGAGTGGTAAGGTATGGAAAACAAAGTGACTACTACTAAATAACCAGTTACCATACCTTGTTTTGTGAAATCGACTAACTGACACCCATCCTTAAACAAATATCCTTTGATTTTGTCTTCCGTTATGTATGCCATCCATAAAGGAAAATATCCTGTGTACTATACTCACACCCACGACGGCCCATGAAGGTTGCACGCCAATTCTAAGTCTCAGAAATAGACAACAGTCTTTTGAATGAAAAATCCTTCCTTTTTCATTAATCTGGAAAACAAAACCGAAAACTTTTTTTTCATATTTTTTTGATGGCACACTGACTGCTTTTTAAATATTGCTCTGCTCGTTCACCCCCTCCCCAACAGGAAGTACATGGTAGTGAACTTAAGTAAACTCTGGAACTTTATGATGGTGTTTGCTAGATACGGATTTGTGACTTCCTGATGCTTTTTCAAATATCCTGTTCCATTTTGGTACAAACTGAGTACAGAACTTGTAGTTGGCTGAAGCTGAGGCTGATGAGATGAAAAGATTTGTTAGCGCAGTAGCCGCACATATGGGAAAACACATACATAGCTGATGCAAGGAAGCGGGAAATGTTATTTCAAAGAACAATTCCATTTTGCTTAGCGCTTTGGATGTGCCATTAGAGAAAACATTTGTGTTAGCCTGCTGCCTTTGTTTGTGACACATTTAAGAGATTACAGATGTTAATTTATTTCGTACCTTTTTTCATGGGAGAAAAAAATAAACAAGAAATTTTAAAGGGTTCTTCTGTGATAATGAAATGCTAATTTATGCAGCTGCGATGACGGATGTTTTATTGGTGATAATTCTGTAATGTCGGTGAGTTCAGAAGCGTTCAATCGGTTACTTCAAATAAGATTTTAAAGATAGAGGAGTTATGAAATGTAAGAAATTCTGCAATTATCTTTTATGCAAAAGATATGTTTTTCGAGGCCATTGGGTTTGACTGAATTTCGAGGCCCTCCATTAGCAAATTTCGCATTCCTCCCACTATTCAAAAAATAATGTTCGTCTACGTATGAATAGCTACAGTATCTGTGTATCACATTACAACACTTTTGCCACATAAAACTTGTGCCAAAGAGATTTACCTACATGTCATATTCATATCTGTTGTACCGAGTGCTATCTGTATGCTAAACTTCATCTCTCTGGGGACAAAAAAAAACAGTTTCGCCAAGCCCGATCTGCCTACTAACCGCAAATTGTACCTTCCTGGGTCTTAAATTCAGTTTGGACACGCCCACTTCGCCCACTGATCAAAATATGTAATTGTTGTGCCGAGTACTATCTATAGATCAAGCGCTAAAATTCAGATTTTCCACGACCCCTCCGCCCACTAATTGAATTGAAAAACTAGGCCTACCGAGTACCATCTGTGTACCAAATGTTATCTCTCTAGGGTTAAATTTAAGGTTTGGCATGCTCACTACGCCCACTGACCCAAATTAAAAATTTCTTTTGCACATTCATAATTGTATAGCAGAGTACTAACAACATATCAAATTTGTATCTCTCTAGGACTTTGAAAGAATTTCGCCATGCCCACTCCGCCCACTGATCCAAAATTAAAATATCATTAGCATAATCATATTCGAGTTGCCTAGTACTATCTTTGTACATACTAAATTTTATCGCTCTAGTTCTAACAAAATGTTTTGTCACGCCCATTTCGCTTTTATGGCCAAAAATTTCAAAAATTCATAGCATACGGTAATTTCCATACATTAGTATACATACACAGACAACACATGATTTTGGAACTCAATTCTGAGAACTGCACGTGAAAGTAGCCCCAAAAAGAAGAAGTTCTGCATGATTCGTTTTGTCAAGTTACATGCCATAATAATTTAATATTGATTTGAAGTTAGTAAGTATTGTATAGGGGTAATTTGTCACGTTTTAGGCTCTCTATGATTATCATAAGTAATATTCCACGTAAATCATACGCCACGGTGTACAATCGTTTTATTGTAACTGCTAGAAAATAAACCCAGTTCAAAATCATTTGATAAATGGAAAAGTGAAACTGTTGCTTATTTAGGAAAACGTTATATAAACAGATTGTAATTCTTATTTTTTTTTTTTAATTGATTCAGCTAAACCGGACTAGTAGTTCTCGAGTTATGTCAAACATCTCAGAATTGAATCCCAAATCAATGAGCGGAAAAATGTTGTACTGTGATATGTTTTAAATATTTTTTAAAGATAGTTTTAGTGTAAATAGGAATATTTGATATATTGGGAAAAGTGGACGAAAAAATGGGCGGGGCCAAATTTTTCTTTAAGAAAAGACTTAAAAAAACAACAATAGTAAGTCTAATCGGTCTATCCGTTTTCAAGTGATGGCCTTACCAACGCCCAACATTTTTTTTATTTATATAGATTTAAATTTTCTAAAATTCTGCACTTTCATTAATTAACATGTCACTGATTCACCTCTTCCTATTTGTTGACAACATACTCATCACACTTTATGTCCCAAACTTAATGTTGTCATTAAGCATCAAACAACCAATTACTTTGATATCCATCACTCGCAGCCCTGTCAACACAATTTACAATTTTTCATCTATCTCTCTATTGTTATTTCATTGTGTTCATTTCCACACAATTCCCTGTCTTCGAATGTTACGATTAAACGACATTTCCTTTTTGACTTAGGGAAATAACTTATAAGCCATTGTTTTAAACTTTTCTACATTTGTGATTTGTAATGACAACTGCTGCCTTGTGTAACTCATACCCGAGAGTTTCCTTTGACTGGTTGATTGCTTGTTTAAGACAAGAAATTGTCTTCATTTCCATTTTGGGTAACACAAAAATAACAAATTTAACTTAAATTATACGAAAATATTCTTAGCGGTAAAAAAAATCCCGAAAAAGTTAAGCAGAGACAACTGACAATGGTTCGTTGAAAAGTTGTTGCTTTATTTTATGAATGGCAATTTTACCTGGTCTGCTCTTCATTATATTCGACTTTAAAAGTGGCCAAATCATTAGTCAAAATTAGTTTGATACTGCTGTTGTTGTTGTTTTTTTATGGACGACAAGGAAAGGCATATTTCGCCGTTTGGCATCTCAATTTGATTTTCTTGTGTCATTGTGGTCTGTTAGCTGTTACCGCCGTATTTTGTCTGTGGTTAATATTCGTAAGACAAATGACAAATAAATATGTTCATTTTCTGGTGTGGGAATGAGAAATGATTAATGGCCAAGCGTTTAAGGTAAATTGACAATTTCTTGAGAATACCAATTGACTTACACAAATGGTAATTTATGACCTTTATAAGATGA
The DNA here is from genome assembly GCA_964034835.1 of Muscina levida. Lineage (NCBI taxonomy): Eukaryota > Metazoa > Arthropoda > Insecta > Diptera > Muscidae > Muscina > Muscina levida. The sequence continues at coordinate 2,650,990 of OZ035880.1, forward strand.
AGGGCATAGGATGCACAAAAAATAAAATTTGCTGGTGGGGCGGCATATATTTATAACAAGCCATGAATTAGTTTTCATATTCAGCATAAGCTGAAATTTAAACTGCGACATGTTCTTTTTCACATTCTTTGCATTTGAACTTATCCCACCAGATATTCTCGTTTTACGTAAATGCATTTTTGCAATCAAGTTCTCTTTTCACTATGTGGGTCATAATTTTCTAGTGATAGTTATTTACGTACTTAAGCATTTTCAGCCATTTTTATGTTTTTACTTCCACGAAAGTATCTCAAATTTTGGCCGTAAAAGACCCGAGTAGCATTTGTGTAGTCATAAAATTTCGCGTGATATGAGTTAAGGTTATGAGCTGTAATACGTAATAACAACTTTCACGAAATGGTTAAACATATAAGTTTTATGCTCCTTAATGGTGAGTGGTCACGAACTATGCACAAAAATGAAGAGAAAAAACTTAAAAAACTATTTACTATTTTCGTGCACATGCTTACGTTTTAATTGGCCATCATTTTTGTTTGTTGTTGTCATATGATGATGCACCGTGTACCACCCACCGTGTTCTTGGAGTGGTAGTAATGTTTTTAATATGATAACTTCAAATTGTGCTGTGTTGTGGTTGTTAATAAAAGGAATTGAATTGATCAAATGGCTAAGTACTAAGCAGCAGAAATGGGAGCGGGAAAATGTTGATGTTGTTTGAATTGCTTTCATTAACTATGGAGGGACTGCTTATGTGGGTCACTACGACAGGATAAATAGTTACCCAACAAAAATGTAGCATTACTATTCAGTATAAAATGGACAGTGATGTTAAGATATTTTGTCACATCATGATTTGGAACATCGATCCATGTATAAACATAATCAAATTCTATTATCTTTCTATAACACAGTACAACACATGATGTTGGGACTCAATTTTGAGAATTGCACATGAAAGTAGCCCCAAAAATTAGAACTTTGTCAAGTTGGCTGCATTAATAATTGGATGACCATATGATTTTTTTTTGCTCAAAGTGGATTTTTAGTACTTTTTATATATTTTAACACGATTACATCTCGTTATTTGAGTTTAGCTTTTTCAAATAAAACTTTGATAGAAAATAATAAACTGTTTTTATCCAGAGTTGTGACTTTCCAATGGTCGTATAGATTAGTATAAATTTGTTTAGTGTATTGATACAATACACCAAATTGGCTATCGAGATCAGAATGATTGTAAACAAGCATAAAATGAGTAATTGTTGGTTAAACGTTATATTTATTTGAGTTATGAGTTATATGAGTTTGAGTTATATGCAATTTTATTTATTACTCATACGTAATACAGTCAGTATGAAGGAACAGGGATGCACACTTTTACGTCTGCCATGCAGAAAGACACGGCAAGAGGTTTCGACACCTGTTCTCCCGTTTTAAACCTCTAAATGACCGAATAGCCACTATTCGCATCCGGGCGAAATATTTTTACATTACGCCGATTTGTGTACACGCCCCGACGGAAGATGAAGATGATAACTTTAAAGATGCATTCTATGAGCGCCTTGGGGAGATATATGACCGCTGCCCTGCACATGACATTAAAATTGTTCAGGGAAGATGCTCTTGGTTCAGCAGTCGGAAAATTTAGTCTACACAACAACACATCCGATAACGGATTCAGATTGGTTAGTTTCGCGTCGGCAAGAAACATGGTTGTGAGTGGACCCAGATTCCCGCATAATGATGTCCACAAGGCAACCAGGATATCTCCCGATCAAGTACAAAAAATCAGATTGATCACGTGGTAATTGATGGAAAGCATGTCTCAAGCGTGATGGACGTGCGTGTAATGCGCGGTGCAAATATTGACTCCGATCACCATCTATTGCCATCATTGCAGCCAATGTACGCAGGAGATTAAGTAGTGCTAATAACACTCGTAACCAAACGAAGGAAGCTAGACAGCACCATGCTATAAACCACCGCGATAGTCAATGCCTATTCCAACCAACTCTCCCAATTACTTCAAACAAATCCCCCTGGTTTTGATGTTACCGACATACAGTGGCAGCATATTGCCAATACTATGACCACTGCCGCAACGATCGTACTGGGTTATGAAAACCACGCTCAGACAAGCCCTGGTACGATGGTGAATGTCGCGAAATGTCTGAGGAAATGGATGCTGCATACAAGGCAAAACGGAGGGAACACTTTTAATGTCTACCCGTTCCCGAAGGCAGCATAAGTGACGAAATCACACCAATCATCGACGGTGGTGTAGACTGTCCACCACCGGGCTAAAACGAGATCAGCACGGCAATAGCACGGCTTACTAATAAAAAAAAAAATAAAGCTGCGGGAGCCGATGGACTGCCGGTAGGCTTTTTAAAGCCGTCGGCGATAAGCTGGCAACATGCATGCATTGGAATCTGAGCCGATCCAAATATGTGTACCAACTATCGCAGGGTTAGCCTTTTTCCATCACATACAAGGTCATGTCTAGTATGTTATGTAAAAGACTAAAAGCCCATTCTGGCGAACCTGATTGGACCTTATCAGTGTGGCTTTAGACCTGGTAAGTCCACGAACGACCAGATATTCACACTACGACGAATCCTACAGAAGACCCAACAAATGCAGATCGACACATACGATCAGTTCATCGACTACAAAGCTGCATTCGACAGTTCGATACGACATAAATTGTTGGAGGCTATGGCTGAGTTTGGTATCACCGCGAAGCTAATTCGGGATGACACTGACTGACACGAAGTCGTCAGTGAAAATAGGCAAAAATCTGTCAGAGTCTGTCCTCCGATCTCTTTAACATCGTTGTGGAGATGATCATGCGGAAGGCTGCAGTAAACAGGAATGGTATCATCTTTAAGAAAAGTCACATGCTGCTCGCGTATGCCGATGATATAGATATCATTGGCCATGGATTGCGGGATGTTACTGCGGCTTTCTCGACCATTGAAAAGCAGTCGGCGGAAGTGGGTCTGGAGATTAATGAGAAAGAAACCAAATTATTTGTTTCAACGAACAAAGAGTCCACGTTGACAACTATAACTTTGAAGTGGTAGATGATTTTGTCAACCTTGGCTCCGCCATAAACAAAAATTATACTGTCAGTCTGGAAATCAAAAGACGAGTATTGATCGCAAACCGCTGCTACTATTTAGTGCATAGCTATATAATGACAAAGCGCTGTCTCGTAGAACAATGATTCAGCTCTACCAGGCTCTGATCCTACCTGTCTTGCTCTACAGCGCAGAATCCTGGGTAATGACACAAGCGGATCAATCTATTCTGGAAGTCTTCGAGAGAAAAATACTCCGCAAAATATTTGGACCCATCATCGTTAACGGCGAATATCGTCGTCGAATGAACCACGAGCTTTATGAGTTGTACAACGATATTGCGTAGTCAAGGGCTTTGAAATTGACCGAATGTGGTCAATTTGTATACGTTGCACGAATGGTTGAAAATGTTACAGCTCGAAAGGTTTTTGTCAATAAACTCGATGGGTGGCGCAGGAGGGGGGTGACCAAAAAACGTTAGATGGACCAGATGAAAGAGCTGTTATCTACACTTGGTGCGACAAACTATCTACGGAGCACAAAAGACCGAAGCGCTTGGAATTCCTTTCTACCTGCGGCTACTGATAGATGAATTGCTGTTGCTGCTGCCAATTAAGAAAAAGTAGAAGTCAGTATATATGAAAGTAAGTGTAACGGCCACAAGGAACCAATCTCTCAGGAGTGTTATCGACAACGAATTGTTATGACATTATAGTAATATGTTATATTATGATACAAATAATAAATTTTTGTTAATGTAACTGTTTCCATTAATATCTGTTTTATTGCCAAACTCGCAAATTTGACTCGGCGACAGTTGGTACACACACTGTGATCTTATTTGTCATCTCTTCCCATTTAAGCATTATAACCGATGATAAGCGTAATAACCATTAGTAGCCAAGTCAACGGTCTACATTTCCTTATTCAGTCGCTCATTATGTGTATGTAGGCCATAGTATGAGGAAACAAAATCTGGAGTAAGTAAACATGTCACATTACATTAATTCGAACATAAGAGAGCGCGTTGACCATACTGGCATTACAAAACGCACCCCTCACAGCCTTAAAACTGATAAATTAATTTTTTTGCGTATAAACATCCGCATTCGCTAGCCGACTCAATGAAGACCTTGACATACTTATTCCCTATTATTGAATCTGGCACCAACGTCCTTGTGCGAACTGTTTGTAAACCCAAATGTATGTGGTAAACTTACAAGGCATTAACATTAATTGCGTGGCAGTGTTTTTGACCGTTACACTCAATTTCAATTAAAATTCTAGAAAGTAATTAATTTCGATATAATTTTATAAAAGTGTATTTGAATAGCGGAATCCTAAAATAAACCCAGGGAATCTTATTCGCACCATGCATAAAGATTTATTCTAAATTTCTATTCATTCCTCTGGTATCTTAAGTGAACTTTTAGAATGTCAGTGGAACACTACTGGTGTATTTCTATTCAAATAGCCATTAGAAATTCATTTTCAATTGCAGTTTAATTACTTTCGCCATGAACAGAATCCATCGAAAGCAGTTCTTTACGCTCAAGGCCATCATAAACGGATATGAAACAATAACACCCACACTAGTAAACAGCTTCGTTTCATTGCAGACAAACATTGCTCGCATACGTCGTGGGTGGAAATAGATGTCACTTATATACAGGGTAGTACCCGGGGAGTGCATTAGGGTGAGTGGCTGTGTGATGTGCACATTTCTATAGAATAAAAACAAAAAAAAAAAAACGTTAGCAACATGTTGGTGTAAAATTGAATTCTTTGTGTGGGTGTGATGCGTGTATTAACACTGACTGCGTGCGTGTATGTGTGTGTTAGCTTACTGTGCCATTAAGCAACGACTCGAATTTTTTTAGAGCAGTAATAAACTCGTGGCATATAATTGGCAAATAAGATTGTAACATTTTTTTCCTTTGACTTTATTTATGAAAGCAAGTTGCTGTTAGAGTAATGAGAACCTGCTGGCATAGCTGCAGCATCTGCTTTGTTATGAAATATCTAAATTAACAGATGGTTGCGAATAAGCGTGGTTGTAGGTACAGATTTTATATGAAATCTACGAAATTGTATGACATTTACATATGCGGCAGACAGTGATGTAATGTGAGAGTAACATTATGTATACAATATAGTATACAATTATGTGCAGGTAAAAATAAGCAATATATTACGAACTTTAGATATACTAAATATTTAGTTAAATAGTTGTAGTCAGTTGTAGTGGTAGGGCTTATGAGCTCAAATCGATTTTCACACACTATAGGTGGGTTTTCGGATATGCCTTGTCGAAAATCTATGTAACCCCTTAACACAGCATGCTCCGTAGAGAGTTCGTCACTAGATGATAGTTCATTTATTCGAGATATCTCCTCAATCAATCTCAATACTTTGATTAACTTCCTCTTCCAGCTAACTAAATAACTGTTAAGGGATACAAAAGTCCTTCTTCTTCATATTTTGATTACAAACATTTCCTACTAATATACTCTCGATACATTTCATTTTACTGTTTGCAAACCAATAGACACTTACTTCATAACAAACTATACCACATATGTAGACGCATAGATAACATACTAAGAAATATAACAAAAGTGCTACTAACATCGTTACATCTTGATATAATCCAGAAAGGAATTATTGTGAAAAGTTTTGGGAAAATTGTAATTACATTGTTGTTGTGTAATTTCAATCAGTGTATATAGAAAACTAACAAATCAGGTTAGTAAACTTTAACTAAACTAAATGTGCCCTTATGGGCTTGTAAATTACTCTATTCTTAATTAGATATCGTATAGATGTGTGGGTGTGTGTGTGTATTCTTAAGTGCATAAATCAATGTGCTCCGATAATGCCACAGCCTCCTAATGGAAATAGTTTTTCCCACTCTGAGATACCTCCATATTTGTTGCAAAAGTTAGCTATAACAAAGAATTCATATGGCGGCTGTACAAGTTATAGGGGAAACAAACAATAAAGTTATTTATCATGGACTTTGTTTAGAAACTTATAAATGTTACTAAATAATATTAAAGTAACTTTGTATAAAGAAAATCGTGATTTACTGTCTATGTTTAGTTTCATACTATATTGATTAGTATTACATATTTAACCAACATCTTAACGACAATAAACATATTTCATAGGACATTTACATGTCTTTTTTATGTATCACAACACAATTGCAGTCTAGGATGTTATGTATGTACTAAAGTACTCTTAGGTAATCACTTTCACATGTATGTTTGTAGCATACCACTATTTAATAACGTAGAACTACTATATAAACATTATTTACAATTAATATTTGGTTAAAAGCCAAAATAGAATAAAAACATTTATACATATGTCACTTTACCTTTGGGGTTGCTTTGATATCCCGCCAAGTTTAGATTTCTTTTGAAATACCAACTATGCAGACTACATGCAGACTATCATTACTTTCTCTTTCAATCTTATCTTCATATCTTTTCATTTTAGTTGCCATTGGTCCCATTGTTCTCGTGGCAATTACATTGATTTGCACAAGTTGGCAGTTGGCCAAAAAAAACAGGGGTAGTATTTTGAAATGATAATGAAAATTTCCATAGTACAGGAAACATCAGCACATTAAGCTTTTGATTTGATTTTATTTGTAAGGGGGGATATCAGTTAAATAATAAATTGTACAGTGATAGCAAAAAGTTACGAAGTGTCATGTTGCTAAATGAGTGTGAGTAAAAACGGTAGATCAAGGTAGGTTAGTAGAGTGTACATAATTTGAAACACTTAGTCGGGTCCCTAGTGACTGTGGCGGACAATGCACATGCATACTAATACGCGTTATCTCTTTTAAATACGGAGATATTGTGTTGAAAAAATAATTTAAAAAATGGAAATAATCTAATAATTCAAAATATCACTCCTGACGTTTGGTTAGTTGTCATATCCCTATCAGGATATTTTTGTAGCTATTATGTTGCCAGATGCGTGCTCTTATTGTACAAACTATAATAAAGTAAAATAAGCAGATAAATAAGTAAATAATGGAAATCCTGAGAACTCTAAAGGCAAATGGTCATCAGTCTTTTGGCTGTTTGTGTGTTATTTCCAAAGTGTTGAACAACTTTCTGCTATTAGAGTCCGTATTTTAAGTATGGGGTTTCATATATGTGCCAATTTAAGTCCAAGGTGTGAGGTGTTGACTTGTAGAAATTGATGTGGGGCGGCACAATGTCTGCCGAAAAACGACCGGAATCGCCTCAAGTTTTTATACTTCAGCGAATAACTCAGCTAGAGGTCCCTTAATCCCAACAATCAACTCTGTCATGAGATTTATAAATATATATACATAAATACATACAGACATTAATATAAACTCAGATTCGAATCTGGTTAACAGTTATGATTAGTGAGTCATCCATCGCCCTTATACGAGGTACAAGGCCCGCAGGGACCTATTTATATTTGTATGGAATTTTGTGATGTGAACTCCATTTTATTTTGTGTTTGTGATGTGTTCAAACAATTAAAAACAAGCCAACAGAATGTGCAAAATTTCAGAGTGAAACAGTTTCAATGGACTATTTCACTCGTTCCTGTACTATTTTTCCGACGATTCTAGATAAAATTCCCTTGGAACAGCCCCACTTATATACTTTCCATGCGCTGGGTATACTTTCCATGGGCTGGGTATACTTTCCTTAGGAAATCAAGGAGTAATTTCAGTTTGAAAATTAAAAGCGTCCCCAGAGACTTTTTCACTTATCGAAGTGTTAAACATCTATACAATTGTGAAACTGATTTAAAGAATTTTTGGACAATTAAAAACTTACTTAAGTGGCCCATTACAACTTACGAACGTAGTTCATAAATTAGATGTCTGAAGTATTAAAGAATTCCGGACTCTTCGTCGGCAACCACTTGGTCCTTCTAACGAAGTTTGGGTCTCCCTGCTCTGCGTCGTCCATCAGGTACGCCTTTAAACACATTTCTCGCTGGAGCGTTTACATCCATTCTGGCAACATGTCCCAGCCATCGTAGTCGATAGATTCTGACTCTTTTAGCTACGTCGATGTCGCTGTAAAGCTCATACAGCTCATGGTTCATCCGCTGACGAAACTCGCAGTCGACACAGATAGGTCCACATACTTTTCTCTGGAATACTACCAGGTTTTGTATGTCCGTTGTGGTAAGCATGATGACAATGATTCGGCAGCGTATATCAGAACGGGTAAGATTATTACATGGTATAGCTGTTTCTTAGTATTCCGAGATAAGGTGGTGTTACTAAAGTGCTGCCGAAGTCCGTAGAAACATCTATTGGCTAGCACTATTCTCCGCTTAATATCTTGGCTGACATTATTTTTCTTGTTGACGGAAGATCCGAGGTAGGTAAACTCATCGACTACCTCAAAACAATAACTGTCAACGTTCACCGTGCGTCCCCATCGAGAGGACATTTTGTTCGTCGAAATCATTATTTTTGTTTTGTCCTTGTTGGCCGCTAAACTCATATTTGCTGCTTCCTTTTCTAGTGATGAGAAAACTGCAGTAACATCCCGCAGATTTCGGCCAATGATGTCTATATCATCAGCGTAGGCTAGTGGCATGCGAAGTTTTTTCTTAATAATATGTGCAGAGAAATCGTAACCCGAGACAATAGCTATAACCTTACTTTTGAAAATAAGTCGAAATTTCAAATAGTTTACGAAATGTGAGCCCAAGAAAATTTGCAAATTTTCCAAAAAATAAGGTTTGAGAAAAAACTTGAAGTCAAAATGGGGAAGCTCGATTTTCACCTTAGACGTATGGTCAAGTGGACTTTTTTGCTCAGTACAATCCCAAGAATCAGAAACGCGAAGCGCCTATTAAGATATTCAAATCGCCCCACCCTAACAAACATACATACGTTAATATAAAGATTGGACTTGCATCATCAGTAAATATGATATTAAAATTTTAAAATGGTGACCAGCACAAGAATGCTATTTTGCAGTTCGTTAATTCAACACGGAAACTAAGATAAGCTTTTGACATTTTATTTTAATAAAATTTAAGTATTTGCTTTTAATAATACAAGTCTGAAAAAAAATGTCAAATTTTAATTTTTCGATCACGGTTGACATCTCCGTGTAAATACCAATATACATTTTTATCATTTTTTTTTTTTTGCAAAATTTAATAATCAGAAAATTTTTTTTAGGGAGAACTGTTTTTGCAGTTTTAGTCCCGACTTCAATAACTTTAATTTTACTCTAGTCCAAATGGCGAACACATCTCCAAATAACCGTTATGGATTCATTTCATCCCAACAAGTTTTTTAAAATCCTTGACAAATTTCATTTTCGTGATATTTGTCGGCTTAAGCAGTTTTAATCTAGACAACAATAGCTTTTATTCTTTTAAGACTCTAGTGTGCCTAACTCACCCATCTCTAGTCCGCACTTCACAGGAAGTCTTGCCAATTTTTTAAAAATTTAGTATTCGGAATTTTTGTTGGGAAAAGAGTTTATATTAAATATTATTATTTAACTTAATTAATATTATTTGCCATATGTCCGAACGTAGCACCTTTTACCAAAATCTTCAAATAAACAAAAACGTCATCAAAAAAAAAATGTTAGATTCACTACTCCCTAAAACATATTCCCTCGTAAAATTGGTAAATAATGTATCCTTTATATCCAATATACTTTCTTTTGCAGATCTAGAGATATTCACGATTATATTCTATATATCATATAACATATATCGGCACAACCACTTAACATAACTCTGTTAATGGCAGCGGTTCAAGTTTTGGCTAATTAAAAAACGGATACATACACATCTCTAGATATGTGTTGATCACTTTTCATTAATACTTTGTTTTACCTCAAGAATTAACTGTAAGATGCTGTAAAAATTTTCTTGAAGATCAGTGTAGCCACCAGAAAGGCACAAACAAACAAACTGGACGATAGCGGCGCCACCTACCGGATCAAATTGCGAAAAAAAACATCCTTTACCTTTAATGTTATAGCAATTTTTTTAATCACGATTTCTAAAAGCCTTTAGAGAAAACGACGAACAATAATTTTTAAATTATTTTCCACCTACATAAGAATTATACGGTTTACTGAAACCATCTCACAAGTAAACCTAATTTCACCCCATTCACAATGCATATTTTTCATTTCCTGCCTAAAAATGTTTCCTACATTTTTCTTAACAATTCCATTGATTCAGGTATTTCTTAGAATAACTTTAGAGGCATATACGAATATGTAATTTTTCGTTTAAAAATGTCTGTTTGTGGCATTCTTATATGTATTACGTATTCCGATGGAGTTGGTTCGTAGTATTTGCCACGTGCTGATATTTTATTGAGTTCCTGGGTTATCCTTTAACACAATCAAGAATGTATTTGGAATTTGTACAAACTATCTTTGTATTTACAATGTCGTTAAGGTACGTGTAGACAACAATACAAAGTTTGTTATATAACAAAATGCATTTTAAGTTCACAGTATTGTAATTTCGTTAAAGTATCTTTACAGCTAAAGTACTAGTTTGAAGTTTTTTTTGTTTATTCAAAACAATTTCGGAGAACTTAATAGTTCTTGGTTAGTTGTTTGCCGCTGTTGTTTTTGACTATGGCTAAATTGTCATGTCAGTTTCGTATGCAAGAGTTATGATATGATCAAAGCAAACAGTTCATAATTGCCAATTACTCTGTTCTTAGTTTTGCGATAGTTTGAAGTATAGTGAGCAGTTTCCATTATCAAACATCAATTGGTTTAAATATTTGTCAATTTCATGTTGTTTATTTCATCGATATATCCTTGCATACAAGAGTTATTCCTCTACAAATATAGCCGACTAACAAAACGCTTTACCCTCTCCAGAACACTTAGGAAAGACTGTGTAATAGATACATTTGTCAATTGATGTAATTGAGTATATTGTACATCTACTCTTCACATCAAAATCCTTTTGAATGAACAACGGATTCTTCATGGTAAAATTTAAAATAATTTATATTAAATTATAACTGTCACATTTCTTTCACATCAACTTTGGCCTCTGGGGGCGCACACAAGTTCTAGTCATTGGTACAAAGTGAACGTCGGACTTCTCAAATTGAAGACGGTAAATTGCAATTGATGTAAATGAAATACAATTATAATTGTAATTGAAAAATAAACTAAATGAAATTGTTGGACTTGTTGCAATGGTTGTCCACAAAATGTTGCTTACGGCAAAACGTCGAAATGTGAAAGACCATTTCCCTTCACCATTATCATCATCATCATCTTCACGACCTGAGGGCAGATATGAATGAACTGGACAAACGATTTAGAAAATGTGAAAATGAAAATAATGCGATTGTTTTTACTCAAAATGAAAGTTACGGAGGCATTGTCGTGAAAAACTTAACCAGAAGGCAACTTTCTTCGCCTTTACACATTGTTGTCCACCCATACAGAAGCGGGTTTTAAATAAACTGCAATCAATCTCAGTAGGCTGTTATTAAGGAATACTACATGACAAATAATGTATTTGCATAAAAGGAAAATAATGCTATTTGCATAATTTAAGCGTAGGAAAATTTTTGACATTATTAATTGGAAATGAGTAGAATATTTTGAATTTCAACAGTCAGGAAAAAAGTTAAGGTCCTTAAAATCTTGTTTTCAGGTTTTACTCTATAAATATTGCCTAACACAGTACAAAATTTTTCAGCTTATTGATTTGGGACTCAATTTTGAGAACTGCACGTGAAAGTAGCCCCAAAAAGAAGAAGTTCTGCTTTATTCGTTTTGTCAAGTTACATGCCATAATAATTTAATATCGATTATCGTATCGTATCGTATCGTATAGGGGAATTTGTCACGTTTAAGGCTCTTTTGTTTGACATAACTCGAGAACCACTGGTCCGATTTAGCTGAAATAAATTTAAAAAAATTAGGAATTACAATTCCTTTAATCTGTTCATATTCACGTTTCCCTACATAAGCAACAGTTTCATTATTCCATTCGTCAAATGATTTTGAACTGGATTTATTTTGTAGCAGTTACAATAAAACTGTTGTACTCCGTGGCGTATGATTTACGTGGAATATTACTCATGATAATCATACGACACCATATAACACTATAACAAAATAGCCTCAAACGTGACATACGGCACTTACTAACTTCAAATCGATATTAAATTATTTGAGTCCCAAAATCATGTGTTGTACTGTGTTATTGCAATTTTTCCTCAATTGCAAATAAGTTTTTATTATTTTTACATTAATTAAAAATAATTTCATCAAATGTTTAATTATAGCAAAAGAATATTTCGCATTTGTTTTATGTTATCTTTCAAAAATAGAAACTACGTAGTAATAACTCGTAGTTGACGTGAAAGCACAACGCAATGCTATTTTTCACTCTTCTGACATCTGAAGCTGTAAAATGTTAATGGTGTTTTGTCTTCGTCGTAATGTGCCGTGAAATATCATTTGTAAGAATTAGCAAAGTTACTACAAAAACTTGTGTTTGCACAAGTAGTCACGATGGACAATAACTATCGTGTACTAAAAGATGCAAGTTACGAGCATTTGTAAATGTTTTTCGTTTTCCGCTTTCCGCTTTTAAACTGCAGCTAGTAAAAAATGGAGTTGTTTTAAAGTATTTTCCTTTGAAGGAACACCGCGACACAACAGATCTTTTATTGTAATCGTACTAAAAAAACACAGAGCAATAACATTCCCTCAACAGACATTGGCTTTAGCTTTAATAACAGTAACATTAGTGGAATTCAGCTAATGCAAAATGAGCGGGTGAATGAACAATTAGAAATGGTTTCTTTTTTTTTTGCAACAAAAGAACAGCGAGCAACTTTAATGAAGAAAATGTCATCTACAGAGTGGGCACGAATGACAGTGTTGATGAACACAGACGTTTGACGCAGACAATATGTCAGTCGCTAGACACATAATTTGTTTATGCGTTTCATTTTTCTGTGGTTGTCTTGGTCCTGTGGCAGGACGCGACCAATACTGTTGCCATAATTAAAAGTGAGAATGCAAAAGTCCAAAAATTAACTATACGAAAAAGGTTTAAGATTCGCAGAAGATGAAAACCAAACGACAAGTATTGTTTAACGGTGTTAACAAACAGCTTCAATTAGGAATTCTGTAAAATTTACAAATTATAATGCCCAAAATTGATTAGAGTTTCAGCGGAAATTCAACTTTAAATGTCTTCAAGCTACTAGGGATTAAGGTTTTAGTAGGTGGTATAAAACTGACACGTGTAAAATTTATATAGTAGTTATAGTAGATGTGGCTTGTGTGGATAGGTCAAACGTCATAGTTTGATATTTAAGGTTTTGCTTTATAACTATCTGCAATATCTGGATATTTAATTTGTGCCTATTGTAACGTGGTATAAAGAAGTAAGAAACTGTTTTCCTTATTTAAATGTCATTTTCTAGTAAAATGCGGAGTTGGTGGACATTTAAATCTGAAATATTAACATTTGTATTTATTTTTAATTGGCACGGGTTAATGTTGGCAGCCTGTGGCGCCCTTATGGTTGCGTCGTGGTCAGTTTAACTAATAAGATATTTTTGAGCTAATGATGCCAAATCACTATTAGAAGTTGCATGATGAATCAGCGATTTTATGTTCTATAAGTAATTTTTTTTTTAAATGAATGTTCGTTAGTGCAAACGCTGCATGTTTCGAGCTGTTTTTACTGCAAACGCGATTGACTATTCCAGTTGATTGTCCAACATTTGGCCAAATTCGAGACAATAGGTTAAGTAAACAATCATTCCCATCAAATACATCTTCAAAACGCCTGATCAGCCTGAAACATCGCCATCTAGTGATAGTAAGCAAGAGAACCCGACGCGGTCAATTCCTTGCCGTGCACATGGACACGGCCTTTCACAGTCTTCTTCTTAATTGGCACCATCAACAGAAATTTGTCTATCAGAGCTTCGGTCTTTTACGCTCTGTTTAAAGTTAGTCACATCAAGTGAAGGTAACAGTCCTTTCACCTGGTCCATCCATCGGGGTTTTAGTCGCCCCCTCCTGCGATGAAAACCTTAGGAGCTGGAACATTTTCATCCATTCGTACAACGTGTCCATGTCAGCGCATTCGGTCTATTTCAACGCGCTTGACTACGTCGATATCGTTGTACAGCTCATACAGCTCATGGTTAATTCGGCTGCTATACTCGCCGTTAACGATGATGGGTCCAAATATTTTGCGAAGTATTTTTCTCTCGAAGACTCCCAGAATAGATTGATCCGTTTTCAAGCTTTCAAGAGTCATTACCCTGGAATCTACGCTGTAGAGCAAGGCAGGTAGGATCAGAGTCTGGTAGAACTGGATCTTTGTTCTTCTAGACAGCAATGTGTCATTAAATCGCTTGAAACGGTTTGTGATCAATACTCGTCCTTTGATTTCCAGACTGACATTATTATTTTTGTTGAGCCAAGGTAGACAAAATCATCTACCACTTCAAAATTATAGTTGTCAACGTTAATGCAGCGTCCCAATCCTCATTTATCACTAGACCCACTTCCGCCGACTACTTTTCAATGCTCGAAAAAGCTGCAGTAATATCTCGCAATCCACGTCCAATGATATCTATATCATCGGCATACGAAAAACATGTGACTTGTTGAAAATTGTACCATCCCTATATACTGCAGCCTTCTGCATGATCATCTCCATTACGATGTTAAGGATATCGCAAGACAGACTAACGCCTTGTCTAAAGCCTCGCTTGATAGAAAATGACTCTGTCAGATTCTTGCCAATGTTCACTTAAGATTTCGTGTCAGTCAGTGTGATCCGCAAAGTCGTATTAGCTGCGCGGGGATACCAAACTCAGCCATAGCATTCAACAATTTTTGTCGTATCGGTGGTAGGTGTCGATATGCTATTTTCCAGGTTTTGTCGTAGTGTGAATATCTGGTCGATAGTGTATTTACCAGGTCTTAAGCCACACTGATAAGGTCCAATCACAGACTTCAACTTGGTGAATTTTGCATCGGGACTAACAAATCTAACTGACCTGGAAGTCTAAGCTAATGAACACAAATAACTTATTTAGTTCGCTGGCTGGATTTCGGACCAGCTTTAAGTAACAGTGAAGTGCAGTAACAGCAGGAATGCGTTACTTGTCATATTGTAGACTATACGGTGGCATTCTATATTAACGATTTAAGGGTATTGCTAGCTTTCGCATAGGTCACGTGCATTAGAATTGGAAGACTATTTTATGTCGAGTTTTCTGAATTCACGATCTACTCCAATTATTCGCCATCGATCGATGTCCCCAAAAGCATCCCATAGCCTCGCGAGGCAGGCAATAATCGAATTCTTCAGTCACGATCGCCAATTCACACGTATGCGAAGCTGCGTTTGACTCAAAGCAGTCAGTTGTTGGTCTGTCTCTGCTTGAGTTCACTTACACAAACACACATCCAGTATTTGCGTGTGCATACGTTCAGATTTGTCTGCCACTGATGTTAACAACGTAACGCAGGCCTTTGCTCAAATTCACACGAATCTGTGTTGAAAAGTCATTAAATATTGGACCACTCAGAATCGTGCCTTCTTGAGAAGATGCAGCGAAAATTTAAACCGGCTGTGAAATAGTGGTTGGGACACGTACTTATTTTGTTTACCTAATAACGACCATGTATTTTTTTACGCCAAGAGATTAAACAGGTTTCTATAATTTTTGTTGTTGTTAGAAGTAACGGTACAAACTTCGGAATTGACTATATGTACTGGGAAAATACTCGTATCCAATGAATGTCATCACTTTAGCTCCAGCTTCTTGTTCCGACCAACTCGTCCACATCACTGTACATAGAAATGCCTTAAGTAACAAAATGTCAACCAACATTTAATTCAGTGCTGCTAATGTTGATTTACATTCGACACAAATTCTTGCCTCTTTCGTTTTGCGAATTTTATTACATATACATATACACTAGCCACGAACAAAATGATGATGTACTGCGGTAGTTTCTGCGCTGTCTATTGCTCTGAAACTTATTGGACAATTCTAAGTAGATAGAACATATGGTTACATGTTTAAATGACAAACACATTCATACTAGTACATAGAATACACAGATGTCAATTGAGGCTTTTCGTGGGATATCTTTCAAGGAAATTACTGCAGCAAATCTATCATTGGCCTGTTATACATCAATGCGCCACATGTCATGTCTCCGCGCTGTGACTTGATGTAAATTTAACCCTTTGGGATTTTGCTACAATTTTTCTTTGGCATTATCCTGATTGGCATTTTTTCCATTGTATGGTAATGATAAAGCTCAATTGTATTGGAACAACATCAGAAATATGAATGAATAGATCTGAATGAGCTTTCATTCTATTTGCTTTCATTTGGCGTAAATCTCATATGTGTTGTAGAATGATTAAATAAATGTTAAATCATTAAAGCAATAAGATCATAAATTACATGTGAAAAGTTAGAAATATAAATTTTAATGCTGAAAGTAAATTAAAACTATATTCGATTTCTTCAACTGTAGTTCTGGTATTAGACCACCCACTACAAGTTCACAACTCTGCATTATGTTGTTACTGTACTCTACATTGTGCTGTTGCCGCTGATGAAGTGTCGTGTGTTTCACGTGTATACCGATTATTGGCGTTCAATCCTCTTTTGTGGCAGTTACATTATTGGCTACATTATAGGTTGCATTGGTAGTGGTTTTGTAAATACAGGGGGACATATTGCAACACAGTTACCAAGAGTGTCACTCCAACTGCTCCACTCTTACACTAACTATGACTATGTAAGAGTGACTGACACTTTCCGTTATGCTGTGGCATTTGGCCCTGAGAGCAAATACCTTTAGTACAAAGAGCTTTGTAACTCATGTTGATGGCATGACTATTGTTCTTGTTAAGAATGTTTGCACTGTACTTAGATGATTGTTGTCGTTGTTGGCGTTGTTGGTGATGGCGTTGTTGTTGTGAATTGCTGTCTGTATTTCTGGCCACAAACCAAGTCTTTATCGCAAATCCATTTCAATCTCAGGCTACTTGACATGCTTGGGATTCAGTTCTCATCGTTTGTGTGTATGTGTGAGATTAAATGTTTGTACTCAATGTCCTAGAATTCTATAATGAAACGACAACAATGAACAGCTCAAATAAGTAAAGGTATGGGAATTCTTTACTTTAATTTACAACGTGTCATTAAACTTAATGACTTTTGATAACTAACAAAATATTATTGATAAATGTTAATTTTTAGTTCTGCTGCGCACTTGTTTGTTTACACATCACAATACAATTATTAATTTGCATCGGGTGGTCCGTCCGCTGATGATTAGATTGATTGCAAGTCTCGCTTTGATAATTTATTCATATTAATCATTAGAAATTGTATTTAATATTTGCAAGAGTATATAGGTTGATGGAATTAATAGTTTTTGTAGCATTTCCAATTATGATCTCCACTAATTAATGTAGAATAATCAATGATATGTTTTACAAAATGTAATTTTGTAATAAACTGAAGTAACAGATAATGTTCATACTGTTGTTTAAAAAAAATTATATTTTTGTTATATTTACATATTATTATTATTTTTAATATTTTTTATATTTTTAACATTTTTAATATTTTTAATATTTTTAATATTTTTAATATTTTTAATATTTTTAATATTTTTAATATTTTTAATATTTTCAATATTTTTAATATTTCTAATATTGTTATTTTTTTTTTTAATATTTGGATAAATTGTAACATTTTTAATATTTTTAATATTTTTAATATTTTTAATATTTTTAATATTTTTAATATTTTTAATATTTTTAATATTTTTAATATTTTTAATATTTTTAATATTTTTAATATATTTAATATTTTTAATATTTTTAATATTTTTAATATTTTTAATATTTTTAATATTTTTAATATTTTTTATATTTTTAATATTTTGAATTTTTTTAATATTTTGGATATTTTTAATATTTTAACTATTTTTACATTTTTAATATTTTTAATATTTTTAGTATTTTTAATATTTTAAATAGTTTTAGTATTTTTAATATTTTAATACTTTGTCACAAACTGAGGTTACAGAAAATGTTAATACTGTTAATTTTAAACAAAAATATATCTTTTACATATTTGATATTCTAATATTTTTAATATTTTTAATATTTTGGATATTTTTAATATTTTTTATATATTTAATATTTTTAATATTTTTAATATTTTTAATATTTTTAATATTTTTAAAATTTTTAATATTTTTAATATTTTTAATATTTTTAATATTTTTAATATTTTTAATATTTTTAATATTTTTAATAATTTTAATATTTTTAATATTTTTAATATTTTTAATATTTTGGATATTTTTAATATTTTTAATATTTTTAATATTTTTAATATTTTTAATATTTTTAATATTTTTAATATTTTTAATATTATTCATATTTTTGACATTTTTAATAGTTTTAATATATTTAATATTTTTAATTTTTTTTAATATTTTAATTAATTTGATATTATATTTAAAAAAATTTATATATTATCAAATTACTGTGTACTGATAAAACTGCAGAATTATATAATTTTTTAGCATTTATTGAAATTATTCTTTTTTCAAATTCATTGATTATAATTCAGTAGAAATATTCCCCTATTGTGCGTCGATTTTCTTGTGACTTTTTAAATTTCTTCATGGCCAGACAGACTGGCACTTACATTAACCTAAACCATTTTTACAAATTCTATAAATTTCATCTTATCGCTCAGATAATAATGGCTCCGTTGAATGTTTGATTGTTTAGCGTTTTGTGGGTGATTCATTATCGATTTGCGCGTTGCCTCCCCTCAACGGACTGATGTAATAATAAACAAACACACATTTGTATACATTTGAAAATGTCTGAATGCTTACATGGAAACATTTATTGATTTGATTGCATTCAAACTTTTTCCAAATGTGTGAATGGACTACAAATAAACAATTTCAAACAAGTGGGCATTCAATGGATGAATTCAATTGCAATATGTACAGATGTATAGTTGTAGGTACTAGGGAGGTTCGTCTAGACATCAAAAATAAATATAATTTTTAACAATATAAGTTCTCGTACATTCCATTTGGGCTTTATGAAGTTTACAATAATTGTACCGAGTCTCATAATGTGATATTATGATAAATTATATATTATTTTGAATTGCCCTAATGACCGTCTATATATTTATATATTTATGTGTACCTTTTGTTGAGAGATATGATAAATAAATAATATTTACAGACAAATTATTGATGCTTGGCTACATTTTGCTTATTGCAAATATATCTACTTACATAAGCTTATACTTATGTATATATAACAGCTTCAAATAAATCAAATACTGGAAAATTTATACACACTCATTGGTGAGATATAATTAGCAAATGAAAGCTGCTGCCACATTTGGACAAAGAATTATATGTAAAAAATAATATATACTATGATTGTACAATAGATCTTTGATTTTGTATATATGTATAAAATAATTTGATCTGTGCATGTACATTTCAGCGGTGGTGCCAAAATGTTAAGTATAGACTTTTGGTGAGCGAATATTCTAGACCTGCTGATTTTAAAAAATTAGATTGCAAAATTTGAAGTAAACTGAGACCCACTAATATATGAAGAAATTTGCAACCACTGTAAGTAAATTACAATCATTTTAGGCGACAACGTAATATGGATGCTTCACTTGCGAAAACGATTAACACCACATCAAAAAAAGGTAATCTGTTTTTTTTTCAGAAATCTGTTTAAATAAAAATTCAAATAGATAAAGTAAAAAGTTTAAGGATTTAAAAAGTGTTAATTTTCCATCAGTCAGTGAATCTGACATTGGAATTAAGCTATTTGATAAGTGAAGCTTCCAAATAATGTTATAGTTAGGGGGCCAAATTCTATCTATATAGACATTAAGGTTGAAAAGGGGTCAAATTTATTCTGTACTGGCATTACATTACCTTTCTTACAGGTACGTCTATTGTAATTTACACTGATTCTCTATTGGAATATACATTAAAGTTTATCTCTTATAAAATAAATGTAGTCCATTTGATTCTATACTGTAATTTGGTGCTATGAGATTCCTTTTATTGTTCCAATTTGTATTACTTTATAAATTTCATGTTTTATATGGCTGCTGTATGTATTTGACGTCAAATGAAACTATTTCATTTCATATGTTGTTGTTTTTCTTTCATTTGTTCTGTTAATTAATGATTTTTTTTTTCATTTACAGGTAATGAGTTGGTCGTAAACTTGGTGAGTTAATTAAATAAACATTAATTAATTGTTATTTTATTGTGCCGGTAGTGTATAAGAGATTTCTTTAACATATTTAGATTATATTGTTCTGGCAAATAATGTGACACTGTCACTAAAGAAGAGATGTGATTAGAATATATCTAACAAAAAGTTAACATTGAGATGTAATGAGTTAAGAAGAAGTTTACGAATATAAACCTTTTTAGACGTGACAGCTTTTATGAATATTTCCCTCTCCTAAAAAGTAGTATACATTTATAAATCTATGGATAACATATTATTTAATTTGTTTGTATTTTTTTCAACGGTTTAGATTTTTAAAAATCATCTTATATTAATCACTTTTTAGATACAATTGTTAAAAATTTTAACATTTACATTTACGAATTCAATCCTTTTAACGATATCTGTTTTTAATTTTGTTCCCCAGTGTAGTTAAAATTCCAGCGAAAATTGGACAAACACAAAATTATATATTTCCTGTTGCTAAAAGTCTATAACTAAACATGATGAAATTTTTGTTACAACCGGGTGCTGTGCTAAATTTAATTTATTCTAATATCCTAAAGTGATTGGTGTTAAATAAAAACACTCAATGAGAGTAGTTTTGTTTACATTAATTTACAATATTTTTGTGTTCACATTTTTTTTTTCATATTTTTGTAAATGAATATGATGTCATAATTGCAAATAGTATCTCTAAATGAAATGATAACACTTATACCTGTTGTGTTGATAAAAAAAAAACAAGAATATTTGATTTATTGCTAGAATAATATTTACTTATATTTATTAATTAATAAACAATATGAAATGAAATATTGAACTTTTTTTGCAGTGTTGTTGATGTGTTGGTCAAAATGATGAATTACTTTTGTTATATATATTTTACACAAAGAATATGATTTTTGAACTCAATTCTGAGAATTGCACATGAAAGTAGCCCCAAAATAAGAAATTTTGCATCATTCGTTTTTTCAAGTTGGCTGCTTTAATAATTTAATTTTTGCTCAAGGTGGATTTTTAGCACTATTTCTATATTTTAATAAGGTTATATCTCAGTATTCCGTAAGGAATATCTCTTTTTTTTGTTTAAAGCAAAGTTGTAGATATCGAAAAGGAGAAATAATGCGGAATAAACCTACCCGAAAAAAATGCATACAGTGTCTTAGAAATCGCAACAATGCCTGTTTTTATCATTTGTTCGCCATTTTTGGCGAATTTGGAACTTAAATCGTTTGAACGCAAATTGTTGAGCTACAACTCGTTTCTATGTGCTTTGATATAGTGTATATATTGTTTTAATTCTTTTGAAGTAAATAATTGTTGCTCCATTGGCTTCTCTTGCACTTTGCAACCCACTCCAACCCGCTATGTTTGCAGGACGCAGGTTTCAATTTAAATGTGAACACACTTTCTGTAACGAAACAAGGTTCCCTACTAGAGTATACAAACATTCGACTTTTTCGAAAAACCGGTTTCGGTTATTTTCGAAATTTACATAATTTCAAAAATACGGTTTCCGAATACTTAAATAACAAAAAACCGGCTAACCGGTTATTTTTCGAGTTTTTGTTTTATGCACAAAAACAAGAAAAAGTGATTCTATTATAACCGTATTTAATTAAAAATGTTAAAAATAGCGTATGGAAGGGAGCGTTAGGCAGAAAAACATGTCTAAATCTAATTCTAAAATTAATTAGATGAAAATTGAGTTCTTATATTAGCCAATTTTTGGGCATCTGGAGCCAGCTTATTTATACTTCTAATTACTAAGTGCAAAAATTTGTGAGGGCGGAATAATTCCCTTACGGAATGAAAACATTAGGTGAGTATATCACCGGTGATGTTTTCAGTTTAACTTAAAATAGAGTTTGAAATAGGTACTAAAGAACTACGTTTCTTACTCGTATTGCTTTAGTGCATTTTCGATATCAGATGTCTGCTATTAAAAGATATTATTTAACGATACATTTTTATACCATCACCCTCAGGGTATATATCATTTAATAAGAAAAAAAAGTGTAACCCATTAAAAGAGACGAGATAGACCCCAAGTGAGACTTTACAACATTCAAATGCTCTACAAAAATGTTTCTCGGAAAATTTTTTATGCTGTGCTCTACGACCACAAATCGATATCTCCAACTGTTTGTGTACAAAAAGGGCCCACAGCGGACTTCTTGCCGTCCCTGTGGCATTAGAAATATGTTGTTTAATATTATATGCCTACGTACATATGTATGTACACAAACAGTTTAACGCTGATCCCTTTTAACTCCTTCATTCGCTCTATGATCAGCTACTCTCACTCTCTGCCCCCATAGCTGAATTGCAATTCGCTAAAAACAAAATGCAACGAGCGAAGGTTCTGAGCATAAGGGCAGAGTATAATTGGGTCAGTCGTCTAGTGTCAGTTGAGTTGAAAAGTTATCAACAATAAACCAAAGGCCGTTGAAGCGCCAAAAATATAAATAGTGTGTTTTTCATCTGTTTGAGTGTGAGTGCGTGTGAGCGCTCATCGATATTTGAAGTGGTCGCTTGGTACAGCGACACCACCGCAAATGACGTCACGACTGTTTGCGAACAAGAAGTCATCAGCTACCATCACAACAACTGTCCCCGCGACCGTCCGTCCATCGCTGTTTGTATGCAGTTTTGCTATAGTCGCTGAGAGTAGCGAAGAAGAAGTCTGCTGATCGCAAACAACTGTCCCCGACACCGACTGCAGCCAGCAACAACAACAACAGGTTTGCCTATCCCTTTTATTGTTAACCCTTGCGTTTGATGTTTGAGGCCAAACAAAAACAATAAGAGGAACGACTATTAGATTAGGGTGCCACTTAATTTTGAAAGTTGGTTTGCTAATCCAACATTAGAAGGTTGGTTTGATAACCCAACACCAACTTTTACTACTCATTTTGTCTCTTTTCAAATCACTGTCTGAACAGCGACCTAAAATAGCCGTGTTTGTTACAGTTTTAGTACATATTCGATATCAAATGGTTTCACTGAAATTTAACGATGATTTTGTTGTATAACATTTAAACTCTCTTTTTCGACTAATATCGTGTCCTTTTCGACCTTATTTTAGGAGTCATTAAAGTGCCGTACAATGGGACTTTAGAACATTAAAATTCTCTACAAAGATATTGCTTAGAAAATTTTTGTACGGTTGTTCTAAGACAAAAAATCAATATCTTTCACTTTTCATGGTTTTGGAAAACCGGAAAAACCGACCTCAAAAAAACGGTTAAAACGGTTATTCGAAAATCGATATTTTTTAAAAACCAGCAGACGGTTTTCAACAAGAAAAGCGGTTTCCGGTTTCGGTTTTGTATACTCTATTCCCTACACTCTTATTACCTACATTTAGTTGTCTAAACAATTTATAAAAATGATTTCATTAATAACGTCAAAAGTCCTTAAAATCTTTTATGAACACTCGAAAATTTTCTGAAAGGTGGCAAAAATACTTCTAACGCCTGCAAAATAAAAAAACTTGTGCTGTTGGCAATCAGCAGAAGAGCATTGACAAATTTTTTTTCACCTTGTTTTAATAGATACTAAGACATATAAAATGACGCCTACAATAAAGCTGCTCACTTTTCTCATTCCATGCAATGCATTAATGCTGTCTCTCTTCTTTTCTACTGTATGACGATTTTCTATGTAATTTATTATTTATCTCTGCAGCAGAGAAATGTTCGCTGTTCCATGATTTAACAACATACGCTAGTCAAGATATTGTAAGCAACTAATTTTGTAAATTTCTCTTTTTTACTTTCATACCCCCTACACAACATTTTAGTTTATATTTTATGCTCCAAGATTAACATAATATTAAAAATGTATGCTCACTTCTACTCTCTGATAATGTTAAAGAGGTAACATACGAACTACAGTAGGAAGATATTACAGCAACATTTGTTTTGGGATATTTTTCCATTGGCTCATTGCTCAAAGTGGTTGTTTGGGAGAGTTGATGCATGTAGTTGCTACTTTAAGGCACTGAGAAACAGCACGTGCTGTTTCGTTGGAGTAGTATAAATGAACAGAAGCTGTTGATTTTGTTATTGGTGTTCATGTTAAATTGACTCTGTAAAGCATTTGGCAAAGTTGTATTAGAAATTTTAATATCCGTAGTATCAAAATACTTTGGATGTAGAATAACCAACATGTATTTAATTACACAGTACAACACATGATTTTTGATCAATTCTGAACTGCACGTGAAAGTAGCCCTAAAAGAAGAAGTTCTGCATCATTCGTTTTGTCAAGTTACATGCGATAGTAATTTAATATCGATTTGAAGTTAGTAAGTATCGAATAGGGGAATTTGTCACATTTTAGGCTCTATTGTTTCACATGACATAAATACTATATGGTGGCATATGATTACCATATTCCACGTAAATCATACGCCAGGGGGTACAACAGTTTTATTGTAACTGCTACAAAATAAACCCAGTTCAAAATCATTTGATGAATGGAAAAGTGAAACTGTTGCTTAAAAAACTCAAACTTTTTTCTATCCTGATGATGTCTTTCAATAAAAATATTAAAAAATAAAGGATAGAAACAAAACACTGACCTCAAGCTTAAGTAATCTATACTTGGGATATCAAAATATATATTAAAAAAATATCGCATATTTTCCTCAATTAGATTTAGTTTTAGATTTTGTCTATAAGACGCTGCACTTAAACTCAAAGTATAAATTCATCTTCATCTCTATGTCAGAGCATTTACACATTTCTTGAGTAGCAATTATAGTCTGCCTCAAACACATGGCCCCATTGTACTACCCCCACCTCCTCACAAGCCGTGCCAGTAATCATATTGTGTCAGCGGTGAACTTTGCATGGATGCGTAGGCTGGAGTAAACCTGTTACCCTGCAACTGAATAAAAAAACATATGTTTTTTTGTATTGTTGATGATGTTGTAGTCATTGTATTTTGTAGAACCAAATCACGTTGATATACTAAATCTATCCTTTATGGCACAGCAACATATACATCATGGACACATACACACACACGCCGGCACATATATTAAGCTAAAAAGAAGAAAGGAAAATTTCATTCATATATTTTTTGCGGCTTTATAAGATTCCAATATATTTTGTTGCCGGTTTTTTTTCTTCTGTTGTTGTCGTTTTTGTTATATGTATATGTATGCGCTTTACATTTGTGAGTATTTGAAGTTGTTGGGTGACAAGCGCGGTGGGTTTGAGTGCCTATAGTCTATGATTGTTTATGTTCTTGTGGTTTTTATATCCCACGAGCAAGTGTGAAATTTGAGTATCGAAATCTTTCACACGGAAATCAAGAGGCCACTCAAGTGTTTGTTTGTGTGTGTGTGTGTGTGTGCTTATGTTGTTAACCCCATGGGGAAACGTTTGTGACAAGTATCGCATAGACAGAATATTAAGTATGAACAAATTTAATACATCATAAAATGTGAGCTTATGGTGAATTTATGGCCGTTAGAAATCTTATAATTTGTTTAAAGTAATAATCTTTGCATGGGTTTGGTTACAATCGATAAAGCAGTAATGTTTATATATTATTTAATATAAATATAGAAATTTATTATTTATATTTCTCAAAGCTGTTATGGTATGTGTGGTATCCTACTCCACAGGTTCCTGGCTCTTTGGAAAGGGCGTCTAGTAAATCAAGTGGTGTATGTGTACATAACGAAATAATTTCGCCAGTTGTAAAGCTCGAAATCAACAAAAGAACATTAAAAAATATATTTTTTAATATTTCACTTATCATAAAGTTATACACAAAAAGTATGAATATAATAGCAAGAAAGTCAACTACTTCCTGATAGTAGTAAAATGTTTTAAAAACTAAGAAACATTTTAATAAAAACATAATATTTTTAGTAGTCACATGAATTTTACAAATGGCTTCAGCATAGATATTTATTTTATTATTTTATTATTAAGTCAACATTTTCAACAATTATTTGATATTTAAATTTAAATATTGTTTGAACAATTAAGTAATGACTAAAAAAGTATTGGAATTCAACAACATTCAATTTAACAAATTTTAGGAAATACATTTCTAGAGACGCTGCTTAGGACTCCAGATTCTCTAACGGTAGTATGGTATCATGATAACATTTTGGATATGTTTTCCTTGTAAATGTTTCACTTAAAACTAAGGGAAAGCAATATTGGAAACATTGATCGTATGAAATCATTGGCCCTTTTCTTTCTTAAAAATTCAATTCCGTATTCCCTACATCATGCTCTACTATGTGACCAGCACACTAACACCCTTGCGATTGGCTTTAACAAAGTAAATATCTGTAATCGGACCATCTCTGGGAACGAGCCATAAGCGGAATTTCACATAAGCAGTCTACGTATTATCATACAGATATAACTCATACGTCAAGGATAACGAGTGGCAGTTCAGCAGATTGAAAAGGATGCAAAATTTAAAAAGATAAACCTATCAGAAGAACTTGTTAGTTCTTCGTAAAATTCCGGTGATTTATTTTTTTTCGTATATAGATTACAAATATCTATAAATTGTTGTTTAAGATATTAATAACACAGTACAACATTTTTCAGCTTATTGATTTGGGCCATAATTCTAAGAACTGAACGTGAAAGTAGCCAAAAAGAAGAAGTTCTACATCATTCGTTTTGTCAAGTTACATGCCATAATAATTTAATATCGATTTGAAGTTAGTAAGTATCGTATAGGGGAATTTGTCACGTTTTAGGCTCTTTTGTTTGACATTACTCGAAAACCACTAGTCCGACTTAGCTGAAATAAATTAAAAAAAAAATAAGAATTACAATTCTTTTAATCCGTTCATACAACATTTTCCTACATAAGCAATATTCATCAAATGCTTTTGAACTGGATTTATTATGTAGCAGTTACAATAAAACTGTTGTACTCCGAGGCGTATGATTTACGAGGAGTATTACTTATGATAATTATACGCCACCATATAATATTTATGTTATGTCAAATAAAAGAGCCTAAAACTTGACAAAATCCCCTTTGCGATACTTACTAACTTCAAATCGATATTAAATTATTATGGCATGTAACTCGAAAAATCGAGTAATGCAGAACTTCTTCTTTTTGAGGCTACTTTCACGTACAGTTCTCAGAATTGAGTCCCAATGTCGTAATGTGTAATGAAGCGTTACCATAACGTATTTACAGGTTATTCATCTTTACAAACTTTCACAGACTAATAGTTAAATTATCGTTTACAATCACAGTAAAGTAAGAACACTAGTAAAATTAATTCATATATTTGCTATAATTGATTATGTCCAACTTTATCCTCCAGTTGTCTACGCTGTTTAACCTTCAGCCTGACACAAACCTCTGTCTATACAGTTCAAAAGTTGTTTCTGATTATCCACTCTGCAAAAACAGTTCGCCGCAACTTATAGAAAATCAATTAACAGTTCAATGGTTAGGGGGCAAAATGAAAAGTTCTCTAATTACGAATTTAAAGAGAAAGTTTTTGCCTGTACCCATTTAATGATTGTGTTCCATTGAATGGGTTGCCATTGCTTTTATTTACAATTGTCTAATAGATATCTACCGTAGGGTATCTAATTCAAATGAATATTTAATTAATTTTCTCAGAAATTAAGATACTCGTACAAATTATCGAGAATGGGGCTTCGTTATTTTAAAATGCTGTTGAATTCAGGCGAATAATTAGAGAACTTAAATAAAAAACAATACATTTGAGGTTGCTCTTTATACTAATGTTACTTAAAGGTAATGCGTTTAGTTTGTAAAAGGAGTAAATAGCAGAAAAAAAAATACATCCGCTTCCTTTTAACTGCTCCGAACACATAATTCAATTATGAATAGTCGAAAAGAGCAACTACTTAGCTTATGCAAATTGTATGTGTTTTTACCTGTAACTTGCTGGTAAATTACAGGTAAAACAGCCAAGTCCGTGATTAAATTTTGATACTTTTACATGAATTTTCTGTTTGATAATTCTCAATCACATTAGTAAGCAACAAAAAGTTGCTGCTGTTTTTTATATGAAAAAAGATTTACGTTTTTATGGGTAAAGGCTTATATTAATAGTAAAGCATTAATAGTAAAGTATGCTAGTATTAGTAAGTAAACTTAAAAATAACTAAATAATATTAAAGAGATTCTCAGATTCGAACGCTCCTCCTTTGAGACTCAAACAAAAAAATAGTGACTTTAAATTTTACTCTTGAACGTTATCGGTACTAGTTACATATTCCTGGTATGTTTAAAGCATATTGACCAGCGGTACACAATTTACCAGCACACATTTCTAATATTTCACCAATCAACTTAAAATTGTAAAGTGTCTACAATAGAGAAAAGCCTAGATATTTTTTTTTTCATTTTCCACTTGATTCTCTTTTCCTTTGATTCATGATGATAATGGGGGAGGTGTTGTTTTTTTCTGTTTTGTTATTTTGTATCACATTAAAGTTCCGTCATCCCTTTCCCTTGCCTGTGGAAAGTGTCTTCATTAAAACACCCTGACGAGAATATTTATTAGTCTTTGTGTTGTCGGGTTTAGGAGGGGTGGGGGGCTTCTGTTTGATATTGATTTATGGTTTCCTGTAGATTTACTCAATGTTCGGCTGTTGTAAATTGGAAATCACATTGGAGTGCCTGAATGCGGTTTATCGGAGTGAAGTGGCTTTTAGTTTGAATAACATCTCCACATTTTACAAAAAAAAGAGGAAAAAAATGTCGACATCGTAGTGGGGCTGTGTTGTTATTAAAGGCACGTGCAAAAACTATATTAATCTGCCATAGAATCGAATTAGAAGGGGAATTGAATTTGTTGTTTTGTTTTGGTGTTAACGACAATTGTTTGTGTGGTCAAGGAAAAGATTGTTGACGATAGCAGAAATTTACAAATTTAAGTTGTTGATTTTTTTGCGTAGAAGACAATTTTGAGGTTAAGTTGTAAGATAAGCGAGATAGGACAAACAAAATTAAAATTAAAAAGCTAAAAAAAATTCATAAAACAAACAATTAAAGTAAATTGGGTTTTTAAGGACCTTAAGTGTTTGGAGTATTTGTAGTAGATACATTAAATAATTTGGTTATTTTTGTTCCCATTTGGCTTTTTTTTTAAGTATTTATAATTTACTTTAAAAACTAAATTTATCAAACATACTGCAATGTTTGGCCAAATACTTACACAGTACAAGTTCTGCATCATTCGTTTTGTCAAGTTACATGCCATAATAATTTAATATCGATTTGAAGTTATAAGTATTGTCACGTTTTAGGCACTTTTGTTTGACATTACTCGAGAACCAATAGTCCGATTTAGCTGAAACAAATTAAAAAAAAAAAAATTAAGAATTACAATTCCTTTAATCTGATCATATAACGTTTCCCTACATAAGCAACAGTTTCACTTTTCCATTTATCAAATGATTTTGAACTTGGTTTATTTTGTAGCAGTTACAATAAAACTGTTGTACTCCTTGACGTATGATTTACGTGGATTATTACTTATGACAATTATACGCCACCATATAACAATATAACAAGAGCCTAAAACGTGACAAATTTCCCTATGCGATACTTACTAACTTCAAATCGATATTAAATTATTAAGGCATGTAACTTGACAAAACGAATGATGCAGAACTTCTTCTTTTTGTGGTACCTTTATCTGCAGTTCTCAGAAGTGAGTCGTACTGTGTTATTATAGTGAATACCCCCAATATTTTTATCGAATTTTTTTTACAAATTTTGAAGGGTATCAGAGTTTCTTCATAGCCGAAGATAATTATCTTACTAGTTTATATTATATTTGCGAAATATTTCTATTTTTGGCATAATAATTCTATATGACCTTATTAGTTTCCGTAGAATATCAAATAACGCCTGCAAAAAGATCAAAGCATCACGACGTGACATCTATTCAAATACAAATTGAAGATGAATTGTAATTACCTGGGTGTTAGTTTTATACTTTTACCTTTATCTCTACAATTATTTTATAAAGATTTACCACTAGATGGAATTCCAAATGTCCTTTAAAATTGCCTTAACTAAGCACAGGTTTTCTGCTGAAGTTTCCTTAAATATTCAGTTTTTGCTATAAAAAAAACACATTATAAGCCATTGTTGTGACGGAGATTTAAAACTTTTTCCATTTGTCATAGTGTGACAAGGGCATTGTTTACAAATGTTGATTTGATGTTCTGTGTGATATGAGAATGTTTTCATTTCCGTAAAAATTTTCCTTTAAATTACATGCATTCGTATCTTTGTTTATTCAAAGTCTAATACAGGATAAACAATTGGCTAAGAATCGTCAAAGCAACGAAAAAAATACAACTTTTTATTTTGATAATTTCCCTTGAGCTTCGAAAACAAATGAGTCCTGCCCAACTTTAGGTATTTCGTTAAAGTGGTTACTCTCTCTCTCTTAGGTAGGGCCAATTATTGTAATGTTAACATAATGTCAGAAACCAAAGAATCGTTAATTGTGTGTTCGATCAAAGTTCTTGTGTGTAAACTTTGTCCGTTTTGTTTGCTATTGATCCGGTATCTTTCCAACTGATTTCAATCTGTGATATGTCACTTGTGATGTCATGTTTTGTCTGGTGTTTGCTGTAACAAATCTATTTGCTCCACAATATGATGGAAGGATAGTGATTAATGTTTTGACATTTAAAAGGAATTTGTCATTGCTGCATTTAAGAGTTTTGTGTGAGCCAAGTTGGCTGCGATGTCTGATATCTTGTGAATCTGTTGGCATAATTAGAAAGTATGAAAGTGGTTTTGATTAATTAGTTAGTAATCAATAATAGAGGAGGACAGGTGCAACTGAGTTGTTAAGGATGTTTTTGAAAGGCAATAAGTTTTGTTGTATGTTTGTAAATAATCACAGTTATGTGTTATCAATTTGTTGAGATAAAGTTATAAGGAAATATTGGAGGAACAAATAGCAGAGATACTTAAAGTTTGGAAATATCAAGTTTGCAAATATTTTACTGCGAACAATTGTGACTGAGCGATATAAAATTATGTCTGAAAAAAACTTCAAATCTTGTATTTTATTTATGACTGCCAGTTTTGAGCAAAAAACTGTTGAGCAAAAAACTGTGTTTTAAAAATAAAACACAACAAATTTAAGAAAAATACAAAAATGTTGTCTTTATTAGTTAACATTTTTTAAAGCATTTAATGTTTAAAAATAATTTCTGGCATATGGCCTCTGCGACTGCGCATTATGAACTCCACCCTGTTGGTCTAACTTTGCACCACTTTTTCAAGCATATAGGTCTTATTTTGTCAGAAGTGCGTTGAATGTTGACTTCTATATGATCAATCGTTGCTGGCTTATCAGCAAAATTTGATGTTCTCCCACAAATCAAACGAACGAAGTGAGCAATTCTCAGGAAAATTTCAAGAGATAATTCGGTCACCAACGGTTTAGCTCAGCAAAGGAGGGGTTCCACGCGTAGCTTGGCATGTTGCGCCGCTTTTGTTGGAACCATTTCTCATCCAAATTATTAGCATTGACATGGGGTATAAAAACTAGTAAGGTAACTATCTTTGGCTGTGTCGAAGCTCAGATACTCTTCACCATTTGTAAAATTAAAGATAAAACTGGATTTTTTGCACTTTAACTATATTTTATTAAAATTTGTATCGCAAAAAGGGCAGTTTGTGTGAGAGGTGGATGTTACTTTTTGCCTTCTTCATCAATTTTTTATCAATGACTTTTCAGTGAAATGGCAAATACTGCCCTTGAATTGTTTATATGCGCTGAGAATATTGTTATGAATTGTTAAACACCCAAAAAGGGGGCGTTTTGTATGGGAGGTGGAAGTAATTTTTGTCCGATTGTCCTTATCTTATTATATAACTTAACTTCCGCTTAGAGGCGACCAGGGGCGACAGACAGACAGACACCTGTCAGGGGCTGTTTTGTATGAGAGGTAGAAGTAGTTTTTTTTTTCAATTTTGCTTATCTTATAACTTAACCTCCGCTTAGAGGATAGAAGCTTCTACATAAAATTTAAGCTCGATAGCTCTTAAACTACGGCTGTAATCGGGGCGACAGACAGACGGACACCCTAAAAAATGGGCTGTTTTGTTTGAGAGGTGGGAGTAGTTTTTGACCGATCAAGCTCGTTTCAAAACTCAATCTCATCTTTGAGGACAAAGTTTGTATAATAAGTTGCAGCTCGTACTTCTTAAACTACGGCTGTAGTCGCAGAGACAGTCTCCAAAAAGGGGTAGTTTGCATGAGAGGTGGGAGTACTTTCTGACCGATCGGGCTCATCCTTAAACTTAACCTCCACTTTGAGGAGCCTTTATTCACAATTTCAGCTCGATATTTTTTAAATTACGCCTGTAATCGCGGGGTCAATATACGATTATAGCTTTACCCGTTTGGTCTGGGTGATGGTACCCGTTTTATCCCTTTTCGGCCTTCTTTGCCCCTTAAAAGGTAAGAATTTCGTAAACCCTTCTTGCTTCGTTCTAATTCCATAGACAGCAAGGTAATTTTTACCCCAAAAAGTAAGAATTTCCAAGAATCCATTCTTAGCTGACATTTACTAGAAAAGGGATAAATATATAAATTATTACAATCGTCCTGTTAATATGACCGACGAAACAATTTTTCCAAAAGGGGCGTGGTTAAGCCCATTTCCCAGCGAGAAATAATCCCACATATACCATTAACATATGTAGGAAATCTTCATGCCTTACATGGCTTGTAAAATATGAGCAATTGCAATTTTGGTTTGTGAGGGCGTGGCATCGCCCTTTGTTTAATTATTTTCTCAAAAGGGGCGTGCCCTGCCCATTTCCCAGCGATACGCAATCCTCCTTGTACCAGTAAAATATGTACCAAATCTAATGTTTATACCTCTAATGGGTCGTGAGATATGACTGATTAAAATTTCAGTTTGTGTGGGCGGTGCCACGCCCCATTGTCTAACTATATTTTCATGTATCCTATAATAGAGTATTACACAAACAATATATAATTGCACTCGGTCCATTTATTTGGCCCATATAACGATTTTTGTAAAAAGGGGGTGGCAGGGCCCACTTTCTACAAACAAAGTTTCTTATACGACCGTTATACGTAACAAATCTCGACTTCGGATCTATTATGGTTTAAAAGATACAGCCATTTTAAAATTCAAGTTGTATGGGGTGGTGCCACGCCCATTTTACACCCTTGCAGTCCGAATTTTCAAAAATCCTTTCTGTTGGCATCAGTATCGGATTTAAAGACAAATTGGCCGATGACTCCTTCAGCCAGGAAATGTATAGAAATCTGGAGGTAGTTGGTATGTTCCATTTGACGACACTTTATGATTTCATTAATTAACCTAATTTCCCTTTACACCCCATGAATGAGGTATGGGATAGCTTCTCGCGTTGTTGTGAATTAACACGCTTTCTATTTTTAGATTCACAACTAACGGCATCTACTTGTTTATCGACGAATGCAAACGTCACTGTTTGAGAAGCTCTTACTAGACACGCCGATTGACTCGACACTAATACTGCGAAGTTGCTGTCGACAACATTCGAGGGAAGCCGATGATGAAAGAAAAATTTATTTTTATTTTTTTCTTTTAAGATGACTGGAGCCAGGAGTTGAACCTGTGATCTCCCGCATGGTAGTCGCGTGTTCTAACCACTATGCCTTTTCAATTTTACGACATTAAAACCTGTAAACTTTTTTCTCTTTTTCTTATCACTTTGAAATGTAATCGAATCTATAACTTTGCATTTATTCATCTGCCTATTGCCATTAATTGTCAAAGAACCTGTCATTCTTCGTACGGATTGGCAATGTAAACAAGTGTAAACAAGAACAAGACCAAGGTAAAATATGGCAAATTCAAAATGGAATTAAAGAAAACAGAAGACCATCTCTATGGGCTTTCTGCATTTATTCTGTATAATTTCAAAAGATTACATTTCATTTTTATAGGCCGGTATGAGTATGAGTACCACTTACACCTTATGTCGATTTCTAGAAATTGGCACATCATGATTTATGTCCATTCTTTATTTATTTTCTCTTTGGTATCCTGATTAAATTACAGTCAATGTTGGCAATGAATTGTTATCGAGAGGAAGAGAGAGAGAGGGAGGGAGAGAGAAATTGTAATTGGTTGGAATTGTCTTTACTTTAAGCTGTCAGATCTTTACTAACAATTATGTGAAAAATACAATGAATTATTTGTATTCTTTGCTTTAACACAGAGAAGGACACTTCAATGCACTGTTGGTCCAGCATCAACTATTTAAGTGTCCTTTAGTGGATTGTGTTGAACAACACTTCATGCAGCATTACATCCTTATGATGGTGAAATGGTCTCAAGTGTTTATAATCTTCATTAGTGTTATTATCATTCTATTGAACACATTCCGTAGATTTATGTTCGGGATGTTTCTTGCCTCTATCAGAAATGTCGTTAACATTACACCACTTCACTTTGCCTCTTAACAACAACAATGAACGTATTAAACAATTCCATTTTACACTGACAGGATGACACAAAGCTGGTAAGGTTGATAGCACAGGGAGACTGGTGCCACCACCACACCTGCACAGTGGGTAGGGACAAAGCTATAACAAACAAATAACAAAATGTTGGTTAACATTTTAGGTAGTAATAAAATGTTAAATATATTCTATAGAAGAGAGTATTATGTTCGGTTATGATCAGAAACTAGTCGAATTAATTAATTTTTCGATTTTTATTCTTTTTATAGTATGCTGCAAAAAACACATATCTTACGCTCCCCGAACACTGTCCCTTATAACACCTGACCGACTGACTTGTGATGAACGCACATACTCATGTACACACGTCGAACGGACTACCAGAACGCCAGAACCCCTAAAGAAAAGTTCCCTTATTTACCTTTCGCCTAGGCAATATTGCGCATCACTTGCTAGGGGAATGCCTTATGCGTTTGTTATAGACTACAGAGTAAAAGCCTTCGTTAACAGTGTGGACAACAACTTACGCCAGATAAAGAAAGTAGGAACTAAAGCAAAAAAGAAAGGATCCATGTGATGCAAGTTTGAAACAATCAACCTGTTCGACTTAAATGTTTGTTTTGTGGAAGAGTTTCTCGATGGCTTTAAAATCTATTGTTTGTTTTTATCTTCACACCATTGTACAAGCTATTGTTTTTAAATTTCTCTTTCGCTCACAAACTGTTGAAAGTCATTAATGAACTTTTGTGTGAAAATTACACTGGCCCATGGCAAAGGTGTTCACCAACCCTCTCTTATGTAATATAAGGGGTGAGAAAAATATATTTTTTTGTTGTACATTCACAAGTGCACATAAAGGGGAAAATGTCTACGATTAATATTTGTTGGCAAAAAATTCATAAATCTGGCTAAATAAATTGTGTTATTTTCGGGTTTTTTAAGGCTGTCATTAACCCGCATCTCGCATTAAAATAAGAAAAAGTTGTAGACATTATAATTCCAGCAGAATATGCAGCATTCAGTTTTAAAATATATTATTATTTGCTTTTGGTTATCAGCAAGAGTTGGGGGTGTGTCAACATTTTATCTTAAAAGAAATCTAATCTTATTAGTGGTTATGTTTTATCCTATAAGCACTAACATATGGTTATGGTTTAAATACATTATTATTCTTATCGGGACTTTAAGGAATATTTGGAGTTTATAGACGGTTACAATGGAAGTTTTTTTTTCAGGGGATATAAATTTAAAAAAAATAAATAATAAGCAAAAATTGAGTGGAGGGATTAACATTTTGGCTTTTTATCAATGGTTGCTTGTTTATTAGCATATACCTGAGGTTTGACGTACATCCACATGAAGTAGTCCAAACATGTCAAATCACACGAATGAGTTGTCCAATTGACAGGTCCGTTTCTTCAGATATTTCGAATTTTACGGGATGTATGGCATGTTGCGTCGTCTTGTTGAAACCATTGCTCCTCCAGACGATTTGAAGCAACATAAGGAATACAAAAATCACAAATCATTTGCCTGTAGCGCAATGACGGTTTCGGATAGAAAAACAAATAAGCCGATGACGCCCTTGGCATGTAAACCGCACCAAACAGTGTTTTTATGAAGAAATGTAGTCTCGTGCGATTTGTGCTCCTTCTTAAAAGGACATTCTGCTTGTTTACATATCCGATTAGTTCAGGCAGAAATAATCGCATCATCACTGAAAATAATTTGACAATAAAAATCTGGTTCAATTTTCAGTTCATTCTCAGCCCATGCACCGAACACACGACTCAGTTGATGGTCCGCTGGATTAAGTCGTTGTATTGGTGTAAGCCGTTGAATGGCAATTTGCCAAAGCATTTTAAAAAAGAGTCAAACACCCTTCATTGGTATGACATTTTGTTTTACATTTATTGTCTCGAAAGCTCTATAGGTCTTAGAAAAACACCTTTTATTTTAAAAATAATCGCTTTTTGAACGATACTCAGCCGTATAATGTTCTTAACCTAGGAGTGCTTTAAACCTCTGCGCGAGATTTTTAGATGAAAGATGACGTATTTAATCAAGTTTTTTAGCTACGGCAATTATGCACAATTAACAACTATTTCATTGTACATATGAACATTTAGATAGGTTTTGTTCTTATGTACATTTTATACATTTTCTACATTTTTTATGTTTTGTATATTCTGAAATTTTATACATTTTATACATTTTACACATTTTAAACATTGTATACATTTTCTATATTTGATACATTTTATACATGTTATACATTTTACACATTTTATACATTTTATACATTTTATACATTTTATACATTTTATACATTTTATACATTTTATACATTTTATACATTTTATACATTTTATACATTTTATACATTTTATACATTTTATACATTTTATACATTTTATACATTTTATACATTTTATACATTTTATACATTTTATACATTTTATACATTTTATACATTTTATACATTTTATACATTTTATACATTTTATACATTTTATACATTTTATACATTTTAAACTTTTTATAAATTTTATATATTTTACACATTTTATACATTTTATACATTATGATACATTTTATACATTTTTTACGTTTTACACATTTTATACATTTTATACGTTTTCTACATTTTGTACACTTTGTACATTTTATACAATTTATTCATTTTATACTTTTTATATATTTTATACATTTTATATATGTTATAGTATATTTTATACATATTATACATTTATTACATTTATATGCATTTTATAAATTTTTCACACTTTATATATTTTGTACACTTTATACATTTCATACTTTTTATGTACTTTATTCATTTTATACATTTTATGCATTCTATACATTTTATATATTTTATACATTTTATACATTTCATACATTTTATAAATTTTATACATTTTATAAATTTTATACATTTTATAAATTTTATACATTTTGTACATATTTTTAAATTTATACATTTTATAAATTTTATACATTTTCTATATTTGGTACATATTATACATTTTACACATTTTATACATTGTGATACATTTTATACATTTTAAGCATTTTATACATTTTCTTTATTTTTTACACTTTATACGTTTTATATATTTTGTACATTTATACATTTTATACATTTTATACATTTTAAGCATTTTATACATTTTATACATTTTACACATTTTATACATTGTGATACATTTTATAAATTTTACACATGTTATACATTGTGATACATTTTAAGCATTTTATACATTTTACATTTTATACATTGTGATACATTTTGTACACTTTATACATTTGATTCACACTTTATACATTTTATATATTTTATACATTTTATACATTTTATACATTTTATACATTTTATACATTTTATACATTTTATACATTTTATACATTTTATACATTTTATACATTTAAAGCATTTTATACATTTTCTATATTTTTTACATTTTATACGTTTTATATATTTTATACATTTTAAGCATTTTTTACATTTTACACATTTTATACATTTTCTATATTTTTTACATTTTATACATTTTAAGCATTTTATACATTTTACACATTTTATACATTGTGATACATTTTATACATTTTATACATTTTATAAATTTTATACATTTTATTCAATTTATACATTTTTGTACATTTCATACATTTTATACATTTTATACATTTTATACATTTTATACATTTTATACATTTTATACATTTTATACATTTTATACATTTTATACATTTTATACATTTTATATCTTTTATAGGTTTATGTTTCGATTGTGGACAGTTGTAATCTGGTAAAAACCAGACCACATAACACACGGAAATCTGTTGATCTATTGTGATTGTCCGATAAAGGAGTAAAAAAGTGGGAAAATGAGGAAAGGAAAAACAAAAGTATAGAAATACTTAGGTCTAGAAAATTATGGAAAACACATTACAAAAAAGTACTTTAGCCACTCATCTGTGGCCAGTTAACCATGGCAGGCTCTGTATGAAACCTACTAAATTACTGACTCCGACTGAGGAGAGAAACTGAGTCCTATATAGATGCTATCCCTAAGTATTTTAGTCTCCTACGGCCTAGAGCGGGACTTCTACAAAGAAGATGTTCCATCGTCGTGGGGTCCTTCCGTCCTCATACACACGGCAGTAGTCCGGTATGGATCTATCCCATTTGCCTGCCAAATGCCTGATATACAGATCTTCACAAACTTTAATTTACAATGTAGAATTAAACACATTGTTCA
Organism: Muscina levida; assembly: GCA_964034835.1. Taxonomy (NCBI): domain Eukaryota; kingdom Metazoa; phylum Arthropoda; class Insecta; order Diptera; family Muscidae; genus Muscina; species Muscina levida. Next base: position 2,690,199 of record OZ035880.1, read on the forward strand.
CTGGCTATTCACACAGATTGTTTTTCTTCTGCTAGTATCGATTCCACATCCCATAATAGCCTCCGCGGCTTTCTGAATGGCCAGTAGGACAGCCTGAAAAACACTGCATTTATTATGTAGGCTTAACCGCAGCTTCTCGCCGTGTACACAAGCTCTTGTGCCGTATTCCATCTTCGATCCGTTAGTAAAGAAAATTTTAAATGTTGTTATCTATGAGATCAATTTTGAAGATTCGATTGATATTTTTATGCAGGTTAACAAAACATATTTCTTACCAAAAAAATGTCTTCCACTGTAGTAAAAATACATGTTTCCTTAAACATATCTAAAAGCTTTTCGAGGTATGATATAAACAACGTTTGACCTTTTGTTAATAATTGTATGTGTTGGTGTGAAACTTTACGGGCTCTGTTATAACCTGTAATATTGTCCTTAATGCTCTTCCATATCTCATTTATGGGATGAGAAGATAATGTGGTTTGTTGTTATATTATTTTTTGTTAATGCAGTGCGAACGTTAAATATTTTATGAGATATTCATTATTCTTCTAGGGCAGTTAAATAATTTCTGTTTATATAAATATTTGTAAGAGGCCAGGGTGAGATACATTTACCTACTGTATCGTAAATGTATTCTACCATAAGATTGTTAATATTATGTACAACTTCTTACAATATTTAATGAAATTCTGCGAAAATCAGGGGAAATTATGTTTCTGCTTATCTAGGATTTCAATATAATTTATATGAATGCATTTGTATCTGTGCGCGATTATGGTTGTTACACAAGAAGTTTTTAGCAGTTGTTTTTGAATTTTTATGTGATATGTTAGCATTCGAGTATGTCCCTCCTTAAGTTTCTAAAAAATTTTAGCTTATATTCCTAAATTTTTATTTTGGCAATTAAACCATCCAATCAAATATACTAAGAAAGTAAATTTGTGGTAGATTACGAACAAAATCGTAAAAGTTTCTTTCCAAACATTTAGTTGAGAAGTTTAAAACAAAGACTAGCAGATAACTTAATTTGATGGTGAGTAAATTACAACTTCGAGCTATCTAAATTGCTAAATCATGTTAATTTTTGTGAAATGTTTGTAATGGGCACAAGTGTTGTCAAATGATTCTTCTAAGCATTTTTACATACACTTTGTGAATAAATTATGTTACCGCGATATTTTCTAAAATTGTTGCTTATTGAAAGTATAAACATTTGGTGTACGAATTCGTGTAGGTTGTTGTTAAATTGTACTGTGTGACTATTCGAATCCGTTTAATTTAAAATCAAGCTTCTACATACATCGTAATAAGTATTATTAGCCTTTGCTAAGGTTCGTAATCTCATACCATGCTACTTATCTTTTAAGTTGTTTGTGTACGTGTTATGTTTTGTATTATCTGCATCTGTATTTGTTTTGTGTTGTTTTTTTAAATGTCAGCTTAGCATGATTTGTCTCAGCATAATTATATTACAAAAAATACTTTAACGTCGGGATTGCTAGGGGGATATAACATTAATCGGATTTAGTCGGATTCCCCAAATGTTTAGTACCAATTCCAATTAAAAGAGCAGAGGACGCGTGTGTAATAGGATGGGGCATAAATGCAATAATACTGCTACTTTACAATATAATAATCAAACCAGGTATAAGCACACAAGTTTTTGTGTAAGTGATTTGATCTAAAGTTCTGTAGTACAGCACAAGACTTGTCAGATGCCACTTATTTCATGAATTGGGAGCTTTAAAGCGTATACCTAACATCAGCTACGGATTGTTTAAAATTACTAATACGCCATTCCAGTCAGATGTTCAGTGTATCCAATGTGAGAGAATAAAGAGTGAATAAGACAATACAAAAAAAAAAAAAAAAACATTGCGTTTATATAGAAATCAGTTGCCAATTTGGTTGTGGTTTGAACTTCGAAAGATTCTCGTCAAATATTTAAATTCTTGATTTTTTAATAATAAAGATAATATTGGATTCATTTCTATTCAGAATTTCCAAATTTTGTCCTATATGGCTTAAATTTAAAAAAACTCTCTCTGATCCCAAATATCAATTATTATTGCAATCTAGATTACGGTTGATTGCTAACCATAACAACGTGTTAAAATTATAACATAACGTGAGTATCAAAATGTCGGAAAATTTTGCTACGTTGAGCTTAGTTTACTTCTTAAGTGCTCCGTTTTCCATTTCTTGATGTACTATGTGTCAAGACGTGCTGTGAAAAAAACTCTTTCTGGCACTTGTTGAGACACAAACACACACACACAGCTATCTACTCATGCCCTTGTGACATACATAGCAGTACGTTCTCAAGTCATAGAAATACTATGACTTTTCTCTATCTTCATACTAAGGCATTCGTATAATCATACACAAACACACATCGTGAGAAAGTTAAGCATGCAGATGTGTCAAAACTAAGTGTTGTGGCGTAGGTTCCATAGTAGTTTACATGTAGCTGGTAGTTTCTATGCCCAAGGCAGAAAAGACATTAAGACAGCTGTATGTTGTATTTTGTGAAGATTACAGTCATGTCATGCAATTGCATTATCGTTCACAAAGAGTTTTGATCTGAGTTTTGTGACCCAGGGAGTTTAAGTGCTTTTTGCACAAAAGTTCGTTTGTACATTTTTATTTGGTCCTTTGCCCATTATATCCTTTGTCTTTTAAATTTGGAGTTTTTAAGGAACCAACATAATCATAGTTTTATTGTGAATATTATATCTAATGTATCATATGTACCACAATAATCACTGAAACCGACATTACAGAATTGCATTTCAGTTAGAAGAATCCCATATTAAAATTGTTCATATAAGTTGGATTTCTGCCCTATTGCCAACATCCTATTCAACGAATCCATCAAAATTCTGTGTGATATATATAGGTTTATCCTTAAACCCGTAACTTATTACTGAATGGGTAAAAATCTCTAACAAAACTTTAAATCATGACTTATAAATATTTTCAAACCTTTTCATTAATCGAAGCTGCAAAATACCCTTCCCATGGAATAGCCGTTTAGAAAAGCCTAATATGATATTATGACCAGTACTGAAATCTACCACTGTACAATTAAGTTTTACAAATTTCTTATATATGCGAAACTCTAAGTAAAAAAGAACTCCTTTATATTTATGACAATCCATACGAGACATTCTTAGATAATACAAATTCATATTGAACGAAAACCAAACAACAAACATGTAATTATATTTTGTTGCTGGCGAAGATTACTTCAAACATTGTTTCGATAGGCATTTATTTTAAGAAAACCTTTTTTTGTAAACAATAAATTGTCCTTTGCCTTAGAGATTGCCGTAATGTCACTGGTGTATATTTTTGACTGTGTCTCCCAACAACATACACAAATCTTATTAACAACACAAACATAAGGCGACGAGATAATCTTTGCCAAGATGTATCAAACAAACAATGAAAATAAGAAGAAACACATACATACATGCACAAAACCCCAGCACAAACATTTATCAATTCTTTGACATATATGTATGTAGATGAATACAATATGTATGTGAATACAACTGGTGCACTATGATTACCTATCCCCTATGCCGCTTTCAATGTTTATCTTTGCTCTCAAATCTCATGACTTTTGGTAGCTGTGAGGGAGAGATTCCACTGTAGTGGTTTTGTTTTCCCTATTAACTGTAATAAATGTAATTATAACATATGAGGGCGTATGTATGCTTGTGAATTATGGGAATAAATTACAATTTATAAATGTATTGCACACAAGTACCTGTTTGGCAATTTATAGCCTATAGGTATATACAATATATTTTCTCTTGCGATATGGATATGTTTGGCAATGTGAAGATTATAGGAATATTTATATCGATTGTTAATCGAATCCGTTTGTATCACGGGAAATTGTTATTTATTTATGTGCCGCTTTATGCTTTCTTTGGCGCAGTTACAAATCGAAAACATATATGAATGATAGATACAAATTTAAAATAATTGATTAGAATATGTTTTGAAGGCGTTGCTCATATATCAGCCAATTGTGGGAATCGTTATTATATTCTGAGTTATATTAAGTAGATGTCAGGAATATTCGTTTAGTTAGAAGACTATTGTATTATTTGGGATAGAAACATATGGTTATTATTAAGGGAGTAAGAGATGCTTTTTAAAAGTAAGTGATTTGAATTGGCAAACATTTTAAGGGTTTGCAACCTCGTTGATATAGGAATCATTCTACGAGTTGATAAAAGACAGTTTGGGAGAGCCCATCCATCCTACATATTTGATATGTTGCAATTTTCAACAAGGAACCGCTGGGGTTAATCTACTGCGCCGGTTCGCTATAAGAATTTGGAGGTCCTTATAGTCATCTTATATAAAAAAAATGAATTGTTGTGCGTTTGTAAGGCCATTACTTAAAGGTGTGGTCAAACTGTATTTGTGTTTTTTTTTTACGCCTAGAGAAATTAAATTTGATACACGGATGCTACAACTATTCAGATGAAGACATGGCAAAACTGATTTAGCACTAGAGCAATTTTTTAAAGCCATTCGATACATAGGTATTGCTTGAAATTACAGCTTTGCATATGAAGGCGAACATTTTATTTTCATTCGGTGGGCGAAAGAGGACTTGCAAAAACTGATTTTTACGGTATTATTTGTATGCAGTTAGTAGTCGACAGAATAGATATTTGCAGACATATTTTTTAGATTTCGGTAAGTGAGCGAAGAGTACATGAGGAAAGTAAACATGCTGAACAAATTGTTATCTAGATTAGGAAGCATTCCCCAGGTATATTTGAAAGTCTTATATGACAGCATTTATTACTGTGAGGCAGTTCCATAAAATATGTTATATGAAATTAATATTTTTAATTTTTATTCATATATACATTTTATACATTTTACACATTTTATACATTTTATAAATTTTATACATTTTATACATTTTATACATTTTATACATTTTATACATTTTATACATTTTATACATTTTATACATTTTATACATTTTATACATTTTATACATATTATACATTTCATACTTTTTATACATTTTATATATTTTATACATTTTGTACATTTTCTACATTGTATAAATTTTGTACATTTCATAATTTTTATACATTTTATACATTTCATACATTTTATATATTTTATACATTTTGTAAATTTTATACATTTTCTATATTGTATAAATTTAATACATTCTTTCCTTTTTCTACATTTTATGCATTTTATATATATTATACATTTTACATATTTTATACATTTTATACATTTCAAACATTTAATACATGTTATACATTTTATACATTTTGTACATTTTATACATTTATACATTTTATTATTTTATACATTATGTACGTTTAATACATTTAATACATTAAATACATTTATTACATTTAATACATTTTATACATTTAATAAATTTAAAACATTTAATACATTTAACACATTTTATACTCTTAATAAATTTAATACATTTCATACATATAATACATTTTATACATTTAAAACATTTTATACGATTTATATATTTAATTCTTCTTATTCATTTTCTACATTTTCTAATTTAATAAACTCTTGCATGATTTTCAGCATTATATGTAGTGAAGATTCGTCATCGGTACACATCAGTTCCCCTTCCCTTTTAGTGATGTATACTTTTTTTTTTTCGTAATGTTTTTTTATATACTGAAGTTATGTAACAAAATTAAGCCAAATTCACCTGCGTCCGTTTCCATTGCTTTTCTTCAGATAAAAATAAATGAAAAATGATCCTAACGTTAGGATGGATAGGGATGAAATATTTCTTGTGTGTTACTAGTTACCTAAAAGGATGGTGAATCTGGATGTTCTTGTGTTTGATAAAACTAGATAATGTGGATCTAATATGACACATTTGTATTAATACACTTTAAAATGTAGACATTATGGATAAGTGGAGTAACTAATATGCTCCGATAGTGGAGAATTTTTGTAAATAACTTTTGGAGATGAACAGCAAACATCATCTCTCTTCTTCTTAAAGTAATCTCCACATGGCATGAAAGTTCCTCCGTCTATACGAATAGCATAATTAATTAATTGTTTCACAGTGTTAATTAGTCATCACAGTTTTTTTGTATCCATATAGTCCTTGCAATCCACATTTAACGTTTTCATAGTTATTTCCTCCCACATTAAATGCAAACTGACGTTATGCCATTGCCCCTATACTATTGCGATATCATGCAGTGCCATTGGAGTGTTTGTGATTACCACCATTACATTTATGGCAATGCCACTAAAGATATAACGAATTTAACCGAGCTAGAGTTTGATGAACAATACATTACATGCTGTGACACTTGTGGCCAAATTGGAAACTAACATTTTACTATAGTTGACACATGCATGAAAACCAATTGTTTTATGTTAAAACATACATGACAAGAATATATTACACGGGGTGAAATTGACAAAATTGGTCAATGTAAAAGTGCACATGAGTACATGTGCATGTATTTCGAAATTCGATTATAATGTCTGCCAACATGTTGCATGTCAAATTTCTTAGAAAACACCCACACATACACACACACACACGCACATAATAAACAAGATATTTTTATAGATCCACAGCAGCATCAGGGTAATTGAGTGAAATCCTTTTACAAAGACTTAGATGCTAAACTACAACAACATATTGTATATGTTAAAAATTTGCTTTGTGCGTGTGTGTGTGTGGTTAGTTGCCTATTGTTTATAATTGATTAGTGTTTTGAGTTGCTAAATTAAATCAAAACTTAAAATAAACATATATTTTGCAGTCATATTTTTTTTTTGTCTAGTAATAGATTCATTTCTGCTGGAAAGTAATTTAATAAAGTGTTTCTACTATTTAGAAATTCATTGCAGTCGTAAGCTTTTGTATCAGTGGTTTAATTTATTTATTATTAATCTTTTTAATAAATAAATATTGATGTGTGTTTAAATGTTTGTAGATTGTATTGTTATTGATGGCATTTGTAGTTATTTACATGTATATTGAATGTTGTTAACTTAAGACTGGTGTAAACGTATGATATTTCACGTATAATATTTTTTTATGAAGCTTTTCAGAAATCTCTGTATTGAATATTTCTATTTGCGTTGAGTTTTCTTTAGCATAAATAACAGATGTGTTTAACTTTTTTCTAACACCCAAAAGACATTAACTTTCAGACCCTGTTATAATCAATATATGTAGTACCATTTTCTGCTTTTGTTCCCCAATTGAATTGATGTTTAGTGTTTTAAACACAATCAATAAATCAAGTTAAATTGTTTGCTTTCGAAAACGAAGAAGCACACTTAGATGCGATTTCTCTAAAAATCCTACTAACTGTAGTTTAATTTCCCACTAGAGTCCTTGTCCAAAACCAAAACCTAAATATAATTAATAACCAATTCCTTGAACAATTATATTTTCCATTGAGATATCATAAAAATGTTTAGAAAAAGCCACAAAAAAGATAACACATCACTTGATTAATTATTCTCCATTCGATTTCCTGAAGCCAAACTAAGCTTTCCATCTCTCAAACATGTACTTTGATTAATGAAGAATGGAATTGTAAGTACACATTTTAACTCATGGATGTTTATATGTATACGCTAGTTTCGGTTAAGTTTTGGTTTTGAATTTGATTGACTTTGTATTAAAAGTTTTTCATTTTAATAGAAATCTAATTAGTGGTTGTTTAAAACACGCTGCATCAAGAATGACAGGAGCACACTAATGTAGGAAGTTAACGTGTGTGTGTATGAGTGTGTGCGCGGAAGCTGCTGAAATTTCAATTATATTCTTTATATGTGAATATTTCCGGGAATATTTTATACTCTGATGTAAAACTATGTAAATAATGAAAGAAAGCGTCTATTTAATCATAGTTGTTAATGTACAATGGAATCAATCTGCATAGGGTAAGATCCATTCTTTAGTAATGATTTTATTTACACGATCAAAGACCTAAACGCATAAATGCCATAAAATGTCGTCAGTCAGCTGCTCACGGTTTTCACTTATCATATTTTATGTAGTCATATGTTCCAGCACAGGCCACAGGACATCACTTTATTCATTGTCGTATGACAACCGCACTATGTACAGATACAATAGTATCTACCATCTGTTATTGACTTTAAACCCCTTTCGATTATAAATGTGGCATCAAAAGATTTAGGAATAATTAAAAACAATGGAGTTTTAGTATTATAGATCTACATATTCTGGCTTGGGGTTGTTGCATTCAACTAAAACATCTACAGTACAAATGTGAATGCAATATGTTGTTATTGTTTTTTTTTCGGTTTCAAATATTATGAATATGCAACAATCGTCGTGATTTCACACACACATCGTTCACAGTGAGGTTAAGGTTGGATGTAGGTGTAGGTAGGTTGGTGTTTTGTTTTACTTATTCACCTAATACACAACGACTTTGTTAATGACAATTCAATGAATCTAAGATAATTGTTAAAAATTTATCACGATGTAAGTCAAAAATTAAATGATTTGTAAAACACTCCAACAACAGTTTTAGTTAAGTGTGGCATGTTGGATATTTTACCTATGCGGTTTGAATCTTGTTGCACTAATGCTGTGTATTGCATATAGCTTGTTTCTTGCAGTAGGGTACATAAATAGTTCTACCATGAAACTTATCTGCATAAAATTCAACATTTTGCCCCAAAGTCATTGTTTGTTTGTTGCACTCACAGTCTAAGTTTTTTTTTGCCATCGTTCTGTAATATGTCCCCCTGTTAGTAATAATTACAATAGGTTTCCCCGTTTATGCATAGAAAAAATGTTGTTATTCACTCCCTACTAGCGCTAAGTAATTGGTTTATTGCTGTATTTATTTTGTACATATACTGACTGGGTCTGGGTACTGCAATGGATTCGAAATGTAATGAAACATTACACTAACTGAAACACGAATATCGAATTACTAACAAGCAAAAAAGGGGATAACATATTTTTAACAACTACTTTTATGCAATGTGCCGTGAAATATTCGTACATAATGTGCACATATATTTAATTTGAAAATCACGAAATTGTAACATAGATATAATAAACAATATGTGGTGGTATATGGAGAATTTTTGTGGTACTGATATTGTGGCACTGAGTCATTCATATTTGTCATCAGCAGGCAGCCGGGAATATGCACTAAATATCGTGTTTTATGCACTTAACATATGCCATAAAATAGCAAAATATACTCTAAAAATCATAAAAAATGCTCTTGAAATCAACAAAAATATGCTGTATTGTTTGCATTGTTGGCATAATATTTAACTAATTCAAGCCATGTTCCCAAACGTGTAGTTATTGGTTCTGAATGTTTTTTAAGGTCTGGAAACCTTTTTTTTCAAAAGTTCCCTACATGAAGCTTTCAATAAATTCTTCTGGACATTAGCAATAGCTTTACTCACGTTTTCATATAAATTTATAATACATTCACACAATCTATGGAGACCATGAGCAATATATGTCAAATGCGTCACTTTAGAATATAATATAATGCCACTATAGTTTTAGCTGCCATGTATGAAGCTGCATACCGCACAAGGAGCAAAACTAATTCTTATTATAGTTGACGTCCAGATTTTTGATGGTGTCGTCACACAGTCATCCAAGGCAGCTGTAAGCATTAAAAATTTCGCACTCGCAATTCTTTGCAAAAACAATTGCTACTAACATCTAGCAGATTTGGCTGTTACATTTGAAAAAAAGAAAGTTGCAAAGATTTCCTTGTTTTAGTAATGAAAAATTAATATGAAAAATATAAAATATAAATAGGGATGTTTTTTTTAAATATGTTTTAAAAAAACTAAATTTTTTTAAAATATGCTTTTGTATGAAAATATGCAAAAATATGCTCTAACACATAGGTGTCAAAACACTTGTAAGACTATAAAAAATATAAATACCTTACCCATTTGTTGGAATCTCGTTCTAAAAAAAACATACATTTGCATATTACCGGTTGCCCTGGGCATCATTATAGAAAATTTAATAATTAAAACAATAACTTAATTTCCTGCATATTAGTTTGGATACATTTGTTAAATATGTTGATTACAACATGTAACACTACTTTTCGGCATTACATCTTTGTAAACTACGAAACTATTGGTCAGTGTAAAAATTAACATAAAACAGACTTTGGAAGTCATTAAATTTTGAAAGTTTTGGTATGCCAACTAATACAATAATGATAAATTGTTCTTGAGCTAAACAAAAATCTGTGTAACAACTTATAATAAAAGGACATTTTTATGGTTTCATTTTAACATAATCCCTATTTTTTTATTTATTTCTACAAACACCCGCAGTAAATTTGTGAACGTATCCATTTGCTTTTTTAACTATAAATATAAAGCTTTTTGTTTGATTTTATTTGCAGCGGTACTTTTTTGATCATACACAGTAATCTCTTTCTCTCTCTCTCTCTTATTCTTATAACAGTGCATATGTGTACGTATTCCTTACGCATATTCATTCAAGATATCACTAACTGCTGTCCTGGCATAACTAACGTGTTTTAAGCAACTTATATTTCCATTTACGTTGATAATGCTTGAATAACTTTAAATTTAATAAATCGTTTGGAAAATCTATTCTGGCATAGCAAATAGGCATGGCTATGCTTCGGTGTCCTTTACAAACAATACACTACAATCACAACGATTTACTTTTATCGTTACGTTTTGTAACGCCTTAAGGGAAAGTCGCTAAGAATACAAAATGATAGGCTTGACTGGATAATTCTTCTGTGAAATTGTAGAGACCGCCATTGTTTGTACGGCGGCAATCCCATACAAAATCAATGAAGGAAATCAACAGGAGGTCGCCGACAATTCTGCCCGCATTGAAAAGGATAGACAGAAATAATTGTTCAATCAAAAATAATTTCTTTTAAAATCAATAATAGATGCAATGAATTTGTTATGAGCTCTTTCTTTTTTTTTGTTTTGGTGCGGAAGGGTGTATTGAATGGAAAGTGTATTTGCTTCCCTTTCTTTCTTCTCTAATTGACAAAGCATGTTTATGATGCTTTTTGTTTTGCTATTGGTTTCTTAGAATCATTTGGGTTGTGCAAAGATTTAAGAAAATTCAAAACGTTTCGTTGTGCATTCAGTTTGTTTGCCCTGTACCAGAACTAACATTACGAACGCTTAGAATATACGAATAGTAGAAACTGTGGAAACAGAGCGTAAATGTTATGCAAGAAAACTTTACTTTTGGTAATGGGTTCACATCTGCCAGATTGAATGTGATGTGGATAAGTAATGAACACAGGCTAAGTTATATTTGAATGGCGGAGGGATCGTAATGAAATTTTGTTAAAAACCAATACCGAATATAAATTATATTCTTATTTTTTTTAATTAACTATAGGAATTATTTTTGTTCCTCTTATATCATAAATCATATTCGTAGTAAACTTATTGGTCTGATAATAATTCGATTAGTAGATTTGAATTATGATAAATTTTAACATATTCAAGCCCAGCATTTTTATAAGTTTTTAAGTATATTGCAAAGGCAAAGGGTAAATGTAATGCGAAATGTTTTCATATGATTCATTGGATCGTTTCCTACTTTTGTCTTTAAAATTTGATAATTTTTTACATCTTTCAACTACATGTGAATTAAAAAAATTTAATAATTTACATTGAACATGGAAGTTGTAATAGAGCAAAAAGTTTTAAACTAACTGTGTCTATGTTAAAAATACCCACAATAATTATATTAAATGGATCTATTTATTTTAAGTATATAGTGAATCTTTGATCCATGGTTCACTTAACATTTGCTTTAATTTAATTGTGAGTACAGCCGACAAGTCACTACTGATATTGGTAAATACTAGCTACTGCAGCACATCTTTGATGTATTTGAATTTAAACATATTTTTTTTAAATTATTTTATTATCCTATGGGTTTATGTTTTGGTTAGGTATCAGATTTTCGCTAACACCCCGTAAAAAATTTATAACTACTAATTATTTTTTCTGGTGTTTGCATTTCTTTGTAAATGCTGCAGTTATTATGTACAATGCAAATGTTGTTGCTCTATTCTCCTGCATCCGCATGATGTTTGTGGTTAAATACACGCACACACACACTTAGAGAGGGTGAGACTGAGAGAGATAAAACATAATATGTACTATGATTATTTTCGGACAATATATAATTTGCGGTTGTAATCATAATTAAAGGCGATAGTAGTTAATATAATTGCAATAACAGATTTGACAGTGCTTTGAAAATGTCAGTAATTATACACATAAATTAAATTTTAGATAACTTGCATACATTATAATTAACTTTTATAATTCATTATACGTTACATTATAATTAACTTTTATAATTCAGAGCGTCAATATAGTATTAAATTGTTAATTATTATATTATTCAATGTTTAAATATTTGAAAGATGTTTAAGAAGTTGACGGGAGTTCTAAGGGCATTATACTGATTACATATAAGTCTACTACTTCGCTGGTATCTTATAAAAAAATCTATTTTTTATATTTTTATATTTTAAATTTTTTAAATATTTTAATATATTTATTTTTTTTGTAATAAAATATAATTTTGATATTTCTAATATTTTCAATATTTATAATATTTAATATTTTTAATATCTTTATTATTTTTAATATTTTTAATATTTTTAATATTATTATTATTATTTTTAATATTTTTAATATTCTTAATATTTTTCTATTTTTAATAATTTAAATATTTGTGATAATTAAAACATTTTCAATATTATTTATATATTTATTAATTTTAATTATTTTTAATATTTTTAATATTTTTAATATTTTTAATATTCTTAATATTTTAATATTTTTAATAATTTAGATATTTGTGATAATTAAAATATTTTTAATATTTTCAATATTATTTATATATTTAATAATTTCAATAATTTAAATATTTTTAGTATTTTTAATATTTTTAGTATTTTTAATATATTTAATATTTTTAATATTTTTAATATTTTTAATATTTTTAATATTTTTAATATTTTTAATATTTTTAATATTTTTAATATTTTTAATATTTTTAATATTTTTAATATTTTTAATATTTTTAATATTTTTAATATTTTTAATATTTTTAATATTTTCAATATTTTCAATATTTTTAATATTGCTCATGTTTGTGATTGTCGATATGTTAGAAATTTAGATATGTTTTTCATTGTTCGGTTTGAGATCTATTTTCTATTATCGCTAATAGAATTTGCTTTACAAGAGTTGTGTGAAATTTATTATGTTAACAGCTGGCAGGGCATATAGCTATTTCGATGGCTGCCAAACCATTATCATCATCAGTGCAATATACACCACCGATGATCGTAGTGAAGCTACGCAAGGTTAAGCAGTATAACTTTTTTGTTGTAATGTTTGACTTGTTAGTGTCGAAAGATATCCCTGAAGATGCAATTCAAGATAATTGCCAAATATTGGATTAATAAATAAAAATAAAATATATTAAAAGCAAAAGACCTCGAGCTTGATTATTTGAACGCTGGTATTTTTAATATTTTTAAAATTTTTAATATTTTTAATATTTTTAAAATTTTTAATATTTTTAATATTTTTAATATTTTTAATATTTTTAATATTTTTAATATTTTTAATATTTTTAATATTTTTAATATTTTTAATATTTTTAATATTTTTAATATTTTTAATATTTTTAATATTTTTAATATTTTTAATATTTTTAATATTTTTAATATTTTTAATATTTTTAATATTTTTAATATTTTTAATATTTTTAATATGTTTAATATTTTTAATATTTTTAAAAATATTATAAATTAGATAAAAACATTTAAGAATAGAAACGAAATTTTCGATAAATTAGTGGGTATCATGATAATTTTAAGATTAGTTATTGGCCCTTTGCTGTCCATAAACGAAATGTGGAAGAGCTCCTCGCATTTGTTTAAAGAGTTAATAGTCTGCTATTTTTAGATACACAGAACAGGACCTACAGGTCTTACTAGATGTGTAAGCTGTGACAGGGTTCGAACTCATGTCACGCGCATAACAGTCCCGTATTTGAAATAAAAACCATAAAGTATCCTTTCTTTGGAATCCTTTTTTTAACCATAAAAAAGTTAATGGGTGGTTATTTCTTGACAAATTTAGCTGATTGTCAATATTCAAAATTTCAAGTATTTTCAATTTATATTGCTTTACTAGCTGGCCCGGCAAACTTTGTCTTTCCTCCAAAGTTATTGATTTTAGTAAAAGATGTACCAAGCGCAATGGATACAAATAAAATAAGTCCTAAGGGAAAGTGTTCTAAGAACTGAAGCCTCATACACACTTACCATATTTTATCTAAAGCTCAAATGTTAAACCTTTTTTAAGGATTACCTAAGTAGGTGGTAGGGAAGGCCGTAGTCAAAAGTTTAATTTAAAAATTGTATATATTCAAGTGCAGGTGTATTCTGTTATCACTACTCGTTCTGATTTTTGGCAACAGACAACACAAAGATCAGTAGGGGAGATGGCGTTCAGATATAATCCGACCCACTCTTTCGATCACAAAAAAAAAGTTATCAGCTTCGGTCAGGACGTTAATGATAAGTATAGTAACACACACAGGAATAAATATAATTATTAAGAAGATAGAGAAAACAAAACAAAACTTTTCTATGCGCTCCTTGGCTACAGATCGAGTATTGCCAAATACTACCTAATTTATATCTTCACGACTTAAATAAATTTGTGGCACGCCACCTCCCCTACTGATCGAATATAAACATATCGTTTGTATATTATCATCTTAGGTGCAAAGTACTTTTGCTGCCTCGAATTTTATAGCTAGGAGGCTAAAACTACATATGCCACGCCCTTCTGCCCCTTATCGAAAGTAACAGTTTGGTCTGTATCTTCATATCTTTAGTATTAACTACTGTTTTTGCATTGAATTTATTTGCTATGTAGATAAACAACACCATTTTGCAGCGCGCATTTCGTTCAATACTAAAAAATAATATTTTGGCCAGTATATTCATATCTGCAGTGGCAAATTTTTTCAGTGCATCCGTTTTATTTCTATTATCAAAACGATTTAATAAAAACTTTCGATAAATTCACAACATTGTGTCCATTCGTTTAAATTTTGATTATAAATACACCCCAGCGCCATCTACCGGATCCATTTGTATATAAAACTAGTGGGCCCGGCAATGCTTCGCTATTGCATATTATCGAATATTGCCATTTTCACCCCCTAAATGTAGAAAAATCCAAACAATGTGTAGCCTATGTTACTCGCGGGGTTATTCGGAAGATTCCCTCAAAGTTTCATCAAAATCGGTCCAGCCGTTTTCGAGTCCATACGTTACATATATACATACACACATCCTCTTTTATATATATAGATAATGCCGCAAAGTATTCAACTTAAAAACAGACACTGGTAATATGGTTACTTCCAGTTGATATTGCCAATAGTTTACCCACACTGCAGTTTTCGTTTTTGCACTTTTTAACATTTTTCTATTACAAATATGCAAATTCTATCAACGGTATACCTACTATATGTATTGTCTATTAACCTCCGACCTAACGTACACCCAAAAGTGACTTGAGGTGGAAGAAGTCTGCATCAACATCGACATTGAATTTATCTTCGCTCTTATGCATCCATCGAATACAGATATGAGTTCTAAGTTTTGAGTGTTAAAAATAGATTGTAGTGGAGCTACAGAAATTGCAAATATCAAAACGTTGACTGGATATCACGAAATTTTCAATATGATGTGCAATGTACTTTGTAAATTTAACTACTACGACAGATTTAATATAGTTCTGTGTTACGCTCTTTAAGAAAAACCTATTAAATCAACAAAACTATTACAAAAATTCTCTTTAATATTCTACTGGGAGGAACCAAATTCATGCGAAACACACAACTGACATTCAAATGCTCTATGAAAGTGTCTATGTTATAGCAAAATGCCTAAGCATGAATATGTTGAAAACCTTTCAGACGTTTCCATAGTAAAACAACATTTAGCTTTTTGTTCTCTTTCTCAAAAATACTGTGAGTGAATTTGTGTGTGTTTTTAACAATAACCACTAGCAAACTATTGTAGGATAAAAACACAAGATGTTGACACAAATTGAGTTTTATATATCTTTCATTTCATGGGTTTTCATGGGAACATCCAGTAGCAAGTTGAGTGCATAACACAAAAAAACAAGAACGTGGAATAAAGTACACAAGATCCTTGTCAATACGTTTTACACGTCAGGTGTCGTCTTCATGACACCATTTACGTTTTTGGTAAAGTCATACTATAAATTTAATAGAATTTTCAGCTGTAACATATTTTGGAACCATTACCACAATAGCTACAAACAAGCGAAAGCTAAAGCGCGGAGTAAAAGCATACATGGTATAATAAGTAAACTAAATAATTCCAAACTGATGATGCATATGATAAACTCATAATAAATGCATTTATTCGTGTATAACTTTTTTTTGCTATATTTGCATTTGAAGTGTTTTTTCTCTCTCCGTATTTCTACGTGTATTCATAGGTGTTGCCATGCATATCTAGTGTAGCTCCTTAAGAGACACATCTGCAAAGAACATCGAAATTGTCGTCATTTTGTCGCAAAAGTGAATGACAGGCACAACAATGCATTTTCCAGTTTCCTTTGGAGTGGCAACTACCATTGATGCACTTCGAGGACAAAAATCCACATGACGAACAAAGCACAAAAGGAGGAACTTTGTGGCAGGTTCATTACATTAATGCTGTGTGGCAAAACAAGAAAATGTTAACTCAGATAGGAGGTGGTGTATGTTGTCAGATGTTTACTCAAGGAGTGGTTTATAATATTTGTGAGTTATTAAAAATACAGGTAAAATTAAAAGACAACTTGTCATTCATATTGACAAAAATATAAAAAATATTTTTTTGAATGATTGAAAATAGAAATTTGAATAGTCTTGCTATGCTCGCCTCTATGTCGGTCAACTACAAAACAAATCTGATATCCAAATTCAACTTTAAAAGATAAGACTGCATAGATTTTCCGCAGTTAATATTTGCAATTTCTGTAGCTCCACTACAATCTACTTTTAACACTAAAAACTTAACACTCACATCTGTCTTCGAAGGGTGCATAAGGACGAAATTCATTGTTTCTATTGATGTCAATGATGCAGACTACTTTTACCTCAAGTCAATCTTGAGTGTAATTTGTGTCAGAGGTTAAAAGGCGATACCTATTGTATACTGTTTATAGGATTTTAATATTCGTAATAGAAAAATTAAAAACAAAATCTAAAAAAACTTCATTACGGATGAATTGTTGGCAATATCAACTGGAAGTAACCATATAACCAGTGTCACTTTTTAAGTTGAAATTGATTCTAAGCAATTAGAAAGGTTATAGTCATATATTGCGATTTAAAATTCGTTGTTCATAGACACTGCGTTGTTAGTGATATATGATATGATACACTCCAATGCTATACTTATAAATATTCAAGCTGTGTCGCAAGGGAGTAGATGATTATTTGTTCAGCGAAAGAACTATATTAGATTTATTTTAACTTTATCAGTCGCTCTTTTGCTAAATCTTTCCGAATGCAGTTATCGTTTGATGATATCAATATAAACGGCATGAATTGATGTATTACGTTAGGGTGAAAAGTGAGAGATATACTGAAAATCTTTGGGTAATATTACACGTTACACTGTGTCACATTATAGATATTACTTGAAGCATATTTTTATATACATATATTTTGCACAAATTTACAACCCATCCATGGTTTTCTATACCCAAACTAAACTAGTATATATTAGGGTGATCAATTATTCGGGTTTTTGCGAAAACCGGTTTTCGAATTATTCGAAAAATGGCATTTAAAAAAAACCGGTTGCTTTTTTTGAAATTCACAAAAAACCGGATAATCCGGTTTTCAAATGTAGGCCAAATAAAAAATTAAAACACAATTCTTGACAAAAAAATTGCATTGAAAAATAGCAGAAAATAATTCAAAAATACTTAAAAAAGGAAACTTTTAGTTTAATTATAATTACAATGCAAAACATTACTGAGATCAGTTTGTTATTTTAACAAAGACAAACAAAACATAACAATTCATTTGTAAATACTTGATTGTATATAAATATATTTAATTTAATCTTTAGTTTTCCCTAAGGTAACATTTATAAAAATAAGAGACAATTTAAGTGCTTGGGTGTATACCTATTTTATTCTTTGGTTCTTATAAAACTTGCCATTGAGAATGCCCTTTCACTCAATGTACTAGTTGGACTTATTGTGTTCAAGGCGTTTAATAATCTGTCAAGGACTGAAAATCCTTTTGCCGCTCTTATTCATATATAAAAAATCTTCTAAAAGAAAATTTTTGGTAGATTTTTTAATGGTAGTTTTAGGATTTTGAACGTTTTTTATAGCTTTATTTAGTTCTGTTTTTATAGTATCTTCAGAGGCATCAACGATAATTTGGTCATTTAAATCTGTAAACGAATCATGTTCTTCAGTAAATAATCGTGAATACAAAATGGACGCCAACTCTTTTGTTTCATTTTTACTTGAATATTTTAAAAATGCGTCAATAACACTAGTTTACAGTGTTATTTTGCTGCAGAGTTCTAAATAATTTTTTTCTATAGATTTCAGCCTCCTAAACACGAATATGAGATTTAAAAATTCTTCCTCTGATTAGTTTTCAAGATATGAATTTTTGAATTTTTTTGCAAATTTTTTATGAGATGCATCAGCTTATTGGACAATAATTCGTAAACTCGTCTTACGATTTGAACAATATTGGTCTTCAATTAAAGGTAATGTGCTCCTCTAAAACCCTTCTATACAAGCCGATGTTGGTAGTTTTGATGGTAGGAGCATTTAAAGTTGAAAAAACTATTATTTTTGTGCAAAAATCACGGTTTTAAATTTATAAAAAAAATTATAAAAAATATTAATCGCAAAAATAAATCCAATTTCATAAATTAAGTATAAAGATTAGACTTTCCCGAGCAAAACAAGCCATAGTTTATAAAAATTAGGTGATGAGAGGAAGAGTAACACGTTTTTTAAGAGGACCCTACAAATGGTAAATTTTTTGATTTTAAGCATATCACGGTAGGTTTAGAGCTAAACTTCACGTTGCATGAAAATGACAACAAAAAGTGAAAATGCCACTGTATTCTAGGTTGATCATGCATCACGAAAATGTTTAATTTGAAATCCTAGGTGATCATTTTTTGAAAATATCGATATTTTCCATTTCTGCCGACGGGACCAAAAGTCTTTTTACTTTTCAAACGATGACAGTAAAAAACTGGACCAATTAGATAAAAACTGTTTATTTATTATCAAAGTATACAAACAGGGAATCTTGTATGATCATTGATTATTTTGACATCGCTTTAACCTGGAGGCTTGAAGTGCATTTTAAGCCTACATTTTTAAAAAATATCGATATTTTTAATTTTTACACCGCGTAACCGCCTAAGAAGAATTTGTTCAGTATTAGAAAAGTGGAATATTTATTAATTGCAATATATGTATATTAAATGATTTAAAAATGAAAAATATAGATATTTTTCAAAAATGTAGGCTTAAAATGCACTTCAAGCCTCCAAATTGAAGCAATGTCAAAATAATCAATGATCATACAAGAATCCCTGTGTGTATACTTTTATAATAAATAAACAGTTTTTATCTTATTGGTCCAGTTTTTTACTGTCATCGTTTGAAAAGTAAAAAGACTTTTGGTCCAGTCGACAGAAATTGAAGATATCGATATTTTCTAAAAACGATCACCTAGGATTTCAGATTAAACATTTTTGTGATGCATGATCAACTCAGAATACTGTGGTATTTCCACTTTTAATCGTAATTTTCATGCAACGTAAAGTTTAGCTCTAAACCTACCGTAATATGCCTAAAATCAAAAAATTTACCATTTGTAGGGTTCTCTTAAAAAACGTGTAACTTTTCCTCTTATCACCCAATTTTTATAAACGATGGCTTGTTTTGCTCAGGAAAGTCCAATCTTTATACTCAATTTATGAAATTGGATTTTTTTTTGCGATTAATATTTTTAATAAATTTTTTTAACAATTTAAAACCGTGATTTTTTCACAAAAAAATTTGTTTTTTAAACTTTGAATGCTCTTACCATCAAAACTACCCAACCGATGTTAAAAGCTTGTATAGAAATATTTGAGGGCAGCACATTACCATTAATTGAGGACCACTCTTGTTCAAATCGTAAGACGAGTTTACGAATTATTCTCCAATAAGCTGATGCACCTCATAAAAAATTTGCAAAATAATTCAAAAATTCATATCTTTAAAACTAATCAGAGGAAAAAGTTTTAAATCTCATATTCGTGTTTAGGAGGCTGAAATCTATAGAAAAAAATTATTAAGAACTCTGCAGCTCACAAAAAATAAAGATTTGTAAACTGGTGTAATTGGGAGTTTACTCGTACTTAAATACAAAATGAGAGTATTCAGTGTTTGAATACTTCTTTCCGATATACGTCTTTTTAAAATTTCATATAAATTTACTGATAATTGGTTTTAAACGTTTTGCTTTCTGGATCAAGTGTTCGGACAGTAACATTTATGTATTTTATGTAAGATATATCCAACCATTCATCGACCACAATAGAGAAGCGCTGGTTTTTCTGCTTTAAGAAAATCAATTTTTTCATAACCTTATCTTTTTTGGATAGATAGAAATCATATATTTTCTCCCATATTGTAGTCTCAGAAGCCGGAAGAAGCTGAAAAAAAACATGTACCAGTACACATTTAACACAATTATGAATGAATTTAAATTAAAAGTATCGAACGCCAAAAAACCGAGATTCGACAAAAAATATCCGGATTATTCGATATTCGAAAAACAGGGATTTAAAAAAAACCGACGGTTTTTATGAGTGAAAAAAACCGAGTAGCCGGTTTTTTAAAACCGAACTGATCACCCTAATATATATACCTTCGGTCCCAATTTAGTAATGTCTCCTCACAAACGTGTTGTCTAACTTAGTCCCAATGGTTTCTTAAAGACACAGCTTTAGTAGGAGATTCACTAAATTTATACTAGAAATATTAGTATCAAAAGTTTTAAAGGCCTTATTTTTCTATTGTCGTTACAGTATCTACAAACACCGTATCTATAAAAAGTAAGTACGTACAGTTAAACTATTTTTTATATTCTAAATCTTAGAATACATATTAATTTTTCTTTATACTCTTTGTCAAATTGCAAATACTACATAATTGTGTCATTTTGAAATTCAATTTATATTTCAAGTAACATGTTAATGACATTTACTTTTAAAAAAATATATCTCAATCACTTAAGTGAATAGCTAAGTAGATCAATCGTTTGATAATTACCAGCATGTGGCGCATTGATTGTTACTCCACTCACTTTTGCTCTCTGTAATCATAACATGTTAAGTGATGATGAAGATAAACCAGTCTATGCTGTCTTATCACATCACATCATACTCGTACTCGTTGTGAGACTAATTGGTGCAGTATAATTGTATTAACTGTCATCGTTCATATGGAAATCCGCTTAAATTATGAACAACTGTAAAATATTTTTCACTAAATGTAACATTAAAGTACTTAAAAACATCATAATTAAGTGACTGCTAACATGCTGACCATACTTTGTAGAACTGAGCAAGTATTGAATTCGTAGTAAACATAATAGGTGTGTTTTAGTTTACACTGACTTTATGGCAATAATGATTTGAATACCGAAAAAAAATTAAATTTGAAATGTGTGTATAATGGGACATACATTCAATATTTGTAATATTTAAAAAAAAATTAAAAAAAAATACTCTAAAATTTGTGTACTATTTCTATTGTGAATATAAGACCACAATACGAAAAAAAGTTATTCGTAAATTTTGTACAAATTTGACTGTAAACTAGCGTTTTTACGTAAATTTCTAAACACAACAATATGAATTTATTTTCCCACATTTGTTAGAACCACAATTTCAAAAATTAAATATTTCAAAAATTAGAAAAGCGGTGTTTTTGGTACCGCAATGTTAACAGATGTTAAATCTTTCTCTATTGATCCTGAAATCATCTAAAAATCATTGTTGAATCATTGGTTATTGGTTTCGAAAATTCATAATACTTACATATTTTTATAGTACATTTTTTTTTTAATAAAACAATCCCATTTTGTTACACAGTAACTCAGTCAATATGACATTTCCCCGTGGACAGTTTGCTATCATAGTTACGGGTGACCACGCTTCATTAGTTTATACACACATTCAAACATTGGTCAATAATCACTGTGGAAACTCGGTTTCGTTTTCATGAGAGTGTTTTAATCCATATTGCAAATTAAATATTAATAATTGCAGTATAAACGTGTGGCGTATTATAGATTTGCTGTTATTAAAAGACTGGAAATTCGTATGGTTTCATTTGCAACTAATTGGCAGTTGTTAATTGGATGTATAGTGAAATGTTACTACGAAAAAATTAATTGCTTGCAACTTTACGCAAAGCCGGGCTAATTAAATCTTGTCTCTTATGGGGTATTATAGAAATTTGTAAAATAGTTTAAAAGGATTTTTCGATCTGAAATGAAAATAAACAAAAATATATTGTCTATATTGCCTTTTCTACTTCAGAGTAACTATTCCAATTTTCTTATAAAAGTTATCATGTCAAAAACAGTAATAATGCAGAAGATGTGGGCTCATATTATATAATCAAAGTTATTCTTTTCTCTTTTTCTTTTCGGATCTTATGGACTTACTTAATTTCCCTTTACATTCTATGAATGGTATACATATGAGAGGGCTTCTCTCATTTGAGTTGTAATGCTCTTCTATTTTTTTTTACTCACAAAATAAGCTTTTACTAGATATAAAGGGGGCCGCCGATCAAAGAAATGTAGATGACTGTGACAAGATCTCCCGCATGAAAGCCGCCAGTTCGAACCATTATGCCATGATTGTTCGTTAATTTTTTAATCGTTATCTAAAAATTATAGTATGTTCTATGTCAGCAAATATACAAAACTAGAGAAAGTTCTAACTAAATTCTCTATATCTTTTGGATGAAACACATGACGTGATTTCCTCCAAACATCCGAACAATGCAGTGCATTTGTTGTCTTGACTCATATTTGTAACATCCTCAAGCTATTTGTTACAGCAGAAAACAAATTTTTGAGTAAAATCTTATGTTTCCACTAAAATTAGTTTGTTGGCAATCGAATTATTTCCCCAGTAAATTATTGTTGATATTATTACAGTGAGCTCATAAATATTCATATTATTTGTAGATTAAAATAAACAACAATATTATTTATTTATCTCAGAAATATATTTCATTGCATATGAGTAGTTGCAGTGAATCACACGAAAATTTCAATTTCCCGCAAAATTTTATATTTTCAAATTATTTAGATGCTAAGGACAGTATGAGAACTTTATGTGACTTTTGCATTTGGATCTGTTCGCAAAAGTGTATAAATTAAATAATACAAAGAGCTTTGTTAACAAAAAAGTAATTTCAATAAAAGACGCTGACAACAATAAAAATTGATTTAGCTATATCAGTATCAGTATTCAATAAGGATACGAATGAATTATATTGGTTGTATATTAAAATTCAAAGAATTAATAATCTATTCAATAGTTTTTGATTATTTTTACAATCTCCCAGAAATATTGTAACAGTTCCTGACCGAATCAAACTCTTGCCGGAAACTAACATTTGAATAAAATGCATATTGATAAGAATAGGGTGGCAAGCAACAAATGAAATGTAGAATGTGTGAAAAGCATAAATTCCAAAATATGGAAATCCTAAATAACTGCTAGTATATTCTTTTTTAAGGAAAAAGTTATTTCACACTGTAGGTGGATTTAAAGGATTAAATTGAATCCGTCACACATAAAATTTAGGATGTTCCAAATAATTTCAGTTGAAATAATTGCAGTTGCTGTTAACGCCAGTAACCAATAATGAAAATATGTTTTTAATATTTAATAACTTTTAAATTATTCATATACCGTAATTACAATAAACTCTATAGTATCCGTCAATTGCAGACAAACTTAGCGTCATAATCAATTAGCGCTATAATAAATGTGTTCATAGCCGTCAACACTTCACATTGTGCAAATTGCTTAATATACATAAATATTGACATAGACTCTTACGCTCTTCTTTTTGATTATTGTACAATAATAAAACAATTATTGCACATTTTAACACCATCACTGCATTTAAAACCACATTTAATATTTAAAATTTTACAGTAGTGAACACATTTAGTATTCCACAATTTATTAATGCAAATATTGTAATTTGTGAAAAGATACTTTTACGATATCACATCTTTTTATTATGCTAGTCACAGTTTAATTGCTTGTTTCAATATTTTACCTTAACCCATTATGGGCAGAACTTTTGTAACGCTACAGTTAGTTGGAATTGGTTAGTGTGAATGGCTATATGGATAAAGTCTTGAACAGCTCTTGTTGCAATATATATACTGTGGAATATCCAACAACTGCGTATTGGTTCAGCACCTACACCTGCATATATATCAAAGAAGTCTCTTCTGAAACATTTACAGAAGTTTGATATAGAAAATTATAATATTTTCGATCATTATCGCACACATTAAATTTTTGCACTGTACTTTACATAATATTTCTGTAAAATTATTATACATATGTATGTATTTTGAGCTATCAAAATTGTAGAAACAGTGTCGGTATAGAAATATCAAAGCTCATTTGAAACCATCATCATGTGGTTAGTTCCTGAAAAAAACATTTATAGATAAAAATTTTCCAAATCATTCAAACCAAAAAAAAAAAAAAAACTTACGATGGATTTTTTTACTCATTCACGTGTGTATACGTTATACATATTTACGATTTGTTAATTTCCTTCTAAATCCCCTTTACAAATCAAACAAATTTAGAACACCGCCTGTTGCTGGCTTCTGCGGTCAGTGAAATTCAATCAACATCATAGAGAACAAGTTAAACTTATGTCAAAACCACAGGAAATCTATTGACATGTTTAGTTACATGATCAAGACACAGCCAGGCATACAGAAGCAAAAACAAAGTAAAACAATTTGTATCTTTATTGAAGTGTCTCTTGCTAGTATCGTTACCTTACAGTAAATATACTTAGAAAACCGCAAAGTAATGAAAACATGAAGGTATTAAATTCTACTATATGAGGATTGTATAAAAACGTTTTAGACAGGTTAAAATATAACTAAAGCGATTAAAAGGAAACTGTACTTGCCTCTCAAAGTTAGTACTAACTAATGCAAAAGACAATAACATAGTTATATTAGTCTTCGATATAACATTGATGCTGAATTACTCAGAATTAGTTCGAAATATATAAATATAAGATAGGATAGAGACTTGTTATTTGCCCTACCACTATATTTTGTTAAAATTTGTACCGCAAAAAAGGGAAGATGGTGAGAGTTGGACGTTACTTTAAGCCTGCCACATCCATTATTTGTCAATAACTAATATACATATTAACTGAGAATATTGCCATGATTTTTTTTACCGCAACAAGCGAGTATTGTTCATTTCAGAACATAACCTTCGCTAAGAGAATATATGCTAGCATACCCAAATTCAGCTCGATAGCTCTTAAACTACTGCTGTAAGCGCGTGGACAGAGAAAGTTCGCATGGGAGGTGGGGTTATTTTTTGTCCGATCTTGCTCTTGTTCGAACTTAACCTCAGTTTGTGGTATAGAAGCTTTCATATTAAATTAAGCTCGATTTCTCTTAAACTACGGCTGTAAAAGCGGCAATAGATAGACCCCTCCAAAAGAGGGTGTTTGTATGGGAGGTGGAGGTGTTCATTGTTCGATCTTGCTCATCTTGTAATTTGTCCTACCCTTAGAGGGTATAAGCTTGTATATTAAATTTCAGCTCAACATTTATAAAACGATGGTTGTAATCGCGGGTACGTGCTCTTCTCAAAAGTTAACCTTCACTTAGAGGAAAAAAATTTACTTACCAAATTTTAACTCGATAACTCCTTACAGCTCCTACAGATTTCCTAAAAGGTGCAAATTGTATGGAAGGTGGGAGTAGTTTTCGACCGGTCTCGTTCATCTTATAACTCAACCTCAGCTGATAGTATAGAAGCTTGCATACTAAATTTCAGCTCGATGCCTCTTAAACTGCAGCTGTAATTTTAGGGACAGACCCCAAAAAGGGGGGTTTGAATAGGAGATGGGAGTAGTTTTGACCCATCTGGCTCTTCTTAGAACTCAATCTCCGCTGAGAGTAAAGAAGCTTGCATACAAAACGGACACACCCAATATGAGGGATTTCATAAGGAAGGTGGGAGTAGTTTCTCTCCTTTTGGGGTAGAGAAGCTTGCATAAAAAATTTTAGGGATTGCTGTTAAACTATGGCTGTAATGGCAGGGACAGACCCCAAAAAGTGGAGTTTGTATGGGAGGTGGGATTAGCTTTTAACCGATCGGGATCGTTACAAATATTTCAATATTTTAATAACGTGAGGAACAGACGGACGGTCTTCTTCAACTCACATTTC
This sequence comes from Muscina levida, assembly GCA_964034835.1. NCBI lineage: Eukaryota > Metazoa > Arthropoda > Insecta > Diptera > Muscidae > Muscina > Muscina levida. The sequence goes on from OZ035880.1 coordinate 2,716,900, forward strand.
GACGCTGATTATATATACATATATTTTGTCCTCCTACTTATGGGCATTACAAACGGAAGAACAAAATTAATATACCCTCCATTGGTTCTCGTGGTTCAGTCGGGAAATCCGACTTACATATAGCCTCACCCCCATAAAAACATAAAATTTTCTAGTCTATTGATATTTTATAAAGTGGGCGGAGTGGTACATTTGTATGGGATGTACCAGAAGGAGCGTGGATAGACTACCAGTTTTTTCTCCAAAATTTTATTCTGATTAAGCTTTACTAAATACAGAATTTGGCCACGATCGCGTTGGGTGTATTTATAATATTATTCGATTTCTAAAGTTGGCGGAATGGTACATTTGTACGGGATGTACTAGGAGGGGCGTGTGGCTAGGCATCCAGATTTTTTTTATCTATAACTTTATCCTGCTTTAGATTTGCTAATATTAATCGATTTCTAAAGTTGGCGGTACCAGTTGGATATGGGGTTACCAAGAGGGGGAGTGGATAGACTTTACATTTGTATGGAATGTACCAGAAGGAGCGCGTATCTAGGCTTTCAGTTTTTCCTTCAAAACTTTATTCTATTGTAAATTAACAAAATACAGAATTTCGACAGGATGGCGTTGGTTGTATTGATATTATTTCTAAAGTGGGTGGAATGGTACATTTGTGTGGGACATACATACGAACATATCTCAAACGACTTAAAAAGTAATGAATCGAATTTGGTTTAAATAATCCTAGGATCTAAAGAGACTCCTTCTATGTGTTACACTTTTGGTTCGTACCAAATGATATATACCCTCCTACCCGTAGGGTGATACTTTTATATTAGACCATATTAGCAATAGTGTCGTATGGGCAGGACTACACACGTTGACCTATACAGCCCATTGTATTCTTTAAAATATGAACTGATCTCAAATGATTCCATACCAAATATCACAAATTTGCCTATGTTTGGCTTGATTACACATATTGTTGTTAAAAGCATCCACATCTTATTTCAAAAAGCTAATGTTATGAGGTCGTATGGGCATATCCGCACATCTTTGTATACTCATCTCAAATTAATCCATAACGAAATTGCATGCAATATAAAGTAATAGTTTTCTGGATATTGCGTTTCCAAAAATATTGTCCTATGGTTGGTGCCACTTCCATTTTATACATCCAAAGTGCATGTAGCCATATGTTCCCCTCAGATATTCATATATTAGCCGTCAGAATTTCAGGAAGATAAGTTGAATGGTGAGTTTCCTGTAAACTTCAAATGAACACTTTTTTGTATACTTGCGCATCACAACTCTGTTTCATATAATTGATAACGAAATCGAATTTCAAATTATTACCTAGTAGCTTTATTATTATGAAATATAGCTTATATCACTTAGTGATAACGTAGCATTCTACTGATGAAAGAATTTTTAAATCGGATAAGTAGCTTAGAAGATTACACCCTACATACAAACAAACCAGCATCCAAACAAATTCTTCTCTTTATAATATTAGTAAAGACTAGTGGGCCCGGCAATGCTTCGCTATTGCATATTAACTTGTAATATATTTCACATTTAGGTCTACAAAGTACTTTGAAAACGGTATATCTTGAGTTTATTTACTTATGTAACTTATTTAAAGTGACTCCTTAACATTAAAGTTAACCAATTAAGTTTTATTGTTGTAAATGCTAATAAAAAGTTCATCAGCAAAGTCATATCTATAGTGCCGGCATGTAGATTAAGTTTTTTCTGTATGTGGGGCGAAAAACCACTTCTTCCACAAATCGGAAACAGACATTCCTCTAAAGATCAAAATTATTTATTTGGATCCGTAGTAGCGGGAACCATCTGTATACTAACCATCTCTTTGGTCATAAAAAACATTTTTGTTATGCCTTCTCCTATTGACCGCAAATGAAAATTCCGTTTGAAGCTTCATGCCTTTGGCCATAAGAACTTCTTTTGTCATGTCTTCTTCTCACGCGGATCAATTATATTCCCGAATACTATCTTTGTATTGTACTCGTATTACCATTTTTTGGGATAATTCTGTCACCAATGTTTGGCTTAACAAAGTGATGGTCTCACGCGCTGTATGGCATTTTACACCGTCGTGTTGGAACCATTTCTCCTTCAAATAATGTGCAATGACATGATAAATAAAAAAATAAATTGATTGCCCACTGGCTCTAGTTCTTCTATCAGTTGGATTTTATATGAATGTGGGCCAAGACCTTTCCTCAACATTTGCAGGGACCGAGTTGCTAAGAAAGACGTCGGTAAATTCGAGTCCCCTGTCACACTAACGTCTACTGCGTCGATGGCTTCTATTAGCTGCTCAGATGGATCATTATATGCACCCTCAACTTCACAAAAGGCTCCATAAGTTTGGCGAGCAGAACGCGCATTTTGAAAATAAATTTGCAAGATTTGTAAACGTTGTTCTTGTGTAGTTTTTGCATGGTGATTTTGCAAAGTATGCTAAAAGAAAGTCTATCACACTTCATTAGTATGACAGCTAGATTTACACTTATACCTATCAGAAGTTCTATATGTCAAGACAAATACCCCATGCATAGGTTATTTACAATTGTTTGTTAATGTTACCTCTGATATACTATAAAAATTTAATATTTAATTTTTCTATCTACATGATTTATTACCGATTCGCTATCCTAAAAGTAATAAAAAAATTACTAAAGTAAAGTAATAAAGTAAATTAAAAAAAAAAAAATACTATGTTAGTCTGCGCTTCCTCAACTGCCAGGTGTACGGACCATTATTTGAAACAGTTAAAAAGTTAACTATTGAAGTGCGTGGGCAGCGCCTCATCACTTTTAACTTCTTGAGTTCGAAATAGCCTGATCATTAGGGCGAATCAATTAGTTCGCGTCAAAAAAACGTGTTAATCGTATATCAGTATTGGAATGTACGAAGAATTCTTAGAAAATTTCACTCAGAAACTATATGTCTAAAATCAATTCATAGTTCGCGCTGAGAAGCATAAAGATTTCAGGTAGATATATTTTTTTTAGCAATGAGCCATATTTCAGTTACTTCAGACCTATGGGCCCCGGCTCTAATTTTTACCTACCATTCCAATGTTTGGAGACCAAGACGAAAAGAATAGTATATTTTTGATTTTTTTTATTGGGATCCCGCCCAATATTCTGAAAAATAATTTTTAAACATTTCATTTCTGTATGCCAAATCTCAGAGGCCATAACTTTTTAACCAATACATAGATTTTCTTCTGTAATACCTCATTTAGTTTGTTGGGAAGCCAGTTTTACGCAGAAGGTCTCAAAAAATATATATCTGAAGTTTTTTGTTTGTAAAAAAATCTTTATTAGAAATCTTCATGCTTTCCTAGCTATGAATTGATTTTAGACACAAAGTTTTTTGGTGAAATTTTCTTAAAATTCATCGTAGATTCCGATTTTGGTTACGATTTTTGCGAATAAAAAAATTGGCCCACCTTACTGTTCATATCTCCAGGCGAACAGCAATATACTGTGGAATTTTGACAGTTTTAACCGTTTGTTTTAAAAAGGGTGTGGAACAGCCCATTTCCACCCTTACTGTAATTCATACTGCAACAACAACATATGTAACAAAACTCATCTTCATACCTCTGATATTTCATGAGATATAGCCCTTTTAATTTTCAAGTTGTATTGGCGGTGCTACGGCCCTTTTTGCAATCACAACCAAATATAGCCTGAGACTATCAACAGGTCAACAGTACCACTTGATAAAGTGGTATTAGAAAAGCCGTTAGAGCGATTTTCGAAAAGAGGGCGTGGCACCGCCCACTTCCATCTAGCTGAAATTAATACTGCTCCAACAAAATATATACCAAATCTCATCTTCATACCTCTGATAGTTCATGAAATATATCCTTTTTAATTTTCAAGTTGTATGGGCGGTGCCACGCCCCTTTATCAAATTACAACCAAATGTAGTCAGGAACTATCTACAGGTCAACAGTACCACTTGGTAAAATTTTCGTATCAATCTATCTATTAGAAAAGCCGTTAGAGCGATTTTTAAAAAGAGGGCGTGGCACCGCCCACTTCCATCCTGGCTGTAATTAGTACTGCTCCAACAACATATATACCAAATATCATCTTCATACCTCTGATAGTACATGAAATATAGCCTTTTTAAATTTCAAGTTGTATGGGCGGTGCCACGCCCCTTTATCCAATTACAACCAAATGTAGTCAGGAAATATCTACAGGTCAACAGTACCTCATGGTAAAATTTTTGTATCAATCGGTCTATTAGAAAAGCCGTCTGAGCGATATTTGAAAAAAGGGGCGTGGCGCCGCCCACTTTTGGAAAAAATAAAACCTTTTAAACCATCCGGAAGCTATAGCGAACAAAACAAAAAAAAATTTTGAAAATCGGTCCAGCCGTTTTTGAGTTTTAGCGAGACAACTGCACATCGATTCATTTTTATATATAAGTATAGATGTAGATTAATTCAATTTTATCAAAGTTTTACATTGCACATAAAAATATAGTTGACAATGCATTTTGAATAATTTCGCTCAATTTTATTTGGCTATCTTTTGTATCTTAAGAAAATGTTCCAATCGCTTATATTTATAGTTATGCCCACGACGAGTTGTCAAAACACACTGACTTGATAAATATAAAATATCATGCAAAACCCCAAGAGATGCCACCACACCAGTATTTTTTCCTACTCACTGCGCAGTTCCTAACATTAGTTTACTGATGAGAACTCTTTTACTCACTGAATATCTCAAGCAATGTTATAATACGGGGAATTTGTTAAGAGCACAGTTTATTTGGGACTTATTTGTTTCTTTTTTTTTGGCAAGGCATTTTCAGCAAAAGTATTTGCAGTGCAGCCTATAAAAGCACGTGTGTTTTTATTTTGTTGTTTTAAGTGGATATTTTTTTTTAATTTGTAAGATGTTACTTTGACTTGTTTTGTTCTTCTTTTGTTTTATTTTTGCTGGTAACAAGTTACCAACAATATGGTAATGTTGAGTATTACAATTGTTTTTATACTAGATTACCTATAGATGTATGAATAAAGTAACAGTTAGGCACGTGTTACAACACAACTAAAATAATGGATATAATAAAATGGTTAAAGTTAAAGGCAAATTGATCATATACAACATATAGGTGCACTGTTTAACATATTTGAAATAAATTCTAACATCATATGTTGATGGAAAAATTATTAGATTATAAAATTTTTCTAACGTATTCCTGGCGATTATATAACATATCGTGTAATTTAAATTATGGCTGTAAATTCCTAATTCATTCTAATGAATGTCTTATTACTTCAACCGAAAATTTTCTATTAAACCCATATTGCTGTACAAATTTGAAGAATTGATATAGATTTGAAGCAATATAACGATGTACTTAATGGCCATCCTCATGTTGTTTTTAAGTTTATTTATAGTAGGTTATTGTAAAAAATTATTTTGTTCCACAAAATGATGAATCTGTGAATATGAAAGCATTCTTGCCCTGATTTTCTATGTAGGTTAAGTTGTCTTTAAGGTTTTCTAATATAACACTAGTTAAGTCCAATTATTTTAACCTTAGCTTTCCTCTCAATACAATAATTTCTAGAATACTTTAAGCATCAAGTAACACATTTCCAAGCTATGACATCAAATGACCTTGAATAATTTAAGACTTGCGGGATTTAAAATAAGGGTTCAATAGAATTATGCAACTCCTACGCAGTGGCTGGTGTCTTGAGCTTACTTAATGTAAGTTAAGGCATCATAATTGGGTCGCATCTTTTAGGGCCAATTGCCCGTTGCCATTCGTTCGCTACATAGCATAATGTCACATTCAATTCATTATGGTAAATTAAAGCATGGCTGCTTTAATGATTTAATTATGCATATAATTAAATAAAAATGGTATATTTAACGGCACCTCTGTATAAAAGACTAATGTTGAAGACATTTTTTTACTAGAACGCAAAGCAAAATTGTAGTCAATGCTTTATGATATCATAAGAAATGTCTTGTTGTCAGTAAAGAATGATGCAGAGACTATCATGATTCAATTAATAATGTATTGAAAAGGGTTAAACGTACACCAGACATCAGTTTCAGCGAAATTCATTAAAATCAAGACATTAATTATGTGAAAAGTGCTTTAGTGTGCACTTATTATATACATATGTATGTTGTCTTCCATTATCCTTTGATTTACCCGTCTGTCATTATGTTTATGTCAAGGTTAACAAAATACAAAATGAAAGGCAACAATAATGTTAATGAACGATACGAGTTCAATTATTACATTAACAATCTGATCTGATGGATATGTAAAGCGGATGTCAACAATAATTGCTGACTACAAAGTGAGAAAATAAAGAAAAAACATGACGATGCTATGTGTAAGTAATAAAGACAGAACATACTGATATTTCAGCCAGACAGAATGACCTATACTTATAGCATGATTATGTGCTGGAAAATTACCAGTTCTGTAGGTAAAAATTTAAGATGTCCATGTCATTAAATCTGTTCAAATTACTTGAACAATATAGATTTTTTCTGTAAAATGTTTCATTCAGTAATGTCAAGTCATGTCAATCATTAAATATTTTTAAAATGTTAAAAATTTGTAAATACATATTTGTAAGTGATACAATAAGCTTAATTCTAAATTGCCAATAACACAGTAAACTATTAATATTTGTGTTTAGATTTTCCTCAAGGCGATGTTCCAAGTATTACAAAAAAATCTATATCCCTATTAATATTATAAATGTGAATAGTTTGTCTGTTTGTTTGTGTGTTTGCTTGTGGCTCAACCTCGCCTAAACAGCTAAACAGATTTCAATGAAATTTGGTAGGCAGTTTATATACTGTACTAGTGGGCCCGGCAATGCTTCGCTATTGCATATTAACTTGTAATATATTTCAGATTTCTCACTATCCTAAATGCTGTATAAACGCTAATTTATACATTTGTAGGTCTATAAAGTACTTTAAAGCCGGTACTTAAGCTCGACAACAATATGTTGAGTTTATTACCTTATGTAACTAATTTTAAGTATCTCCTTAGCATTAAAGTTAACCAATTAAGTTTTATTGTTTTAAATTCTAAATATCATAGCCCCTATGACGATAGTCATATCTATAGTGCCGACATGTAGATTAACTTTTTTCTGTATGTGGGGCGAAACCCCACTTCTTTTACAAAATAACAGACATTCCGGTAAAAATCAAAATTGACTGTATACCATTTTTTGAGTTTGGCGATCAGAACGTGCATTTTGAAAATAAATTTTCAAGATTTGTAAACGTTGTTCTTGTTTAGTTTTTACATGGTGATTTTGCAAAGTATACTTAAAGAAAGTCTATCACACTTCATTAGTATGACAGCTAGATTTACACTTATACCTATCAGAAGTTCTATATGTCAAGACAAATACCCCATGCATAGGTTATTTACAATTGTTTGCTAATGTTACCTCTGATATACTATAAAAATGTAACCATTGTAGTATAACTACAATGAATATTGCTTAATTTTTCAATCTATATGATTTATTACCGATTCGCTCTCCTGAAAAGTAATTGAAAAATACATACCTGTAAAGTTAATTTATAAAAATCACTATTTTAGTCTGCGCATCCTCAACTGCCTGGTGTACGGGCCATTATTTGATACAGTTAAAAAGTTAACTACTGAAGTGCGTGGGCAGCGCCTCGGCACTTTTAACTTATTTAGTTCGAAATAGCCTGATCAGTAGGGCGAATCAATTAGTTCGGGTCAAAAAAAAGTGTTAATCGTATATCAGTATTGGAATGTACGAAGAATTCTTAGAAAATTTCACTAAGAAACTATATGTCTCAAATCAATTCCTAGTTCGCGATGAGAAGCATGAAGATTTCAGGTAGAGATATTTTTTAAGCAATGAGCAATTATTCAGTTACTTAAGACCTATGGGCCCCGGCTCTAATTTTTACCTCACATTCCGATGTTTGGAGACCAAGACGAAAAGAATAGTATATTTTTGATTTTTTTTATTGGGATCCTGCCAAATATTCTGAAAAATGATTTTTAAACACTTAATTTCTGTATGCCAACTCTTAGAGACCATAATTTTTTAACCAATACATAGATTTGCTTCTGTAATACTTCATTTAGTTTGTTGGGAAGTCAGTTTTACGCAGAAGGTCTCAAGAAATATATATCTGAAGCTTTCGGTTTGTGCTCATTTAAAAACAAAAAAAATCCCTCCTGAAATCTTCATGCTTCCCAACGCGAGCTAGGAATTGATTTTAGACGAAAAGTTGATTGGTGAAGTTTTCTTAAAATTCATCGTAGATTCTGATTTTAGTTACGATTTTTGCGAATAAAAAAATTGGCCCATCTTACTGTTCATATCTCTAGGCGAACAGCAATATACTGTGGAATTTTGACAGTTATAACTGTTTGTTTTAAAAAGGGTGTGGAACAGCCTATTTCCACGCTTACTGTAATTCATACTGCAACAACAACATATGTAACAAATCTCATCTTCATACCTCTGATAGTTCATGAGATATAGCCCTTTTAATTTTCAAGTTGAATGGGCGGTGCCACGCCCCTCTATGCAATCATAACCAAATATAGCCAATGACTATCAATAGGTCAACAGTACCACTTTCTAAAATTTTCGTATCAATCAATCTATTAGAAAAGCCGTCAGAGCGATTTTTGAAAGGGGGCGTGGCATCCCCACTTCCTCCCTGGATGTTATTAATGCTGCTCCAACAACATATATACCAAATTTCATCTTCATACCTCTGATAGTTCATGAAATATAGCCTTTTTAATTTTCAAGTTGTATGGGCGGTGCCACGCCCCTTTATCTAAGTACAACCAAATGTAGTCAGGAACTATATGCAGGTCCACAGTACCTCATGGTAAAATTTTTGTATCAATCGGACTATTGGAAAAGCCGTTAGAACGATTTTTTAAAAGGGGGCGTGGCACCGCCCACTTCCATCCTAGCTGTAATTAATACTGCTCCAACAACATATATACCAAATCTCATCTTCATACCTCTAATAGTTCATGAAATATAGCCTTTTTAATTTTCAAGTTGTATGGGCGGTGCCACGCCCCTTTATCCAATTACAACCAAATGTAGTCAGGAACTATCTACAGGTCAACAGTACCTCATGGTAAAATTTTTGTATCAATCGGACTATTGGAAAAGCCGTTAGAACGATTTTTTAAAAGGGGGCGTGGCACCGCCCACTTCCATCCTGGCTGTAATTAATACTGCTCCAACAACATATATACCAAATCTCATCTTCATACCTCTAATAGTTCATGAAATATAGCCTTTTTAATTTTCAAGTTGTATGGGCGGTGCCACGCCTCTTTATCAAATTACAACCAAATGTAGTCAGGAACTATCAACAGTAGGTCAACAGGTCAACAGTACCTCATGGTAAAATTTTTGTACCAATCGGTCTATTAGAAAAGCCGTCTGAGCGATATTTGAAAAAAGGGGCGTGGCGCCGCCCACTTTTTGAAAAAATAAAACCTTTTAAACCATCCGGAAGCTATAGCGAACACAACAAAAAAAAATTTTAAAAATCGGTCCAGCCGTTTTTGAGTTTTAGCGAGACAACTGCACAGCAATTCATTTTTATATATAAGAAGAGATGGGAATTACCGTAGGCTATAAATTTATTATATTTTTGACCATATAGATCTTTTTCCAGAGCTAGAAAGATAAAATTTGATACCCATATAGTACTCGGCAACGCGAATATGAATATGCAGACGAAATTTTAATTTTGGGCGTGGCAACATTTTTTTGGAGTTAGCAAGATACAATTTGGTACACAGTATGTCGAGTATTACAAGAATATAAATACGCAAACGATTAAAATTTTGGGTCAGTGGGCGGAGTGGGCATGTAATTTAGCCCCAGAGAGAAAAATTTAGCACCCAGATAGTACACTACAACACTAAAATGAATGTGTAGACAAAATTTTAATATTGAATCAGTGAGGGGGGCGTTGCAAAACTGTATTTTAATTTTGGGTCATTGGGGGCAGGTGGAGGGCCAAAACTGCATTTGATACACAGACAGTATTCGACAACACGAATATAAATATGGAAAAAAAATTAAATTTTGGATCAGTGGGTGGAGGGGGCGTCACCAAACCGTATTTTAGCGCAAGAGAGATAAAATTTGGTACACTGATTGTACTCGGCACTACAGGTTCAAATTAACAGACAACATTTTTATTCTAAAAATTGTATTTTAGCCAAAAACTATATTTATTGTATTAAAGAGAACATTTATTGTACCAAAAGTGCTTTTATTGTACAAAAAAATAAATTTATTTTATCAAATAGAAAATTTAAGGTATTAAAGAGTCATTTATTGGTACACTGAGCCAGATTATTTTATCAAAATAAGTCGTAAGAAAAGTATGCCGGTAAATTCTGACAAACCAACCTCATTTACTTAATGTTGAAAAAATATGGCCACCAAAATAAATTTTGGGCTTAATGACCTCCCCTGCATTGACTATTTATATGCACTGAACTTCCGTCATTGCCTTATTTATGTCATAATAAGAAATATATTTATAGAATTGATATAAAGGGTGGTTAAATTTTAAGGGCCGATGTTGATTTTAAATAAAACACAAATTATTTAGGATATTATTGTCATTTCTTTTTATTATTGGCATGGTTTAATTATGTATGGAACAAAATATCTGCCAAATGGCCGCCGCGACCTCTGCGGCACACCTCCGATGGTCCAAATTTTCGATGACGCTGAGGCATAATTGAGGTTCTATACCGTTAATGTGCCAAATTATCTCATCCTTTAGCTCTTGAATTGTTGCTGCCTTATCGACGTACACCTTTTCATTCAAATAACCCCAAAGAAAGAAGTCCAACGGTGTCAAATCACATGATCTTAACACGCTTTCTATCGACGAATGCGAACGTCACTGTTTGAGAAGCTTTTACTAGACATGCCGATTATCTCGACTCTTATACTGCGAAGTTGCTGTCGACAACATCGAGGGGGCCGGCAATGAAAGAAAAATGTAGATGACTGGAGCCGGGAATCGAACCTGGGATCTTCCGCATGGTAGTCACGTTTTCCAACCACTATGCAACGGCCGGTCGACATCCATATCTTCCAATTCGGGCCATAAACAGTTCGTTAGCATCTCACGATAGCGGACACCATTCACAGTAACTGTCTGACTGGCCTCATTTTGGAAAAAATACGGCCCGATGATGCCGCTAGCCCATAAACCGCACCAAACAGTCACTCGTTGTGGGTGTATTGGTTTTTCGATAATCACTTTTGGATTATCGTTCGCCTAAATTGACGAATCCACTGAGGTGAAAATGTGCCTCATAACTAAAGTTGATTTTCCTCGAAAATTGATCACCCACTGTTGCCATTTCTTGCTACTATTCTGACCATTGACGACGTTTGGAATGGTCAAGAGGCTTAAGTTCTTGAGTCAATTCCACCTTGTTAGCTTGTGAATGCAAGTCTTTATGCATAATGTTCGTCAACGACGAGCGTGAGAGGAGCAATTGTTGGGCACGACGACGATTTAAGGCGGACGGCTCTTCAGTCACATTATCGCGAACAGCAGCATTATTTTCTGCAGTACGAACTGTACTCGTATGCATTGGTGTTTGCACATCTCCTACAGATCCGGTTTGCTCAAATTTTTGCACGATTTTTTTCGATTGCACGCACATTTGAACAGTTACATTGACCGAAAAAATCACGAAGTGCCAATATGCATTTAGATTTGAACGCCAATTTTTATAATAAGCCTGAATAACTTTAAAGCGTTGCTCGATTGTGTATCTTTCCATGGTTCAAATTGACTTAGTCTGATATTGAGAAATGTCAAATGAAATGCAAAAAAAAACTGAAAGTTTAGGTGTGGTTTACATTCAACATCGGCCCTTACAATTTAACCACCTGATATATTTATAAAATACTTTTCTTACTATAACATCAATTAAACATAGACCCAAGTCGAGAGCACATAAATGGCCAACGACATAAGAGGCAGAATTTATCCTTTTCATACTTCATTTAATTACAAATTTATCATACTAAAATCTTTCAATTAGAATGCAGTTATTTAATTTATAGTACACTATACGCTTTCGTTACGCTACTTCATCACGGACATTTTGTTAGAACCGCATATTTTAGATAATAATTTTTTTTTCCAATTTAATAAAATAATAATAGAAGATAAGCACTTCTTTAATTCAAACGTCAACAATAAAATGCATTTTATATATATATAGATTTACTGCACCTGCTTATTATTTGATATTTATATACTACAAAATAATCAACATTATTACAAATCTTCCATCTTAGTTCACTTATCTTTGATATCGTAAATGTCAACCTAAGTGCAGCACTCAGAGCAGCAAATAGGTATGGTAGGGGGAAGCAGGAAGTGCACAAGTTTATTGTGGTCTGCATTGACATCAACATTTAAATTATGACCTTATCTCTTAGTACTTAGTTTATATTACAACATTTGCCATTCCTTTTGCCAAATGAGCCTTATTATTTTACCATTACCCCTTGAGTTGCCGTAGTTGCACTGTTGCAGCTACACAATAATATTTTAATATTTTCGACTTGCCTTCCATCTTCTTTGACAGAATAAATCTCATTTGAATTTAAACAAAGAAAGTGCACTCTACAAAGAAAATGTTATGCAAGCTCATGCCACGAATAAATAATGAGACATTTTGCGGAAGGAAAACCACAAATAATAAGAATTTTTGTATCTAATATTTCAACTAAAACCTACGACTTACACAGCATATTATTATTGTTGTACTCAAATAAGAGGTTGTGTAATTTATTTTGTGTGCAATGGTTGTTTAAATTTTCCAATAAATTTTCCAATTTAATTTTGTTTATTTATTAAATATAGATTTTCCCGATAGTACAACTTTTTTTAATATTACAAGTAACTGCCATAACCTCATTGAAAGATAACCAGATTTTTAGTTTTCAATTCCGTTTCTGTATTTTAGTGCTCTTCCACCAAATACAAACCATATTGTCCTCATGAGCATGAGTGGAAGCAGTGATAAAAACATCATTAAAACACCAAAAATATTTTCTTAAGCAGCAGCTATCACAACCAAAACACTGAAAATATAACGCAGAAGTAAAAGGAACAGCGCAATTAACTGAGCAATTATTATGGAGCACAAGAAATATGAATAGTAATGGAGTTATATGAATATAATGGACAAAAGTGGGTTGAACTATACTACCCTGATATAATATATACATAAGAGCGGTCATAGAAGTAGGAATAATAGGTGCGGGGAATGAAATGGTATCACAACAGGACCTACATATGAAGGGTGGTTAAATTGTAAGGGCCGATGTTAATTGTGAACCACACCTAAACGTTTTAAATTTCAGACTAACTCAATTTGAACCATGGAAAGAAACACAATCGAGCAACGCGTTAAAGTTATTCAAGTTTATTATGAAAATGGGCGTTCAAATCAAAAAGCATATCGTGCACTTCTAGATTTTTTCGGTCAAAATAATCGTCTAAATGTGAGTACAATCGGAAAAAATCGTGCAAAAGTTTGAGCAAACCAGGTCTGTAGGAGATGTGAAAACACCAGTGCATGCGCGTACAGCTCGTACTGCAGAAAATATTGCTGCTGTTCGTGTTAGTGTGGCCGAAGAGACGTCCACCACAAATCGTCGTCGTGCCCAACAATTGCACCTCTCACGCTCGTCGTTGATGAATATTATGCATAAAGACTTGCATTTACACGCTTAGAAGTTTCAATTGACTCAAGAACTAAAGTCTCTTAAGCATTCCAAACGTCGTCAATGGTCAGAATGGTGGCAAGAAATGGCAACAGTGGATGATCAATTTTCGAAGTAAATCAACGTTAGTGATGAGGCACAGTTTCACCTCAGTGGATTCGTCAATAAGCAGAATTGCCGCATTTGGGCGAATGATATAATTCAAGAGTGATTGTCGAAAAGCCAGTGCACCCAAAAAGAGTGACTAATTGGTGCGGTTTATGAGCTGGCGGCATCATCGGGCCGTATTTTTTCCAAAATGAGGCCGGTCAGACAGTTACTGTGAATAGTGTTCGCTATCTTGAGATGATAACAACAGGACGGTGCCACTTGTCACACAGCTAACGAAACAATGGCTATTTTGCGCGACAAATTCAATGGCCGTGTTATCTGACGTGGTGGCGATATCAATTGGCCGCCAAGTTCATGTGATTTGACACCGTTGGACTTCTTTCTTTAGGGTTATTTAAAAGAAAAGGTGTACTTCGATAAGCCAGCAACAATTCAAGAGTTTAAATATGAGATAATTCGCACATTAACGGCAACCTCGATTATGCTCAGCGTCATATAAAAATTTGGACCATCGAATGGAGGTGCGCCGCTGAGGTCGCGATAGCCGATGTTTTGTTCCATACATAATTGAACCAGACCAATATTATCATAATAAAAGGAAATGATAATAATTTCCTAAATAATTTGTGTTTTATTTAAAATCAACATCGGCCCTTAAAATTTAACCACCCTTTGTAAGACCACAGTGAGCTATGCTGAAGGCAACTGGCAATTTAACTTAGTCTTGAATAAATTTAGGAATATCGGTTTTGGTGCCAATATACATTAGGATATACCGAATAGCAAATTTTTAACATGGGAAGTAATTTAACCAAGTATTTAAATTTTTTTTTGTTGAAAGTTTTCATCACACCTGATCGGAAGTCTTCATCTTTTGGTAATTTTTGCTTCAACTTTTATGTACAGCATAAAAACAAAGCCATTGATTTTAGAACATATACAAGAGCAAAAATGTTATACATATATTAAGCCAGCAACAAATGTAATCAGTTTTCTCTTAAACATAATAGAAAATAAATGTATCGTTTAAATGTTGGGCATATCTTATTTTCACCATTACTGTAATATATCTTAAAACACCTATTGACCATTAATGACTCTCAGGTATATTTGTTTCTTTTTTAAATAACGTAATATTGCCAATCGTATTCGCCTTTTTATTCTTCTTTTACTCTTAGTGATTTAAGACTTATTTACTTACATTGCCTTGCATGCCATTCCATTAAATTTGAATCGTTGAAGGGTAATAAATTGAAATTGAACCCATTGCAAATGCTCTAAAACAATATCATAATATTGACAAAAGACTTAAATCATTTACAGTTTCTATTTGTGAGAGATTGATGACAGCATTTAAATTTAATGAACCATGACTTGGCATTTTTATTACTATTAACACCAAATCAATGCTGGAATATAATTTATGATGTTGTGTTGTGGGTGGAGATGAGGTGCAATGGATAGAGTGGGCGAGATTATGATGGCATGTGGGATAGTTGACAACCATGTGATATAATATAGCTTAAATGCAATAAACTGATATATCAATAAAATATTAGCTGCGGTTTATTTACAGAAATGTTTACAACTTTTACTAAAATTTCAAAATGCAGGAACTATTTAATAGTGATGAGACGTAGTTTTATGTAAAACACTAAGATCAAATTTTTTAAATTTGCTCAAGCATTATTAAAGAACAATCATAGGTTACACCTTTGATATGGTGTAACTTCCGAATAAATTAAACATCTTCTCAAAAGAACTAGATCTATCAAAATGAGATCAACTATCATGACCAAAAAGAGTTTATTAATATAACATATATTGCCGATACTTTTCGTATCACTAATATCCATAGTTGCAGCCAAGACCAAAAAAGGGCAGTATGGAACTTTTTGAAAAAATATGTGCTCATCCTTTGATTTGCAAAAATTTTAAAATCTGTTAGGGGTCTCCACCATCAATGCCTAACAATTTTCTCTCTTCATGTCGAATGTGCCTGCAAAACTTTTACAACATAACACATGACAAAAATTATCAAATGTCCTTGAATGGTTGGCAAATAATTTCGTAGTAAACACTACAGACTGTAAGTATGACCAAACCAAACAGCAAATAAGCTCCTTAACATTTTGCAATTTTACCACAACAGTTACATCGCACATGGATGATGGTCTTCCTATGCTTTACTTTGTTTCTAAGAAATATAATATTGTGATCATAGCTGAAATTCTACGATTTCTTTTCATGGCACACTTGTTAGCCACAAAAAGGATCTCTTGTGTAAAATAGATTACATTTTAATCATACACACACACACACAACTATATGTCGTAATGTCCTTTTAAAATGTAACCACAAATGATAATAAACATTCGAACACAAATTGCATGTCATATCATTTAGTATTTGATTGTATATGTGAAAGGATGTGTAACCGAAAAATCTGTGTTAACCAAAGCAGTATAAATATTTCCCATTTAATGTATGAAATACAATATTAGAGGGAAACGTACAGAGAACGATTTATATTTATAGTTAGTTTTATGTGCAAAATTTTGTTACATTTAAAGTTAAAATTATCTTTAAATTTTTTAGAAATTTCTGCTGACCCGGAATGAATTGCTATGACCGTATTTATATAATTTTTTATTTATAGATGTTTAAAATTTACCAATATTAATCTATATATATAATATAAAAGGCTTGGGTGACTGACTGATCACTCCCCAGCCCAAACGGCTAAAGCTAGAACCGTGAAATTTTGAACGTAGGTTCCTTTTGTGACATAGGCGCGCACTAGGAAGGAATTTTTGGAAATTCGGACTGCAAATGGGTAAAATGGGCGTGGCACCGCCCCATTCAACTCGAATTTTGAAATGGATGTATCTTTTAAACCATTATAGGTACGATGTCGAGATTTGGTATATATGTTGGTCGTACAAAAAGAATTCCTTTTTTGTGGAAAGAGGGAGGCGCCACACCCCTTTTTAAAAAATAGTTATATTGGCCAAATACATGGACCGATTACAAATATATTTTGTATATGGGATACTGTTTTTAGGGCATCTACCGTAGTCTACATAAAAACTTAATTAGATAAAGGGGCGTGGCACCGCCCACACAACCCGAAATTCAATGGGTCATATCTCAAGAAACATTATATGTATGAAGATGAGATTTGCTACATATGTTACTGATACAAGAGGAATATGTCTCGCTGAAAAATAGGGCGGTGCCACGCCCCTTTTGAAAAAATCGTTACCTGGGAGAAATGAATGGACCGATTGCAATGAAATTTTAATGTGTAGTACTAACCGTAGGGCCTCTATTATAGGCTACATGAAAACATACTTAGTCATAGGGGCGTGGCACCGCCCACACAAACCAAAATTTCAATCGGTCATATTTTACGAGCCATTAAAGGTATGAAGATGAGATTTGCTACATATGTAAATGGTACTTGGAAGATTACGTTTCGCGGTGCCACGCCCCATATGAAAAAATTGTTATGTCGGTCATATTAATAGATCGATTGTAGTAACATTTTCATAATATATATATTAAAAGTTGCTTGACTAACTGATTTGGTAAAATGGCTGTAGATAGGATGATGAAATTTGAAGTGTTTGCTCCCCATTTCGTGCAAACTTGCTCTCCGTAAAATGATGATAGGACGGTTTTCGGAATTCGTACTTTTTAGGTGTAAAAAGACCGTAAAGGGATAAAACTGGCTACAGGTATAGTCGGAAAAATTGAAGTAAATATTTAAGTTGTGCAATATGAAGTAATTTTTCGAAATTCGTTTTTTAGGTGTAAAAATACCGAAAAAGGAATAAAACTGGTACTATTGCCCAGACCAAATGCGTTAACGTAGAGTTATGAAAATGTATTTAGCATTGCTGCCTATAGAGTTAGAGAGCCGCTTGATGGGCTCTCGAACATTCGAACATTTGGGGGTAAAACTAATACCTTCTCCGAGACCCAACAGCTAAAGCTAAAATCCTATATTGGCATAGAAAAGGAGGGGGTACAATTCCACTTTAGTTGTGCGATACGAATGTATCTTTTGAAATTCGGATTTTTAGGGATACAAAAAATGGGATAAAGCTACAATCTCATAAATGCGTTTATAAAGCGTTTGCATTTTATCTCTATTGATTAAATTTTTAAAAAGATTCATTGTGAGTACGGGTGAAGCAACATAATAAAGTAATGAGATTGTAAATAAGCACAATTACCCCACCCCTTCTGGTAACTCCCATACAAAATTGCATATTATTTGGAAAATTAATATATCTTTCATTACTTCCAAACGGACAACTGGAGGATATTTGAATTTTGTCAGTTGAATTATCTTGCAATTGTAGACAAACTCTCACCGAAACCTTTGTCACACCCCTTCTGATGCCTCCCACACAAATGATCTAATTGATCCTCATAGTTTTACATACAAATCTCTTTTTGTGAGTACACTGAATTCAGTAACTTTTTGCATACGATGTACGCTTATGAATATTTGACTCAGAAATTAATATGGACTATATCAATTGACCCCCTCCGGTACCTCCCATACAAAATGACCTATTTTTGAAAAATGCATATTTCTCTCATAACTTTTAAACAGACACCTGGCTGATAATAAAATTTTGTGAGTTAATTTATCAAAAAAAAAACACCCCATACAATTTCAACTATTTTTGTGGTTCGATGCGGAAGACTTTTTTTTTTTTTTGTTGCATTGAAAAAATTTTTGTGATATGTGAATAAGATAACCCACAAATTTTTCCATGTTAACACAGTACAACACATGATTTTGGGACTTAATTCTGAGAACTGCACGTGACAGTAGCTCCAAAAAGAAGAATTTCTGCATCATACGTTAGTTAAGTGACATGCCATGATAATTTAACATCGATTTAAAGTTAGTAAGTGTCGTATAGGGGAATTTGTCACGTTTAAGCTCTTTTGTTTGACATAACATAAATACTATATGGTGGCGTATGATTATCAAATGCAATATTTCACGTAAATCATACGCAATTGTAACTGCTACAAAAAAATTTTTTTGTTTCAGCTAAATCCGACTAGTGGTTCTCGAGTTATGTCAAACAAAAAGAGGCTAAAACGTGACAAATTTCCCTATACGATACTTACTAACTTAAAATAGATATTAAATTATTATGGCATGTAACTTGACAAACGAATGATGCAGAACTTCTTCTTTTTGGGTCTACTTTCACGTGCAGTTCTCAGAATTGAGTCCCAAATCAATGAGCTGAAAAATGTTGTACTGAGTAAGTCGCTGTTATTTCAATATATTTCGTGCTGCTAAACTTTGGCCATAAAAATATTTTATTTTTATCTTAAAATATAAGAAATATTCTCATATGCAAATAAAATCTTAACTATACTTTAGTATTAACGTTCTAAAGCCTCTCTATCATCTCTGTATATGTATATCATCTGGTACACGTTCTTTCCAAATAAAATCCTCCAACGTATATTTGGATTCTCAATTTAATATTACTTCGCATATACAAACTTATCCCTACTTGTTACACACTGTTATTGTTCAAAATAAACGAGCTAACTTTTTGCAATACCAGAAAATGTTTAATGTACAAAAATTGTACAATAAATTAAAACAATTTTAAACAATTTGAAAACAGAAATCTGAGTACATTATAACTTTATCTTGTCATGTTTGCTACATCGTGTTTGTATGTGCAAAGAACAAGACAATGGTTACTTATTACAACAGGTGGATCCCACAAGGTGTTTCTTTCTGCTAAAAAAAAGAGAAAAACATTTAAAAACAACTACCAAGACTACCTTCACAAAGTAGTTGTTTCATTTTAAATAACATAAAATAGTATTACATTCAAAATGTCTCTTGAATTTGCCCCAAATATGTTGGATTTAAAAAAAAAAAACTTTTTGACACATTCATGGCTATTCATTTATCAAAGGTCCTTTATGTTTGTATGTACACTAAGTGACCAGGCTATGTGTCTGCGTCTATGATGTGGTCAAAATGCATTTTTAGTTTGTGGTTTTTCGCTTCCCCCAGCCACTACTTGAGCAATGTAAAATTCGTTATCACTCTAAACTCTGAATAGAACATAAAAATTTGCATCTGTACACAGAGGATGATGGTTGTTGGTGTGAATATGTTCAAAGCGTAGGAGCGAACAAAGTTAATTGGTGATGGTTTAAAACTGTCATAAAGCCACAGCTGACATTTATTTAGACACAAGTTTTAGTTGTCATAGAAGATAAACAATGTGTACCCGTAACACTGAATAAGATGGCAATTATACTGTTAGTGGCAGTTCTAAAAATTTCATATTTATTACGCCATATCCTAGATAAGCGAGCAGTACTTCCGTACTAGTGCTAAGGATTTTCTAGTGAATTCACAGTACCAGATGCTGCAGTGCAACCAACATTGTTAAATTGGGCATTAGTCATGGCGTGTAAATGATTTTCATATAAAAATGCACGAATGCCACTGCGCTGATGTAGTTGTGCCCTTGGTAACTTAAGGTTTCTACGAAAAATCATAGAAGAGTAAATTATTTTGCAGAAATCATAAAACTATATAATGTTTGCAAAAATATTGCAAACAGTGTAGCGGTGTAATAATTGTTCGCAGTATTCGTGTGAAGTTATTTTTGTCTTCATACAGTTTCAAGTATTCTACAAAGTAATTTAATTTTTTTTTTAATTTCACTCACACCGTGGGATGTGCATACTTTTAGCGAGCAATTTCCTTTTTTTCCCGTCATATGTTTTTGTAGAGAACTATGGTGCTTTTTGTTTGCTATGAAAAAGTTAAAAAAAAACCAATTACTACTAGCACAGAGGAAAGTTGTTATACACTTGTTCCTCAAAGTAAGTGTTGAAAACGAACGTTGATACATAATAATAAAATAGTTTATACATGAGTTGCGATGGATGGTAGAAGTGCGTTATTAAATAAAAATGTTTGAGTACACAAGACAACCAAAAAAAAAAAATATTTTAAAAACAAGTTATCTTTATGAGGGCGTCTAGTTGGAATGATATTTTTCAGTATAACTCAAAAGTTTGGAATTTAAGGTCTAATAAAATGTCGATGATACAGAATGGCATATATATGCACATCGAACGTTACTTTTGCAAAAGTATTAAGACATGTTGCATTGATCCATTCGTTATAACATAACAATTACATATCTCTTTCAAATGCTATTATTTATTCTGCAAATATACGCACACAAATAAAAATCTTTATTATTTCGTATAAATTTTATATTCTACATTCACGATGATAAAGCGTGTACCTCACATCCTTAGACAAAATCATAACTTCTAGTAAGGCAAATTAGAAAACCTCATGCAGAACAAGTTCACTTGAATTACCACTAAATCTTTCAGTTGAAATCTTTTTGCGTGCAAACGTTTCTCTAAAGTCTTAAAAAATATAACAGATAATGATGTTGTCGGTTGTTGTTGTTGGTTAGAATGCATGTGAATTATTCTTTCATCCAATTACATGGTAACACAAGCTTAAAATATTAGAACGAGGAATTCGTTATAAAAAAGATGATTATCTTTATTAAGAAAAATGTTAATTAAAAAATAAGTAAATTGTTTGATGCGATTTGTGCAGCCAACATAACGTTCATGTGGTACGTTTCATATAAAACCAGAACGCTGCATATCGTGCAAAATTATTAATTTAATAATACCATAAGCCCGTGAATACCATAAATCGAAATTTTGAGTTGAATACCATACAAATTTGGCTATCATACTAATGTTATGTTATGTTTCTTATGACTTAAAAAAAAAAACTTAATTTCCCTTTGCACCCCATGAATGAGGTATGGGATAGCTTCTCGCGTTGTTGTGAATTAACACGCTTTCTATTTTTAGATTCACAACTAACGGCACCTACTTATTTATCGACGAATGCGAACGTCACTGTTTTTGAGAAGCTCTTACTAGACACGACGATTGAATCGACGCTTAATACTGCGAAGTTGCTGTCAAACAACATTCGAGGGGAGCCGACAATGAAAGAAAATTTTATTTATATTTTTCTTTTTTAAGATGACTGGAGCCAGGTTTGAACCTGCGATCTCCCGCATGGTAGTCGCGTGTTCTAACCACTATGCCACGGCCGGTCTTATGACAGATCGTTTAAAAATTTTGAACATAGTTTCGCCAAAATTATTAAGCACTTCGTCAAGTTTTCTGTTAACATAATCATCCATTTGACCAGCTAATTCGCAATACTGTGGATCGATTTATGACCACATTTTCTCCCTTCGATAACACAGTACAATACATGATTTTGGGACTCAATTCTGAGAACTGCAAGTTCTGAAAGTAGCTTCAAATAGAAGAAGTTCTGAATCATTTGTTTTGTCAAGTTACATGCCATAATAATTAAATATCGATTTGAAGTTAGTAAGTATCGTATAGGAAAATTTGTGACGTTTTAGGCTCTTTTGTTTGGCATAACATATATACTATATGGTGGCGTATGATTACTTAACTTAATTTCCCTTTGCACCCCATGAATGTCGGTATGGGAAAGCTTCTCGCGATTATCATAAGCAATATTCCACGTAAATCATACGCCACGGTGTTAAACAGTTTTTATCGTAACTGCTATAAAATAAACCGAGTTCAATATCATTTGATGAATGGTAAAGTTAAACTGTTGCTTCTGTAGGGAAACGTTGTGTAAACAGATTAAAGGAATTGTAATTCTTAATTTGTTTAAATTTTTTTTTAGCTAAATCGGAACCACTTGTCTCGAGGTATGTCAAACAAAAGAGCCTAAAACGTGACAAATTCCTATGATACTACGATACTAACTTCAAATCGATATTAAATTATTATTATGACAAAACGAATGATTCAGAACTTCTTCTTTTTTGGGGGGGCTGCGTTCACGTGCAGTTCTAAGAATGGAGTCCCAAATCAATGAGCTGAAAAATGTTGTTCTGTTTAATATTCGTCTAATAGCCATCGCCGCTGTAGAGATGATTATGACATTGATCCAATACTGTTCTCATCAACTCGGTCTCAGCTCGTCCACTACTTGGAAAATTTTAAGGAAAAAAATTGGCACAACAACCAAAACCAGCGGAGCATTAATTGCGTCGTGTATTCTGCAGTTACGTTATAAGCGGAGTTTTAAGCGAGCTTGATAAAATGCATGATTACGAAGTAAGTTACAATGTCAGTAGGTGCAATTTAATTTCGGAGTTATCATGAGTGGACGAAATTTTTTACAATACACTCGCTTACAATGTTATACTGATATCATGGATTACTAAATAGGTACTTCGTTTCATTTACCGCTGGGCAGCTCAAACCATTAGTGAATCGTATCAGATTCTCCATGTTGCTTGAATATAATTCACTGAGACTATCCAAAAATTACTTTTTAAGGAATTGCTTTCTTCTTCTGTGAAGAGCTCGGCAATAGCACAACAAATGGTCATTATTTTCAACCTCTTCCTCATCGTCGCACAGTCTGCAGTAGACCTCCTGTGTCGTCTATAAAAATTAAAAGTTTAAGCACTTTCCTACAAAAAATACAGTTTTAACAATAAAATCGATATTTAAGGGCACAATTTAAAGCTATATTTTCTTTATACATTCATTGATTTCATTCATACATTATTATCGCTCTGTTATATTGCCGAAATATACACAGTTATCTATAAACAAGAACTTTGTACCATTTTGATCAATAAAAAGTACATATTTGTGTAAAACTCCGCTTACCTTTGACACAGATTCCAAGAATAATTCGCACTGTCTGTTTGGTGAACAGTAATTCATACTCAACAAACCATCTTTACACTTTTGGTGCACGCACACATATACAATAAAAGATGTGCTATGATTCGAGTAACACTTCGATTTGCAAATCAAACCTTACCTTTGTGACATCAGCAAGGACATATTATTGTCTTTGAAAGACTGCGTGCTATCAAAAACTGATTCAGCG
This sequence comes from Muscina levida, assembly GCA_964034835.1. NCBI lineage: Eukaryota > Metazoa > Arthropoda > Insecta > Diptera > Muscidae > Muscina > Muscina levida. Next base: position 2,740,875 of record OZ035880.1, read on the forward strand.
TGGAAATGACTGCCGACCTGCTGTAACCAATGTTATAAAATTTTACAATCGACTTGAACATATTTCTTTTAACAAGTCCCAATATACCTTTCATCCATCTCTAAAAACAATTTGAACTGTAGCGTTTTGTAAAGGATGCAAATGAATTATAAATTCTCATATAATATAATAAAATACATGCTTCATATTTCCTTAACTATTACAATGTGATTTGATATACTAACAAAGGTATATTAGTCATAAAAAATATTGCTACTGGAGAATATAAGTTTATAAATTTTTTTATGAAGCTAGTAAAGAAAGATAGGAACATACTTTCCATATAAAAGAATAAAATTTAACAATCTTTAATATAGAATATAGAAAAACAAAATGACGGTCATGGTCTTAGGTGTCGACGATTTGTATACCGAACGATTGTGTTAGGTTAGGACCCCAAAGTTGTTGGTCCTGTATGGGTATAGTTTAATTTTATGGCAATCCCAAATGAAATTAGATATGGAACATATTGAGAGTACATTTTAATCCGTAAAACCAACGCTTTCGTTTATTTTTTCGATGTTTCTTGCAAAACGACTTAAAAAGCCCATGAACATTTGAAGATACATGGAGAGAAGGAAATCATAATGCTAAAAATGTTCTAAATGGATTACTGGTCTCTAGTTAAGTATATTGCAACTCGAAATCTGTTTCTGTATGTTAAAATTCTACAATCAATTTTATGATCCCAAACAATTAAAGAGTAAAAAAGTCCAAATTATTATATTGTTTAATCAGTTTCTGCTAAAAAATTACATACCACAACATATTTTTACCTAATCAATAACTAACAAGAAATTTATCATAATCTTAATCGGGTGAGAATTATATTGGTACAATAGATAGATTTTTTATGTTAAGCTATTATTCGTTAATAATGCCTATGCGTTATTTAAAACCACATTATTTCGTATGTGAGAATAATACTATTCGCGGTTTATGGCGAACAACAATTGTGTTCAGTGCAATTTGTTTTGGTACTGTTGACTTTAATTAATATATGAACTCAATAAGAACATATGTAATTTCATGTGTTACATATTCATTTGAATTTTTCGGTAATACATTTTATTTAGTCTAAAATGTATAAGAGTAAATACAATTTGTAGATATGTATATGTAATTCATTTATTAAATTCGCATAAATGTTAGCTATGTTTAAAATTCTGGTTAAAAAGTATGTTAAACTAAATTTTTTTGTACATATTTACATGGTATTTGTGATAAATGTGTTGGTTTTCAGGGATATATGATGACCTTTAACATTGGTTAAAATGACAATTAGGTATAAATGTAAAAGAGCAAACAATAGCGTTGGTATTGGTGTTGTGCAGCGAATGTAATTGTTAGGTAAAAATACATTTCCTAACGGATAATTGGAGAATTTACAAAATCGTTAAACCAGTTTACTGCAACCAGTTAAACTAACTTTCTAATATAACATACCAGCATACAATTGGTGCATGATGTGCATATATTGGGGTACCAGGGCGTATACTTAATAAATGCATTATATCACCTTAATAATGTATACGCCCTGTAGCTTAATAATATATATTTAAACAATCCAAAGAGATAAACGGTAACATTGCAGCTCTAATACCCTGTTTTCAGTTTCTAATTAATAATGCTATTAGTTAATTTTAATTACATGTTAACCAGAATTAACATTAAAATACATTTTGAATGGTCTATCAACTAGGTTTATGTAGTTTAATACGATGAGAACAATGAAAAATTGCATTTCAACAAAATGAACAGCAGCTGATTGTACGGCAGAATTGGTTAACAGAAAATCCAATAAAGCAAAGAATTTTAAAATAAATCTGAAAGAAGATTTGAAATATTAATAGGCGATAAAAAGTAAAACAAATCTCTTTTACAAGAAGAAATTTAGTTCTCAATGTGTTTCACAGAACATGTCATAAAATGTTATAACAGGAATATTTCAATTTATTCTTATTTTCTCTGTGTTTTTTTTATCAATGTTACGTCCCTCCGTTTAACCAGCAGAATCTGAATCTTTAACTAGTTTTTGATTATTGGCTGAAAGAATGAAATTAGTGCTTAATAGAAAGGCAAATGGAATGATTACACTGAGCGAAAGCCAAAATCGGGATAGGATGAAACCACTGGGGAAATTTATATCGGTCAAAAAAAAAGTTATACGTGTCCCGGCGTTTCGCTGGGTCACATCTAGGAATCGAGATATATCGATTTGAACTTAGTAAGTATCGTATAGGGGATTTTGTCACGTTTTAGGCTCTTTTGTTTAACATAACTCAAGAACGACTAGTCCAGTTTTGATGAGAGAAAAATCCGAAATTAAGATTCTTTTAATCTGTTCATACATCTTTTTACTTCACAACCAACAGTTTCGTAGTTATAAAACAATTAATTGAAAAAAAAAATAAAAAAAAATTCCCAAAAATTCCAAAAAACCCAAAACAGAAAAGGTGTCAAGTCTTACTACTTTCGCGTAATGCCACATATCCCATGAACAAAAAGTGGCATTGTTCATAAAAATCAATGAACGCATCTCGCTTTTATTCACAAATAAGTGGAGGTATCTTCTTTGAATATGGGTAATCGTACTTAATGAATTTAAAGAATTTGTTTGAGAATATGTATAAAATTCTTTGGAGAAACGTTGATAACTTTGTTTTATAATTTTTATGATTGCGGTAGCTACTCTGCACAGTGTTGTGTTTTCATAATAAGGGACGCCAAAAATAAAATGTGTTATCATAAAAGAATTTTATAAATAGGAAAAAATTCAAGTTTTGTGAAAATTGGCCCAAGGACACGCCCACCTCCCATATATCCTGACATGAAAAAAACTTATATTTTTCAAAATTGTTGTTGGTATTAAACCAAATTTAGCTCGATTTTTGTCTGATATATTGTTGACAACTTTGTTGAATTTTATCAAATTATCTCGAAGGACATGCTCTCCTCTTAAATATCCTGAAATGAAAAAACTTATATTTTCCAAAAATGTTGTTGGTGTTGAGCCAAATTTGGTTCGATGTGACTGTGATATATTACTGACAATCTGTTGAATTATATCAAATTATCTCAAAGGATATGCCAACCTTCCATATATCCTGAAATGGAAAAAAACTTATATTCACCAAAATTGTTGTTGGTATGAAACAAAATTTAGCTCGCTTTGTTTCTGATATACTGTTAACAACTGTGTTGAAATATATCAAATTGTCTCAAAGGATACGCCCACCTCCCATATATCCTGAAATGTAAAAAAACTTATTTTTACCAAAATTGTTGTTGGTATGGAACAAAATTTAGCTCGATTTGTCTCTGATATATTACTGACAACTGTGTTAAAATATATCAAATTATCTCAAAGGACACGCCCACCTCCCATATATCCTGAATGGAAAAACTAATATTTTCCAAAGTGAGATATCTTCACTTAATTGTGAATAAAAGCGAAACGCGATAATCGATTTTTATATCTATGCCTCTTTTTGTTCATTATGTGACATTACGTGAAAGTAATAAGAATTGACACCGCTCTTCATTTTGAATTTTATAAAAAAAAATTTTTAGGCAAATTTTTTATTTTTTTTTTTCTTAAATTAATTTTTAACTGCGAAACAGTTGATTATGTAGAGAAACGATAAATAGAGAGATAAAACGAATTTTAATTCTTAAATTTCTGATTTTTGTTTGATCAAAATTGGACTAGGCGTTCCTGAGTTATGTCCCCCAAATTTGGCTGTAGGAGCTAAAAAGCTTAAAGCCCAAAGGGTTAACATACTTCAATCGTGCTCAAACTTTAAATCGGCAAAAAATTATCATTTTTGCGGGGTGGCACAAACAATATTCTAAAATTTTTTTTCTGACCACCCTAATGAATTTAAAACCATCTAAAGAGGTAAACGGTAATATTGTTACAATAATTGCCAGTTTCACCTTTGATAATTATTTATTTGATTAGATATGTTTGGATATAATTTTAACTAGAAATTGTCATTTCGATTAGATTTCAGTGATCTTAATCACAGGGTTACTAAATTTCCGTGAAACATTTGCGCTGTAAACACTGTGTTCCTCAGCTGGGCCAGCAAAAATTTCTGCTTAAGGGCGTCTAAAGTCTAAATTCTTAAACCGCATTCGTGCAACCAATTTTGCCACAATTTTTGAATTAACAACACAGTTTTGATGTCTTTATTTAAACTAATAACCCACTGATTCCAACAACATATTACTAAATATAAGCGAATTTATTACCCTTACAGTCAATACTCGTGTACGATATAAACACGACCTATATTGATATTCTATTGTTATATTTGTTATTGCTTTCCTTTTCACTGTATGAGAATAAGGTTGTACTCATATCTAAAAGCATTGTGGCATTGTGATGTGTGCGTGTGCGTGTGTTGATGAGAGTGTTTGTGCAAATTGTTTCTTCAATAGGTGTATTTTTCTTTTATAAAAGTATTGTGTAAAAGACATAAAAACTAAATAAAGTGTTTAAAAGTACAAACAAATCTCTTATCGGTTCTCAGGCAGACAAAGAGTGAACATTCTTTGGAGGCTTTTGTGGTATATCCCTTTTGTGTTATTAAACCATTTATATCGAGCAAGTAGCAGCTGTTTATTTCCACGCAGACCTAATGAGCCATTAAAGTTTTGTTGTTTGTTTTGCTAGTTTTTTTTTTTTTTGTTTAATAGAGATAGTATTTTAATGGACATGAAACAGTGAAAAGGAAACACGGTTTCTTTATTGTAATATCTACAGAAACAACTACCACTATAAAGGTATTAAAAGAAGCTTTTTCTATAGCAATTTTTTAAGACCTTGTCTTAAATCCTGTACGTTATATAAAAATATAAAATGTTTATGATGTGGTCAACATTTTACATAAAGTCAAAGTTATAAGAAATTCTTTAGCAATGACTTGAGTTACTTCAAATCATATAAAGCTACATAGAATTTAACAAAGTTTGATTACAAAGGGATTACCTTTGTAATCGAAATAGCTTTTTGACCACTTGCAGCATTTTATAGTATTTTATTTTGTTAGTTTTTAATTTAGTTTATTGTATTTGTTAAGCCTTGCCCTGATTCGTTTGACCCAAATTGAGTTTTCTTGGTTTTAGTGAGATTGTAAAACAACAAGAACAACAGGTAGCTAAAATGCCAGCTTAGCTTAGCTGGATACATCTATCATAATTACGTCTAACATTACGACAGCATTTTGTACGAATTTTACAGACATGTAGCTAAGGTAAGAAATTGCACTGCAAAGAACCATAGTAAGAAAAGTTATATGTACAACTTTTTTTTGGCACTTATTTTGACAACAGTTACTACACATTGTAATATATCCTGGGCTTAGCTTTCTTTCACTTCTACGTTATACATGCTTTTGCACCCCGTGCTAAGTATTGTGTGCAACCAGCATAAAATCTTGTTGTAAACCCCTTTTTTGAATACTTTTGCTGTTAACTAATATCATGGAAAACAAACATTTGTTTTAGCTTGAATATTAATCTGAATATATGTAATCTCATTTACATAAGCTCAAGGCCATGTTGATGGCAACTAAATCTCGTTTGCAAAATAGCTATTAATTCTTGACATCATGTGGTTCCTGCGAATGTTGTTGATTAATTACTTGTAGTAATTGGAATATGTTTGATGCGATTGATTTGTTGAGTTTAAGTTTCAATATGGTGTTATATAGAATTTATTGCAAGTTGATGAATAACGCAACATGTGTTATAATCCACAGAAACATTGATTGATTCGATTTACAATTTGGATATTGCAAGAATATCTTATGTAATGGCTTAGTAATCACTTCTCATATAAATATCTATGGTTTTGGTTTATGAGATTTGTAAGAAGTAGTGTAGTTATCAAAGAGTAATCAAAGTAATTCAAATACTGGGCAACAGAAAAAATTATGTCATGTTTTAACAATGGCGATTGTGTTTTTATAAGTATTTTTCGCTGTAAAAGTATTTTCTTCTTATTTTTTAACATATTTTAAGAATAATTTGCTAACAAAAATTAATAAAATAAATCGAAAAACTAAAAGTTGTGGCATAAAAATGTGTTTTAAGCAAAATTAGAAAAAAAATTATGAAACTTCGAAAAACCACAACAATTTTGTGATTGAGATATGGTTTAAAAAACTCATTTTCCCTTTGCACCTCATGTATAAGGCATGGGATAGCTTCGTAAGTTATTGTGAATAAACACGCTTCTAGACTCACACAACACAACAAACAGTTTATAAACGAATCCGAACATCAACTGATTAAGTAGCATTTACTACTTAATTAAAAAAAAAATTATGAAAAATTAAAAACGTCACAAGATTTTTGTGATTTAGATATGGTTTAAAAAAAACAATATTTCCCTTTACACCTGGGGTGGGTGAGATATGGAATAGCTTCGTGCTATCCCAATTAATTGTGAATTAACAGGCTCCCAGACTCACACAACAGAAAAAACAATTTATAAACGAATCCGAACATCAGCTGATTGAGTAGCATTTACTAGACTCTCACTGCGAAGTTGCTGTCGACAACATCGATGTGACCGCCGATGAAGGAAATGTAGATGACTGTGACAGGAATCACACTCGGGTCCCCCAATAACACTTTTGCCACTCCCCTTCTGCACGCATATCGAAATTAAATATTTTGTCGGTATATTCATTAAAATGGGAAAACAAATTTTTCCACCAAGCGGTTACCAGAATGGTAATCTTCGATGAATTTCAAGAAAATTTGTCCAAGAAACCATTGGTCTTAAATCAAAATCGATAAACTCTTCGTATTTCATGTTAGGGTAGCAATATTGTTGTATGGAGATTCTTAGTAAAAATATTTGTATGCAGCTCACTTCCTAATTTTGTGCGGTTGGAAAAAAATAATGGGCCAAAAACGTGGAAAGTGGGTGGGTGCAAATGACCGCGCTACGTGGTCTAAAGTAGTGGGGCAGTGGAAAAAATGCTCAATATGTCATGCAACTGCCTTGGAATCGCCCTTAGAGGGATACAATGTGCGACCAACGCCCAGCAATTGTTCCCCACCTAGGTATACAAAAATCAATTTTTTATAAAATTTGCTCCCACTGCTCTAGGGTGCCCCTAGAGGAGTTAAATGTATGACCAAAACCCAATAGTTTTGCAACCCCAACAGTTTCATATATACCCACTTCCTTCAACCCTTAAGGAGGACGCTACATAATTTTTTTTATTTTATAATTTTTTTATGAAATCAGCTTCTGCCACTTCCATGATGCCTCCTGGATGGGTAAAATGTTTCATCGACCTCCATGCGAATTTCCCTCATAGCACTTTTTCCATACATTTGGTTCATTACACTCTGCGATAAATGGTAGGGGTCAGTGATTGGGAAGGGTTCAAACTACCGGGGAAAGTTATATCTAGATAAAAAAATAATACGTGTCCCGGCGTTACGTTCGGTCTCATCTAGGAATCTAGATATATATGGGAGGTGATCGTGTCCTTCGAGATAATTTGATATAATTCAACACACTTGACAATTATGTATCAGAGACAAATTAACGCAAATATGGTTCAATTCCAAAAACAATTTTGGAAAATAATAAATTTTATAATTTCGGGATACATGGGAGGTGAAAGCAGTAAGACCTGACACTTTTTCCGTTTTTGATTTTTTTATTATTTTTTTCATAAAATTTCTTATAACTACGAAACTTCTGCTAATGCATTCAAATTGTATATTAACAGATAAAGGATTTTTATTTCATTTCATCAAAACTAGTCGTTCTTGTGTTATTGTGACTATTAAGAGCATTTAAAAAAAAAATAGTCAAATCGGTCAGCGGGTTCTCAAGTGACGCACATCACTTAATATTTATTTATATATATATACATATAGATTTAGATTTAGATATTCGTCATCAACTTTATTATATTTAATGCTGGATTGTCTGTCTCTCCCATTCACTTTAATACTTGCGTTGCAAATAAAGTTCACTTTAATATTAAAAAAATTTAATTTTTACCTCAACTAATCTTTGTTGCACAAGATAAAATCATTTATCAAATCTAGTTTATTATTTTTTGAAAACATAGATATATTCTGCCGTTTATTATTCCACCACTTCGACTTTCATTGATGTCACAGTGGAATATTAAATGATCTATTCATTTCTGCCGGCGTCTGTTAATGTTAGAGCAAACAAATGAATAATATATATATATAGTGTGTGTCTTGGGGAAAATGGAGATTCCCGTGATTAATGGATTGCTTTTCAGTGTAAAAAGGTCGTTTACTTTACACAATTGAACTGGGTAATCTTTTTCGCTAGTAATCTTGTAGCCAAAGACAATTTTTAGACACACACGCAAATTTAAAATTTTAAAGTGCATGAAAAAATTGAAGAACTAAAAGTGTTTAAATCTTTTATAAATATTTATGTTATTTTCAAAATTTTATACAGGGAAGTATTCGATTATTATCTATTTGCATAGAAGTTATTTAAGAGAAATTGTATTGTATAATCGAAATTTATATATGTTTTTTGGTGAATTGATATGAAAGTTGAGTTGCTCAAAAATTATGAGTAACTTAACCATTTTTGCAAACGAATATGCCTTTTTCTCGTGGCACTTTTTGAATGATATCTTGAACATTAAGGTGTCCTTATATAGTCGTGGCTACAAACTTATTTAAAATTAAAAAGTGAAAAATATTCAAAAAGTTTTCGATTTTGCGTGTAAGAAGGCAGATGTCAAAAGTTAACAATAAAAATATATATATCGTTGGAAAGGCCGCAGTCTCTTTTTGAGAAACTTAAATTCGGATGATATTCAACTACGTTACTAGCTTATAAGTACGTAACTCAAGATTTTTGGAGTTTTTGGGAAGTTCCAAAAACAGATCCAGGAATATTTTTGTGTCGCACTGTGCAATGTTTCTTATTGCTACTGACCAACTGTGCACTGCGTACGTGTGCTATTTCTTTTAAATCCATATGACTTTTAGCAAAATTCGATTACTGTCGACGTCTGTTAATTGGCTATGACTCACGTATTTTTCTTAATTTAATTTATTAAAACTTTTACTCATTACATATAAAATACTAACATGCTTTTTATACATTCGCTGTTTTCCTTAATGTTAAACAACATCAGCATTTGGTTGTTTGCGTAAATTAAAACTTTATCTTTTTGAGGGGAAACTCACAAAGTATTTACAGGAAAAAGTTTGAATGTTTCTTAAATAAATTATGTATAATTTTAGCACATTTTAATTTGTAGACTATTAAACATTTTAAGAAGAGCACACCGGCTGTTCTTTGTTTTGTGGAGAGTTTTTCAAAAGCAGATTTGCAATGTTAAAATTTTTGTCTAATGTTGTTTACATACAATTGGCTCTTAGTGTCGTAATTGCGGTAGTATCTTTACCTGTCGTTAAGTGAGTAAAAGTAATGTTTTATTCAAAGATTTTCTAAGTGCAATTTGGATGAGGATTATGCTGCTAATGAGATAACTAAGTGCCTAAATTTGCATAAAATTTTCACAACTGGATGTGTTCATAAATCGCTTTGCATTGCAGTCGACTTTATGTTATTAAATATGGAAAGAGAGTAACGCGGAGAAATGTATAGTGTTAATGAGTCAAATGTTTATGTCATAAAGAAATAGTCATTAAATTATTTCTTAGTATATATTATTGTTTAATTGATTTCAGTTTTCTTACAAACTGAAGCTCTTTTAGCCAAATTTTGAAATTAAATCATGTAATGACAATTGCAAAGAATTCTGACAATTTGAAGCAATTTCTCTTCAATCAAGATAAAAACATACAACTGCCGCTTGTGCCCACCAGCATTTTAGTATTTAATAGTATTCAATAAACTCTGCCAAATTTTAATTTAACAAATTACTCAAATGTTATTATTTATGTTAGTTGATATTTTCAACAATTTGTGCGTTATTTTTTTCCAAATGGTTTCTAAAAACTTTCCATTTTAAGGAAATTCTACTTCAAATTAAAGCTGCCAGTGGCAGCATCTGTCGACAATGAAACCCACAGAGAACACAAAGATAACATTGTAACAAACAAAAAGATATGAAGCAAACGATTTATTTAAACCATCTATTTATAAATTTATACTAATATCCATTGTAAAACCAAAATGTATATACATATTCATTAGTGCGCATATTTTAGTGTTTTTTGTCAAAAGCCATTAATTTAAATATGGTATAAAATATTACTCTCTATTATGGAGTAGTTATTCATAAAGCCTACGTATGTATTTTGAGGATCTTGTAAATGTAATATATATGTGTTTCTTGGGATTATATCAGCATTAGACGGGTAGAGGCATATAACTGTTAACATTAGTTAAAATTTTTGATTCGTTCATCGCATTGCTATCATTTTGATATGTTGGAAATATTCCATAGACGAAGGTAGAGGCTGAATACTGTTCGCTAATTTAGTTTAAATTTTTCAACAGCCTTGAGTCATATTGATAAAACAGTACAACACATGATTTTGGGACTCAATTCTGAGAACTGCACGTGAAATTAGCCCCAAAAAGAAGAAGTTCTGCATCATTCGTTTTGTCAAGTTACATGCCATAATAATTTAATATCAATTTGAAGTTAGTAAGTATCGTATAGGGAAATTTGTCACGTTTTAGGCTCTTTTGTTTGACATAACATAAATAATATATGGTGGCGTATGCTTATCATTAGTAATATTCGATGTAAATCATACGCCATGGAGTACAACAGTTTTATTGTAACTGCTACAAAATAAACCCAGTTCAAAATCATTTGATGAATGGAAAAGTAAAACTGATGCTTATGTAGGGAAACGTTATATGAACAGATTGAAGGAATTGTAATTCTGAAATTTTTTTAATTTGTTTCGGCTAAATCGGACTAGTGGTTCTCGAGTACTCTCACACAAAAGAGCCTAAAACGTGACAAATTCCACAAAACGAAACTTACTAACTTCAAATCGATATTATATTATTATGGCGTGTAACATGACAAAACGAATGATGCAGAGTTTCTTATTTCAAAATACGTTAATAGCAAGGTGCTCTACAACTAATTACCTTCTTAAGACGGCATCGCTGATGTATTGTCTAACCATATACGATATTGTTTTTCTTCATATACTAATGTCAAAAATATTTTCGCAGATTTATATTTGTTCTCGCTCCCTCATATTGCTGGTAGAAAGTCCGTGCTTTAATTTGCTACTTCCATTTTTTTTTTTAAATATTTTCGTATATTTCTCTCTTTGATAAATTAAATTAATTACATTTCGTTTGAAATAATTTACATGCTCTTTACTCAATTAGCAAATGTAAATGTTGCTGGAAATATTAAAAAATTATGGATAAAAAAAGTCGTTATTAACATTTTTTCATATTTATTTTGATACAAAATAATTACTTTGGCTTTCGACAACATTTCGTATGAAATATTATGCACAATACCAGCATTTAAGTAGAACATATTTTGCGTTGTATCAAATTTCATTTGCTAGCTTAAATTATATACATGTCGTTGAATTCATTTAAATTTAAAACTCAAAGTGGCAGAAGGTCATAAATGCTCATAAGCATTAGTGTATACATAGGCAACAGTTATAAAGAATCTACCTAGTGATTTAACTTTAATTTTTACAACCCTATTTACAACTATAATAGGGTTGGTCAGTTTTCATGTTATCCTAAGACATTTGTTTAAAAAGTCATATGTACTATATTTGCATCTTTTAGTCTTACGTATCTATGTAACTTCCAGTTCTACTTATTATGTTATTTATAAATAGTCCAGTGCTGTGATACGCAAGAGATACAAATGAGATGAAAGTCTATGTTTTTTCATTACATAGTCTCATGCTCGCACATTTCTCATTTTAAAGGTAGTTACAAATCTTAGTGTTTTAAGATGTAAACATGGGGTCATATAAATAATTTCCCTACAAAAACACTCAACGACCATATAAATCATAACTAGTAGACTCTCAGCCCAACACATAGATCTAAAAAATGCAAATGTGTTTTTCACACACACACATACACACTCTCGTACCTCAACTTACCCTTGTTCAGCCTAGCTGTGTCCTTGACAAACGAGTACTTAGTTACCATTGTGGTAACGGAGAACAGAGTCCTTGTGCAAAACGTTCACACGAGCATGTGTCGCAAAAATCGTAGCGTATTTAAATTAGATGTATGACAGTATTTTGGTTGCTCTACTTTACAACAGTTTGGTAAGAAATTTAATTTTAGAAATGTTAATAAATCATAGTAAAAAGCCTTAGACAACAAAAAATGTGATTGTCGCCACGACTGGACCATAGATACCACTTTGACCATCATACTACTGCATATGTACGTGTTTTTGTTATTGGTCCACTTCGTAAGCTCTCAGACTTTAAATACTATTTATTACTAGATATTGAAACGGCCAACAGGCGTACGGGTATTCAATTTTAGTTTAATGACTTTTCATGCAATAAATGTCAGTATTCTATTTTGAAGCAGTTCATAAAAAGCGAGAGAATTTTCACTGCGTGTGTAAACACACTATAGCCACAGTGAAAAACAGCAAGTTTTTATGTTGCCATATGTAAAGCGATGTCACGTTTTGATTTATTTGCACACATGCTGAAGTGTAGGTGGCAGACACCTATAACATACAGTGAGAAAACTGGCAAGGCATTTATATAAATAGGCCTTAGGTCATTCTTTGTGCAAATTTTAAATTAATTTATAATATTCCTAGAGGATGTGTATCTTTAACCTCTTTTGACTGTACTCTTTCCTTAAAAAAAACCAAACATTTAGATTACAGTTCTGTTATTCTTAATAACTTAATAACTAAATGGTGGCACTCGGTGGATATACCTAATTCCCGGACTCTTAATGCACTTATCATCAATAACCTAATATTCCACTACAGGATTATGGCCTCACATGGATTTAAGGCCTGGCATCAGGCTTTCTAACACTCCTGCCATTTCACTAGCTATGGCGCTCCTATATATTAAAAACAACTTGTTGATACAAAGCTAATCTATATATGAGTTTTTTTTATTAAAAATTAAAAATTAAGTGACTGCTGTTAATGTAATCAATTCAAAAGGTTTAAAGTTTAAATGTTAAGTGTTAAATTTTAAAGCAATGTTTATAAGAAGATACACATTTACAACGTTAAAGAATTTCACAAAACCCGTTAGACCTACGAAAACTTTTATAGATTTGACGGGCATTTGTTTCTTTATAACTGATACATATTGGTTGTTGTAATTGTTAGAACACGTGACCTTCATGTGGGTGATGTGGATTCGAACCCAGTCACAGCTATATTTGATCGGCGGCTGCGTTGCTGTTGCGAGTAGGTAAATGACGTTTGACTAGTAAAAGATCCTTAAAAAAGCTGCAATTGGATTCGTCATTAAACTGTAGTTAACACATGTAACCTACTGTAAGCCTCACTCAAATGGGAGAAGCCCTCCTATATATTCTTCGTGGGCTGCAAGAGAAAAATATTTTTATACATAAATTACAAGAAAAATACGACAATGATTTCTTTTTGTATAATATTCATATACTATTTCAATTGAAACCATGTGTTTTTCTTCTTTTTCAGAAGTCTGTATTTCAAATATTACATGATCTATCTTTGAAGGCTAAAAAACGACGTAAAGAAACTTAGAAATATGTGTGATGGCGCACAGTGGGGAAAAAAAAGTATTTTTGGACATTTGAAATTTTAGGCCGCAATTCTTAACCGATTTCAAAATTCTTTTTTTGTATTATTGGAAACTAAATTGCGCACAGATTGTACGTTTTTTTTATTCTGAATTCCTTACCGTTATTTTTTTAAAATTTATCAAAGTCTATGCAAAAATAATTTTTGACTTTAATGTCAAATATTTTTTGAACTACGCGTCCTAAAAATTACGAACTGACCTCAATTAATGTGGACATATGTTACAAATTAAACTCAGTGAAAAAATAAGACAAAAAAATTTTTTTGGCACAACTGTAAGTAAATATTTGGAGGCACTATTTTCACATTTTAACTCGGTGTCCTGCTTATAATTATTGTCCGATTAGAAAAAAAACCTAACATATAGCCTAGAAAAGTTTTAAGAAAGTCGTCTGTAAAAAATAAGCCAAATCGGTAAAGGTCGCTATGCAATTTTTTTGCAAATGTACCAAAATAATGCAGTTCTAAACTTTGATAAAGTACAATTTTTTGTTTACAAGTAGGGATAAGTGGTGTGCTTCCTATTTAAAAAGACCAATACCTTAATATGTTTCATCATCTTTCAATATAAGGAAACTTGTGAAACGCTTTAACACTTTTTAAATTTCAATACTAAAGTTAACTCAAAAATCGATATATTTCCTGAAGAAATTGGAAAAATTTTAGTTACACTCTCTTATTTTCAATTATGCATCAAAATATCATAAGGCATACATTATTATGCCTACTTATACATATGAAATGTTTTTATTGCGATTTTAAGTCCTATATATTGCAAATATATTTGAATTTTGTATAAGCGTTTAACAAATTTCCTTATTTTGACAGATGATGTAACATATTGAGGTATTGGTCTTTTTAAATTAAAAGCACACCAATTACCCTACTTGTAAACACAAAATTGTATTTTATCAGATGTTTAAAACTGCATTATTTTGGTACATATGCAAAAAAAATGCATGGCGACCTTCACCGATTTGGCTTATTTTTTACAGACGACTTTCTTAATACTTTTCCAGGCTATATGTTAGATTTTTTTCTAATCGGACAATAATTATGAGCAGGACACCGAGTTAAAGTGTGAAAATAGTGCCTCCAAATATTTACTTGCAGTTGTGCCAAACAAAATTTTTGGTCTCATTTTTTTGCTGAGTTTAATTTGTAACATATGTCCACATTAATTGAAGTTAGTTCGTAATTTTTAGGACACGTAGTTCAAAAAATATTTGACATTAAAGTCAAAAATTATTTTTGCATAGACTTTGATAAATTTTAAAATAATAACGGTAAGGAATTCAGAATAAAAAAAAAACGTACAATCTGTGCGCAATTTTATTTCCAATAATACAAAAAAAGAATTTTGAAAATCGGTAAAGAATTGCGGCCTAAAATTTCAAATGTCCAAAAATACTTTTTTTTCCCCACTGTGTGGCGTGAAGCTGATTCGAACTTGATGAATGACAATATGAAATCATTACTGAAGATACGCGGTTATCTTACTGGCCAAATTTACAAAGACTGGTATAAATTGTCTTGTCTATCTATTGCGCGATGTCACTGCAGCCTTCTTATATGTCTGGAAAGAGGCAATAGTCAATTATTTTCACCGGGATGTGTGGTGACAATGATGATTGCTGGATGGTTTTATATACATCGTTTCTTAAGTCAAGAAATATATACTGTCTGTCTGCTAAATACAAAAGAGTATTTCTTATGCAACCAAGAGCTATTACTGGCTTCAGGAAAAATTTTCAATTTGTGAACAAAAATTTTCATTCATTGATTCTTGACCTATTGGATCCATAATTAATATCAATCCATTCTAGATTGGTTCTACAACAATAGAAACGACTCCCAAGAAAAACACCTTCGACAGTCGATGAAGAAGAATATCAAAAAATCTACTCAAAGAGATAATTTGTTGAGATTGCGTTCAAACACAATGCAATGAATTTGAGCCCAATCCTACATGCGGCTTTTCTTCCTAACAATTTTAAATACATGCAAGTAAGTAAAAAATAAATAATCTATATCCAAAAATTTATAAATTAACCACAATATTAAAAAATGGAAAAGTTTAATTCTTAACACAGAGAGGAACACTTAGCAATTTATAATGATTAGTTGCCACTGTAAAATCAATTCATCGTTTTATTTTGGAAATTTAATTAACAAAAAGAAGTTTCAATAAATTTTGTTAACAAGAATAACCATGATTCAAATGTTCGACCGAATTTATTTTCAAACATTCAGTTGTGGAATGAACATTCTTTTTCAGCTTAAAAGGGCATTGAGCACGATCGAAGAAATAAAACACAAATTACTCTATGTATCAAAATGGAGTTTATTGCCTGAGGAGTGAATAATTCCTATACAAATTGAATAATTCAGGTGGGTATATTAAATATCTGGGAAGCCAAATTGTCCTAGGTCTAACTTTTCATATGTCCTGATGAATTTTTCAGTCAGCTTGAGTGTTTAAGTATTTTGTTAAATAAGAACCTATTAGGTCTCCTTGCTCTGCGCCATCTTTCAAGTTCGCCTTCAAACACCTTTCTCGCTTGGGCTGTTACATCCATCCTGGCAACATGTCCCTGCCATCGTAGTCGTTGGATTCTGACTTTTTTGTCGACGTTCACGGTGCGTCCCCATCGAGAGGACTCTTTGTTCATCGAAATAATTGTTTTTGTTTTGACCTCGTTGACAGCCAAACCCATTTTTGTTGACTCATTTTCTAGTGATGAGAAAACTGCAGTAACATCCCGCAGATTTCGGCCAATGATATCTATATCATTGGCATAGGTTAGTAGCATGTGTCACTTGTGGAATATGGTGCCAGACATGTTAATACTAACCTCTCTCATCACCTTTTCAATAACTATATCAAATAGTGTACAGGACAAGCTATCACCCTGACTGAGACCTCTTTCCGTGTTGAATGGTTCAGAGTGATCCTTACCAATCTTTATCGAGGATTTGTTGTTTTCCATGATACATGTGCAAATACGAACTAGATTTGCAGGAATACCAACAGACATGGCTTCAAATGACTTATTCCTTATCGGAGAGTCGAAGGCAGCTTTGTAGTCGACAAAGAGGTGGTAGGTGTCGATCTGCTTTTCATGGGTTTTTTCCAGGATTCGTTGTAAAGTGAATATTTGATCCGTCGTAGATTTAACAGGTCTAAAGCAGCACTGTAAGGTCCAGTTAGTTTTTCTACAGTTCGCTTTAGACGTTCACATAATATGCTCGAAAGGACCTTTCACGTAATTGATAATAAGCTTAATCCAAGGTACTTCCTACACTCACTACGATCCCCTTTCCTGTATATGGGACATAACAGTCTGAAACTCCAATCCCCGGGCATGCCAGATGTTCTCCATGAACTGATGCATGCTCCTTATCAGCTCCTCTCCACTTGCCTTAACAATTTAGCCGGGAGACCATCGGCTAGAGCAGCTTTGTTGTTTTTAAGGCAGGATATTGCCACACGTATCTCGCTCTGGCTCGGAGGTGAACAGTTGATACCATCGTCATGTCTTGAAGCGGGGTCTTCTGGAGTGGTGTCCGTATCCAGTAGTTTTCTGAAGTGATATCTCCATATCTTCAGAAAGTTATCCGGTGTCGTTCAGATTTTGATAAATTCTTAGAAGTGCTCAATCTGTTATAACTACAACTATCCGTCAAACTTATAGGTTATTTTGTCAAGATACAATATAATCACAACATCCAAAAATATCGAGATTGACACAATAAAAATAAAATCCGAAATAATGCAAAATAATGCTGCAGTTTCAGCTACATATCCACTTTAAGATTATTGTTTTCATACTCTTCTTTGACAATAATAATAAAAAAAATACTGTACCCATGTTTTGATTTCGAATGAATAACCAGTGTTTTAATATCCACATTTACCAGCCTGAAACACTGCTAATATAGCCCCCTACATTTTTTTCAAAACATTTTTATAAAATCTTGATGTGTTGCCTACAAGATAGTTCTTGCTATACTATATACTTTTCAAAAAATCCGATTTTTATATTTTTAACAAAAAAAACATGCCGTACACTATGCAGATATTTCAAAAGGGACTTAGAGGACTAGAATTTATATGTATATATATATATATATATATACTAGCTTTCCCGGCTCGCTTTGCTTCACCCGTACTTGCATTGAATCTTCTTTTGAATTTAAGCAATACAGGTAAAATGCAAACGCTTCATAAGACGAACGAACATCCCATTTATGTGATTGTAGCTTTATCTCATTGGTCTGAGTAATTGTACTACTTTGGTTCCTTATTATCTCTAAAAGTACGAATTTCAAAAGATACAGTCGTATCGCACAACTAAAATGGACTGGTACTCACTCTAATTCCAAAGAAAGCATGCTCATATACGATTACAACCTTAGACGTTTGGTCTGGGTGATGGTATCAGTTTTATCTCTTTTCGGCATTTTTACCCCTAAATAATCGATTTTTTTAAAACCCCATTTGGCGGCTCTCTAATTCTATAGGCAGCAATTCTAAATACATTTTCGAAACCCAACCTTTAGACATTTGGGCCTTTTTCGGTATTTTAATCGCACAGCTTAAATATTCACTTTAATTATTGCGCCTATACCTTTAGTCGTTTAGTATCAGTTTTATCCCTTTTCGGCCTTTACCCCTAAAAGGTAAGTATTTCGAAAACTGTCCTTGTCCAACTTCTAAGCCCATATTACTTATCATGATTATATCATTAGCCGTTTGGTCCGGGCGACAGTAAAATTTTTATCTCTTTTTCGATTTGTTTACCCAGAAATATCGGATTTAAAAAAACATTCAATCCAATTTGATATTGAGTTGGCATCTGTTAAAAATAAAACAAACTAAGTTTTATCCAGCAGTTTATCGCTTTAAAAATCTGTAAGCGATAATTATTTATTGATTTAATTTTTAACAAAAATGAATAATTATTACCTTAGTTTATGCTTTACTTTATATTTGAGCTCTTCTTTATAATTAGCAAATGGCAAAGTTTTAGGTATGTATAATAAGAATGATTTTTTAACGAAAATGGAAGTAATAGTGTTGTAAACGGTTAAATTGGATGTAAAAAAGTATAGAGTTGTAATAAAGTAGTAGGTTCTGACATTGGCGGTTACAATTCTCCCCCCAGTAAGATGAGTCACTGGTGAGTCTTACTCCAATCAATTACAGACATCTAAAACTGCCAACTTTACTGCGGGTCTTTCCATAACTCCGTTCATTGTTTTCAGTTTAGCTCTGCGAACTTGACCATCTTTGGCTTTTATGACTTCAATAATTTTACCTCGTAGCCAAGTGTTTCTAACTGCATTTTCGTCAACCACAAGCACTACGTCACCAACTTCGATTGCCTTAGATTGTTGGGACCACTTTCCTTTCCGGGTCAACATTGGTAGGATTTCCTTCACAAAACGTCGCCAAAACATATTCGCAAAAACCTCACTCTGCCGCAGACACATTTTGTAATCAATATTGTCGGGTGAGAAAAATGGCTTCGTACCATTTGAGCTACCAAGAAGAAAATGGTTTGGGGTGATAGCCTCCTGATCCTCAGTTTCCAATGACACATATGTGAGGGGTCTTGAGTTAACTATTAGTTCCACCTCCATTAACGCACTTCTTAAGCTTTCGTCGGTGAATTTTTGCGCAGGAGATATTTTGTATAAAATAGTTTTTACTGACCTAACTAACCTCTCCCAAGCTCCCCCCATATGAGGAGCTGTTGGTGGGTTAAATTTCCAAGAAATGCCCCTATATGCCATATCAGCTTGCACTTTATTGAACTCAATATTTTTAACCTCGTCCTTTAGGAGACGATCAGCACCTCGGAAATTTGTCCCGTTATCGCTGTAAATTTCAGCTGGCGTACCGCGTCTTGCAACAAAATTTCTAAGGGTCATTAAAAAAGAGTCCGTTGAGAGTGAATGGGCTATTTCAATATGAATGGCTCTTATAGTGAGGCATGTGAAGATAACTCCCCATCGTTTTAATGATTTTCTTCCAAGAGTCACTGCCATTGGACCAAAGTAGTCGACTCCAACAAATGTAAAGGGTCGCTGAAAGGCTCCCAGGCGTGCTGGTGGCAGGTTCGCCATTTGGGGTGAAATAGGCTTAGCCGCATCATTTTTACATTGCTGACAACTTCTTCGAATGGATTTGTAAACGGTTCTCAAACTTATTATAAAATAAATTTGCCGAATTTCATTTAGAACCGTCTCATGATTTAAATGATGGTAGGCTCTATGGTAATCCATAATTATGAGTTTTGTGACATGGTGTTTACCTGGTAATATTATGAAATCTCTTTGGGGTCCACAAATATCTGCTGCATACTGCGCCCTATTTTTTACTCGGATTATGCCATCTTCATCAATGTAGACGTTAAGTTTATCAAAGGCACCACCTTTAGTAATTTGTCGACCGCTTTGTATTGCAGCATATTCATCCGCATAACCTGTCATCTGTGCCATCTTTAATATAACCTTTTTTGCCTTCACCAGATGTGACGAATTAAGTCCTTCAACTGTTTCTTGTTGTTTGAATTTTTGAAGACTTATTTCCACATACCTCACCCAATTAGCCACAGCACGTTTGAGTCGGTACCAACTAGAAAAGTATTCAAAATTAATTGAAAACTGTATTGACTTACGAAAATGTATGTTCAGATAACGGGGGCGAATTTCAGTCGTGTCGATCTCTTCGGCATTTAAATTATCTGCAGCTGGGTTTTTTGGCCAAAAATTTTCAGGCTGCTTCAGCCAAGATGGACCCTCAAACCAATCATTGTAGTTGTCCGTAGCTGGTCTAAACTTTGTTGCAAAATCAGCAACATTCATCGCGGTTGGAACCCATCGCCATTCGGAAGGATTTGTGAATTTTAAAATTTCAGCGACGCGAAACATGACAAACTGTTTATACTTTCTAGGGTCCCCAGTCAACCAAGTCAAGACAGTTTTTGAATCGGTCCACATAATCTTTCGCTTCAATCTTATATCGTGGGTAGTTATTGTCTTCATAAGCCTGGCACCAATAGTTGCTGCTTGTAACTCGAGCCGTGGTATGGAAAGGGGTCGAAGTGGGGCTACCTTTGATTTTGCCGCTATGAGTCTTATTTGAACCTTATCACCACAAGTAAAACGAAAATATGAAACGGCAGCATAAGCGTCTTCACTTGCATCGACAAACGTATGCAATTCTACAGAATAGTCATTCTGTTGTAGTGTAAGTGAATAACAGCGTGGTATCGCTACCTGGGCAATTAATGGAAAAAATGTGAGCCAATTCTTCCACTTTTTAAATATATCATCACTAAGAGGCTGGTCCCAGTCTATGCCACTCCGCCATATTTCTTGCAGAATAGTTTTTAAATATGACATAAAACATGCCGTAAACCCTAAAGGGTCGAAAACGGACATTAGGACTTGTAAAACCTCCCGCTTTGTGGGCACTAAATCCTCTGATAGAATTGGTCGCCGAAGTCGCACGAACTTGACATTCATTTTAAAAACGTCGTTTTTAGGGTCCCAATAAAGCCCAAGAATTTTTTCATATTGAGTCATTTGCTCGTTATTTTCAAATGTTCTTAGGTCTGGATCTTTTGTTTCTCCCAGAGCTTTCAAAACTTCCAAGGAGTTTGATGACCAATTACGCATAACAAAACCACCCTTGGCATGGACGTCTCGCACATTTACAGCCAATTCAATAGCGTCTTCTATGGTGCTTGTAGAAGCAATAAAATCATCTACATAATGCTGCTTTGTAATTGCCTCAATAGCTCTTTCGTTACCAAATTGTGTAGCATTTTTGTCTCTGACAAAATGTGCAATGCATGGCGAACATGATGCTCCAAAAGTCAGTACGTTTAGTTGGTACACTAACAGGAAACCGTTTTCGTCCCACCACAAAAATCGCTGCGCCTTCGCATCTTCTTCACGAACAAGTATGCGGTGAAACATTTCGGCTATATCGCCACACACAGCTACGGGTCCCATTCTAAAATTGAATAATATATAAATAAGGGGCACCAGTAAGTCAGGGCCCTTTAATAAAAAGTCATTAAGAGCAAAATCGTTCGACTTAGCTGCAGCATCCCACACGAGTCGAATTTTGTTTGGTTTGTGTGGGTTCTTGACAATAAAGGTGGGCAGGTACCATGTTTTGGATTCATTTTTCTGAAGAACTTCTATGGGCAACCTTTTAGCATAACCCTTTTCTTCTAAATTGGCGATTTGTTGATTTAATAATTCGGCTAGGTTTGGGTCTCTGACAGCTTTCTGTTTAATACACTGTAAACGCTTCTTGGCCATTCGCAGACTATCTGGCAACTCTGGTGGGTCAATCTTCCATAAAAGTCCAACTTCATACCTGCCGTCCTTAAGTACACAGGTGTCGCTCAAAATTTGCATAGCTTGTTCATCGTCTTTGGACATATGCTTTGGCTGCTCACCTGTTATACCTATACTTTCGTCAGCAAAAAACTGTTTCACCAGCTCGTGAACTTCATCGCAGTTGCATTTGTGAAAATTAAGTTTTCCACTAGCCCTTGAACCACCACCAAAAAGAGTCCACCCTAATCTAGTTTTGGATGCAACAGGTTGATGCCATCCACCTTCGCGAACCTTCAAAGCTGCAATTAAATTGGGGTTATTTACCCCGATTATCATCGATGGAACGACGTTGGTATAATCCTCCAGGGGTATATCTTTCAGGTATGTATATTTCGATTTGATGTCTTGTACGTTCAAAGATTCTTTTGACAAATTTAACTTTTTTACAGTGTACACACTGTTTATTGGAAATATATTTGAATTGGGTCTGGTTGAAGAAATTTTTAAATCCAGCCTTTTAGAATTGTTTTCAAAGCGAGTGACGTCACCAGTCCATCGGATTCAAAGGGGATCCTTAATGCCGTCAACACCTAATTTGTCAGCTACCTCCTCTTCGAGTAGTGTCAGAGTCGAGCCATCATCCATAAGGGCATATATTGCAACAGATTTGTTGTCACTGTACAGAGTCACAGGAACTACACGGTAAAACGACTCACTTTCAGTAGACCTGTGGTTATTAACCACACCACCTGATGACTGCTCTTCATTATGTAATAATGAATTGTGCAAAACGGTACACCCATTCACGCCACACTGTTTATGAAACCAGCACCTGCGCCTATGTTTGCCAAGACAGATACGACACAAATTGTTCACTTTGACAGTGTCCCACCGTTCGGCAATAGAAAGTTCTTTAAATTGTGTGCACTGATCCAATTTATGTGGGTCTTTACAAATTATGCATTGCTGATGTACGGTCTGTGGCTTATGTGTGTTTAAACGCCCCTCTTTATTTGCTGGCCTTTTGTTGTGGTCAAATACAGGAACGGTCACCTTGCAGGTTGCCTCAGCAATCATATAAAGCCAGTCTGAAAAGTGCAATAAATTCGGGTGGTAAATGTCCTTTGAGTATAATGCCCACTGTAGCACAGTGTCCACAGGTAACTTATCTACCAGCTCTTGCAAAAGAGTAGGATTAATTAAATATTCCTCTAAATGGGATGCACATATAGTAGCACAAAGATTTTTCACTGCAAATGAAAATTCAATTATTGTCTCTAATTTGCCCCGCTGTATAGTATACTTGCGCACTTCCTCTACAAGATTTTTTATTATGCACTCGGGCCTGCCATAGTACATTTTTAGGGTTCTAATTATGTCTGGGACCATATTCGGAAGCATTAAACAATTTCTTACCGCGTCTCGGGCCTTACCCCGCAAGCTGTTTTGGAGTCTAATGAGGTTTTCATCATTCGTATACCCGGCTGCCTGAGTGCTGTGTTCATAGGCACTTATAAATATTGGCCATTCCTTTGGGTCTCCATTGAATGCAGGCAAATCTTTACAAATATACTGGCGTGCCATTACCTGGGTCGCGGTGGTATTTAAAAAATCACTTCTATTAAATTGTGAATTAGAACCAGTGTGAGTGTCGTTTGTTTTGTTTATATTATTTTGACAGCTTGTAACATATCTGTTTTGTTGTGTGGTGCTACCTACTAGGTTCTGACTCTCATTAATGTTGCCACTAATTATAGTACTAGAGGGCAGTGTGGTATGTAAGCTTTGATCATGACCTAATTGTTCCTGTACTCGCCGCAAGATGGTGCTGTTGATATTGTGGGATGTATTTGTTTGGAGGCTGATGTTCGCATTTTGTTGACAACTTTGTACACACGGTGGGTCATTTATGGTAGCATTTCTATTGCTATTACCCACTGGCCGTACAGTGTCCACTTCTTGGCATTCATCATCCTCTTGCCTCAGTAATTGGTACTTACGTCGCAGATACTCCTATTTTAACAGCATCTCCTCTTCTAGCTGCTGCAGTTGAAGCTGCTTTTTTGCACTTATAGTTGGCCGGACTGCTTGTGGGTGACTCGTTTGTTGATTGATGTTAGATGGTGGCTGTTGTTTTGGGGTCTCAACAATATCAAGTCCGGATTCATTTATGGGATTTGATGGTTTGAGGTTATGTGCAACTTTTTGTTGTTGCTCTGCAACAATACAAGATTGACATCTCCAGCTAAACGCATCAACATTGTCGTCGATTTCACAACAGCTGCTATGGAAACAATGAAGGCAACTGGAGCAGGTTATCATGTTTCCATCATCCGGGTCGGTGCATAAGATGCAGTTTGCAGCAAGGGTCAGATTCTCCTTTGGCGTACTCATAGCCATTTTATGTTATAAGATTTTTAAAGAATTGTTAAAAATAAAACAAACTAAGTTTTATCCAGCAGTTTATCGCTTTAAAAATCTGTAAGCGATAATTATTTATTGATTTAATTTTTAACAAAAATGAATAATTATTACCTTAGTTTATGCTTTACTTTATATTTGAGCTCTTCTTTATAATTAGCAAATGGCAAAGTTTTAGGTATGTATAATAAGAATGATTTTTTAACGAAAATGGAAGTAATAGTGTTGTAAACGGTTAAATTGGATGTAAAAAAGTATAGAGTTGTAATAAAGTAGTAGGTTCTGACATTGGCGGTTACAGCATCATTGATTATAGCAATAGCCGATTGGTCTGATCATTTTTACTCCTAAAATTACGAATATCCAAAAATCCAATCTTAGCTGACGTTTATTCCAAAAAGGGAACAACCACCCCAATTTCATCAACCTATCTACAGCCAGTAATCAATTTTAAAAATATAGATTATGGAAATGTTATAACAATCGTTCTATTAATATGACTTGACATAACAATTTTTCCAAAAGGGGCGTGGCACCGTCCATTTCCGAGCGAGACGTAATCCCCCATGTACCATTTACATATGTACAAATCACATCTTCATCCATTCAACGGCTCTTGATATATGACCGATTTAAAGTTCGGTATGTGTGGGCGGTGCCTCTCCCCATTATCTAATTATGTTTTCCTGTAGGCTATGATAGAGACCCTATGGGTAGTGTTACACAGTGAAAATTTCATTGCAATCGGTCCATTTATTAAGCCAATATTACTATTTTTAAAAAAGGGGTGTGGCACCGCCCATTTGCCAGCAAAACCTGATCCTCTTTGTATTAGTAACATATGAAGTAAATCTCATCTTCATGACTCTAATGTCTCTTGAGATATGACCGATTGAAATTTCCGTTTGTGTGGGCGGGGCCACGCCCCTTTGTCTAATTAGGTTTTCATGTAGCCTATAAAAGAGGCCCTATGGATGGTATCAAACTAAGAAAATATAATTGCAATCGGTCCATTTATTTGACCAATATAACGATTTTTTAAAAAAGGGCGTGGCATCGCCCACTTTACGAAACAAAGTTTTTTTTGTTATACGACCGATATACATACCAAATCTCGACTTCGTACCATAATGGTTTAAAAGTTGTATGGGGCAGTACCACGCCTATTTTACTCCCTTCCAGTCCGAATTTCCAAAAATCCCGTCTTAGTGCGCGCCTACGTCATAAAAGAAACACACATTCCAAATTTCACGGTTCCAGCTTTAGCCGTTTGGGCTGTAGAGTGATCAGTCAGTCACCCAAGCCTGTTATATATATATAGATATATCGATTTTGTTTTTAAACATCCTTGGGTGTTAGGTCTATGAGCTTTTCTGTTTTTTGTTCAATAAGGACCAAAAGGACACGTATGGAATCGAAATAATAGTTTAAAATGATTCACAAATATAATTTCCTAATATTTTACTACCAAAAATGTATATTACGATGGCAAAAATATTTTTTTCTGCTTAAGTTTAAACTGAAAACTTCATCAGACCATAAAAAGAAATTAGATTTTGTGGGGATCGGTCCTGTCGTAATTTTAATATACTCCCCCAAGGATTTTATTCTTTAAAGAAATCATACTCTCCTTCAAAAAAAACTTTTACACTGTGTGATGTGTATAAAGCCAACAGTTTTTTTTGACAAAGCTATCGAAGGCTTCATTGTGGCACTAAATACACATCTCTCAATTAGTAAAACTGAAAATATGGTTGGATGACATTTACTTTATTTTCGACTTCAATACTCCAAATATCTATATTCTCTTCTATATCTGTTACTTTAGATATCAATCTTGTCCTGCCATCCATATATTCAATTATTTGTAAGATTTTAAAAACGAACCAAACAATCTCTGTCGTAAGTGTTTTTCTTTATTGTAATATCTTTGAATCACATTGATAAACAAAATAAGTAAACGGAATATGAAAACACTATTATAATTTATTAGTTTTACATTTTACATATTCGACTTTCCACCACCCACTATTATTTATTTTTGTAAAAGCCAAACCAATAGACAAGTAGCAGTAATGGTTATTTATTTAAGTAGTTGCCCTTTAGTCGTCCACATTTCGAATGAAATAAAAACGCAAGACTACACAAACAAGTTCAATTTGTAGTCAGACTAAATTCCGTAGTTCAGACATTTCCGTTGAAAGGGCCCAATTGTATTACCAATCATTGAAAACAACAAAAACTAACGCAATGTGAAGTTGAAATCTTATGGTACGCCATTGTTAAATGCCATAACTAACGTCTTGTTGTCTGTCTGTTTGTCCTATTATTTGATTTCTTACTTGGCTACAATTTATTTATAGAGCGTGGAATACTTTGCAGTTGTCATAAGATAGACAAACGGTAACAGAACTGTGAACTATTTTTAAAGTTGTTTTTGCGTATTGATAAATTCCATGATGATAACATACAAGGTGCGGTTTCTTGTAAGGGAACAATCAGCGACAGGAGAGGTATTTTTAGAATTCAAGAAATGATAACAGCGATAATTTAATTAAAAATAATATGAATAAATAAGCAAAGAGCATCTGATGTAAAGATATAGGTATGGTGTGTAGGTTTAAATTAATATTACAACTTTCTATATTTACAAAATTAACAAGGGAAATTACAAATTAATTTTTTTTTACATGTAGTTGCAATTGTTTCTTTTAATTTTGTATATTTCAAAGTTTACCAAATATCAATTGTTTACCAAATATTTTTCTATATATGTACTCAGGTTCGGTTGCGCATGATTGATAAAAAATAATCACACGCAGCTGAGCATATGGGCGTTATTAACTAAGTTATGCCAATACTTTACATAATTGGACGATCTTAAGCAATAGCATTCTTCGCTGTTACTGTTATTCAGAAAACTCGTGAGTAGAGAAATATTCCAAGGTTATCCAGTTTGATTATTATAAAATAGTGTTGAACATTTTCCACAACATCTCATGCAGCTCTTTGTGTGTGTTAAACACCAACATGATTCCAGTTTGACATGCGGGTCTAGCTTGATCCAAAAAAGAAAGGGTTTTTTACCCCTTTTCGGAGCATATGGCCACAAAGCATCTCGGTTTGTATTTCCATGCATTTCCTATTGTAATGTCCCATCTCTTGGAGTATCGTTCTTGTCTTTTACTAATTTTCTATGATATCACTTTTTGTAAAATGTCATATTGTGATTAGTTAAACATTTTCATGTAGGGTAAAAATGCATTTAGTAGTGTTTTGTAATAAATAACATCATTCACCCCTACAAATTGCTATACATATAAATAAATTGCTTAAATACAACCATCAAACTAAATTCGATTTTAATTATCCCCCCCAAAAATAAAACCCATATCCAGCAACACTAGCAGGACCTAATCCCATTCTGTTCATTAATTTTATCCCTAACAAAATAAATGCCAACTCAACATTATTTCGGTTTTATCAATGTGATGTTACATAAATCTGTTTGACTAAGCATGCAATTTTCGCTTACATGAAATTCCATCTGCGCTAATAAAATGCACTGTCAACTGCTAATGTCAAATTCAATATTTACCCTCCAACGTGACACGCTTGTCAGGTGTAATTTGCCACATTACACAAATTGTTTTATTGGGCCACTCATGACGGGGGCACACGTGCTAATAATCATAATAACTTAATTAAAAGCATTGCAGTAGAGGCGATTATGGGATTATTATAAAATGGTGTTGAACATTTTCCAACACAGCTCGTGCAGCTCTTTGTGTGTGTTTTGAACGACAACATGTTTCCAGTTTCACATGCAGGCAGGTCTAGTTTATATGTTATGCATGTGGCTTCGAATCCATGACCATGTAATGGCAAAATGGACATTTGTAAATATTTAGGTTATTTGCCCCCCATTCATAGCCCTGGCAGCAATTCTACAAACATTTGTCGTTGTCAATAGCAATCGCACAGACAAATGTTTGTAGAGTTGATGATTTTGACTGTGCCATGTGTGGTGGGATTAAGCTGAAGCGTGGTACAGTGGAAGGATGAATGATGTTAGGAGATGTTCGAAGTAGTTTTGAAAATGATTATAAATTATATAGAAGGGAAAAGGCATGACAATGGTCTATATGGCCTTCGATAGCTCAGTGAAAGCTACGTAGACTAGCAATCCGAAGGTGCCGGGTTCGATTCCCGGCCGGGGCACTGGCCAAATCAACATCGATGAAAAATTAATTACTTTTCAAATACTTTCGGGTTCTCCAGCCTACAAAACTCATCCTAGATACTTCCACTACAAAAATCCAGATTGCGCAAGGACCAAGGAAAAAGGAAAATGATTTATCAACATCTCATATAAAGCAACAAGCCAGCTGGTGCCATCACAGGTGGAATTTAGCGGTTAAAACTCACAACAACAACACCTAACAATCCTTGACATAAACCTTGTTATCTACAAAGGAACGAAACAGAGTTGCCAATAATGATCGTATGATAATCGGACTATATGCCCGATCGAGTGACGATAAATTAAAAATCGGTATAAAGAATTATCGCTTCAGCTATCCACCAGCTGTTACAACAACAACAACAACAATGGTCTATAGTTTATGACAAGTTGCACAGTGTGGAAAATTTGAAAATTTTTTAATAAAAATTTTAACTTTCATAAGAAAATCTAAATTAATTTATAATAAATAAGCAAAGAGCATCAGGCGTTAAGATGTAGCAAACAGTTATTTCCTTCAAAGATTTGTGCGGCAACCTTTATTATGCAAGTAAAAATGATATCATTTGTAATTCATAATTATCATACTTGTTCCCACTGTTCTAACTCTGACCAGTGTGATTAGCCAAATGAGTGTGCTTTCACTTCTCTTATTAGCATACAAATATGCTAAGTCCACCTCTAGAGCACTTTAAAGCGACGTAGTACAATAGATTTGCATTAATATGTCAACATATGGATTTTAAAATAAAAATCGGGTTTTTGTTGGAATTATTTCTGTAACTTTTGAACAGATAATGGTATCTTGATGAAATTTAAAATAGTTAAAGCTGAGGTGTTTTTGAGATGATGTGGCTCTGTAATTGGTGTGGTGACACCAAAGTTGGTCACCTTGGGTGTTCAAAATTTCAAATGTTCGAGAAAATTGCATTTATAAACCGATTTAAAAGATTTTTTGCAGTTGGATATTGCTTTGAAAAACCTTCAAAAAACATGCTTTCATGTATATGTTATCTCATTAAGGACAATGAAATTTGATAAAATAAAAAAATAGAGTCATTTGTAGACGATTTAGTATTTTTGAGGTTGTAAGCTTAGTTTTTTTTGATTGTAAAGATAATTATATCATAAATTCGCTTATAACATTGCTGAAAGAATGACGTTGTTCCGATCAAAAGTTATAAGTATCACAAATAAAAATTTCCAAAATAATTTTTTTTCCAAAAAGGCGATTGTATTCTTTCGTTTGTAACAAAAACCTTCTTCCGTTGGGTGGCAATTTCTTTATTATTTCGTATAGAAATGTTCATGGCAGATGTATTTAATGCCAAATCTGAGTTATTTCAGCAAAATGGCACTCCGGCAAAAAAAGTCAAAAATACCCAATTTTTGAAAAAAAAAATTTTGTTTTTGAAAATTCTCAAATCGCAAAACGCCAACACGAAAGCTCATTATATATTTTATTGACCACATATGTGAACTTGTTCACCGTAACGTGTTTCAACTTCCCTGCCATAAGCAAAGACTATGTGGGCATTTTAGTACAATATTCGGAATTTTGGAACATATTTTCCCCGTTGTGGGAATTTGGGTATTTTGTTGTAAGGTATGGAAAAATACAGCTATCTGTTTTTTAAGGACAATTTTATGTACATTTTTCCAAAATTTCGAAAAGATATTCCAGTCCGTTTGAATTTTAGCCTATTTTTCATATAAGATATTAATTCTCCAAAAAATACTTTTTGACAAAATTTTACGTTTTACTCAGAATCATGCCCAATTTAAAAAAGGGCTGACAAAGGCTGACCATGAAATTAATATAATTTTGTTCGTAATTTGTTAGAGGATACACAAAAATAAAAATTGCGCTGGTGTTTTGTGGCGTAAATAATATGCTAATATCTACAGCAGCAAATAATAAGAATTTGCATAAAAATTAAAGTTCATACTTTTAGAAGTTGTAGTTTTTGTATTCACCGCTTCACTTGACTTCTAAATAAGAAATAAACTTTTCACAGAACTGTGTGTTTGCACCTACGCCAGCGCACAAAATTATTTTTTTTTTGTAAAACCGTTATAATATTCTAACTGCACAAATATCTAGCTTTAATTACAGTAAAATATATTTCGTTTTGAAGTACATATATTTTGGGATTTTGTGCAGATAGATTGCTAATCGGAACCAGTGTGCGACGTAAGCAAGTAGTTGTAATAATTTTGTTTATGTAAAATATTTGGGCAATTCCACAGAGTGATCAACAATTTGTGGCATATAAACTTTATTAAATTCCCTAATTTCGCAAATAAAAAAAAACCATGGAATTGCCGCTGTATGTATATGGACATAGTTATAGAAATAATGGCACGTACAACACATGTCACGTTCGAACCACTTAAAAATTTAGTTTAAAAAAACTACCCTTGGTATTTCTAACGGCTAATGAGGATTTGAAAACTTTGTATTTTTTAACATTTTAAAATTTTAATCTTCAAAATATTGCTTTAGATTCCGCTCAATCTTTTATTTTAAAAGATGTCCTCGAAGAATACTTCTGTTTCAAACCCCTCATTTTTTTGTCCTTATTTTGTAATCAATATTTCGCCTAAAAAAGACTAACACAGTACAACACAAGATTTTGGGACTTAATTCTGAGAACTATACGTAAATGTAGCCCCAAAAAGAAGAAGTTCTGCATGATTCGTTTTATCATAAGAATTTAATAACGATTTGAAGTTAGTAAGTATCGTATAGGGTAATTTGTCACGTTTTAGGCTCTTTTGTTATACTGTGGCGTATGATTTTCATAAGAAATATTCCACGTAGATCATACGCCACGGAATACAACAGTTTTATTGTAACTGCTACAAAATAAACTCAGTTGAAAATCATTTGATGAATGAAATAGTGAAATTGTTGCATATGTAGGGGAAATGCCAGCAACGTCATGTCATATAGCGGAACCTTACGTAATTACTTTATTTACTGAAAACTCTTATGAATTCTGGAAAATTTGGAGTACTGGAAAGCTTATTATTAGATGTATTCTGCGAATCTTGGTAATGAGGGGAGAAATAGAATTCACATATATGTATAACTTGGGAGAGCTAATGTTCTATTTTTCCAATTATTGGTAATAGTTTGTCATGTAACTTCATCAAAATGCAAATAATGTGAAGCTAAAGAAAAATACAAATATGCATGTTGCAACCAAATAAAATATCGCATATAATAAAACTGTATATTACATAAACATAAACACATAAACAACTCCGGTCTAATTTCATTAGTCATTGAGTTTAAGCTCAGTTTAATATATATGAGTCTGAAATTGTAAGTTTGAACTACCGATTAATTTGGCTGTGCTTAATTCTCAACACAAACGCAGTAAGCCCTTCCATATCTGATTCACGGGATGTAAAGGTAAAATTTGTGTGTATTTTGCACTTTCTTACAGTTACTAGTTTTTTTGAGGACGATTGTAATATGCATCAAAAATAAAATGTAGCATAAATCACCTCAAAACCCCAACACGTAAATTTCCAAAGTAACAAATTAATTACTTTTGTTAATTAAACAACAGCAACAACAGCAGTTACAATAACCACGAGGTTTTCAAAGGAAACTGTTGAGTGCTAACAATAAAAACTCATTGCCTACATTCTTTTTTGACAGGCGGAATTTTTACTATTCATTCATCAATTCAATTGAAAATACAAACTCAGCAAAAAAAATATGCTCTGTTAATGTTGCAATGTAAACGAACATATCGTTGAGAACACTGTCTCTCACATAACCAGATGGAAGTTTAACATAACAACATTTGTTCTCGATGTATGTTGTCAGAGATCTGAGAAAAATTCAGGATAAAGCTTCACTCATTGCTTGTGTAAACTCCGAGAGAAAAATATCCCAAAAGAGATGTTAACATAACAGATATCCGTTAATTGTTACCAACTCTTAACATTATATGAGTGTGGGATAAAGTCAACGTTGTGGTATTCAACTTGTGTGATGGTTATGCCAACAGAGTTATATGTTACTTGTGAAAGGGAAATGTGTTTCTATGCAGTTACCAAAATACTTGGGTTGCTATAACAAATAAAATTTGTTCACAGAGGCTGCATTTGACTGAGAGGCAATGAGAAACCTTATTTAAAAAAAAAAAAATTAAACAAAGTTGGACAGTCCTCTTGTATTATTATTACTTAATAACCGATAAAATCGTTAAGTTGTAAAAGAAAACATTGATGATTATTTGATGTAAAATTCACATTGAACCATTATTTTATATTATAAATATTAAAAAAAATTTCATCTTTCAGGATGATGACAGTCATTAAAACAACAATTAATGTATGTCATATAAACAATTCCATAAAAATATAATTGGTTTTCAATGAGGGCAGGTCGATGTTGCAATGAAATAGAAAAGGCTATATTTGACACTTTAATGAAATATTTTTTTTTAATTTAAAGGGCTCAATAAGTATTACACTATGGAAAAAATTAAATTTATTTAATTTAACTATTCCCACATTGAAATTTAAAAATTATTTTGTATACTTATACTATGTATGTTATTCAAATAATCCCCTTCGTATCTAGCCTGTGTAGAACAATGGCTTTTAAATTATTTTACAACTGCACGTGACACCACAATGAGTGTCAAAATTTATATTTGCTTTCAAGTTGAGAATCCTCCTCACCAGATTAATAAATTGCCTGGAGATTGTCACATTAATTATAATACCGCAATCGGAAAAGAGTTACTAGCATGTTGGTATAATATTTAATGCAAGTGAAATACATATACATTAGACCGACTCACCAAAAAAAGTATCTTCGGTCCACCCCCCACAATATACCTTGGCATGTTTTATGATGAATCCCAATTCGAGTCTAGGATTAAGATCCAGTGAGCTGGACCGTTTTTAAAATATGCCTTTTTTGAGTTTTTTTTTAAGATTTCTCATATTTAACTAAAGACTATATGCGCAATATTAGTATCATAGGAAAGAGTTTTTAAAGATGTATCCAACGGTATGAAAAACATGCCCGAAAATGTCCTGACTTCTTCAGGAATATTCTGCAAAAATACGGATTTTTAATTTTTTAGTAGCTAAATTTTTCTGAATTAAATGTCAGATTAACATATATTTATCCTTAGTTGATTGAAGTAAACATGTGTTTCAGCTTTTTTCCCTAACAATTTTATTTTGTGTACACTGCACATTTTAAGAATAGGTTTCTGATCTCCACGCAAGACCTACATCGTCAACTAAATAATTTTTTAAGTAAATACAAGTCAGTTTTCTTGTGACACGGTGTATTACGAAAAAATATGCCTTGTCTTAATATGAATTCCGTTTCTCGCGAATTAAATAGTATAAATTCAGAAAAATGTCGCTACAAAAAAACTAAAAAATCCGTGTTTTTTTGCAGAATATCGCTGAAAAATGGCCCTGACAAGTCCTTTTGGGCATGTTTTTGCGTCTTTAAAAACTCTTTCCTATGATACTAATATCGCACATATTGTCTTTAGATAAATATCATACATCTTTGAAAAACTCAAAAAATACTTTTTTTAAAAACGATCCAGCTAAA
Source organism: Muscina levida (assembly GCA_964034835.1). NCBI lineage: Eukaryota > Metazoa > Arthropoda > Insecta > Diptera > Muscidae > Muscina > Muscina levida. Next base: position 2,775,337 of record OZ035880.1, read on the forward strand.
TGGATCTTAATCCTAGGCACGAAATTTTTTGGGATTCATCATAAAACAAGCCAAAGTAAATTTTGGGGGGTGGACTGCAAATACTTTTTGAGGTCCCATACAAAATGAGTCGCTCTAATATACATATATTACGTCTATATTTTTTTAGGGTAGAATTGAATTTTTCTCTGCTTGTAATTTTTTTATATGGGAGTATAAATCTAACAGACCAATATTTAGACATACAAATATACACGTGTTATTTAATTTGTAATTAGTATTTTATTTTATTATTCTGTCAGTTCATATAAATAATAATTACGATGCATTTGTTTTAATGACCCATGTGAAATTGCACCGATAGCATCACTTAAAAGTTGATAAAAGGGTACTAAAATTTACTCATAATGTTTCTGTTTAAAATATTCCTAAGTGTGTCATATGTAAAATTAATACATTCACAGCATTTAAATTGCTGTATTTGTGTTACTTAAATTACAGAGCTCAACATTTATTAGCTCATTGATTTGGGGCCCAATTCTGAGAACTGCATCTGAAAGTAGCCCCAAAAAGAAGAAGTTCTGCATCATTCGTTTTGTCAAGTTACATGCCATAATAATTTAATATCGATTTGAAGTTAGTTTGTATCGTATAGGGGAATTTGTCACGTTTTAGGCTCTTTTGTTTGACATAACTCGAGAACCACTAGTCTGATTTAGCTGAAACAAATTAAAAAAAAATGAGAATTACAATTCTTTTAATCTGTACATATAACATTTCCCTACATAAGCAACAGTTTCACTTCACCATTCATCTACGGCTTTTGAACTGGGTTTATTTTGTAGCAGTTACAATAAAACTGTTGTACTCCGTGGCGTATGATTTATGTAGAATATTACTTATGATAATCATACGCCACCACCTAGTATTTATGTTATATCAAACAAAAGTGCCGAAAACGTGACAAATGCCCTTATACGACACTTACTAACTTCAAATCGATATTAAATTATAATGGCATGTAACTTGACAAAACAAATGATGCAGGACTTATTCTTTTTGAGGCTACTTTCACGTGCAGTGCTCTCAATTGAGACCAAGAATCATGTGGTTGTACTGTGACATTTAGTTTATATCATAGAGTTTTAATTTGACTGTTGATAATTATGAGTGTTTTAAAAACGAGTTTTTTGTGAGAGTAAGGCAAATGACGTAATTTTGATATATGTCACAATTGCATCACCAACTCCCTTTGTTATGGCTTCTACACCATCAACGCAAACCTTTATTGCATCATCAACTCCCTTTGCTATGACTTCTCCACCATCACCGCAAACCTTTAACTATGACTATTCGCGTCAGTCGAGAACACATTTCGTTTGCTTTCCAACTTCATATGTTTATGTGAATTATATTTTTCCTTTGATTGCCAAAATTTTAAGAGTATAAACACATACACACCTACTATGTTACCTTTGAAATACTTAAAATTTCCTTGAATATTACAAAGTTTCCAGTAAATATGGCAATTACAAAAAAAAAAAAAAAATAAATTGAATTACGGTTGGCACATCTCTCAGCAGTTACTTTGGTTTATGATGCATGAAATAACTTTACTTGTATTTCTACGAACAGCAGTGACGATTTCCGAAATTTGGAAGCACAGCTTGTATAATGGTTAAATATTTAACAACTACAATCATAAGTTTTTAAATAAAGCAGCTACAAGAATTTTTGTATTAAAAAAAACAAAAAAAGATTATCCATAAAGAGATTAAGGTTTATATTTCTCTCGGTTCACGTCCCAGAATATATTCAATTATTGCTAGCTTTTATAAAATTCATAACAAATCACTGAACTAATACATAATTAATTTCTTTTTATGGGCCCTTCATGTCCCTATAAACTGCTATTAGCTATCCATTCATTTGGCCAACAAGTTACTAACATGAACAGGGACATCTTTTAATTTATTTCCTTTTTCTATAGTCGTACTATTTTCCAGGCACTTTACTTTACAGCATTTCCCCTTCACACAGAACACGAAACAGCTGCATGACAGCATTCGCAATGTCTGGTGCAAGGACACACAAAAAAACATTGCACAAAGTTTTTAGCATGCAACAAGAAGCGTGACTTTGGTGGAATTTAACTAAGCTGCAATGACCGGGTAAATGAAAAGTTCTTCCTTTTTGGTGCTATGACAAAACGATGAATAACAATGAAACTGTTGACTGCATAATGAAGCAGAAGTAGCAGTGTTCTTTTTATTTAGGCGTGCGACAAAGTGTGGCAAACAGAATGGAGGCGGACAATTTTAAGTCACTCAATGAATTGAGCACAACTCTTACAAATGCAATAAATTATGAAAAAGTAAGAATGCGTTGAAAGATTTTCGTGTGCCAAAAAAAATACAAATTTAACTCACTTAAATTTTTCTCCTAATCATAATGTGCTTTTTGCAGAATTATGCGACAAATCAAATGTTTATCTGGTTATCAAGTTATCTAATAGTAATATTATAAGTAGTGCTCAAACTACATTGTACCACTCATTCAGCTTGCTTATCATAGAAAAATCCCTTTTATTTAATAAGCCACTTATTTTATGCACATGTCCCTCTGACACCGACCCAATGCATTGTACCTACACATACGGGAAATGACAATCTTTCCTTCTAAGTGAGCGATCATTGCAATGAAATCAATGTATGTACATAGAAAGAAACATGTTGATTAGAAAACCTGTTCGAATATAATTTGTACACACTGTGTCGAAGGAATTCATTACGAAAACATTCAGCCTGTGCAAGGTAACTATTGCAAATACTTAACTTGAAATAAAATACAATTCCTAAATTAGTTTTAACGCAAATATTTCATGAATTATGTTACCAACGTAGTATTTTCGCCCACGGCATAGAATGTGGTTGGAAATTTCTTAAGTAGTTAGGTATTAAGAGCTTACCAAAGATTGTTGAAATTAGTTGAATTGCTTTCACAATATCTAAAACTGTTAAGTAAATGGAAACTAGTGATTTTGATTTCCCGGCATTTTTCATTTCCCGGGAAATCGGGATTTTTATATCATTTCCCGGGATCCCGAAAAATCCCGCTCCAAAACAAAAATAAATAAAAATGCCTTTATCTATTAAAAAAACTCTCTTTATTTTAATACAAACAAACAAATATGAAACGAAACATAAAATCAATTTAAAAATCTCGTGTTATGGTTTATCTAAAAAGTTGTTAATACTTAGACAAGCTGTCATCGTTAAACCTGTATATGAGCAATCTCATTATAGACTTAAAGAGGTGCACGAAAGGAATTTTCGAAACTCATACTTTTAGGGGGGAAAAAGGTCTAACAAGTGAGAAAACCGGTTACATTTTCCAGGCCAAACGGTAAAAACTATCATCGGGGAATTGTATCTTAGCAAGCTTCTTAAAGAACAAGAGGGCTGCGAGATTATAAGAAATTCGTTTTTTGTGGTAAAAAGGAATAAAACCGGTAAATGTAGAATCACAAAAATCCATATGATAATGCTTCTTATAGAATTTGAGAACTGTATGAGGAGATTTAACAAATTGTTTCCCCTTAAAGATAAACCAAACCAAACCAAACCCAGACCAAACACCTTAAGGTAAAATGGCGAATATGGGACGGATATTTATTTTAGTGAGTAGTTGTGCGCTATGACTTTATATCAAATTGGTAACAACACCCAGACCAAATGGCTAAAGGAGGAATCGCGGCAATTAGATTTAACACTTATTTTGTAGGGTTATTGTGAAATATGATGGGATTTTTTTTTTTAGGAGGTACGTTAAATCCCATCGGATCGTCAAATGTCGTCGCATTCGGTATGTGGTGCTTCCACTAAAAACCTCCTCCTCCTCCTGATAATTTCTCTATCCGGAACAGAGAATCAGGGTGGTTAAGCCACGGTCATTTGTGGTCTGCGTCCAGGTGATGCTCTCATCCAGATCAACCTTCTTTGTCTTAAGGACATACTCTGTATATTTACCACCTTCTTTCAGTTTACTTTTCCTCGTAACTATTTTACTACTACTATATGTTCAACAGTTACGTGTCCAATCTCCTGATCCAGTTTAATTTTTTCGTTCCGCCACCGACTGCAGTTTAAGAACGTATGCTCTGCGTCGTCAATATCTCCGTCACCATATAAACACCCTTGACTTTCACATTTTCCTATAACAAATAGGTATTTCCAGAAATAGCCGTTTCCCGAAAGCATTTGAGTGACATAGTAGTTGACCTCTCCCTCTCTTCTATGGTACCACTCATCTATTCTCGGTATTAGTTTCGCCGTCCACCTTCCTTTCACGCTGCTACTCCATTTCTCCTGCAATTTCTTGAGGGTTTCTACTCGTAGCTGGCCTGTATCTACTTCGTTGCCTTGCCTTAGTTTAACCCATGTTTTCACTCTCTCTTCAATTAAAAGGTCTATGGGGATTGTGGTGCTTATGACACAAACAGCTTCCTAGGGAAAAAGAGGGTGAAAGTGTTATCATCGCTCTTACCAAATACCTAAAGGTACAACCATCCAGTACACCAATAAAGAAAGTTATATGTCAGTCAATCGGCTTAAAAATATTGTTTTAGAATATATGTCTATCTATAAGTAAGTATATAGGGACCGGCCGTGGCATAGTGGTTAGAACACGCGACTACCATGCGGGAGATCGCAGGTTCAAACCTGGCTCCAGTAATTTTAAAAATAAATGTACAACACATGATTTTGGGACTTCATTCAGAGAATTGCACGTTTTGTCAAGTTTGCTGCATTAATAATTTTATTAATTTTTAGCACTTTTTATATATTTTAACACGATTATGTCTCGCATTGGGGTTTGGCTTTTTCTAATAAAACATTATTAAAAATAAAAATTGTGGGTTAAACGTTATTGTGTCTCAATAAGCTTTTTATTAAGGTCATAGCATACTATGTGACGGTATGAAGGTTACCCATGCCAGAGCGTATGAGTTATGTGGATTTTTATTTATTACTCATACGTGAATCAGTATATACGAAAGTAAGGGTAAAGCGCGTTCAGACACAAGACGTCTGTCAAAAAAATTGTCTGTCAGAAGTGTTATCGATAATGAATTGCTATAACATTTGTTCAATATTGTAAACACATTGAATACATACTGGAACTTATCATCAAAATAATTGATAGTTTTACAACAACGAGAAAATTCCCACATAGTTTATTATTAAAGTAAACTAAATTATTTATTTTATGGCTTACATATTAAGGCTCACGCTAATGACTAGCATACACATAGCGTTTTGTGTATTTATTATGTTTGTTCCGCATTTTTTCTCCTTTTCAATATTTATACCTTTGCTTTAGACACAAAACAAATATTCCGTACGATATACCGAGATATAACCGTGTTAAAATATAGAAAAAGTGGTAAAAATCCACATTGAGCAAAAAAATTCATATTTCCTTTAAATTTTTAATACAGCCAATTTGACAAAACGAATGATATTTTTCTTTCTTATTTTTGGGGCTACTTTCACATGGAATTCTCAGATTTGTATCCCGAATCAATTGGCTGAAAAATGTTGTACTATGTAGTTTAAAACAAAATTTACATTATTGATTGTATACTTGTCCCTTCGATATAGGCAAATAATATGCTAAGATTTCTTAGGACTGAAATGGATTGGAAGAAGATGTTAAACAGAATATCGAAAATTGTTGTTGCTTCGTAATCAGCAAAGTCATAAAATTTTTGCTTATTTAAAACAAATTCTTTAATAATTCGTTTACATATTTTTCTTTAAAACTGACAACCAGCAATAGCGATGTTTCGCAGGTACACACGCCTATACATATATTATATTTCATCGAATATGAATTCTTCATCTCATAATGTTCTAAGAATTCTTAAGAAAACTAACGATTAATAATCGACCTTTTTTTATGTTAACATCATTATGAGAGGAGTGATAGTGCTGCACTTCTGGATACTGATGGCAGTGATTATGTGCCTGATGCATATCATGAGGTTGATGATTGGTAAAAAGAATGCACGCAATGCATGTAAACAATTTCTGCCTTACTTATTAAACTGCTTTATATATTTTTCTCTCCTATCCTTTCAGATGAATGTTGGGTGTTTGTGAGTTTGATTTGTTATACAGTTATTTTCCTACACACTTATCCATAGCTATTTCTCCGTATATTTTGCAACGAATGTTATCTGATTGCTTTGATTGCCTAGTTATAATAGAAGAATAACAAACTAGAATCAACATAAATAATTTGAATCTTGTAATTTTTAATGTAGTTTGTGCATTATACAAAGACATACATAAAATGCGCTTAAAGTTTAATACGATGTCATATAGTTATTAGACGCATTTGCAAATACATAGCGTTCTTATATGTTCTTTGAAATTAAAAGTATAAATAAAAAAGTTTTTACCAGTAGCTGGTATGTTCAAGTGGATTTAAATAGTTTTAAATGTTTTAAATAGTATCTGTGGTCACAGTCCATAACTGCTTTCAGTTTTTTCTGGACAGCAATTTAGTGTTGCAAATCCTTAATGAAAATCAGGATTCTGTTTAGATTTTTTTGTTAAACTCTCTTGGTTCTATGGTAAAGTATTTTTTTTAAATACTTCGTAAACAAAGATAGTTGTTTATGTAAGTATGTTAGCTCGATTTTTGATACAAACTTAATGTTGTCCTAACTCAAGTTAGACTGTTATGGATGTGACCATAGTTAGCACTGAAAATTAAAATATTTTCTTCTTTCCTTTTCAAAGAAATCTCCATAAACAAATTTAGCAAATGCGATATTAGCTCCTTTTGTTAACTGTGCATTTCATATACATTATAATACAAAGGGTTATTATAAAATGTCAGATAAGCCATTACTTAACTTACTTAATTTCCCTTTGCACCCCATGAATGAGGTATGGGATAGCTTCTCGCGTTGTTGTGAATTAACACGCTTTCTATTTTTAGATTCACAACTAATGGCACCTACTTATTTATCGACGAATGCGAACGTCACTGTTTTGAGAAGCTCTTACTAGACACGACGATTGAATCGACGCTTAATACTGCGAAGTTGCTGTCAAACAACATTCGAGGGGAGCCGACAATGAAAGAAAATTTTATTTATTTTTTTTCTTTTAAGATGACTGGAGCCAGGTTTGAACCTGCGATCTCCCGCATGGTAGTCGCGTGTTCTAACCACTATGCCACGGCCGGTCCCATTAGTGTTTTTTTTTGGTACTCCCCTATGTTCGACATGACACCTTCCAAATTTTGCCTGTTTTTGAATGTTTTCCGGATTTTTCTAATTGTGTGTGTGCGAAAGGCATGTCAGCTTCATTATTCACATTCGCTTGTTTGTTTGACTCCATTGTATGCAATACCCTGGTTCGACTTTTGTTCCGTTAACGAGCAGCTTTAATTAAATTTTCTTTTCTGCTATTACAAAGAGAACACGAACATATTTTAAACTTACATTGAAAGCAAGGTGGGATTTTTTTTTTTTGCAAAAAAAAAACAACAATATTTTTTGTTGGTTTTCAATAACAGTAACATTATTTGCTTACAAATTGTTCCCTGTGGCCATGTAGGTACAACGCCGTTGGTTTTATCGTCAGTGGTTGGTAATGTAATTCCTTTACACAACATCATTCATCTCTCGCTTAAAAGTTCACAACAATAACAACCAAAGTTAAAATCATATTAACAACACAATAAACCACCGCTGCCATGTATAAGCGATTATTTTACCGAAAGGTAAACAATTTACAAAATATTAAATTTATGTACACGTATATAATCATCTCTATAGACAGATTTACCCAGTCACCTTTATGGAAACTGTTGTAAACCCCTTAAGTCCCCTACCACATTTCCATTTTAATTTCCTTGACAATAGCTGTGTATGAACATTTTTTGGGAGAAATATGAAAGGTTTTGTTGTGGTACATTTGGTGAGGATTTAAAAATTTCAAGCGATAAATACATTAATGTTTAAATAAATTTACACAATATGGGTTGACATAGGTATGTGGGCATATCAGCTGATATATATCAGCGGTACATCATTGTAGCTCATTATCCATTACGTAAGTTAAACATATCATGATTATAATCAATTGTGGTAAGATAGGGATTGTTAACAGGGATATATTAAGTTTTTGCTACGGAAGTCAGAAGCATTATTCACGCATCTGTGAATCGTAATATGACCGAATTGTCATTCGAGGTGACAACACTATGCAACACCACAAAAACAACACATCGCATTCCCACAATTACAAAATTAATTGAAATGTTTTTTCCAAAATTTCTAGATTAATTTATCATATATCACGATTAGCCGTGTATGGAAGGTTACAAACCCACGTCAAAGAAATGCCCCCAGGATGCTGTAGAAACTGCAGACATATCAGTTGAGAGATGTAGCACCCTATAAGAGATATACAAACAAAGCACGATAACAGACGTTTGCACCGCCACTTACCATGTACAATAGTGAATCTAAATACAGTAAAACATCAATCAAAATCGGTTAGGAGACTTAGAAGTAGTTTAGTGGGAAACGCTCATATAGAAGACTTATATAACTATATAAAGACTCTAGAACCAAATCTAAGTCATATTTTTATCTATAATGGGATGATTACGCAATAGCATAGATATATCAAAATTCTTCCATTCTACACTGATGTAAATGGCCTTCAATGCTTCCATAATTGAGGTATCACAATGTCTGTCTACAGAATTAGTGAAATCAGCAAAATAACAGCAACGAGTAACGCGTTTCCTTAATATTTTCAGAAATATGCTCTTGCGCTCCAGATATCACACTGGATCCAATGTCGTCATATGTGGTGTTTTTTAGACGGAAAAAACTTCTGATAGGTATAACTGTGAAACTAGCTGCCCCAAACGAAATGTAGGATATATTAACTTTGTTCTACCATTTGCAACGCCTATAAGGAGGCATGCTAATTATGACAATACTATCCTATTAATATTATAAATGTGATTATCTGTCTGTTTGTTGCTCAATCACGCCTGAACCAAATTCAATGAAATTTGGAAGACAGTTAGTGTACTATTTTGAAATTACCGTAGGCTATAATTTTTTATATAATTATATTTTATAATATAATTTTTGATCCTATGGGCGAAGTAGGCGTGGCAAAACTTTTCTTAGAGCTAGGCAGATAAAATTTGATACACATATAGTACTCAGACACCCGATTATGAATATGCAGACGATATTTTAATTTTGAACCAGTAAGCGGAGTGGGCGTGGCAAAACATATTTTTAGAGCTACGGAGATAAAATTTGATACACAGATAGAACTCGGCAACATGAAAATTAATATGCAGACGGAATTTTAATTTTGGATCAATGGGCGGAGGGGGTGTGACAACAGTGTATTTTAGCCCTAGAGAAGTAAAATTTCTTACATAGATAGTACTCGGCTACACGAATATGAATATGCAGACGAAATTATAATTTTGGATCAGGGGGCGGATGGGATGTGGCAAAACTGTATTTTAGTCCAAGAGAGATAAAATTTTATAAACAGATAGTATTCGACAACATGAATATTAATATGAAAACAAAATTTAAATTTTAGATCAGTGGGCGGAGTGGGCATGGTAAAACTGCATTTTGGCCCTAGAGATATACAATTTGACGTCCAGAAAGCTCACAGCAATAGTAATACGACATTTTAATTTTTGATCATTGGGGAAAGGGACGGGGTAAACTGTATTTAAGTCCTAGAGAGATAAAATTGATACATAGATAGTATACGACAGCACGAATATTGGGACCGGCCGTGGCATGATGGTTAGAACACGCGACTACCATGCGAGAGATCACAGGTTCAACTCCTGGCTCCAGTCATCTTAAAAAAAAAGAACAAATTTTCTTCCAATGTCGGCTCCCCTCGAATGTTGTCGACAGCAACTTCGCAGTATCAGTGTCGAGTCAATCGGCATGTCTAGTAAGAGCTTCTTAAACAGTGACGTTCGCATTCGTCGATAAACAAGTAGGTGGCGTTAGTTGTGAATCTAAAAGTAGAAAGAGGGTTAATTCACAACAACGCGAGAAGCTATCTCATACCTCATTCATGGGGTATAAGAGGGAAATTAAACGAAATTCAATTTTTAGATCAGAAGGTGGCCTGGAAAAGTTGTATTTTAGTCCAAGAGAGATAATAGTTAACACCTAGATAGTACACGTCAACTTTAATATGAATATGCAGACGAAATTTTTGATTTTGGATCATTGGGGGAAGAGGGCCTGGTAAAACTGCATTTTAATTCTAGAGAGATAAAATGTGATACACAGATAGTACTCTGAACTTCAGGTTCAAATTTTCAAACGAAATTTTTATTTTCAATCAATGGCCGAAGAGGACGTGGCAAAACTGTATTTTAGCCCTAGAGCGATCGTTTTTGATATACAGATACCAAAAAGAACACTTTATTTTATTGAAAAGTACATTTATTGTACCAAAAATAAACATTAATTGTATTAAAAAGTATAGTTTATTGTACTAAAAGTATAATTATTGTACCAAAAGTACAATTTATTGTTGCAAAAACTGATTTTATTGTAAATAAATTTACATTTATTGTACCATAAAGAACATTTACGCTACCAAAGAGTACCTTATTGTTACCAAAAAGTAGAATTTGTTGTTTTGAAATGTACTTTTATTGTACAATTAATTGTACCACAGAGTACCTTTATTGTAACCAAAAGTACCTACAATATACTAATAAGTACTTTTATTGTACCAAAAAATAGTTTCATTGCCAAAAATTATTTTTACTGTATCAAAAAGTACTTTCATTTTCACCAAAAAGTACTGTTGTCAAAGCAAAGAGCAAGGATTAGAAGATTTTTTTCTTAAATTCATAAATTCATAATATTTTTAAATTTTATATGCCGACACATCTGACAATGTCAGGGACTATGAAGACAAACATTTTATTTCCGATCGATAGGCAGGGAAAATGTTGTTATGTAAATGTATGTAAGGTAATGTTGGTATACAGATAGTAGTACTTGGCGCTATATATATGAATTTGCAGACGGATGCTTAATATCGGTTAGTGAGACGTGGTGGTTACGAATTGTTTAAAAACCGTACAAGAACGTTTAAAAATACGTGCTAAATTTATTATAAGCATTCGTCAAGTAAGCGAAGCATTGCCGGGTCCACTTGTATCTATATATATAAAAATGTATAGTAATTCATCAATTGAGAACGGCTGGACCGATTTTGCTGAAATTTTTTTTCAGTTGTTCGTAATTGCCAGGAGAAGGTTTATGTAAAAGAAAATTTTGGGAAAATCCTCTGGAAAAGCCGGAAAATTAGAAAAACTTAAAATTGCTTTTTTGTATGGAATTTTGTAACGAATTGTTACGAATGATTTTTCGAATGGAAAAATAAAAAATTTCTTTGAAAAATTCGTAAAATTCCGGAAAAATTCGAAAAATTGTAATACTATTTTTCGACAAAATTTTGCTTTTTGTCGTACGATTTGATAGTTTTGAATGATGTAACTTGCGAAAAATTTCGGATAATTATTCCGACATGACTTTCCGAATGGAAAAATAGATAAATTCTCGATGGAAAACTCGGAAAATTCCGAAACAATTGAAAATTTTGAATTTTTTCGGCAAAATTTTGCATTTCATCGCCTGATTTGAGGTAAATCGCAAATTAAATTTTTGTCGGTTTTCGAATGGAAAAATAGAAAATTTTAGTTGGAAAATTATCGAAAATGCCAAAAAAATTTCTTTTTTTTCGACAAAATTTTGCATCTTTTCGTATGTTTTGGTAATTTTGGGCGATGTAAATGTGAACAATTTCGAACAATTATGACTTTTCGAATGGAAAAATAAAAATATATTGTTGGAAAACTCGGAAAATTCCAGAAAAAAATTTTATGATTTGGATGCCTTCGACGAAATCTACCATTGTAACTCTTGATTTGATTATTTCGTTGTGTATAAAATGTGTGTGAAAAATGTATAGAAATTTATCAAGAGAGAACGTTGGCCCAGTTTGCTTTATTTTTTTCAATTGTTCGTAATTGGCAGAAATTTTTTATGCCAGAAAATTTTGGGAAAATCCTTAGGAAAACCCAGGAAATTTGAGTGCAATTGTAACGAAATGGCTTTTTTGGAATGCAAAATAGAAAATTAGCGCAAAAAATTACATTTTTTTATCGACGAAATTTTGCAGTTTTCGGATGATTTGGTGATTTTGATGTTAGTTGGAAAATTTAACGAGATAAATTATATCTGTATATAAAAAATGGTGTAAAAAATGTATAGTAATTCATCAATTGAGAACAGCTGGACCGATTTGAACCGAAATTTTGGGAAAATCTTTCGGAAAAGCCGGGAAATTGGAATAACCGAAAATTCCTTTTTTGTATGAAATTTTGTGTGCAATAATTGCGAATGACTTTTCGAATGGAAAAATAGAAAAATATTGTTGGAAAATTCCGGGAAAATTCGAAAATTTTTAATATTTTTTTCGAAAAATTTCAGATAACACTATGTCACAAAATTTCAAAAGTTTCTGTATCCGGGACATTTAATAATAAATTTTAATGTAAAATTTCACGCTGAATTCAAATCTGCTCTCAGATATGTGGAAAGTAGAACAGATTTTGAGATATGGTCCAATTTCCATTTTTAGTGTTTTGAGAAAAGGTAGGTCTACTAAAATGCCGTTTTCTCTGGCAATAATTCACCGATTTTACTGAACTGTAACAAAAATAAAAGATAATAAAATTATTTCTTAAAAAAACGATAGTTGATTAAAAGCCAATTATTAATGACGAAGTTATGGCACATCAAAGTTGAATTTTTGTAAAAATTTTAATGATTTTTCAAGTTTTCGCTGCTTTTAATAAAGTTTTTTTCCGTGTTTCCGTAAAAATTGCTCCGGTTTCAGACTATTACATGATAGAATAATATGTTACAAAAATTGTTTGCCCTTGGTCATCAAAATAGGTTGAAAAATAAACGCTACATTCACAATTAAGTACAGATACCTCTTCTTGAGAGTAGTAGTAATTGTTGTTTTGCTTGCTCTCCGAAATATAACTCAAGTTTTTTGTTAAACAAGTCACATAGGAATATCTAAAAAAAAAATTGGTTTATTTTACTAAATACTGCAAATGCGGAAAGATTTTTTATCCGATTTTGATGACCAAGGGCAAAAAATATTTGTAACATATTATTCTATCATGTAATAGTCTGAAACCGGAGCAATTTTTACGGAAACATGGAAAAAAACTTAATTAAAGGCAGTGAAAATTTAAAAATCATTAAAATTTTTACAAAAATCCAACTTTGAAGTGCCATAATTTCGTCATTAATGATTGGATTTTAATCTACTATCGTTTTTTTAAGAAATAATTTTATTAACGTTTATTTTTGTTACAGCTCAGTAAAATCGGTGGACAAAATCCAGAGAAAATGGCATTTTAGTAGACCTTCCTTTTTTCAAAACACTAAAAATGGAAATTGGACCATATCTCAAAATCGGTTCTACTTTCCACATATCTGAGAGCAGATTTGAATTCAGCGTGAAATTTTACATAAGGGTCAACTATTTAGAAGCCGGGATCAAAAATTTGTTGCATTGTGTAATTATTCCGACATGACTTTCCCAATGGAAAAATAAACAAATTCTTGGTGGAAAACTCGGAAAAACTCAACAAATTTCGATTTTTCGCATAGGACATGGTTGTTTTTAGGTAGAGTTATTTACTAGACTATTGCCTCCTATTAGACAATCAAACTTTGGCAACGTACGCGTCGTGCTATAATTACTCAGAACGTCCGTAATAATCAAACGCAAAAAGAACGTGCCAAAAAAAATTAATGGAGACGTGCCCATATTGCACAGTTTCGCGCTGCACAATCACCACCTCAAATTTTACAAAATTTTACTAGAAGAAGACCAGTCGTAAATATAGACTTGAATCGCGCTGCTTTTGAATACGATTCCACAATCGCCTACGAAGATCTTCGCTGCGTTGATATCGGTTGATTGTCTATTTGCCAGCATTGCAATGCATTGAAGTTACAATCTGAAACTCCGGGCTTATGATGCGCTGGTGGCAAGGTGAAATTGCCGTTTTGACTCATCCGCCAGTGCCATTGTAACATATTCCTTTCTCTATGGAATAGAGAAAATATAAAACACGAAATGATCGAACAACTGCAAAATTTTCTGCATTAGATACAATTATAGTGTTCAAATACTTGAATTTTTCAGATAACCGGTTTCCAGTTTATTAGAAAAATACCTTTTTTCAACAATTCGGTTTTCGAATACATGATTTAGTAGATTTACGATATTTTAACTTAACATATAAGTGCAATCTACATGATGTACTCACAAACTTTAAAGGCGTTTTCTGTAAAGTTTTCATTTTATACATACCTTGGTTTAGAATATGCATGTTAACCACGTTTCTACCATTCCTTATGAATATCGACGGCGTGCTACTCATTTAGAGGTGAGATCCCAATCTATTTTAAGATGAGATCCCAACTGTATCCTTTTTGCGATCAAACATTTTTGATAGGAGATAACTGCATTTAAAGTTGTTCGTATGAATATCGACGGCTTCACATCTATTGCAGGGTGAGAATGTGGAATCACATGATATTGTTCTCTAGCGTCGGAAGACTCATCGGTCATATGATGCTCTTCAATAACCGTGGATGTTCTGCCGTGGAGAGGGTGAATATCACCACAATTTAAAGATGGTCAATACAACGACAGGTTTGTTTACAAGTCATCAGGAAAAGAAACGAAAGAAAAGGTTAGCTCAAATAATTTTTATGCGTATCGATCGCAAATTACGTTAGCTGTTGCATCATCTGCTGCCACTTTGTTGAAAGGCGGTCGAACTTCACACTCCGCTTTGAAGTTGCCGATGAATCTTCTCTCAGTTGACAAGCCATTGGGCACAATATCCAAAAGTTCGGCGACAGCGAAATTGTTGCGAGAATGCAAAATCATTATTTGGGCTGAATGCACGGTAGCGCATCAACGAGCTTTGGAGGCAGTTGACTAAAAGATGAAGGATTTATGAGGTTATTCGAAACGATTTGGTGGGGCTATAATATTTCTGTCGGAAGGTTTTTGTCAAACGCTTCCCGCCATCCCAAAATCTACTGCTGCTGATGAAATTATTGTTTTTGTGGCGGAATGACACGGAGTTGAAATTAACTGCGAATATGAGAGTCACGATCCATCGGCTACTGCATTTTCAAAATATCTACTGGCGTTTTGTAATGGCCAAATTCCTGTTGATGTTTCAACTGGATTGATGACATTCCCGTCAAATTTTTTTAAAGGAGATGAAGTCCTTATCGCTCGAATTTCTATTATTCCAATTCCAATTTGTATGGCAGAACAACGTTTGCCGGGTCAGCTAGTATATATATAAATGATCAGCGTCGAATTCTGAGTCGATTTAAAGATTTTCGTCTGTCTGTCTGGCTGCCCCGCGATTACAGCCGTAGTTTAAGGGATAATAAGCTCAAAGCGGAAGTTAAGTTTTAAGGTGGACAAGATCGGGCAAAAACTACTCCCATTCAAACTCACAATTTTTGGGGTGTCCGTCTGTGTACCTCTGGGATTACAACTTAGATTTAAGACCTATCGAACAAAAATTTGATATACAAGCTAACATCCTCTAAGCGGAGGTTAGGTTAATAGATGAGAATATTCGGACAAAAACTACCCCCACCTCTCTTACAAAACTCACTTTTTTCGGGTTTAAAACAATTCGTAACAACATATGTTAAGTAACCAATGCAATTATAAGAAACAAAACATACGTTTATCCTTTTCCATACATTATAATCTTTAAACAAATCTAATTTTCTAACTCATTTTTATTTATAGATTTATAAAAAATTAATTTCGGAAGCAATAAAAAACATTTTTCAACATCACGTTCACGTTGCATTCGAGTGGAACGAAAACCTGAATGTGACTGCTCGAAAGGAAGTCACTAAACATGGGTCATTACAACCAGTTCACAGACATCAGGGACGTGCTTGGCAAACAAATCACAAATGACCTTTGTGCCACAGTACTAAATATTCAAATGTTTAAATTGTTCCAAAGCTAGAACGCAATGCCGCTGCCATTGCTAGTGAATAATGTAGTTAAAACTAGTGGCAGCATTTGCCTTAAACTTAAGGGCCATATAAATGTTTAGCAGAATATATAGTATATAAACTTATTTTTGCTTTGCATTCCATGAATGTGACATACACCAAAGGTTTTATTTTCTGTGCCCGTTAGCATCGACCGTGCAAAATTGTGAATACAATTCCTGTAATAAGCCGCTTCAATAAATCTTAGTAAACTTGTCGTTTTTGATGATGTCGTTTCAAGCATAACGTTAAATAAATGTAGAAATTCTTAAGAAATGTTGCAGTTGCAAAGTGGGCAACAGCAATGTTAAGCAACATATTGCTTTGTGTAAAATGGCTGAAATGCAAACAATAAAAATATCGTCAAAGGTCACATCAATTATGATTGTTCACTGCACATACCTTTTCATAGTTACGACTTTAATGATCACAACATGATTTAAAGAGTAATAAATATATAAAAACTCGGACATCATTAAAGATAATTTTAAAATTACTTTCAATTGAGTTTACCAACAATCAACTCAATTAGCAAATTAAATGAGAACCACAAAGTTAAAATATCTACTAATAACAAAGTTATGTTTATATGTGTATTTGCATCCGTTGACTGCAATTATTCAAATTTATGTACACCAGATTATAAACACTTAATATGACTACGAAATAACTAATACATTCACAAACATTCTGGGTGTACATCTTTTGCCCATTGGCCATATGTTGATTGTCAGCTTGATATGCTTATCACCTCTCATTGACAAGAAAATCTCTTTAAGTCACTTTCTTTGAGTGTCTATAAATAATAAATACTTGGAATTTTGCATCTATTTTCAATTTAAATCTATAGAAAATATTCTTTATTATAATCTTACATTTGCACTTAATTTATTGCACATTGTGAGTTTATTGAATTTAATTGAATATGCAAAGCAAAATATTTTTGTTTAAGACTAAATTAAACCTTGCATGTCAGCTTAGATAGGATTTATTTTTATCTTTAAGTTGACACTATTTTTAGAGAATATTAAATTTGTTATTTTCATTGATGTTAAAAATTTGCATTTATATTGCAGATGTCTTTGTGAATCCAAGTTGTAAATGTGTGAACAAATAATTGCGACATTAGAAGTAATAAATTTAGAAGTAATACACATAAGAATGTAGGTATTGTCTCCCTTCCTTTGGTGTTTTGCAATATTGACATTAAGGATATTTAAATGGTGTAGGCTTTTTAGTTGAACATAGGGTCATACCAAATATTAGAAGTGTCTTCGATTTATTGTATCAGTGCTGTAATTGTGTGGTGAAGCATACATTAAACTAATGTGTATTTGTTCCAATTTTTTTTATTTCTAATTTTAAAAGATATTCAAGGATAAAAAGTGTAAAGGAAATTTTTTGCAAATATTACTTGTAAAAAGTCAAAACAAACAAAAATTATAAAATGCTGAGATTGTCTTCTTTTATTTAATATCCATATCACCATTGTACAACTAAGATAAATACAAAAATAAATTGCTTAAAATTGAATACTTAAACTTAATTTCCCTTTGCACCCCATGAATGAGGTATGGGATAGCTTCTCACGTTGTTGTGAATTAACACGCTTTCTATTTTTAAATTCACAACTAACGGCACCTACTTATTTATCGACGAATGCGAACGTCACTGTTTTGAGAAGCTCTTACTAGACACGACGATTGAATCGACGCTTTATACTGCGAAGTTGCTGACAAACAACATTCGAGGGGAGCCGACAATGAAAGAAAATTTTATTTATTTTTTTTCTTTTAAGATGACTGGAGCCAGGTTTGAACCTGCGATCTCCCGCATGGTAGTCGCGTGTTCTAACCACTATGCCACGGCCGGTCCCAAAATTGAATATCCTTTAAAAAAATAAAAGTCCTGTAAAAAGGAAACGAAACCTGTGGATGAAAAGTCAGTATGCAGTTTTATTATACATGGTCTCTACTATCACTTGTATATAGTTTCGTTCATTGGTTTAAAATGGTGGCGCACGTTGTTATATACTTGGAATTGTATATAAAATTCCAAATTACGAAAATTACTTTCTACCGGTTTTCGGAATCAAACCTGGTTATAGAGTTAATGTTTGTTTCTAAAAGTTAAAGCCCTAAATGTTTGGAACAATATTGATAAAGAAAGTTTATCGGTATAGAATAGAAGTTAGTGGCTGTTAAAACTGAGTCAAAGTTGAAAAATAAAAAAAAACCTGTTAGAACTGGTTACAACATGCGAATATATTGCGGGAGATCCCAGGTTCAACTCCTGGCTAGTCACAGTCATGGGGTGTAAAGGAAAATTAAGTAAGTATTAGTGACAACAAAAAAAATTTTATGTCATAGCATTTCGTTATAGATAACACTCCTGATAAACACATTTTTCGAAAGATTTCTTGTGTCTGAACTCGACTTTACACTTAAAAAAAGGTAATTTCACTTTACACATCATCAATAAGGTATGAGATAGCTTCTCGCGTTTAACACGCTATTTAAGATTTACAACATACTGCAAATTTCTTTATTGTCGGATGCAAACGTCACTGTTCGAGAAGCTTTTACTCGACATGTCGATTTACTCGACACTCTACTGCGAAGTTCCTGTTTACAACATCGAGGGGGACGGCAATGAATGTAGATGACTGGATGCGGGAATCGAACCATGGATCTCCCGCATGGTAGTCGCGTGTTCTAACCACTATGCCACGGCCGGTACTCCAAGTGTCATAATCAGGGTAAAACCATAGAGTTCGATATTGTCTTTTTTTCGATTGCCACATTGTTGTTATCAATTGTTTGAATATTAGTATGCTAGAGAATACAAATCAAATTCGATTTTTACCGTTTTTTAATGTTTTGGTTGCCCAATAACTTTTATTATTTAGCACCAAAAACGTTGAAGCTTTTTTTGTCTTTAGTTCAACTTTTCATCGTATACGTTAACTTAGTGTGTTATTAAACCAACAGTGCTTGTAGCTTTACTTTCATTGAAAGTTCTCACAAAGCTTGAATTCTAACAAATTCTTGCAGTAAATTCATACACCCAAAAAGTTTGCGGCAATAGAATTAAAGCTCTTGGGTATGAAGCTTTCCCACTTTCTGGGTATTGCAATCAACAAGTTGGACAATATGTATTTAATTGTATTGGAAAATGGTAACTGAAAAAAATTAAAATCACAGCTTTCATGAAATTCTCATATCGTCGGCATCCAGCAATAAGGTCTCAAGTTCACCTATTGTGTTTTTTCGAGTATAATAATTAGTATAATAACTACAAAACAACTTAAAATATACATAGGATTTGGTTACAGGAGATAGAATAAGACTTTTTGAACACTTATGCTTCCTTAAGTCCATTTAACAAAAAAATGATCTTTTTGCAGGATACCGACGATATGTATAATATGTACGATGCACGAGCTTTCGAATTCGATACGAACAACCAGCAAATTGTGTGTGGTTGGAAAAAAAATGCATGAGCCAAAATTTTGGTGAGGTTGGTGGGGGTTAAATGACAGCGCATCGCGGTCAAAGTTGGGGGGGGGGGAAGGGGACAAAATCCACAACAGCCTTTAAGTCGCCTCTAGAGAGGTAATATGTATGACCGACACCCAGTAATTTTTCTCAAACATACCTACCCCACATCTCCATCCCCCGAAAGGGCCACCCATACAAAAATCAAATTTTTATAAATTTTGCTCCCACCGCTCTAATTGCCCTAAACGTGCACCCAAAGTCAAATGTATGATCGTCCCCCAATATTTTTGCAAACCCCAACAGTTTTTCAGAATATATGTACCCCCTATATTCAATCCTTAAGGTGGTCCCATACAATTTTTTTTATTTTTTATAATGTTATTGAAAAAATCAGCTCCTGCCGCTGGAGGGGTAAAATATATTACCAACTCCCAGTCATTTTGCTTTCCTAACATTTTTTTTAATATACCTACCCCAAATCTCCAAACCCTAAGGGGTCTGCCATACAAAAATCAAATTTTTTATAAATTTATCTTCCACCGCTCTAAATGCCTCAAACATGCACTCAGAGGAGTCTAATGTATGACTATGTATTTTTGCAACTCCAACAGTTTTTCAGAACACATCTATTGTCCATCTCCAAACCTAAAGGTGGTCCCCATAAAATTTTTTGTACTATCAAATTTTTTTATGAAATTAGCTCCTGCTGCTCCGATGATGCCTCCTAGAGGGATAAAATGTATGCCCGACCTCCACTATCTTCACCCCGACCACACAAAATAAGCGGGTTGTTCGTATTCTAAGGATCTCCATACAACATTATCGCAACCCCTTATGTACATATACATTAGGTAGTTGCTACTCATCTGTCCTTATTCGACATGAACAACAGACATTCATGCATCAATTGCTGTAGGAAAGAATTCGTTTAGTGGATGGGTCGTCTTGACGCACTGCAGTTTTTTTCTTTAAAAACACCCAAAACAGATTGATGGGCTTATGTTATTACCCGGGATTCTGCGCTGCAGGGCGAAAAAGGTATGATTGGTTCTGGTTTATGTTACTTTGTCATTAAATCGCTTGCCTACTGCATAGTAGCAGCGGTCTGCGCTAAATACTCGTCTCTTGACATAATTATATTTATTTATGACTGAATCATGGTTCAATTTTCAGGCAGCAATCCAAGCGAATAGATTCTGTGGTATTTGAAAACTAGTAAGGTTATTATCTGCCGAAGCTCAGATGCCCTTCACCATTTGTAAAAATGGTAATAAAACTGGTTATTTGCACTATAACTATATTTGGTTTAAATATGAATCGGAGTTTGAATGATAAGGTATGATACGATAGATATAATACGCCTGCACTGGAGGACAGATAGACGGACACCCCTAAAAATGGTGAGTTTGTATGAAAGAAATTTGCATACCAAATTTCAGCTCGATATGTACTTAATTACAGCTGCAATCGCTGGGACAACCCCCAGAACGGGAGAGTTTGTATGGGGGTGGGAGTAGTTTTTGGCCGATTGGGCTTATCTTAGAACCTAACCTCCTCTTTGGGTATACAAGCTTGCATTCCAAATTTCAGCTTGATATCTCTTAAACTACCATTGTAATCGCGGAGACCGACGGACAGACGGACATCTTTAAATCGACTCAGAATTCGACGCTGATCGTGTATATATATATATTGCCATGAAGGGTATAAAAACACCTTGGTCTTGGCTCACTTTCGCCGACTGCTTTTCAATGTTTGAAAAACTAAATAAAACCTAAGGTGCGTATTAGTAATATAATATTTCTCGTAATTATAAATACATACGTAAATTAATTGTCGCTGGAATAAAACAATTCAATTAAGATTCATGACGCGTTTAAACAAACAAAACGACAACTAGTATCACTCTATTTAAACTGTTAGGCCGACATGTGAGTGAGCCAAGACTCTTTTATTGTAAGACTAACACTACGGAACATAAATCTTTTACTAAACATGTCAATTCTCTCAACAGCTCATAATTCACAATTACAGTTACAGTACGAGCTCGATTTTCGCAACCGATAGCAGCCCAAGCCGGTTGCAGTTACCGAGATTGTTGCGCTTACCGAACCTCTATTGAAAATTGTTATTTTACTTTGTGCAAAATGCCCCACGTCACTAAAAAAAACTGTACTATGACAGTCATTTGCTCACTCACATTGAACAGTGGCGTAACATAGCATGCAAATAAAAAAAAACATATAATTTCTGCGAATATATTGAAAAGTTGCGCTCATCGAGACTGCTTTTTTGAACGTGTTGCACTTATCAAGACTCATGTGTAAAAAAGAGCGGTTGCGCAAATCGGGGTGTTGCAATAATCGGTAGTTGCGAAAATCGAGCTCGTACTGTATTATATTGACAGAGAAATGTTCTGCGACATGTTACAACTAACACCACGCGGTTATAATTATCCCATTACACTAATGATTCTACTCAATTTTTATACGGCCTACAAAATTTTCATGATCATTACGAGCGCTCCTTACTTTAAATAGAAATTTAGCATTGTTATGTTTAAAATTTTTACTTTTACAATTAATCTAAACAACATAGTTTTCATTAATTACAACCCCACTAGCTTGGAAACGTTACAGCCATTCACATTTATAAACAAATTTGACTTTTGCTCATTATTTTGTTCAACATTTTTAATATATCTGGTTATGGTTTACATGACCTTGCCTTTCTTTTCATCTTTATTTTGATGTTATATTACACTTACCTACACACACACACACACATATACACTATCCATTCAACGAAGTGCACACATCTTCATTCGTCAGCAGCGAGCAGAGCACACTTATTCTCCCATCCACATCAGTTTCAGTCATCCGATTGTTACCACAATTGTGAATTGGTTGTGGATGACACTTTTGCTTTTGCATCTTGAATGTTGTCAAGGTGTATCTTGTATTGTTTGGTTTGTATTCACTGTTTGTTATACTGCTACGATTCTTTTACGTTTTGCTTTAGCATCTGCTATGTGTTTACTGTTATTCAATATGATTGAAGAGGTCACAATGACCCATTTGAATAGAAGAGGTCTCTTAGGTCCTGTAGACACAAATAAATATTTTGCTTCCCCCTGTAGTGATGTGAAATCCTATTTCAACTATGAACTAGATTATTTTCGTAATTTGTTTGCTTTGTCTCCAAACGCTATTGTTTATCGACCAAGGGACGAATTTCGGCAAATAAACTTGTAGCAATGAATAGGTCAATTTGAGCAGTCATTAGAAGGTAATAAATCAAAAGTGTTTGTTTAAGATGTTGGCACGTAGTTTCATCTAATGCTGACAGTATATTAACAAAAGGGTTTTCTATGAAATATAATATAAACGAAGTATAGCAGCATAGGCGGCGTGTAAACGAAAATGTGAGTGAATTGCAAAAACACTGCAGAGGTAGGAATGGATGACTTAATTTTAAAGTGTCAGGTAGAGAATTGAAACGTTTTACGTATACGAAATCACGTAATTGTAATCTTTGAGTGGATTCGAATTAATTGAATCTTAAAGAACTTAAATCTTCTTTGAATTTATCAAAATATATGCTCAGAGTAAGACAAGAGAAGTAAGGACGAGAATTTCCACTACCAGCTGGTAAATTTAAGAGTAGGCCAGATTTTGCCTTTACTTAATTCTAATAAAAAAATATATGTCCGTAAGAACTAAGGTATGACAGCAACTGATACTTTCCATTACAATGTGATAGAAATGACAAAGTATGAATTTACTGAATTTGTTTCTTATGAATTTTAAAGGATATTTTGGTTTTCCTTGAATTAATTAATTTTGGCTAAAGGTACCAGAATAACTAAGATAATATAGGCTTTTTCCAATCGCCATCTACGGGTTGTAAAAAAAATTGGGGTGCAGACAATTTAAACTTTAGTATTCTAAAAATATTTACGAGACTTTTAAAATCCTTAAGAATATATTCTTAATGATAAAACGATTTAACTATAAACTTTCCTTGCCAGCCGGTGTTATGCCGGCCGGTTAGGTAGAATGATAGTTCATACTTTAAACGTAACTATTCAGGTCTATCAAAAAAATATGATTTTTGAGTTAATGACGTTAAAATGTTAGTCAATTCATACTTCATACGTCTTGAGAGGTATTTGATTTCCTCTAATCCCCTCAAGATGGGAGTCACTCGAAAACTTTAAATGTATTTATCTCGGAATTGTTGTTTGTAGTTATGTCGGTCTTTAACAAATAAGCGATATCTCCTTCGCTCTTAAGGATTATAACGAACTGTACTATACATTACATTAATTCAACATTTTAAGAACCAATCATTTCATAAAACTACATTCAAGTAATGCAGATTCTCCAGCGTTTAACAAAATTAGTGTTCAATATAATATGATTATTTTAATATACACGCCAAATTACTCTAGCCACTAAATGACAACCGGTGCCAAAGTGTTTACACGTGAAACCCGATAATCATTTCCCAATAGCAAACAAGCCACATCCGCTACCAATATAAATCGCCACCTTGCTTCACGCAGTTCGCATTGATAACAACAATCAGCTGATTTCAGCAAATATTTACCACAAATAAACAAAGAATCCTCTGCAAACACATTCACACACACACCCTCACCTAAGCATTTGGTAATAACCTCACCAGAAAAACAACAACAACAAAACACCAACAAATACCAACAACATAAATGAAAAGAAACTAAGAATTTGGTTAAACATAACCAATTTACACGAGAGGTAGATCTAGAGGTACCAGTGCGTAGAGCTTTCGCCTGCAAAAGCTAAGGATTCGCCGCAACAATAACAAAATATACAAAAGCTTTCGATGTCACATCTATGAATGGGTGCCACATAACTTGGGCAAATTCATTCAATACAGTTTACGAGCAACTTTCAAACCGTTCAGATCAAATTGCGGATTAACACAAACACCGAAAGGAGTGCAAAAATTCATGAGGATATTTTGCAAAATAACAACAAGAGTGAAGTAATTTGTAATCTCAATGGATAATATGAATTCTCTCTCCAGAAGTTAACATCAATTAAGGCAAGGCGGAAATACATTTCGGTATTAGTCGTCGAGTGTGTTTAACAGAGTAATATCAAAAATACCTTCACATCATCACCAACACACACACACTCTATATCGCATTATACAACAAAGAAGTGTGGTTGGTCGCGTTGCTTGTTTGTGTGTGTGTGTGCCTGCGTGTACGTGTACGTGCGCGTTTTCTAACTTATACCCGCAAACGACCTACGATACAATATAAACAAAATCTGCTTTCTGCTTTTATCGGTGCTACGACGACTAGTGTTTCTTTCAATTGTATGTCTTACTTTTAACAGCATCTTGTGTTCTTCTGCGGCTTTACTTTAGTTGTCGGTGTTGTTGCTCCTCCTCAGCTGTACGGTCTCCCTGAAGATCCTTATATAAACCGCAAAATATGATATATGTTTATAACTCTTGCCAATACACTCGCACACATCTGCACCTTAGTGAATTCGTGTGTGTAAGTGAAGAAAACACCAACACTACAACTAACAACAACAACAGCGACAACATTAGTAAATAATTCCAACTAAAGAAACAAAGTTATCTGGAACAAAAAAAAACTACATAACCACAATAATATTATGGTTTTGTAAAAAGTTTCCTCTTTTTTTGTGTCGAGTTCTTGTGATGTTGTTTACTTTCATAAATTGAATCTTGAATGCTGTAAGCAGTTGTTGGTGCCGCCAACTTCCATATAAATAGAGCAATAAAAAATTTTAGTGAAAGTAATGCATATATGAAGAAAAAAAATTTAAAACGAGAAATTCATAAAAAGAAATTGGAATTGAAAAAAAAATACTCGCATTACATGTTGACTGCAGTTGAAAAAACACAATCTATGGATTAATAACTGCTACAGCCGGAAAAAACAGGATAATGAAGGTAATTTTTTATCACAAAAACAAAACTCTCAGTTAAAATGTATTTACACAAAAAAGCTATTTAAATTTTCAGCAGGAAACTATGACGTTTTTCTTAGCAGTTCATAGTAAACATTAGTTTTTAGTGTTTGCGCTATTTAAGTTTCATTTGATGGTGGTTTCTCACTTAAGTTGAATTGGTTTTATATTTTTTGTATGGAGTTTCACCTAATATTTGTACGTACTTAAATTAGTTAACGTCTTATTAGGCAATGAAATGTTAAATTTCTATCTGTTAAATTTCTATCCTCTACATTTATTTGATCAGCGGTCAAATACTTTGTCTGGAAAAAGTTTGTCAAAGAGGCTACAGCACTCGTTGTTCAACTATAGGTCCCATTTGTGTTTCTTTGTAAATAGATGTATGCTTTTTCACTCACTGCTCTCTTATATGACATCAATGGGTTGGAAAGAAAATTGTTATTTGGTATGTGGTCCTTTCTAGAAATTAATGCAAATAGGCAGTAAACTTCCGAATCCCTTAGGGTAACTTTGCTTGCCAACTTCCACTCTAACTTCATTTAATAATTTGTTGATTTAAGCAGTATTATTAATCTGTGTTGTGTACGATTTCAGGAAATCTTATAAATTATAAGAGATCCATATTTGCTTACATGCATGGTTGTGAAAAAAATTAATGGACTGGTTAATATTAATCAATTGATAACTGAGGTACTATACAAGTAAAAATTTTGCTGTATCAGTATAGTGTACAAATATTTATAAAGATACATACATTCTTAGCGTTAGAGCCAAAAATTAAGTCTTAGCCTGGCATAGCTGCAGTTCTACAAAACTTTTGTGTGTTATCCTTTTGTATTCAGTCATAAGAACAGACAAAACTATGTCGCGCTGATTGCATCCTATTTTTTTTAGCAATGTAAAAGGCTGTTTCGGATCTACACATTATCCTCGCAATCCTTTTTTATTCTTTTAAACATTTTTTGCGCTGTATTACCATTTGAAGTCGGATAATATCGGGCATCATCTTCAATTCAAAATATTAATAATATTACCACAGTTGCAAAAAAAAATTGTCAAAGGTAGACTAGAAAACTTGAATAACGAATTACTAGACAAATTTGGCTCTAAACCAATGATCCGCAATTCTACCCTCGCCGGTTTCGCAATAATCGTCTTTTACACATAGATCCGATCGGCAATTCACACACACTCGAAAGTTTTGTTTGATTCGAAGCAGTCAGTCTATGCTTGAGTGTTATGCAAACAACATCACACACATGTTGTTTCGCATTCTGCAGAAAAAACAGACTCAAGTACAGACAGAGAAACAATGTTAAACGAGCACAATATTTTCACGTCTTCAATTCGACAACTCTGACGATTCTTGTGCTAACGCACTCAAACACAGCATGTTGGTGTGTGCGTGCGTTGGACAAATGACCAACAAACAAAATGGTCGGAAATCGGTACGTCAGTCGGATATCAGCCAAAGTCGGAGCTTTTGGTTTACTGGGTGGCTACACTGCTCTAGACTAAGAAACGTGTAGGGTGCAATGCATAATACATCCAGTCAAAGTAATATAAAGTTTATAATATATTACAATTTGAACAAGTGTAAGTGACACAAGTCTTAATTGAGAGTGGACTGTATGTGGGGGGTTTTGTTCTTAGCTTTGGTGCGGGCGGGCGAATTAAGTTACCAAACCTTTTGACTTCTGCTGCGAGAGTAACAATTTGTATTTTTAAAAC
The DNA here is from genome assembly GCA_964034835.1 of Muscina levida. Lineage (NCBI taxonomy): Eukaryota > Metazoa > Arthropoda > Insecta > Diptera > Muscidae > Muscina > Muscina levida. Next base: position 2,802,789 of record OZ035880.1, read on the forward strand.
ATTAAAGGTAACTTAGTTATAGCAGTTTTAGTAAAAATGACAAATGTACTGACAGAGATTTTTTGGTAAACATAAAACTTTTTAGAACATATCGATAACACTGTTCGACAAGGGTTTTTATCTTGTGTTTCATTATGTGTTTCTAAGAGTTTTTGACATGGGAAATTCAAATACATAATCAAAATTTTGCTATCAGGGATAGTTTTTTAGTTATTTGAAAATAAGTGCTGTTTTCCATTAAAAATTTGTATGGAGGCGAATGTTTAAAAAATTTAGTAGAAACAGATGGCAACATCAGCAACATGCCTTTTCGGCTGCAATTATCACCCTATTCTATTTTATAATCACCTTATTATCTTTTTAATATTCTACGTAAACTTGATATGCAACATGTCCTTGAAAGTGCATTTTTGCCCTCTTATTTGAATTTATTTTATAAATGCTGCAGCGACGCGTCCAATAAATTTGGTGAAAGGTGCCACAAAGACATTCTAACTTTAGAAAAGCGTTACGAAGGAAAATATATACCTACTATATTCGCTGACTGCTCCTGGAACATTTTAGGAGACTGCAAGGATATTCAGCATAAAATAAAAAAAAAACTAATAGAAAATACATATTTGTACTTCTTATTTTTTATACTTTAAGCTCTACTAGTATCGGTTATTGTATTTAGAAAAGATTCTGTTGGATCAAATAAAGTTTTCATTACATTTATGCAAAATGTATTTTAATGCCGCATAAAGAAACCTGAAAAAAAATGTAATCCAAATAACTAAAAAACTGTGCCTGATGAAAAAAAATCTGAAAACATATTTGAAATCATGATATTAATAACTATAGGAATCACAATTCAGACACCCAGAAAAATGAAAATTATTTTTTTTGTATAACAGTGTAATTGTTAAACGTCGAAAATTATAATAGAGATAATTCACAATTTATAACACCGTGCAACAGTCGTTTTCACACTAGATAAAGACCATATATTCGTGAAACTAGAGACCTTATGTAGAAAAACTGTGTTCTCAGTTTATCGATAGAACGTCAGGATTTTTTTTAAAAGGACTTCAAAGTTTCAAAGGATGCACCACTTTCAAAAAATTAAATCAAATATTTCCACGAACCATATGATAACGATATGGGTATCAAATAAAAGGTAAGATTCTCAGCAATGCAAAAAAATAACAAATTTTAATGGATCTGGACCAAAAATTTCAAATATGTCCTTTTAAAGTTTTAAAGATTATTATCATTTAAATAATTTTTTCTGAAGAAATACATGTGAAAGATGTTATATGTACATTTTATTAATCTAGCTTTACTAGTTTACTAAAAAAAAAAATGTTAATCCTGTTGCAAAATATTGTATGTATATAAAAATACTGAATAAAATTAAATAAAATGTAAACGTTGACTTTGTTGCACTTGACATATAGCATGCACTTTTCCTCCAAATCGATTTTCAATCTTCGCGATTTCTTGATGAAAGCGCCCACCATGCTCTTCACTGAAATTTCTCAACTTGTCGGGAAAAAAAGTCAAGATTGTTGTATAGAAAATTAATTTTTTTTTTTTAATTTTTGGTCCAGATCTATTAAACTCTGTTATTTGTTTGCATTGCTGAGATTCTTACCTTTCATTTGATATCCATATCGTTATCATATGGTTCGTGGAAATATTTCATTTATTTTTTGAAAGTGGTGTATCATTTGAAACTTTGAAGTCCTTTTAAAAAAAATAGTGACGTTCTGGCGATAAACTGAGAACGCAGTTTTACAACATAAGGTCTCTAGTTTCACGTAATTAGTGTTGTAAATTCAAATAATTCATTTTCTTAGAAGATGTTAAGTCTAAATGCAAGTTTAGACACAATTATTTTAACAAATTTGCGATTTTATCTAATAAAATTTCTCCTGATGCGCTATTTTAACTTTAATTAAAACATTTTTTAGTTATGAAACAAACACAAACAAGGTTTTTTTTTAAATTATATCATCCATATGCAATCCATAATTATTTTAACACTGCTGCTAGCAGAAGCGGACATTTTCAATGGCGGCCTAACCGGTGTTTCGTGAAGTGTTTTACATTTCCTCACGAATACAATTTTTTAATTCATCGATTGTTGTAGAATTCTTTACTTTTAAGATATTCCCAATAAAAAAAGTTCATTGGGAAGGCGTTGGGGCTACGAGGTGGCCAGTTAATGTCACCTCTTTCGGATATAATTGTTTGCTCAAGAATTTCGCCAACTATGCCCAATGGGTCCATGCAGGAGTGAAATGTTGGTCCATTTGCTGAAACTACAATCGCCAATTTAAACTATTAAAATCCTGTAGTGTAAGAGAACAAAAGTTCTGTATTCACTTGAACAGCTTGTCCTTTCTCATCATCCTAAAAGTATGGACTATTTATACAATTATGCCACTTGTTGACAAATCAACACTCACAGTAACCTTGGGAGAATATAGGGTTTGGATGTAGGATTAGTGTCACTCCAATACCTGCACTGTTACCTCCTAACATGATCATTTAGGTAGAACTGTGCATTGTTTCGTTAGAAAATATTAGGCCCGTTACCCTGATTTTGAGAGTTTAATTTCATGACCAATTGAAGTTTGTAATGGGCATGTAAATCAATGTAAAAAATGCTTTTTAAAAATGTTTTGAGAACATCGAAGGCACTTGACAGTTTTTAACTTAAAAGTCTAGGTTATCCACGAACAAACACTCGTACAAGAATCCCTACAACGGCCGGAAGTGGTTGATTCATAGCTGAGGGTGTCTCCTAGAATTTCTGAAGCAACTGATTAAATTAATTAAACTTAAGTTATGCACTATAGTTGAAGAACCGCTATTTGGAACGTATGTTGTCCTACTCTAAATGACGCTTTGGCTCTGAATTTCCATTGGCTGCTGTTGCATTTCGTAACTTCTCCGTCCCACCTAGCCATGTCGGTTCGCACAGCTTCTGATTCAAATTCATACAGACTTAGGGTCCACCCTCTTTATTCTAGATTTTATCATTCCAGTTATAAAATTCAAAATTCATACATTTCAAATTTTTATTTATTTTTGTAAGGACATTTTTCACTTTACAATTTTCTTTTATCTAATTTCATTTACTTTCAATAATGTTTTTTCTCAAAACTTCTATATTTTTGTTAATATCATTTTAATTATATTCAATTAATAAGGTTTATTTCTAAAATGCTTAAAAAAATATGTATGGCAAAAATTTTCCAATTTTGATTGGCTGCACAATTTAATCTTCACTAGACTCCACACATCCGTAGGTACACACATGCGTATGATTTATGCAGAAAAATATTGTAGAATTATGTATATTTATCCATCATACGTATTATTAATTTACTTGTACTAGAGTATTACGTACGCAAGATAGGGTCGCATGGTAAAGCAAAAAGAAAAGCTGATGCAGTCACTCCTCAATAAAGACAATCAGAGGCCATCAAGACTTTCGATTTTTTAAAAATCTATATCGTTGAATAATGATAAATACTTCAAAAACTCATATTTTTGAGATCTTTCCGCATTTTATTAGAAATCAAAACATTAGGGTGTAATGATTAACTTTGAATAGCTTTAAGCTACAACAATTTTTCGACCGATCAACGGTATATCAAAGGCACATTAATCTATAGTTAAGACATGTTTTAAGACTGACCTTTACTAACATACCACCAGACTGACATTGAGAAGTATATTGCATGGCTGCCTTTGATCACCATTACAATTCTTTAAAAATTGTTTTCTCTATATATAAATGTAGACTTTTAATCGAAGTCTTACGTTAACTATCTAAAATAGAACCTGAGTTACTTAACTTATAAAGATCTTTATACAGGAAACGAATAATCTATAGCCTATATGTACTGTGGGGTGACCTGTGCTCGAGGCCTGTCAGAGCCATATACCTCATTCATGGCATGTAAAGGGAAATAAGCTTTATAATTCATGGAATTTAACCATACAAACTTTCCTATCCAATAGTAAAACAACAAAAATTAATTTTTAACAATTTTACAACAAAGTTTTTGGTTACAAAAATACCATGAATTGACTTACAATACACTTTAATTAGATTAATATTTTTAAAGAATATATACATATTTCAGTCCTCACCCTACCAGAGGTGTATTGAACCAACGATTGATTAGACTATTCCACTCCCATTTAACCAAAAACACAGTAAAAGCATTACTTGTGCGTCACTGCAACACAATATTCCTTAACCCTTAACCACAAAGGGTTGGAACTACTAACGCTAAAATAAACGCAGACGAAAAATATGTTAATTTTGAGCAATTTATAATTAAAATAAACAATAGAGAGGGCGTGTAACCCAATATTAACCGCAAGTGCCGCACACATGCTTCAAATATATATATGTATATGTATGAAACCCTACAACCCAACGATGACAGCAACAATCGCACCACAACTTCATTAACATGCAGCTGTGACAAAGACCTTTTCTGAGAGCCCTCCCATCAAAGACAAAAAATCTGTTCCCAACCAAAGGCACCGAAATAATCTAGGAAATAATTTCTTAAACAAAGACAAAGTAAACCAAATTTAAAGTGAATGCGAAACAAGTCGCAGCAGCAGAAAAAGGCACACAGTCTCCTACTTGGCAACATGTGCCCTACAATTCAGAAATCCATCAGGACCCGGTGCAAGCAGTAAACACTTTGGCAAGGAATGAAAAAAAAACAAAAACTTTTGCCTTAACAATCATTAAGCAAACAATGATAACCCTTGTTGGTTTTTCATTGTAATGCAAGAAACATCAAGAGAATACGAGTGAGAGCAATGATGACTTTAAAAAGGGAAATTTTCACTGAATGACTTTTCCGTTTCCCTCACCAGAGTCCAACCACCGAGTGCGTTGCTAGTCAAAACAAAAGACCAACGTGATGGTATAAACAGACATACATACGAGTATAAATATATGAGGACGTATGTCAGTAAACGGATTTTTTGTGAACTTTTAAGGCAAATTATATATCCTTTATTCGTATGTGTTCGGTGCGAGAAGAGCTCATTATGGGGTCGTGTCCTTTTTAGTATGACAATGCAATGATTCACAGATATTGTTTGAGCGTCAATAGGGCTTTAATGGTATCCCCAAAAAAAGGATCATATTTTTTTCCTTTATTTTTGCAAAAAAAAAAGGAATACAAAATGATTTTGTCAAATACAAAGAACATTTGTTAAATGGCTTCGAGTGGAACGGTTCGCAACTGAGAATCAATGTGAAAACTATGGGCTAATAATGAGTGTTAATGGTTAACACATTGGCAAAGCTTGTGCTGTAATTTCAGTCCCGTTACGTGAGAAGCATCGTCAGAAGAGAAAAAAAAACTCATGAGTAGAAAGGCATCAATATATTATACAGATAAATGTTGCAAATTGTTGAAGAAGAAAATTTCATTAATTTAAAAAACGCTTTAAAAAATCAATTCAAGGCATTTATGTACAATGCCATCGCTTATAAATACAAAAGGTAATTCAAATGTTTTTTTTGTTTTCAAAATTGTTCGATTCGGTTTGTGGTAGTCAATATTTTTTCTGGATAGATATGTGTTGTTATTGCTTGACTACCTTCTCGCAAAATGTTCTTACATGGCATGTCAACTCTTCCCTGGCCGCCTATGCAGCTCTCAGTAATTTCTCCGTGCTCTCGCGCCCATATTAGACAATTGTTAAGAATATAATAGCCGCCAGATTGTGGCGTTTACCAGACTAGACGTTGACTACCATCATTTTTGTTATATTACAGAGTACAACAATTTTCAGCTCATTGATTTGGGACTCAGTTCTGAGAACTGCGGGTGAAAGTAGCCCCAAAAAGCAGAAGTTCTGAATCATTCGTTTTTTCAAGTTACATGCCATAATAATTTAATATCGATTTAAAGTTAGTAAGTATCTTATAGGGGAATTTGTCACGTTTTAGGCTCTTTTGTTTGACATACTTCGAGAACCACTAGTCCGATTTAGCTGAAACAAATTTACAAAAATTAAGAATTACAATTCCTTTAATCTGTTCATATAACGTTTCCCTACATAGGCAACAGTTTCACTTTTCCATTCAGCAAATGATTTTGAAATGGGTTTATTTTGTAGCAGTTACAATAAAACTGTCGTTCTCTGTGGCGAATAATATTACTTATGATAATCATACCCCACCACATACTATTTATGTTATGTCAAACAAAAGATAATAAAAAGTGACAAATTCCCCTATACGATACTTACTAACTTCAAATCGATATTAAATTGTTATGGCATGGAACTTGACAAAACGAATGATGCACAGCTTCTTCTTTTTAGGCCTACTTTTACGTGCAGTTCTCGGAATTGAGTCCCAAAATCATGTATTGTACTGTGTTATCCTACATATTATCTTCCCTCTTTTGCCTGATATACACTACAGTGATCAGACAGTCGACGAGATATTTACAACTCTACTTGTATGGAATCATATCTCAATCATATCCTCATATTATACCTGATCATTCCTTTCAATCTATCAGCCTAGAAATTCAGGTGTTCATCCGTACTTCATTTGTATTCTTTCCAAACAAAATGTTATTATTCGTTGTATGCAACGATAATGCAAACCTTGAGCTATTAACACGATAATCATTTTTATAACCATTATGCGAACTAAGACTTTTAACTCCAATAAATAACAATAAATAATATTGCAATGGATTTATGTTGACACGTTGTTATGACGGAAACTGAGGATATCCCAAAATCTGGACGGAAAAGATTTATGGTCATGCAGGTAAACGTGTAAACACATATGTTATTATAAATTCAAACCTTTGAAACCTTTCTTTACAAAAACAAATTTGAGAGCTTATAAATATACACAAACTTGTACATATACAAATAAATAAATGTTGTTAGTATTTCTGTCGTTGTTGTTTTGTTCTCTGAAAATTGTTTATAACACTCACTTTAGTAGAAGACGTGACTTTTGACAAGTTTCCATGGATTTGTTTTTAGTTTATTTTCTCTGGTCGGTTTCTTTTCGTGTTCTCTAGAGTTGCGTGAATATCAGTGTAACTTTGTCTCTGTCATATCAAAAAACACTAAGCAGTACTCACACAAAACCACACTGCCATATGGAGGAGAAAAAAAGTGCTAAGAAGGCCTTAGTGTGGGCCTGCTTAGGGAGTTTGGAGAAATGTTGAATCTGTTGCTGATTTGCTTCGATATCACACACAATGAGCATGGTAGCATTTTATTATCGCATCCACAGAAACAGTTGAAAAGCATTCACATTTTCTATGAATTATAACCTAACATGACCCGTGACTATGACGCGATTGTTGTGCTGGCAAGCTCCGATTCTACCGCCTTTGTCAATTTCAGCATCTGCACTTCCTCCAGCAGGCCGACTCCTTGCTTTTGTAGCCAGTAATATCGAGCAGTCGTGTTTACCGGTATTTCTTTGGTAAACGCCTCTCACAAAGCTGACGTACTAAATAATTGTTAAATTCTAAGTCTCGTTGATTAAGTCTACAAGTTATCTGTTCTTTCACACAAATTTACACTTCTCTGATCATATTTGTTAAGAAAATAGTTCTACCTTCTATTTTTAAAAAATCTATTTTAAATTTACATACTTACTCAGTGCAACATTTTTCAGCTCATTGATTTGGGACTCAATTTTGAACATTTCATATAAATTTAGCCCCTAAAATAAGAACTTCTGCATTCGTTTGGTCAAGTTAGCTGCATTAATAATTTTATGGCCATACGGTTTTTTTTTTGCTCAAGGTGGATTTTTAGCACTTTTTCTATTGTTCAACTCGGTTATATCTCGGTATGCCGTACGGAATATCTCTTTTGTGTCTGAAGCAAAATATTAGATATTGCATAGGTACCATAAATTGTACTTCTTGATACAACAAATTGTACTTTTTGGTACCAGATATCTGGGAAGTTGTCCAAGGTATCCTTGTATATATTAAAAAGGCCTCTACGGGTGCAGATGCCTTACCCAAGTACTCACTGTGTAGCTTAGACACACACTCACACAACTCGACACACACACACATGCCGCCAAAAACAAATTCATCACAGGAATTTATTTTGTATGATGGCATCGTAACAATTTTCGCCAACAAACACAAAACAAAAAAAGGAAAATACGTATTCGTTTAAAAAAAAATTATGACGGAAAATAAAGGATGGAAAGTCCAAATAAAAAGAACAGCAAGTAGTGCAAACAGAAATTTTAGTGAAAAGCAACTATGAGATACATTACCTTGAAGAGTAGAGTTCCACTCGGCATTTTTGGTTTATTTGAAAGAATATTGTTAATTTTTTTTATCAATCAACTTAGTGTAAGTAGTTTTTAACATAGCTATTATTAAAACAAAACGGCTTTATTATCTTCCATTGTTGTTCTGTTTCTCTATTTAAAAGATTACCTAGTATTTTTATAACTATATATATATATAAATGAATTGTTGTGCGTTGGTATGGTCATCACTTGATAACGCTTGGACCGATTCGACTAATTTATTTTCTTTAACGATCGTAATATATGTGTCAACAATAACTTACTTGGTTAGTTTAATGTAAATGTTATATTTGTTTGCTGTATTGTACCTCAAAATACATTTATTGTACCAAAATGTACTTTTCTTGTATCATAAAACACATTTTACTGTTTCCAAAAGATACATTTTTTGTACCAAAAAGTACAGTTTATAGTCCCAAAAAGTGCTTATATTGTATAAAAAAGTAAAATTTATTATCTCACAAACTACTTGTTGTACCGTTAAGTACTTTTATAGTACCAGAAGGTATTATTAGTTATCAACAATTATTTTTATTAAAAGTGTTGTTGTTTTGTAAAATAGTACGAATTACAAGGGATTTTTCGTAATTTCTTCAATTTTTAGACGGATCAAATCGGCAGACTTCAAATACTTGAAACTTATCACGCTTATTATTACTTGCCCCAAATGTTAAAAAAGGAGATATTTCTTCTATGAAAGTAATTCCCACGGAACTCATTTTGCTGTATGTGAAATATACATTCCAAGCTTTGAGTTACTATTTAGTTTGGTACAGCCTCAACCATTTGCTTTTAGTGATTGGTGCCATGTTTACTCCTTTTTCTTTGTTTATCCTCTAAAAGTGCCAATTTCATGTTTCCCATCTAATACCACGGTCATGTCATAAAATCCAAATACATGCCAATGATACATTTTTTGAACCTGTTTGCCACTTTTTACCCCCTAAAATTACAAATTTCCAGAAAATGATACATATTTTGACCCTGTTTGCCACCTTTTTACCCTAAGGGTAAAAATTTCCTGAAAAAACGCATTTTACGACGCATCTATGTCTTAGGAGGAACCTACATGCCAAAACCGTTTTGGGTTGGGGGAGTGATCAGTCTCATATGATCGATATAACGAGTTTTTCAAAAGGGTTGTGACAGCGCCCAATTCCCAGCAAGACGTTATCCTCCTTGTACCAGTGACATATATGACAAACGAGACGAGAGTCTTCATAACTCTAATAGCTCCTGAGATATGACCGATTAAAATTTTACTTTGTGAGGGCGGGCCACGCCTTATTGTCTAATTTTGTTTTCATATACTTTATGACCACTTAGAGAAAATTGAAACACATATAGAAAAACTCGTTGCAATCGGTTAAATTATTTGGCCCATATAACTACAAATATTTGCTCATATAAACCGAATATGTACTAATGAAGGTATGTTCATTTGAATGCCTATAACTCAGAACCCACTACACATACAAATACCGAATCTAAAAAAACCTTGCCATTGACGACAGGTTTCATAGGAAATTTACAGAAACAAAATCGGTTCACGCATTACACAGAACATCAATCACCGACACAATCCTACTTATTTTAATATATATAAATAACAATGAAATGAAATCAATTATTTGGTTATTATTCATGTTCTTATTTAAACGGGATTTCATTTCAGTAGGGATGTTACATTGTTGTTTTTGTTTTTGAAATAGTTATGTTTATTTCATACTTCTTTTTAAAGTTATTTCGTTGGAAGTTATTTTTTTAGTATGTACATCGAAAAATTTGTCACATTACTAAATGAATGTACTTTATGTTAATTTGTTTGTATTTACTGGCATTTGCAACTAATATATTTTTGAGACATCTATTGCAACAGATTATAAACATTAATTAAATGTAATTAATTGTAATAACAATTTAAACTTACATATAAACGACTATCTATCAAATTCACGACAATTAGTAATACTTAGCTTTTTATACAAGAAAGGTTGAGTATGTACATTTTTAAACAAAAATTATTTATAGCATATGTCACTTTAATTGCCTAGCGGCAGCGAACAGACTACACAATTAGTAGGTCTTAATTAAAACCTTGAAACTAATAATTTAATGTCATACAATATACTCAAAGGGGAAACAAACCTTTTAACACTCAAAGTGAAGCACTACTTCAACCGCTACACAAACATTTTTCAAGTGCATTATATCCCACGCATTGTGTCGAGTGGCTCAGATAACAATATGTGAGTTGAGTTATTTTGATTTGATATCCCACTGCCAACAGTTTATATTTAAGGTCACTTTATTTTTTTCTGCTGCGACGAATAGTACACGCGTTTATAACGTTTCGTCTGCATTAAAACATATGCTACATAGAAATTCCTATGTATCTTAACTATATTGGCGTAATCAACAGTTCTTAACATCATCTACATGGTAGATGATTTCCATTTTTTTTTCTTTCACAATGAAAATATATATCAACATTTATTGTCTATTGAAACGACCATAGAACCTCCTATGAATTCTAATCGTTTTTAATGGAATTGAACAAATGCGTCTGATAAATTTATTTAGATAATATAGATTTCATGCAGAAGATATGAATTTAGCAATTTCTATTCGAAGTTAAGGATTCCAGCATTTCAACAAATAAAAATCATTTGCATATGTATATACGTTAGGGTGAATATAAAGTGTATGGAAAACATACAAATACATTGTCTAACACAGCTAAATGCAAAAATTGAGTAATTTCCGTTGTGGCACATTATTAGCTTAAATATCTGAAAAATTCATATTTTTAGGCATCATGGTAACATTTGGCGACAATCTTGTGAAAGATCTAGGTTCGAGACCAAGTGAAAGTCTTCCCGATGTTGTATACATCAACTACTGAGTAGGCAATCGACAGTTGTCTAGTAAATGGTTTTCATTTTGGATTTGTCGTCCTCTTAGGTGAGGCTACAAATAGAAAGGAATTAACTTACTCAAGTACGAGAAGCTTTCCCATATCTCATTCATGAGACGCAATTATAAAATAAGTGATCATAAGTTTCTGGCAGCAAACTGAGAACAAGTACTTTATTATCTATTCAAAGCGAAATTTTTCTGGCCACCCTATTGTACATATGCAAATGCTTTGTATTCATGTGTTTACAACTGTACTACACAATAATCCACATGTTCGCTGATACGTCTGTACATATGTAAATGCATGCACACAATACACGGTTTATATCTACCTATACATATACTATAAATACAATGATTCTTTATATTCTCGTAAAAATATTTTATACTTCCAATTCTGGTTTGTTTTCTCTCAACTTTTAAATATTTTTATAGCATTCAGTGATAAAACCATAACCCCCCCGCCCCCAACAGTTTTGTTTGTGTAAAGTCAGTTAGTATGAAAATCCAATTTAGTTTTCTAAAATTTGAAAATTTGTATGTTTTAATATACACACACAAATGTTTTAATATACACACACACATATGTGTGAAAGTATACATATCAGCATATGCATATATGTAGTGTACATATTTGCATGTTTATACTAAATGATTTTTTATAAAAACCTTTGGATAACAAAAACAAGTTATAGTTATGTGAATTTTTAAAAGATGCACCAATCATAAATACCGGTGTGATGGATTTCACAGCAAAAAATGGATGTGTTTTTTTAATGATTCATTCAACTTAAACTGTTGAAAATTCCATATAAATTGAATAGGCACTGGCATTTTATGTTGATTGTTTATTTCGACATTTTTGTAGTCAAGTTATTACTTTTACATTAGATTCATATAACAATGAAGATAATCTCGCATAAATATTTTAAATAACAAAATGGTTAAATAACAGCAAATGCATTATTCCTTTATGATTGAACGAAATTATGTATTGTAAGTTCGGACACGGGTGCTCTCGCATGAAGACGTGCAACATCTACTTTAGTGGCTATGCGAACAAGTACGAGTTTGGATGTGGATTTTTGGTTGGCAAGCGACTGCGACACCTAGTCTCCTGCAAGGACAGCGTTGGCCAGCTAGTGACGGACCCGGATAACTTTCTGAAGATATCGAGAGATCATTTCAGAAATTTACTGGATATGTACACCACTCTAGAAGACTCCGCTTCAATCCATGACGATGGTATTAACTGTTCACCTCCAAACCAGAGCGAGATACGTGTGGCAATATCCCGCCTTAAAAATAAAGAAAGCGGCTGGAGCCCATGGACTCCCTGCTGAATTGTTTAAGGCAGGTGATTAGGAGCATGCATCAGATCATGGGGAACATCTGGCTGGAGGAGAGCATGCCCAGGGATTGGTGTCTCATTTTGTTATGTCCCATATATGTACAAGAAAGGAGATCGTAGTGAGTGTAAGACATACAGTGGAATAAGCCTATTTCCAATTGCATGCAAGGTCCTTTCAAGCATATTGTTTGAACGTCCAAAGCCAATTGTAGAAAAACTAATTGGACCTTATCAGTGCGGCTTTAGACCTGATAATTCTACGACGGATCAAATATTCACTTTACTCCAAATCCTGGAAAAAACTCATGAATAGCAGATCGACAACTACCATCTCTTTGTCGACTACTAAGCTGCCTTCGACTTTCCGATAGGAAATTACTTATTTGAAGCCATGTCTGAGTTCGGTATTCCTGTGAAGCTAATTCGACTTTGCATATGTACCTTGGAAAACACCAAATCCTCGGTAAAGATTGGTAAGGATCACTCTGAAGCATTCAACACGGAAAGAGGTCTCATGCAGGGTGATAGCTTATCATGTTTAATATAGTTATGAAGAAGGTGATGATAAAGGCTGCTGTCAACATGTCTGACACTATATCTTACAAGAGGCACAAACCACTAGCCTAAGTAGTTGATGTAGACATCATTTGCCGCAATCTGCGGGATGTTACTGCAGTTTTCTCATTATTGGAAAAGGTGTCAGCAAGAATTGGTGTGGCGGTCAACGAGGACAAAACAAAAATAATTATTTCGTCAAACAAAGAGTCCTCTCGCTGGGGACGCACCGTGAACGTGGACAATTATTATTTTGAGGTAGTATATGAATTTACCTACCTCGTATCTCCCGGTAATAAGCAAAATGGTGTCAGGCAAGAAATCAAGCGGAGAATAGTGCCCGTCAATAGATGTTTTTACGGACTTCGGCAGCACTTTAGTAACACCAACTTATCACGAACTACTAAGAAACAGCTATACCAGGTGCTAATTTTACCCGTTCTGTTGTATGCTGACTAGACCTATCTGTGTCGACGGCGAGTTCCGCCATCGAATGAACCATGAGCTGTATGGGCTTTACCAGGACATTGATAAAGAGTCAGAATCCAACGACTTCGATGGCTAGGATATGTTGCCAGGATGGATGTAAATGCTCCAGCGAGAAATGTGTTTGAAGGCGAACCTGAAGAACGACACAGAGCAGGGAGAACCAAACTTCGTTGGAAGGACCAATTGGTTGGCGACGTGCCACCATCGGGTAGGCTAACTGGAGAACGCACGCAGAAGAATTCTTTAATACTTCAGGCCTCTAATTTATGAACCACGTTCGTAAGTTTTAATTGGCCACTTAAGTAAGTATAGACTTAGAACCTTTTTTAGGGTTGACAGGCGCTTTTTAAAAAGTTATGGAACACTACGAAAGAGTTTATCGAAAAAAATATCATTGCCTTTTTTTAAAAAACTCTTGTGGTTGTCTATCAACCCTTAAATCCCTTTCGCGATACCTTGGTTAGTTTGGTAGTTATTAATATCGGTAATGTAAAGAATATGAGAGAAATATACTATAATAAGTTTTTGGCTCTCCTGAAAAGTAATTAAAACACATAACTGTTGTAGTCAGCGACGAAATGTATGTATATGATGAGAAAAATTTAGTAAAAAATCACGAATGAAAAATTAAAATCAAATTAAAATTCCAGAACACAAATTTATCGCAATCCTTATGGTGTATTATTAATATTTTAAAAGTACAGTCTGAAAACAAAAATAAATATTTCTGGTCAAAATAATCCAGCATGCGAAATATTAAGTCCTAAAAGTCACTAACATTGATTTATTTACGCTTTGGTATCCCATACATCTTACAATCTTGCCATCATAATTGTCTTCTATATTCATGCAGAGTTTAAAATGAAACATTATTCTTAGATCATTTTCAATCATTTATCAACTTTTCTACTTCCTGTTTTCCCCCTCCCCCCTTTACAACAACCATATTATTTATTTCCCAACCAACTCATCTGTCTCGCCAAATGTTTAGCCATCTCATAATTTGAAATTCCATTTAATTTATTACCGCAACTTATATTTGCCGCAGAGAAAATGGTCTGCTCGGTCAATGACAATCAAAGTGTCCTTGAATTTATGCGGCGAAGTAAGTGAAGAAATTCATTCCATCACACCGGCTCCCTTGAAATGTCCTAACAATTTCATTTCATTTTACGTCTGTTCACTTGGGCATCTGTCATAATGATGACAACGACCACTAATTTCTCCGACACTAAGCACTTGTTAATTAATATCCATCTCTGGTTTTATAAAACCACCGACAGCTATTCAACCCCCCTCCCCCTGTCTTGTTCGGAAGATGCCACTGTTACTCAAAATATTAATATCTTTATAATTTCCCTCTTAATTAGTCGACCATTAATGATGTTTCTGTTTAAATAGACACTTTGCCGACGACCTGGGGAAGGAGTCAAGAGGCAGAAAATACAACAACAATTTAGTACCTGAAGTATCATCTACAGCATGATTTGGTAAAGTATTGCGGTAATTTTTGCTGATTAATCACGTTAAGTAATCTTTTTTTATGAAACACAACAAATACAATTGGGAAGTTTACTTAACGACCGCACAAACATTGGGCCAAACAATAAACGCACGTATAGATTTTGCTGGTCAGCAAAGAATTTATTGAATGATGCCAACACTTGAACAACGCATCGATTATGGATGACGTTGAAGATGATGATGATGTTTTCTTTTCATTTAATATACAGACCACACAATAATAAAATATGATAATTGATTATAATTCCTATTATAAATGCTGGACGGCAATTGCTATTAGCTGATTTCCAATTGTAATTATTTTGTTCTCACGTTTCTTAGCTGCTCCGCTCAATGTAATATTACATTAGAGAGTATATCAAAAGTTGACTTTATGCTACGGAACAAACGTGTGACCTTACTTAGTATGCCAGTGATGGCAGCTTGAGTGTGTGTGGTTGCCATTTAAATATCTCGCTCGCTGTGAACTTTGTTCAACATAAGTTTTTGCTAATTTCCTCTCAGCCTGCAGCAACTCATCCTCTCCTCATTAACATTTGCCAAACTGTCTAAATAGTTTTTGTATAGCCGGAAAATACGTGCAGTTTAATTTTAGTTTACTCTTTTGGGAGGGATAGAAATGCCTTCAATCACTGATGCCCGTAGCCATGAATTCTGGTCTGCTCTCCTTGCTCTGTGTGTGTGTGTTAGTGTGTTGGCGTGATCATAAAAGCAAATGGATCCGGCAGTTTGACTTAATTATAGGCCGGTAATACTGGTCGTGACTGCTGGTGTGGGTTAACTGTTTTGCTCAATCACGGTTCGTTAGGTTTTGTATTTTGAGCGTTGATTATGTTTTGTTGTATGGGAAAAATAAAAATGTTTAGAGTTTGTGTGTGCGCGGGTGTGTATGTTTTTTTTTTTTGTGGCTAAGAATAGCCTTGAAAGGGATATTTCAGTAAATTCCACAAGTTATGAGCAAAAGTTTATTTAAAACTGTGGCGTTTACAAAAATATACGAAAAATATTTTTAAATTTGCATTAAAGCGAAAAGGGTTGGAAACAACAACAAAAGAGGCATTTACATACATCACAAATAAGAGATGCTAAGGCAAAAGCCAATGGAAATTTGACTTGATACGGGTACTTGTAACAGAATTTTATGATGGTTGAAAAAAACACAGTTCATAAATACTGCATATTACTAGTTAATTATGTACCAGTTTCATATTTAGTAAGAAACAACAACACCCCCCCACCCCCACAAGTGAACTAAGAAATGCTTTAACAAAAGATCTAAAGTTCATTAAGCACAGAACAACGCAATGATCTGGTAAATTAGTGGCGTCTTAATATATTGAATTACACAGTACACAACATGATTTTGGGACTCAATTCTGAGAACTGCACGTGACAGTAGCCTTAAAAAGAAGAAGGTCTGTATCATTCGTTTTGTCAAGTTACATACCATAATAATTTAATATCGATTTGAAGTTAGTAAGTATCGTATAGGGGAATTTTTCGCTCAATTCTGACTCAATTCAAGTAGCCCCAAAATGAAGAAGTTCTGCATCATTCGTTTTGTTTGGAGTACCGTAAAATTCGAGGATAGACAGGTTGTATGTTTACGTTGTTTGTGGTCATTTATATTCCATAAGTATTTACATTATCATCGTGTTTACCCTTTCCATCACCATTGTAAAACAAATTCTATGAAATAATGTTTAACCTTGCATACAAATCTCTCCTTAAACTTTGTATTTTAACCGTAAACCAATATCCGTGCACAAAATCAATCATTTCACTCTAAATCTACGTTGTATGCAGCAAATCCAATTCACAATACGTTTTGCAATGCATTACATTTTTCCAATATTGAGTTTACAACACGCAAATGTCGTTAAAGTCATAAACACAACAGTTGGCCATGAACATTTAACCAAAACATCAGCATTACACCAACGCCTTAGACAATCGAATATACCAAAGACCACATACACATGCCAGCACGAGTGTGTTTGATCCTATACGTATAGGTATGTGCGATTGTTGTATGAAACAGGTAAAGTCTCGTTCATTTGATTCGTTAGTGTTTATACCGGATGTACACTTGAACACGTGCTGTTGGATATGGAAATGAAAATGCAATTTGTGCACACAACGAACCACCCTTCCATCCAACAACAACTTTCAGTTTTATTCGTTTCTAATGTTCATTTTCCGTTCTTCGTCTAAAACATACAACGTAAACGTAGGGGAATAAACGAGTGTGTTTGTGTGAGTGTATAAGTAAAAAATTAAACAATTCAGCCAACCATAACCTACAACAAATACCGGCAATACACATGATATAAGGATAAAACATATTTAAATGTGGATAGGACTACAAGTGGGCGAGAATATTTGTATGTATAACCATGTGAATCTGCATATTTAGACTAATACATCTGTATGTGTGTACAGTGCGTTTGTGTTAACATACATACAGCCAATGTAAATATAAACCTAACAACAAGTACATTTAAAGGTTATAACATTATGAATGTAGGTACCTTTAACTGAAATCATGTTTCCGGACAACAGGTGTACCACAAGTAGATTATGTTCACAATGTAAAGAGCTAGAAGAGCAAATATGTAAAACACTTAATTCCTCTACATAGAATTCATAAACGGAAGAGTTATTTTTAATGGCTTGGAAATGGTTTAGCTGTTCACACATTATCCAAAATTCTAGTTTTAGTCATAGAAAGACAAACAACAAACTGTGATGATATTTGACCTAGAGCTACTCACACACAGTCAGTCGAAGAACATTTAAGTTTAAAACAAATCAATTAACAACGAACTTAGCCTGAACGTAAATTGTGATCAAAAGCGACCAAATTGAATTCTGAAGGTCTTAAATAACAATGACTTAATCCATTGAATCAACGATTTACGCATTGAATCAGTATTTTTGTTATGTACAATAACACAGTACAAAATTTTTCAGCTTTCATACAATTCCTTTAATCAGTTCATACAACGTTTCCCTACATAAGCAACATTTTCACTTTTTCATTCATCTAATGAACTGGGTTTATTTTGTAGCAGTTACAATAAAACTGTTGTACTCCGTGGCGTATGATTTACGTGGAATATTACTTATGATAATCATATGCCACCATATAACAATACAACAAAAGAGTCTAAAACGTGACAAATTTCCTCTTACTAAATTCAAATCGACATTTAATTATTATGGCATGTAACTTGACAAAACGAATGATGCAGAACTTCTTTTTAGGGCTGCTTCACGTGCAGTTCTCAGAATAGAGTCTCAAAATCATGTGTTGTACTGTGTAAAAAATGCTCGAGGGTATATTTATTATCAATGTATAAAATTCGATATTGGATCGGCCGTGGCATAGTTGTTAAAACACGCGACTACCATGCAGTAGTCGAAAATACCTAACCAAACATAAAACATACTGAGTAACAGCTCCACATCAAAAAAAAAATATTTTTTGAGAAATTGCTTTCTCACTACTATTAAAAATCGGCAATTTTATAAGTTATTTTCCAAAGATGTCTAGGTTACGTTAGAAAATTTGCAATATATTGCACTGTAGACTTAGGCTACACAGGCCATTGTAATACCTGCAATTTATCCTATAGCAAATACTGACTACCTATCTCGGCCACTCGCCTTTTCTATGAATTTGCTGAAATGTCCTATAGGTATTTCCTGCAGTACTTTAGTGCTTACGGTTTCCGAATACTCTAGTTCTTATCTCAGATAATGTTGGATAATCCAAGAGAAGGTGTTGTTTCTTCATCTTTTTTTTTTTTTGCAATTTCTACAGAGAGTGGAGAAGTGTCCATAAGTGTTCTTCTAACGGCAAGTTAAGTAGTTGCTTAGATCCTTATTGTTAACCTGCGGCCGGAGAACTCTAGCTTGTGTACATGTTGGAGTGAGTCTTCTTTTGCCGGAATAATCTGTGTCATACTACCCTATCTAGCTAGCTCATCTGTTAAGCAATTGTACACGATGCCGTTGTGTCCTAGTACCCAGATGAGCCAGGTGTCAAAATACGCAGCCATCACCCTTATTGATGAATGGCATTTCATCGCAGTCGGGGATGTAGCAAATGGGGGATGTAGGGAATAAATAGCAGCCTGGCTTTGTGTATATATGCAGATTCATAGGAGGATGCTGACAACTTTGTTCCTTCCGTAAAGTAATCGAATACTAGTGGTGTCCTCCTCCAGTGGCTTTTTCCAGGTATTCCTATTCGAAATAAAAGTCCTTAGATTACACAGCGCAGCACACTTTTTCGGGGGTGAACAAAACCAATATCAAACGATAGCATTTGACCTTAGTAACAAAAACTTACAAGTAGTAGCTAGTGGGTTAAAATGTTCCGAGGAAATATTCCCCTGGAAATTTTAATATTGGTCTTCGAAGACATGACCAAAAATATATAATTTCAAGCAACTGTAGAAAAAAATTCTGACGTAGTGGAGCAACATGGAGTATATGGTTTTGTTATTGAGGTAAAATGCCATCATTTGATATTGGTTTCGTTCACCCCAGAGACAATAACCCTCAAATTTTTCATAGTGTGAGTTTTTGGTAATAAGTCCGTTATTACAGGAATTGGGTTAATCCAGTGTAGTAGTTTAGCATTTCCCGAATGTTCCGATAGCTATAGTCTACATTCTCTTATTCTTACCAGTGATGGAGCGGTAGCCGATTTATCTATGATATCAGGAGTCCAGATGTGTTCATTGTCCCTCAAACACGTATCAATGAACGAATTTCTTATGAAGGGACCTCCACTAAACTACAATACCGTAGAAAAGTATTGGTCTAACTATCGCCGTATAAATCCACATAGCCACCTCTGGAGACAGCCCCAGCGCTCACCTATAGCGCCTTAACAGCAGTAAAGAGCAGCAGATGCCTTTTTACCCTCTCCTTCACATTGGATTTTCAAGTTAACTGAATAAGGTTAATTATAAAAGTGGAGAGAGATCTCCTACCTGATTTTTCCCTCTGTTAACGTTCCTAGCGATTGTGACCCCTCCGTATTCCCTCCCCATCCCAATTAGATGTTTTGCTGAACTGCCAATACCCATATCATGCAATGATTTAAGGATTGCTGCAGGTAAAATATTATTAAACGAGTCTTCGATGTCTAGGAAGGTACCCAGAGCATATACCTTATTGTCGAGGAAGTAGTCGATTTTACTAACTATAGAGTTGAGAGCTGGCCTTCGTTAATGTTGAGATTATGATAGTTAATTCTTGGAAGGTTACTTGGAACATAGATCTCCAACAACCCCAAAAATTCTCAAAGAACAACATATAAAAGACTGATCGTTCCAAAGTCTTTTGGTTTGTCATGAAAGCATTTACTAGATTTTGGGATGAAAACCTCTTTAGATAGCTTTCTAATGTTGGGAATGACTGCCGGCATGAGGCAGTCCATGAAAATTACATGTAATTTATAACAAAAATATATAAATTCCTACATACGTACTACTACTACATAGGAGTAGTGAATAGTTATATTAAGGCTAAGTCTAGTTTGTTAGGCAAGGTAATGTAAAGTCATTAATTTCCCTCAAAATTTGCTGGTGCTTTTGAATCTAATATGTGTTTTTGTACTGTTTATAAAACGATTAATTTTTTCTGCGATGTTAGGCAATCCCAGACAAATTTTAATGGCAGATGTGCGAAAAACACAACAAAGATCTTTCAAAACATAACAACATAACAATTGGTCTGTTAATAAAGTTATACAGAATATTAATAGTGTTCCCACAAACAATTGTTTGATCCACCCGAATTGATGGTCAAAGGCAATTAAATTTCTCGGTTAGCCAAATTGACGGTTACAATAGAAATTTCACATACCTAAAACTCTGTGTAGTGCTACTTTTCTCACATTGCCATACCACTACTAATACAGATCACAAAAACCCATAATGAGATATTTCCACAATAAACAGCTCTCCATACAATGACCTCTTCCTGTGACTACCTCAAACAAAACAAAGACCCATTTGCAACAGACAAACACTGAAAGTATTCGGGTTTCATCGACTCTTACGTTCATTTTCACTCTCATACATTTGTAAACACCCATTTTGTGTGTATGTTTGTAAATAATAGAAGATTCATATCTGCAAAATGCATGAGAGTCTTCACACAAGTGCCTAAATGTGTTTGTTATACTTTATCCTTTGCTGTTGCTGCTATTGTTGTTGCTGTTTCCTCTTTGAAAAATGTCTACTAATAGGCTATAATAACACTCTCGACAAAATAACAACATTTTCCCTCGGACTTATTACTTATGCAACGAAACAAAGAGCTTAAATGGATTTAAACAAGTCAGTGCCGTCAGCTACATTACTCTCGAAATCACTTGGAATTAGACGAGACAAGACGAGCGAGGATGATAAACATATTGAGTTATAAATGGCCCCACATATTGTAGGAAATAACACAAGAATATAAATGAGGAAGTCGAAGATTTCGTTGAAGCGATACAAATTATGGGAGGAAGTTGATTATATTGCTGGCCTAAATTTAGATGGATCCTAAGGAATTTCTCATGAGATAAACAAGTGGATGCCAAGAATATTTGATGTATAAAAAAAGAAAACACATAAAAGGCAAAGGCCCTATATAAATATAAACATTGCGAGGACAGTATTGTAGATTTGTAGGAAAGCGTGCAAGAACAAGTAAAAAGTTTGAAAGGAAGATTTTTCGTATGTGATCTTAAATTTGATAATGTTTTGTGATGTTTTTTATATATTGTCCAAGACCACGAGCTGTAGCATTTTCATCTATGCATACACTATGACCTAGCCAACGCTCCCGCTGTACCTTAATGCGCTTGACTTCGTCAATGTACAGCCCATGATTCATAAGACGTCTTACTCTTTTACAGAGTATTTTCCCCTCGAATACTGCCAGCTACGATTCATCTGCTTGTGTCATATCCCATGATTCTGCCCCTTACCTCAAGACAGGTAGAATTATCATCTGGTATTGCTGGATATTTGTTTGTCTACCCATTTCAGCCGATTCAGTCTCCAATACAATACTGAAGAGGTCACGCTGCCGCCTTGTTTTAGGCCTGTGTATAAAATGGCTCCGTCAGATCCCAGTCAATCTTCACTCAGATTTTATGCAAAAACCCACCTTGAGTTGTATGGTCGGTGGGCGTGGCCGATTTTGATAAAACTTGGCATCCGCCTTTTTTTTGTTCGAACAAAAATACATGTCAAATTTAAATACTTTTGATCGGGTATGAAGAATTGTATGCGAAAAAATCGAACTTGTTTGTATGAGCGGTGGGCACGTCCAATTTTGTAGCAAATCCCGGGAAATATATCAATCCAATTTTCCCGGGATAGGTTCAGTAAAACCGGTAATACCGTTTACCGGGATATGGGGAGCACTATTAATTACACAAAAAAAAAAATAATGGAAATTTTATTTTGTGGAGAATTTTTGTGTTTTGACCGTTTTAAGTGCAATTTGTACGGGGGCCCCTAAGGAGCTGAGGATAGGTAGGTATGTTCAGGAAAGATGTTTGGAGGAAAATACTAATGGGGGTCTTACATTTTACTCTATTTGGAGGCACCATGGTAGCAGCAGGACCTGATTTCATAAAAAAAATAAAAATAAAAAAAATAAAAAATTCTGTGGGGACCACCTTAAGTATTGAAGATAGAGGGTAGATATGATCTGAGAAACAGTTGGGGTTGAAAAAATGTTGAGGGAGAGCACCATTAGGGAGTCAAGATTGGGTGTAGGTATGTTTGTGAAAAATTTTAGGATGAAACAATTACTGAATTTGAACCCCCTAGGGGCGATTCCGGGGCAGTTGTGGGTCTATTTGTGGGTCTAGTTGTGGATTTTTTCCCAATAAGAAAGTTAAAAGCGGGGGCTCGATTTTGATTTTTGACACATGGTTTCTTAGGTAAATTTCCTTAGAATTCATCGTAGATTGCGATTATGATAACCGCTTGATCGAGAGAAAAAATTGACCCACTCTAATAAGCATCGTTCGAATACCAAACATAACCATGGCTTCGAATAATTGCTGCCCCATCGGACTGTCAAAAACATTTTTATAGGCGACGAAAAGATAGTATGTGTGGGTTTGTTTTTCTTCGAATCTTTTCCAGGATTTGTCGCAGTGTGAATATCTAGTCAGCCACACTGATAAGTCCCGATCAGGATGGGTAACACTGGTTTTGGACTTTCACATAGCATAATCGACAGGATCTCATATGCGATGGGTAAAAAGCTGATCTCACGGTAGTTGGAGCACACACTTGGATCACCTTAATCCATACTGCGCTTATAATCCAATAATCGTTATCCATGTTTAGGAGATGGGGCATGTCTAGCGGCACCGCTATCTCGCCATCTAAGCCGTCGTCGAAAATTGGCGCGATACCTTCATGAGCCTTCCGGCCTTCCGATACCAGAAACTGGTAGAAGTGCTCTCTACATAGATGCAACGCGCTCTGCGTGTCTGTAACCAAATTTCCATCCTTGACATTGCAGGAGGGGAGCCAAGTACCGTAACCGTTTTATTTTCTTCAGGTTTTACCTCTACCCTGTACCTATCTATAATCTCTCTCTCCCTCTCTCTCTTCCGTCGAGTCAATTATCGAGTAATAATATCAATACACCTAATGCGATCGTGTCCAAATTCTGTATTTTGTAAAGCTAAAGCAGGGTAAAGTTTCAGAGAATAAATTTTTATGTCTAGCCACGCCTTTCCGGTACATCCCATACATATGTACCACTCCGCCCACTTTAGAAATGATATAATATTATCTATACACCTAACGCGATCGTGCCTAAATTCTGTATATTGTTTAGCTATAACAGCAAGAAATCTTTGAGAACAAATTGGAAGTCTAGCCACACTCCTTCTGGTACCTTCCATCCAAATGTAACTTTAGAAAACGATAAGTAATATCAATAAACTCGACGCGATCGTGCCCAAATTGTGTATTTTGTTAAACTATAACAGGATAAAGTTTTAGAAACAAATTTGAAGCCTACCCATGCCCCTTTTTAGTACCTCCCATACAAATGTACCATTCCGCCCACCTAAGAGATGGAGTTATAATAGCAATATAACCAACGCGATCGTGTTTAAATTCTGTATTTAGTACAGCTACATCGGGATAAGGTTTTGGAGAAAAACTTGAAGTCTTGTCACGCCCCATCTAGTATTTTCCATACCCATCTCCCATACTCACATCTGGTTCCGCCCACTTTAGAGACCGATTAATATTATTAATACAACCAACGCGATCTTGTCCAAATTCTATTTTTAGTACAGCTAAATGAATATAAAGTTTTGGAGATAAAACTGGAGGTCTATTCGCGCATCTTCTGGTGCCATCCCATACAAATGTACCACTTCGCCCACTTTAGAAATCGAGTAAAAATATCAAAATACTAGAAAATTTTATGTTTTATTGAGGGTGAGGGTATACGTAAGTCATATCTCCCGACTGGTTTTGATAGGAATTTTGAATTGAATTTATCACTGTGCTGATTCGGAAATCTCTTACTCTGCTTCGATCTTACATTTTAAACTTCTTCATATCCCATCCTCCCCCACCCTGCATGTTGCTTAATACAACTCACAAATGATAACCCAATTTGTACAACCGATTTTTATTGCGAACCAGTATTAATAATATTTTATTTACAGCAATAAAATCAATTTGAGTGCCTGGAACTGTAAATTGAATTTCACAATCTGGCTCCTTTGCTCATCGTAATGTGTTTCTTTTTCATTTCGCATCCATCATAAATTGATTATTATGAGTATTTATGCATGAATTAATCGAATATCATCAAGCGAACTGAAAAACGCCCCCAAGGGCTGTCTGATTTACTTGGGCTCCTTTATGGTTTATTTACTCGGGCAAACAACAATGGGCTAAGAGACTGTCGTAATGTGCTGGTGTTGTTGACGTTGGCACTGCTGCCTGTGTGACTGTTGAAGGAAAGCAAAACGTGAAAAATGATTGAATGAAATAAATTGTCCAAGGTGCAATAAATTTTACGACAATTGACTTTTATGGCTAAAACAAAATTGGAATTACGAAAGGTTTGAAAGCAAACAAAAAAAAACAAGTAATACAAAAGAAACAAAGATGAAGTTTAAATTTTGGCAAAAATTCTCTGCTGTAACTTTAAGTTAAAAATTAAGTAAAGATTATATAAACTAGCACACAAGCAGCAATCAAAACAATCTTATATATTGCATATGTTAACAAACATTTACATTCTATATGCAAACCAAATTGTTGTAATTACATGGGAAATTTAGTTACTCTAAACATTGAAATTCAAAAACTACTGTACGTACAAATTTGTACATCTACCCTTGGGCATCTTAAAGTTAAGTTTTAGAAATAATTTGCCTTTACTTTCACAAGTACTACAATTCCCAAATTTGTAAAGTTAACGGTAACTATTGGAAATCTGCTATCTTCCAGTGCTTTTCGTAGAAGCCAATAAATGCTTGAAGCAACTAAATCTAACTTTAGTTACTATCAATTTAAATTTATTTCAATGCAATTGAATGTGCCTGAAATGTGGTGACAGTAAGCAAAACAAACTAGAAAAAGTGCATCCTTTAGGAGTTGATTCCACATTTTAGAGATACAGAGACACAAAACCGAGCAGCGTAAGAAATAGAGCAAAAGGGAGAAAGTGAAAGTAAAATTGCATAACGTGGGACATAGTACTAAAACAAACACACGCACACACACACTAACACTTTCAGTTTGAGTTTAAACGACTCAAGGTAAAGCACAAAAAAAGGTGGCGAACTTTGGTGGTATGGTGCTGCATAGTGGTTTAGAAGTTCACTTTTGCCAGCTGTGTGACTGACATTTGAAAAACCACAATATCTTAATAAGAAATTTATAATCCAAAAACTTTATCCCTTGCAAAAAACACTTAAGCATAAATACTTAAAGACAAATGGAGACATTAACTAATTTGGAAGAAACAAAGTTCATATTCGAAAAAACTTCAATTCAATCTAAACTTGCTCTGATACATATTTGAAAAGATCTAAAAAACTATCATCTATGATTTTAACCACGTCATGTTGTAATGATTTTATATACGGAAGGGAGTAGACATTATGTAAAAACGGATACTCGAGTCAGAACCATTTCTACAATACCCCCAGAAAGTACTTCCCGCCGAATTTTTATATTCCTAACCCTAGCATGGCATGAAAAGTATAGGGAGAAGAGGCGGGAGGCGACTCGACTCTTCAGGCGAAAAAAACGAGAGCTTAAGGAGCGGAATAATGTGTGTATTGAAGATTACAGGAACAGAGGTGAAGCCCGAAAATTCTATCAGAAGATAAAAGGAAAGGTACATGGAACAGGTCTTCCCTACTGTAAAGACAAGGATGGTCATCTCGTTACTGACTCCGAGAGCGTACTGAGAATATATAAAGATCACTTCTGCAGCCTATTGATGTGTGAAAACTCGGCTGATGAAGACTGTGCACCAATCCTAGATGATAACATCGAGTGTCCACCTCCGAGCCAAGCTGAGATAACAACTGCCATATCCCGCCTAAAGAACAACAAGGCCGCTGGGGCTGATGGTCTTCCAGCTGAGTTGTTTAAGGCGGGTGGAGATGAGCTTGTTTTAAGCATGCAACAGCTCATAGAGAACATTTGGCTTCAGGAGAGCATGCCAGAGGATTGGAATCTCAGTGTGCTATGTCCAATCTACAAAAAAGGTGACCGTAGTGAGTGTAAAAACTATCGTGGAATTAGCCTCTTACCCATTGCGTATAAGGTCCTGTCTAGCATACTGTGTGAACGTCTAAAGCCAATTGTGGAAAACCTGATTGGACCTTATCAGTGCGGCTTTAGACCAGGCAAATCCACGACGGATCAGATATTTACACTACGGCAGATTCTTGAGAAAAGCCATGAGAAGCAAATCGACACTTACCACCTCTTTGTCGATTACAAAGCTGCCTTCGATAGTCCCATCAGGCATCGACTATACGAAGCCATGTCTGAGTTCGGTATTCCTGCGAAGATAATTCGTCTCTGCCGGTGTACCCTTACGAATACCAAATCCTCTGTTCGGATTGGCAAGGATCTATCTGCACCATTCGATACGACGAGAGGTCTTAGACAGGGTGACGGTTTGTCATGTATGCTGTTCAACATAGTGATGGAGAAGGTGTTAAGGAAAGCAGCGGTTAACATGTCTGGCACCATATTTAATAAGAGCCACATGCTGCTCGCATATGCCGATGATATCGACATTATCGGTCGAACGATGCGAGAGGTAACAGCTGTTTTCACATCAGTTGAAAGGGAGTCAGCAAAAATAGGTTTGGCAGTGAATGAGGACAAGACGAAGTTAATGGTATCATCGAACAAAGTGTCCACCCGTTGGGGACGCAGCGTGAACGTTGAAAACTATTACTTTGAGGTAGTGGATGAATTTATCTACCTTGGATCCGCCATGAACAAGAACAACAGTGTCAGCCTCGAAATAAAACGGAGAATAGTGCTTGCTAACAGGTGTTTCTTTGGACTACGCGAGCACTTTATAAACACCACCCTATCTCGAACTACCAAAGTCCAGCTGTACCAGGTACTAATTTTACCGGTCCTGTTGTACGCCTCCGAATCTTGGGTGCTTACACAGGCAGATGCAGCTCATCTGGCGGTGTTTGAGAGAAAAATACTCCGCAAAATATATGGACCCATTTGCGTAAACGGCGAGTTTAGGATTCGGATGAACCATGAGCTGTACGAGTTATACCACGACATTGATGTCGTCAAGCGGATCAAAGTGCAACGATTACGCTGGCTAGGCCATGTCGTGAGAATGGATGAGGAAACTCCAGCGCGAAAGGTATTCTATCAAGACCTCGAAGGACGGCGCAAAAGAGGTAGACCGCGACTACGTTGGAAGGACCAGGTGGAGGAATCACTGACGCTGCTTGGTAGGACTGACTGGAGACGGTGCGCACAAGATCGAAGCGAATGGAAATCTTTGATCATTTCGGCCTCTGACTTAGGCACTAAGATATAAATATATATATGTGTCAAGTTGTTTTAAAGGCTAATAATAATAATAATAATAATAATAACCCTAGCATCTACATCTCAATGTTTGTTTCCATATCAAAGTAGAACAAACAAACATTTTCCATATAAACAACAATGTTATTAAATCAAAATTATTCCCAATCACGAATCACAAACTTTATGTAAGACAAGGTCTCACTCACTGTTAATGGTCCAGCGTTTTAAATGCCTGCAGACCAATCTCTATGGACTTAAGCGAGAATTTAATTATTCAAGATTGCATTGATAGTCCGGCGATAGTTATTTACCATCATATTGCATAAATTATACTGTACTACAATACCAAACTACTGTACACCTTACCGCACCTAGCTACCACAACAACAGCATGCAACGAGGTGGCAGCAAGACAAACAAACCGTATTGCCGGCGCTACGATTAAAGTCCATTGCAGAGAGACAAAAAAAGCACAGCACAAAGAATTATGCAAAATACATGCACTGAGATTTTGGACCAATGTTGGAAATGTCCAACGGGTATGTTTACATCACTACTTTTTATCCTGGCCCATGCACACATACGCACATACTCGCATACATATGTGAGCACACACACTTCGTTATGATGCGCACACATACACACACGCGAATACGAAGCGCTCAGGCCATTGCAGCAAGACGAACCCAAAAAAAAAAAACAAACAATGCAGTGAGAAATAAATGACAGACAGTCAGACAAATGAAACATTGTACGTGATTTGCCCGTTCTCTCGAGGCTGTGTTAAAAGTAGTTGAAGAAGCAATTTTAAAAGATTTTAAGATGAATATTTGTTTTGTCGTTTTTTTTAGCAGCACACGAACGATTGCGAGCATTGAATCGATTTAATTTGCTTTTACGCCCACTTACACCCAAAGCGCCTAGTATTTATCAAGCTTCGTCTTCTACTGCGTATGTAAACTCTCATATGTATGTGTTGTTATTTGAGATGGCAAAAACGATAGAGGAAGGAAGTTTTTCTAATGCCTGTGAGCGTTGTGTAATTTGCTCTTGCCGTTGTTGTTAATGTTGTTGATGCTTTAACTGGTATTATTGTAAATATTATCCTTAATGATTGTTGTTTATTTAAGCCCTCGAAATGAATATCTTAAGTCGTGGCATTATGAGAGAGATCCTCGATATTACATTATGTGTGTTCTGTCTGTACAATTATTGTTTGTTTTTCAGTTCTCTAGTATTTTGTTTTGCTTGTATTTTATTACATGTTTTTGCTGCTGTTGTTGTTGTGATTTTCATTTCGTTTGCCTTGAAACTTTATATACTTATGCTAAATAAGGTTAAACAATCATTATTTGTATGGCGGCCTTATCATAGCAGTGCCTGTTTCTTGTTGGGGGTTAACAAATCTTAATGTTTTGTTGTTATTATGAACCAAAGCATTGACGCGTATGAACATTTCTTATGTTTGGTTCGACAGTGATTGGTTTTTGGGATATTGATATGTACTAAGAAATGTTAACATTCACTGATACATAATGATGTAATTGACTCAAAGTAATTGAATCGAAAACAATGTAGGATTTAGACCTATGAAATTAAATAATAAATATAAAAATTATTCTTATTGTTTTCAATTTGTGTCGGCGACCGTTAAAAGTACTTAGACTAGAAACAAATAATACTATCAATAAATAGAAGTTATATTGCTGAGGCAATAGTTACTATACGCATATAAAAGACTGACCGTGGCATGATATTTAAGACACTCAAGAATCATGAAAGTAATCTGGGTTCGAGCGCTGCAGACGAGTCAATTGGCTTGTGTAGTTAAAGCTTTCAATAAGCTGACTTTCCGAATCGTTGTTAAACTTTAGATCTCCTTGTATGGATCTAAAAACTTTAGATCTCTCCTTGTATGGATCTAATAAATAACGCACTGAAATGGGTGAAGCTCTTGAGATCAATTTAAGAACATTTCATAAAATTAAAATTTAGAAAACATAAAAAAAAATATTTATTGAATTTTATAATTTGTAATGAATATAAAAACTATGAAGTATTATCGGTACAGAAATTTCAGTCAGGTGAACTGACTAATAAATACCCTCACCCTATGTATGATATAGTTTAACTCTCGAGTTACTGAAATTATCCGATTTGTGAATGAAATTACTTATGTATTATTCTATGAGGGCTTGTCGAGCGTAAACGGTTGGAGACAGGACCTTCGATCGGTCGTACGGCCAGACTTTACACACATGTGTTAAAACTGTAGAAGAGGTTACAGTGTAAAGAGTGTCAATTCAGTGTACACAATAAATATGCATGTAGAACTTAGAGGTCATTTGTAAAGGAGGTACCAAAAGGGGCGTGGCAAAGGTTTTTTATGAAAGGTACCCACTAGACTGGCCATAGCGTTATATAGAAAAAATTAAAAATGTGAAATCCAAAAGTTTTCGCACTGAAAAATATGAGGTTGGGGATAAAAATAATTATGCATATTTTTTTTTTTTTTTTTTTTGATTCCGAGTACCTCCGGGTTGAGCCCAAACTTTTATTACATTACCCATTTAGGCTGAAGTGCAGAATATGGGGCGGGAGCCCGATTAAAAACCAAAAATATGCCATTGTCTTCATCTTGGCCCCCAAACATCGGAATGGTAGGTCAAAGTTGGCGCTCAGGCCCATGGGGCCCCGGGGGTCAAAAAAGGGGCCCCTTTCGGTTCTATGACGACCCCCCAGGTGCGGGTACTCAAATGAAAGATATTTTCGAGACGAATCCAACGATGTTATTTTTAGTTTCCTACGGGTCTCCTGGACCGAGTTAGAGCCATTTCCGGGATATACCAAGAAAAAAAAATTATTTTTAACTAAATTTAAAAAATTATAAAAAAAATTTTGCGTGCGGCGCTAGTAAACCCAACATAGGTGTACCGTCATTTCGCCCAATGTCATTTCGCCCAAAAACAACCATGACATATCGCCCAAAACATGTCATTTCGACCAAAAACCTAACTACAACATGACATATCGCCCAAATGCAATGACATAAGACCCAACTCAATTTTTTTGGGCGAAATGTCAGACTCATGACGACGGCACGCGCTGCTGCATACGTCGCAGTCAGTCTTGTACTCTTGCCCCCGCCTTAGGGGGGCGTGCCCCCCACCGCATTCGTGTTTTAATAATGCCAGAAAACAGATAGAGTAGCGAGTCTGACTACGACGTATGCGGCGAGGGCGTGCCCCCCACCGAGAAAGAGAATACAAGACTGACTGCGACGTATGCAGCAGGGCGTGCCGTCGTCATGAGCCTGACATTTCGCCCAAAAAAATTGAGTTGGGTCTTCTGTCATTGCATTTGGGCGATATGTCATGTTGTAGTTAGGTTTTTGGTCGAAATGACATGTTTTGGGCGATATGCCATGGTTGTTTTTGGGCGAAATGACATTGGGCGAAATGACGGTATACCTATGTTGGGTTTACTAGCGCCGCACGCAAAATTTTTTTAAAATTTTTTAAATTTAGTTAAAAATAATTTTTTTTTCTTGGTATATCCCGGAAATGGCTCTAACTCGGTCCAGGAGACCCGTAGGAAACTAAAAATAACATCGTTGGATTCGTCTCGAAAATATCTTTCATTTGAGTACCCGCACCTGGGGGGTCGTCATAGAACCGAAAGGGGCCCCTTTTTTGACCCCCCGCGCCCCATGGGCCTGAGCGCCAACTTTGACCTACCATTCCGATGTTTGGGGGCCAAGATGAAGACAATGGCATATTTTTGGTTTTTAATCGGGCTCCCGCCCCATATTCTGCACTTCAGCCTAAATGGGTAATGTAATAAAAGTTTGGGCTCAACCCGGAGGTACTCGGAATCAAAAAAAAAAAAAACAAAAATATGCATAATTATTTTTGTCCCCAACCTCATATTTTTCAGTGCGAAAAATTTAACTTTTCAAAAAAATTTCCACTATGGCCACTCTAGTACCCACTTGGATCGCCCGATATAGTCTATATTTGTTCATTGGGTTGGAATATTGGGTCTTATGTATGTAAGGTACTGGAAGAGTGCGAAAGAATTTATCTACTATTACAAGAAAATTTAACTAAAAAATATAAATTTCTGCTAGTTGTTCATTTGGAAGTTATAGATGAAATACAAATTTTGCCAAAAATAAGTAATTTCGTATGGGAGGTACCAGAAAGGAATAGCCCAATGCCTATTTCCAATACCATAACTTCATTATAGAAGATACTAGCTTACACACTTACAATGAATTTATTTAAGAATTTAAGCACGAACGCCACATTTATGTGATTGTAGCTTTATCCCATTGGATAAAGTCCCTTTTTATCCCTTAAACTACGTATTTCAAAAGATACATTCTTAACATACAACTAAAATGGACTGGTAGCCCCTCTAATTCTATAGTATCAGTTTTACCTCCTTTCGGTATTTTTGCATTAGAAAAATTATTTCATATTTCGAATTTCCTTGTCTCGTTCTAATTCTACAGAGTGCAATTATATCAATATATCAGTAGCCGTTCGGTCTGAGCGACATTGATGTTTTTATCCCTTTTCGATTTTTTTACCCATAAATATCAGATTTCGAAAAAACCTTCAATCCATTAAGAGTTAGAATGCCAATATAAATTTTCGCGATTATAGTTTTAGTCGGTTGGTCTGGGTGATGGTACAAGTTTTATCCCTTAGAGGTAATTTTTACACCTAAAAGTACGAATTTCCAAAAATCAATTTTTATCTGACGTTTACTCAAATTTCATCTTCCTATCTACAACCATTTCACCCATCCATTTCGCGTGGGCGTTGCCACACTCCTTTGTCTAATTATGTTTTATGTAGGTAGAGGCCCTACAGAGAGTACTACACAGTGAAAATTTCATTGCAATCGGTTCATTTATTTCAAACAGATGACGATTTTTTCAAAAAGGGCGTGGCATCGCCCATTTCCCAGCGAGACATAATCCTCCTTGTACCTGTAACATATGTAGCGAATCTCATCTTCATACCTCCAATGGGTAGTGAGCCTATGACAGAGGCACTACGGACAGTATCACACAGTGAAAAGTTTATTGCAATTGGTCCATTTCTTTGGTCTATGTAACGATTTTTGAAGAAGAGGCGTGGCATCTCCCACTTTTTACCAAACAAAAAGCATTTTTTCTTGTATGACCAACATATGCACCAAATCTTGACATCGTACCTATAACGGTTTATGAGATACAGCCCTTTCAAATTTCGAGCGGTATAGGGATGTGCCACGCCTTTTTAACCCCCTTTCAGAACGTCATAAAAGGAACGTTCATTTCAAATTCCAAGGTTCTATTTACAGCAGTTTGGGCTGAGGAGTGATCAGTCAGTCACCCAAGCCTTTTAAATAATGCTGGTAAATTTTCATTAGGATCAGAAGGTTTACTCGAGTTATCCTGCAGACAGACAGACGGACTTTACTCAATCGCCTTAAAAACCCAGAAAAACAATTTGATCTCCTAACAAATGATTTATACCCTCAGCCCTAAAAAAACTCATTTATTTCCTCAGACAACTTTACAGTTAAGGACTTCTATACTGATAAAACTATTTTGGTCAACGGAACCCACTTTCAGACCTAAACACAATTAAGCTTTAGTCATAAAAATGTATTATTTGGGCGATAGTTCTAAGACTCTCGATGTTATACTTCTCCCGATATCTAATTTGAAACATATAATTTATATAGGAGGTGCCACGCCTACCAGTCCACTCTCGCCAATTTTTTGGTCAATTAAACACATCGGTGGATTATGAACACACACAATGCTACAATGCTCTCACATTTTAATTATGTTAGATATTGAAATTTAAAACACCTACAATTATCTCATATGAATGCATACCAATTTTCACGAGAAATGGTGCTTTTATTCTCCAGATATTACGTTTTAAAATATAGAGTTAAATGGGCGGGGCCACGCCTATTTATCTTATCCCAAACTTTTTTAGCTTGATCTCGCATATTGCTAATGTGGAATACTACCATAACTTAAGAAAAATAGTTTACTAGTCTACGTATATTTCGATTTCAAAAATAGGATCCCATGGGTGGACCACGCCCACATGATATATCGTTATTTCAATTTCATAATGAATACTGTAGAATTCTATAAGCTTTAAATAAATACTATTTCTATTTTATATACATATTTGAAAATTTGGGAAGTTTTTTGTATGGAAAAGTGAAAAATCGGTAGAGATTACACAGCCACATAACAAAAATGTGTCGAAATGTGGGCGATCAGACTACCCTTTTCGTAACTTTTGGTCGAATTTGAAGTTTTTGAGGTTGGAATAAATTCTGACGTGCTAGAACAAAATGGACTTTAGGTTTGAATTCAGCGCATCAAAAGAGACCCAAAAAATCATTTATGTATCCTCTAAATACCTTATGAAATAACTTACAATATACACAACATTCTAAACAAACTCTACTCAACTCAAAGTAATCTTTACACTTATAAAAGTTATAATGTCACACGTTTCCTCTCTTTCCAGCCCACTTTGAACGTGACACATTTCCATATTTCACTATTCAAACGTTAATTTGTCAATTTATTGACAAACTAAACTGCAAACGCTTAATCAACACCACCTTAAGCAATATCGCATCCAATCCAATAGACACAGACACTGGAAGGACAAACAATTTCGTTGAAAATGCAATTAATGAGATTTCGGAATATACAAAAAACCCAACAGACAAACAATTACAAAACGCGAACGAGACAGATAAACAGGATTTTTAAATGAAATTTCCATTAATTATAGCTGTGTCCGAAATCCAATTGCAGTTTGCTTTGCCAGCGTTACGTGTGTCCTCGGTTTGCGTGTTCGATAGCCCAGCTACAGCAATCTGCGACAAAAGCGTAGAAAACACAAACCAACACCAACACAACACCAGCAAAATCAATAACATCAACGTAGCTGCGTCTAAATGAAGTTAACAATCTGTCAATTTGGTAAATTGTTTCTGCTGCTGACAGCCTTTCTCTTTGCCAGTAAAACCCTTAAAGCTGCAGTTGCCCTTAACGTTGGCCGAAATGTTATTGCTGTTGTCGATGCTGTTGAACGCCCAAGCGAAAGAACCCTAGTACAACAACAACACCAATACCAACAACACAAACAGCAACAATCCGCAACACCTCAGGTGCAAATGATTTCGAGGGGAAGCGTCGACATCGCTGCAGCCAAACAGTCAATAAATAATACATTCAACTCGAGCAGCAATAAAACGTTACAAATCGCAACTGGCCAAGTGAGTGGGGGGAACACTGCACATCAAACAGCATTGACAGCATCAGCAGCTACAACTTTGAATGTGTCATTAACAGATGTCGCCGATAACGATGTTGATGGAATTGACCCAAAAGCATCAGCGACAACGACATCAACAGCAGCAACAACAGCAACAAGTCCTAGAACTGCATCATCCACAGCAATGCCAACGTCAGCACACGTGACACATTTAATGGGACACCGAGAGATGGGTAATGATTTTTTATTGCAACAAAACCAAAAACGAGATAGTAACGACTGGCAACAAAAGCCAAAGCAAAAGCGACACCAAGAGTCAACATTACCAACACTGAAACCATCCCCATCAGAGCCACATTCACGACAACAGCAACATCAACCTCAGCCGCAATTACAATCATCATATTCGTCTTTAACATCGTCATTATCCCTCGACTCTGCAAACAATCGACAGCCAACACCACTCGACAACAGTTCTTCTAATCATTCTGTTCATCATCACCGTCAGCAACGCCAACAGCAGCAGCAGCAGAAGCCACACACTGTGCCCCAGCAGCAACAAATCCCCGCCGGAGGAGCCGCCACAACAAAGAACTCGGAACGTGTGGGTATTTTGGTGCCATCCCATCTGCTTAACAGACTGCATGTGCAACAGGGCTTTCGCAATTTTATGGAATTCTTCCAAGTGAACTTGAACAATGTCAGTGTTGATTTTATACCCGATGATGGTGAGTTGAAAACCTCTCCTTGAGTACTGCTCTCTTGTCTCTTGTTTCTTTGTTGCTATCGCCCTCCAGTAGAAAATCATTATAAGCACACTCGTTGTATTTTGCACAAAGAACACTTTCTTTCTCTTGCGACAAAGGTCCAATGAATTTCAAATTATTATTATGATGATGTCGGAGTAGATCGCTTCCCCTTACTACCCCCCTCCCTACAAAGGCAACGTGCCACAAATGTTGGCATTTGTTGTTGTTGTTATTGTTGTCCTTTTATATGGACAACATCATGACAACGAAGCTCATTGTGAGAACTTTTTGTGCAACTTTGAGCTGTA
This sequence comes from Muscina levida, assembly GCA_964034835.1. Taxonomy (NCBI): domain Eukaryota; kingdom Metazoa; phylum Arthropoda; class Insecta; order Diptera; family Muscidae; genus Muscina; species Muscina levida. Next base: position 2,839,447 of record OZ035880.1, read on the forward strand.
GAAAATATTTGGCAAATTTTATATTGTTATTTATGAGCCAAGATACAAGTTTTATAATCCAGAGAGTTTTCTGTAGAGGTAATAGAAAAGGAAAGTTCTTTATAGTTACTCTTTGAAATGGCCTATGTGATTATTTTGTAGCTTTAGAAATAAATTTCACTCCTTTTTGCGACTGTGTAAAATGAAGGAAAGAATTATGTGAATGGTGTATTGTTGTATGAAATACAAACATGACCGCGATAGGCCTTTAGCCGAAACAATGGGTTATATAATATGACTTCCAATGAATAAGTTCTAGTGTATTAAGCGATGGATATACTTACAAAGAGTAAAGAGCCAACGACATAACAATTTATTATACAGAAAATAAAATTTTTTTTGTACAAAGCAAAGAATAATTACTTTTTAATGTAAAAGTGAAAAAAAAAACTATAAACCTTTAATCCAAAAACAATTTTTCGTTAGCAAGTCAAAGTCAAATAGAAGAAAGATAAACTATTTTTACCGAAAACATCAGAATACACATAATTGTTAAAAAAAAAATTAAAAATGTTTAAAAACTTATAACGCTTTAGATAATTGCTGATGTGGCGTCAACTTGAAATCCACTGTCAAATACTATAAATATGATAGAAAAAAAATAAAAAAAATGTTAGCCAAAAAATACCGCCCCAGATAGAAATATAACATATTAGACAGCTGACGGCGTATAAAAATATAAATAAAACTGATAAAACTATTTTTTTCGCAAGTATTTTTTGATTTAATTTCTTATTTATTGCTTCAGTTTGGCCTCGATTATCCAACAAAATTAATCAGTTTTAAAGTTTTCTTCGGATTTAAATTTTTGCATCGTTTAACTGTGATTATCTCTATTATGCTGAAATATAAGCAAATGAGGAATTGCCTCATTTACATACGAATAGTCAGAAGCATTTACATACACGTATTAGATTCAGTTTATAAAAAAGGCTTTTCAAAATTGATAATCAATAAAAGAGAAAATCAATTATCCAGAATGCTTCCGGTTCCGACAATCACGGATAGCCGAGGCCTCACAGTACTAACAAACTTTGTTACATGGATTGGTATGAAACGGGCAAATTTACAAAGGTACTTTATTTTGTTTTTTTTTTCAAATGCTTAAAAGCTTTATTTTTGAAAATAAGGCGTTACAAAGCCTTTTCCCCACACTAACCGAAAATACAAATTTAGCCCGTTAGCCAGCCCAAATCGATTGAGAATATCGTAATGTTGTATACAGATAAAACTTTCAGATCCTCTTAACAAGTTTCCCATTTATATGAAAAGGCCCTAACGTTACAGAGTTTTGAGAATATGCCTATTAATCGTCTGTCGACTTTCCTATCCAATCCTAGAAGTATTTTCGTTCACTATGCATTGAGTTTGGCCAAATATCTGGTAATATTGCGCATTGCTGAAACACCAAGATATGTTTGCCAAGCACCCTAAATGACCATCCTCACAATTATATCTGCTTATCCATACCTATATCGATGAATGCCCTGACACCGATTTTTGCCAATAAACTAGTTTCTCGTAGTATTGTTGCTATTTTAACTGCTATGGCATAATTCCTTAGTATATGTTTAGTATTACGTCCAGTGATGCCTGTAGTGTGCTGCGTCTAGTACTAGTTATGCATAATAGCGTCATCTCCTGAACATTGCCAATCAGCCTCAAATCCCCTTCCGAAGCTACTTACTGTGACAGACATAGCTAAATATGGGACATATCACCGCTGTATATATCCAGTATACAGTCGCGGATTGCTGTCCCCAGCTATTGCCCACCGAGTGAAGGCATGCTGTATAACGCCCCTACTTCCCTCTATATTATTGGACTGTACTGTGGGGGTTTAACTACCTATGACAAGAATTGACACGTCATTCGTATAGGGCACCATCTTTCTTCTAATTCGTTTTAAATTTCTGACAATGCGGCTAACCACCAGCAGTCATAACCGTGGGGATAGCACTCCACCCTGTGGTGTGCCCCCTTGTTGCCAGATTATTTGTGGCACCCGAACAAGAGTAAAATTTGTTATACGATTTGACAGCATAGGAACAATCCAATTGATTAGCACAAGGTGGGTCCAAGTTGCCCTTAGTAGCTCTATAATGGATGTAGATTTTACATTATTGAAAGCATTACCATTTTCCACTGTCCACAGATCTATCCTTGTCGTACGCATGATAACATGACTGAGACAACTTCTTACTAACTATAGGATATGTATTTTTTAAATAAATATATGTATTTTTTGAATAATGCTTTTGACAAAATATAACGACGCAGGAATACTATATATCAGTCAAATTGACATTCTTTGACATTAACAACTAATTTGATCACATGCCGCTCTTCACCAATCATTGAGTAGTTGCTTTTAGGCGGATTTTCAGTAGGGATGATTTCTTTGATTGAATTTGGCAATTGATACTCATCAGATACCCTATAATATATCAACGTACTGATCTTAAGGAGCATGTACTGAATAAGTCTAAACTGAACCTGACACAGAATAATTAAATTATTCTGTATGTAATTTTTAAGTAATGTTTGTTCTTTAGGGAATTAGTTAAAAGATCAGTTCACCAGTACTTGGATAAGTATATTTAGGTTACTTGGCACCATTTTTCCCGTAGGGTATTTACACAACCTGGGGATATAAGATAAACTTAGACACACCATAAGCAATTGCTTTAGGGTTAATGTAACGATTATGGATATCTGGCGACTTAGAGAGTTTGAAAGAGTCTAAAACATTGTCCTCCACAACCACGTTTTCACCATTGTTCAATGAGGCGTATACTTAATATGTATGAAATTTATTATACGTATACATACATTTTTTGGATGGGTGCAGTGTTATAACGCCATAGCCAAAAAAGGTATATGGCCTTATTTTCATCTACAGAGAGAAATTAAGCCGTATGACTTTATTTCCATATAATAAGTGAAATAAAGCCATTATGGCATTATTGCACCTGTGGTAATACAATTTATCTAGTGTATTTGATTTCTTTTTTTTACAAGACATCCGTATTCAAATCTTGTTACTAAGGATCTCCATACAACACTATCCCACCACTAATACGCCACTAATATACATATATTTTTGTACAACTTCTTCAAGTGATTGCATTGTCAACGTAGACCTAACATCGTTCTTTTTAAATTTACATATTCGAAAACAAATACGTCAGATAAACGCAAAAGTAAAATCAGTTTTCCTTTTTGTGTCACTATTGCTTCGTTTCAATTATCTTATGGTAGAAGTCTATTAAGTAAGTAAACAAAATAAAATGCAATTGTGGACATAAAATGTCTATGAATATGAATTAATTTGTGTGACTCTAATTGCTATCAACAATTTACGTTCAAGCGTATTCTTGAAATGACATTGTAAATAAGTATTTGGAGTAGTGAAGATATTTGCTGGCATTATTAAACTTGTCAGCATACTACATAGTGTAAATATAAAGTCAGAAATAGGAATTACTTCAAGGTTTAGTTAATATTATATAGCCCTAATGCAAAGATTAGATGTTATTTTGCAAATGATTAGTAATTGGTTATTTTACAAACAAAACACATTCTAGAGAACAAATACAAATATCAGCCAATTACTGGACAATTTTTTTGTACTCTGAAGACGATTTCTTGTCATAGAACACCACAAATGTTCCACAAATATCGAAAATTCACGACAATAATAGAAAACATAGTTTTGTAGGACCTATTTCTAACTCTATTTAAGATTTAACTGAAAACTTAATCTAGGGAGGCTCTGTCCTCCCGGAATTTTAATATACTCACCTAAAGCTTTCATTCCGTAAGGAATTATTCCACCCTCAGACAATAACCTACATATTGTGTGTATACTCTGACTAATTTATGTCTCTGTTCACTCAGAGCTTTGAAAAGAAACAAAATGATTAGTTAAAGTAGAAAACACCAAATATTGGTCTTAGAGCACCCCAATTGAAATTTTTCTGAGCAACGTTGTAATACATCTTTTGAATATTTTAAACTTTGGTCCTTTTCTGACTTCTTTTGAACTAAGTACGAAAGGGGCACGTAAGGAGTCGAAATAGAGAGTTAAAATGTTTCACAAAAACAATTCCTCACTAAATTTCATTGAATACATCTGATATCTAAACTGCACTAAAACAATAATGTCTAGCTGGCCACCCTAATATATAATAAGTTTAAATTGTTCCTATTTTAACATCACTGATTATAACGAATAAAGAAAAGAAAAGAAACGTCAAACAATGAGACACTAATACGATTATTACCAGCGCACCCAAAGGTAATACCCCCAAATAAAACCCGAAATTTATACAAAAACTCATAATTTACTTGTGTTTTTATTTGTCCCTACGTTTGGATAACTATTATTCTTCCCCGCCGTAACAAATAACAAACATAGTTTTTTAGGACTCATTTGTAACTCTACTTTAGGTTAAACTGAAAACTTCACTGGACCATAAGGAAAAAAGGTCGACCTAGGGAGGACTGCCCTTCCGGAATTTTAATAAACTCATCTAAGGCTTTCATTCCATTAAGGAATTATTCTGCCCCCAATTCATTTCATCATTTCATCAAATGATTTTGAACTGGGTATATTTTGTAGCAGTTACAATAAAACTGTTGTACTCCGTGGCGTATGATTTACGTGGAATATTACTTATGATAATCATACGCCAGCATATAGTATTTATGTTATGTCCTCTATACGATACTTACTTCAAATCGATATTTAATTGTTATGGCGTGTAACTTGACAAAACGAATGATGCAGAACCTATTGGAGCTACTTTTATGTGCTGTTCTCAGAATTGAGTCCGAAAATCATGTGTTGTACTGTGTTATCTAAGATACAAACTTGAATTAAGCTCTCTGATTAGCAACAATCGACCCTACGGTCCGTCATGCCTATCTCACCAACCAGGCTACTCCTTAAAAATATTGTAATCCGTCGCAAATAAACAAGCGACTTAAATAAATTTGCCAAGTTATGAAAATTACTCCAGCTATGTACCCAACTGCCTTAAACATTTCCCCCCTTACTGTAGCTCTTCCCCTAAACGTCATATGAAATTATCTTGGCGAAATCTTCGACACTCCACCACAATGAAGTGCTAAAACATTCTAAAAATAAATCGTTAGGGGAATAAATACTCTCTAGCAAAAAGAAAAAAGGATTTCAACATCGCTCAAGCATCGTGAGTTGGGACTAGAGGGCGGGTATGTTTCTGACACTGTGAAAGTTTTTCAACATTTTCAATTTAAAGTTTCTTTTCATACTCAGTTTTCGTATGCAAAGATATCTGTTATTGTTTGTGGCGCAGTGTTGTGTTATTGTTGTTGTTGTGACAAACTGATAGCAATCAATAACATTTGACTGGAAGACACCGAGTCCATAAGTCTGTCACTGTTTGTCAGTCCCTAAACTAAATGGTTGACATATCTATGTGTGTGTGTTCAGATGTGATATAGCTTAGCTACAGGGGATTTGCTGATTTTTACCATATTTATCTTTGTTGTTATGCTTACATGAAGAATTTTTGCTTAAAGCAAATGTTGATAAAATACAATTTAAATATTTTGGACTATAGCTGAATGGGGCACATTTGGACACATAGCCCTTAAATCAATGTATAGGACAGGTCATAGTTTAGCGTAATGATATGGGTGAGGTTGGAATGTTTAGCAGATTAAATAGTGGGTGTTGTGAATGAACTTTTAAACTTTAACAGAAATGACATTTAATTGTTTTAAATCTGAAAACATCCCAGGAAAATATTTTGTTGCAAAGAAACAATTACAGAATAGCTTTTACTCACAAGTAACAAGTTCCTCTTTCGGTTGAACAATATATTATTTTTGTTTGAAATTGTCCCAAAACCAACATGTTCTTCGGAACCTGTTATGAAATGAATTGCTTCATAACCGAATTACATATGCTGTTTTTTGAAATTTAATTTGTTTTCAATTAAGTTATAACTCGAAGTATATGTAAACTCTGATTTTTGCGTTTTTCTCAATAAATACCCTTTAAAAAAATACTTATTTTGAATACCATCGGTTTAAAAAGCTTTTACAATGATACGATAGATGTAAAGTTTCATTAAAGGACAAATAGAATTTTGTTTTTATGTAATCCAAGCAAAAAAAAAAATTTTATTCATTTTCTGTTCTACGCAATCTGTGGTGCAACATGTTCTACATAATCGGTTATATGGAACCAGAAACAGAACAGAATGTCGATTTAAAAAGAAACGATTCTAGTATCAATACCATTCGTAACAAGTTCTGAAAAATTTTCCTGGGATATAACGTTTTATATTATTTGAATAGAAAATTTAGTATTGCTTTATAAAAGCATGTCGTCTTGAATCACCATTGATTCTACTACAGGGTTTGTATATAGATTTTGTGCGTCGAATATATCTACATATATGTATAATAATTCATGACATCCACCTGTAGTTAAATCCAGCACTAAACAGCTATTTGTCGTCGTACCATTTAACTATTAATATCCCATCAATATTTTCAAAACCACTGGCGTTTCATTCCATTAGTGCAGAATATGCTGCAATGCTTAGATTTTGTTGTATCCCTTGCTCTACATAGATTACTCTTTAATTAGATTTTATACTCGTCCTTGATTTCTCTACAATAGAGTAATAATTACTGCAAAAACAACAAAACCGATAGCCATATGTTGTTACACATACACCCCGCCATACTCATCATCATTCATGCATAGAAAATTACCTATTTATCATTCACCTGTCGATAATTGATTTATGATACATCATCATATACACAAAATTCTCCATCATAATTCATATTGTAAAAGGTTATGCTATTCTACTATGCCAACGGATGTTAATAATTAAATGCAAAATAATTGCCCATTAAAAGGGGGAGGGGCGGAGGGCAAAGAATAAAATTAAAAATTTTATGAAAATTAAATTTGCCATAAAGCTGACGGATCAAAGGTTAGGTTGTGCCAAAAGAGGTCCCAAATAAATGTAAACAAATCTCTTTATTTCGCTTAATGGAATTTTAAGCAAGTAAGCGAAAAACTCCACAAGGAGCGGGGGGAGGGTGCAAAAAGGTTTACAGTCTATAAACAAAGCATTTTTGGGCGAAAAAATATGTGTTTCGCGATGAGGCTGCTTAACAACTTTGCAAGAATTTTTCTTCTGTTTTTTTTGTATCTCCTCTGTTTTGCTGATTTTTCACAGATACAATATGCTGACAATAAATATTTTATCGTCTTCTCGTCTCCTCTTTTCTTTCTCTGTGCCTTTATTTCTTGTTATTTCTTTCGTTGCGTTTAATAGATTTAGCAGCGTTCATCAGGCTGTTAGAACAACCCAATTACACAACGGTGGTTAAAATCCTAAATGCTGGCATTAATCTCGATGGTGATGATGATGATGACCTTCGTGAAGGAGTTTTGCTAAATTCACGTCGAACTCACCAACACCACAGCAGCAGCAACAACAACATCAGTTTTAATCAGTTCGCCTCGGTAAAGGATAAACTAAGCCAAGTCGATGACGAAGGCAACGAAGACAACAATGATAATGGACGCCAAGGTTATGGGGATAACTGGAGTGAAAGTCAGTCGGCCAACAGTGCTTACTGCCATTTGGCCAAAGCTCTGGAGCGTGATTTTAATAAAACCGTTTTACTCTGGCCCTGTCCTCACATGAAAGTAAGTAAAATACCAAATTTATTCTTAATACCTCTGCCTATATACAATAAGAATCTCTCGCTCTCTTTCTCTCTCTGTTACTAATCAATGAGTCATAAGGACACAAAACCCTAAAAGGACTTTAGGGATTCTCATTTAAATAAACTAATGAATAAACCGAGACTAACGTCACAGACAGAAGTACAAATTGTAACATTTGAAATTGAATATACTAGTCCATTTGAAAAGGATATACCTTCTTAAATGCCAGAGAAGGACGTAGGTGAGGAGAGCAACCGAATGAAATAATTTAAATTCAACATATTCAACTTGTTTATCTATGTTTTGCATCCTTTCACAACTTTGCTATACAAGCCACAAGTATATGTTTGTGTGTGTGTGTAAATACATTTGTTAGTGTAGGGACCAACATGAGTTTTGAGTGTTTCTTTCTATATATGTATTCACGCCCCTACTTTACTGAAAAGTCCTTAAAGTAGATCTACTATGTAGAGTTTGTGCGCACACCGAGTCATTCATAGAATTTCCTTTATTTCTTTTATAAGAGTACAAACTGACAAACAAGACAGCAATAGCAACAACCATAATAGAGATACACATGAAAGGGCTGCTCTCCAATTATACAACATTACAGTCACACACATTCATCGCTGTAGGTTTGGGGGGTATGCGTGTGCATATCTTAGAAATCATACACGTGTTCAACCGATTGGTGTACATGTGGATTGGTTGAAGTATTCTTATGTCATAATTGAGATAATACAGATAATAGAAAGTTTAAATTACACCAATAATGATGAATGGACCTCATATGGAATGACAACATTGTTTTAGAGAAAATATCAAAAAATCAGAGTTGGGAATGCCTGCCTTCAATTCAACAGAAAGTCATTTATCTATTTGTTCTCCATAACCCTGGAGACCATCGGCTCCAGCTGCTTTGTTATTTTTAAGGCGGGGTATGGCCACACGTATCTCACTCTGGCTCGGAGGTTGATATTTAATACCACTGTCATGCATTGAAGCGGGGTCTTCTGGAGTGGTGTCCGTATCCAGCAGATTTCTGAAATTTTCTCTCCATATCTTGAGAACGTTATCCGAGCCCATCCCTAGCTGGCCATCGCTGTCCTTACAGGAGGGCAACACTGTTCCACGCATTCTCGCCTTAACTCTCTGTTCTCCTCTGTTTCGGAGAAATTCTGTGCACTCATCCTGTCTCTTCTTCAGCTCTTTCTTTTTCCGTCCAAAAAGACGAGTTGCCTCTCGTATAATCAGGGGTTAAAGCATTCCGTAGCAGTTGAGTTAGGTGGTTGGAGTAGGCGTCCGCTACCTCTGTCTTCCGCAGTTTACCGATGTCCAGCTTTCGTTGTGCCTGGTTACGTAAGTTTTTCGCCATACTTAGTCTTGTGCGTACCTTAACTGCGGTAAGGTAGTGATATGAGTCAATGTTCACACTCCTGATCACTCGTACGTCCACGTGATATATCTGATTCCTCGTCAATTGATCTGGAGATAACCATGTTGCCTTAAGAATATTTAAATGGTCAAATCTAGTGCTGCTAACTACCATATTTCTTGTCGCAGAGAAATCAATCAGTCTTATACCATTGTTCGACGAATTTTCCGATGGTAGGCTTAAATGCGGTCTCCCTGCCTATTTTAGCATTAGAATCGCCTAGTACAATTTTGATGTTATGGCTTGGGTTACGGTCTTATACATTTTCTAAGCTGTCGTAGAACTCGTCTTTGTCCTCATCGCTTTTCTCTTGTGTCGGTGCAGGGGCACATTTGAGTGTTATGTGGGAAAACTTGTTTTGACTCTTATGGTGACTTTTCGTTCGCACACCGGGTTGAACCGTGAGACTAGGTGTCGCAGTCTCTTGCCAACCACAAATCCACATCCAAACTCGTGCTTGTCCACAGGACCACTATAGTAGACGTCGCACATCTTCATGCGCGAGCACCCGTGTCCCGTCCACCGGATTTCCTGTAAAGCAGTTATGTCAGCCTTGTACTCTTCGAGGACTTACGCCAGTTGGATGGAGGCACCTGGTCTATACAGTATTCTGACATTCCAGGAATATATATTTAAATCATGGTCCTTAATATGTTTGCGGTTGCCGTCAACATTTTGTGGGGTTCGTTCTATTCTTTACATGTTAACATTTACACTTTACTCATTTTTCCATCCAAATAGTAGATAACGTTAAAAATATATTATACTAGCTGGCCCGGCAGACTTCGTCCTGCCTCCAAATTTTTGTAAAAGATGTTGAGTGCGGTTGAAATCTAATTCGGATTGGTTTTTTACATTGGCCTCTGAAATATTTCAATTTAAAGCGGGGTTTTCCCGGACAAATTCTGTACTTCATATATCAAAAAGATGATTATATGTTATTGTAAGAAGTGCATTGTCGTCCATGATTTGATGAAAACTTACTTATTGATAGGCATACATTCTAAAATCAATTTTTAAAGCCGATTGACTGACATATAACTTTCTGCGTTGGCGAACTGGGTGATTGTACCTAAAGGTGCTTGGTCTTAGCAATGATAATACTTTGCGCCTTTTTATCCCAAGGAGTACGAATTTCCAAAAATCCCTTCATTTGGTTCAACAACCCCATTAACCGTTTAGTCTGGGTGATAGCAACAGTTTTTCCCATTTTCGTGTTTGTCTCCTAAAAGTTCGAAATGCGAAAAACCACTTTGTGAAGCTCTTTAATGATATAGAAAGTGCGCCATTATTAATATTCTCCATTCTATCTTAAAGTCTGGCAGACGATCTACAGGCTATCCCCAACTTTCACTGCAATTTTGGTCAAAATCGGTTTAACCGTTTTCGCAATTAGAGGTGTCATCAAAATGGACATCTATTTTTATATATATAGAGTTTTCTATAATTTTAATGTTAAAAAAATGTTTATATGTAATGTAATCAAGGGTGACTAAATGACTTTAAAAAAATTAAGTGTTTCATAAGCTAAACACCAGCAACTGGATCCAAACATACATCCAAAATTTTCTCATTTAAAAAAATGCATTCATTTTAAGTTTGAGTAAAATCGGACAATCTAAATAATTCAGCTCCAGCCAACTCAACAGCTGGTCCATTTATACAAAAAAAAATTATATAATAAAACAAATATACATTCTAAATTTCAGTCAAATTGTTTGATTCGTTATAATTCCACCATAGCGGCACCATTCGAACAAATTTTGATAAAAAATCCACCCAAACGCCATCTACCGGGTCCATTTGTACATAAAATTTTACCGGTGATCAAACAAACATACATTCTGAATTCCAATAAAATTGGTCCATCCATTCAAATTTTCGATATAAATCCACCCTAGCGCCATCTACCGGGTTCATTTGTGCATACGATTTTCTCTGATGATCAAACAAACATAGATTCTGAATTTCAGTTAAATTGGCCCATTCGTTAAAATTTTGATTGTAAACCGACCCCAGCGCCACCTACCGGGCCCATTTGTACATAAAATGTTTTCTCATGATCAAACGAATATCCATTCTAAATTTCAGTTGAATTGATACATGCATTCAAATTTTCGATATAAATCCACCCTAGCGCCACCTGGATTTGATTTATTTCAACACAAACAATCTACGGAAAATTTCGAATCGAATAAAAAAAAAAATCAGCCAAATCGCTCCAGCCGTTCTCAAGTAATGGTATGACATACGTGGACCATTTCATTTTTATATATATATAGATATTAATAACACAGTGATACAAATGTGAAGGAAAAAAATATACAGGGGTTCTCATGTAGCATTTCTGTTAGACTGAAGTCCATAGAGTAAAGTGGTACTTTTAGTTTTTCTCAGTCACTTCGTTAAGTAATATTTTTATAGCAAATTAAGTGAAATGGCGATATTCCCAAAATTACATGTTCCAAAATTCATAAGTCTTCTCTTTGTAAACCGATTTTTAAAAGCTTACATTTGTTGTAAAGCTATGACTTTCACCTTTTATTAAAAAAAATAATTTTGAAAATCGGTAAAAAAAATAGTCAAACGGCGGCAGTTTAAGCAAAACAACCCCGAAAAAAAATTGCGAATTCTCATTTTCTCAACGCTCTCAGTTGATCATGAAGCTGCGCAATGTATAGTTTTTATTTTTGTATTATGCTACATTAAAGTAGCTTTCTAAAATAGGTAATTTTATAAGAATCGGTTGAAAAATGAATGAGTTATCGGTCTACAAGAAGAAGACTTATGAATTTTGGAACTTGTAATTTTAGGAATATCGCCATTTCACTTAATTTGCTATAAAAACATTACTTAACGAAATGACCGAGAAAAACTAAAAGTACCACTTTACTCTATGGACTCCAGTCTAACAGAAATGCTACATGAGAACCCCTGTATATTTTGTGTGTAGCACAGTGTAATTATTCTACTAAAAACAACACACCCTGCTCTCATTAAAAAGACTGTACAACCACACTCTATCACATTTTGTGTTGTGCAAATTCCCTTGTACAATTAAACTTTTGACTTTTTTAATTCACTTCGAAATGTTGTACTTGATATCCCAAAATCCAGATTTATCAAACTCAAAACATAATTGACCTGTCCGAAATGTCAAAATCACAATAAAAATATATTTTCGCCAAATACCCCAAAGTGAAACCAAGACTGACAATAAAATGTACTGTAATATACTTACGGTTGCTTAAGATTCACATTCCACCACTGGCACCGGCCAACCAAATACGATATTCATCATTCAAACTTGTCAAAATATTTCTATGGCATTAGCACTACAACTAAACTTAATACAGTTCAGTTCAGTTCGTTTAAGTTGAGTTGAGTTAAGTTACTTTCAGTTGTTCGGTAGTTCGTTCGTTCATCATTGGTTACAGAAACAACAGACAATGTCGCCTACAAAGTTGTTGTTTGATACATGGCTATACCAGCAGATACCTCCCGCCGCTGCTGGTATCCTTTGCTGCCTCTTCAATACATGTGTATGTATCACAGCAGGAGCAGTGGACGTGTGTTGGTGAACTGTTGACTCACTGCTGAAAGGCGACACTTAAATGGACTTTTGTAATAGAGGCATTAACTTTTGTTTTTGCTACAGCTTGGCTGGTATTTGATAACTACTCGAGTGTTCCGATTTGTGTGTGTGGCAGGGGGCGTGGAGCAAAAGTATTTGTTAGTATTTGCGGCTGCACTGCAGAGGATATACTAAAACATTGACACTTTGAGGTCTTCGTTGTGGCTAGTTTGGGGCAGATGGCAAGGAAAGTGAAAAGTTTAAAAACACTTTACTTGTTTATTTCCATGTTTTGAACAATGAATTGCTGTTAAATAAAAATTTGATTGATGACATCATTTACAGGTATTAAATTTCGTCGGTTAGGCGTTGTCAATCCTCCACAAGGCCGGAAAGAATAAAATGATATAATAATAAATATGGTACACAATTTGATTAAATTTTAGGGTTCCCTAACCCATTGACTAGAAATGAAAATATTTATTTAAATGCTCTCAGTCTTTGAAAATTCCACAGTTGTGTTTATTTTTTGTAGCATTTTTTCCTTTCCTTCCGCAGATCTCCATTATTAAATGAAACCCCTAGTAAGTTTTAATATTTATAATGGAAAAATGTTTGTCTACCCCATCATAAACTCATAGAAAGCATAGAAATAAAAACCAGTAAGAAAGTTTTAGTCGGGAAACCCGACTTACATATACCCTCGCCCTCAGTAATACATAACATTTTCTAGTATATTGATATTATTATTCGATTTCTAAAGTTAGCAGAGTGGTACATTTGTATGGGAGATACCAGAAGGGGCGTGGCTAGACATCCAATATTTTCTTCAAAACTTTATAATATCATTGCTTTACTAAATACAAAATTTGGTCACGACCGCCTTAGGTGTATTGATATTATTACTCGATTTTTTAAGTGGACGGAGTAGTACATTTGTATGGGAGGCACCAGAAGGGGCGTGGCCATGTAGCCCTTTTTTAATACCGTAAGTAGTTTTGGGAAAATATTAACCCATGCTTAGTTTCAAAACAATTGGTGGCATTTTTCGAAGGTTATCGTTCGTCTCAGCCGGACAGACAGACGGACATGGCTCAAATGGCTTAAAAAGTCATAAATCGAATTTGGTTCAAAGAAACATAGTGCCTAAAGTGACTCCTTCTATGTAATATACTTTTGGGTCGTATCGAATGATATATACCCTCCTACCCGCAGTGTGAGGGTATAATTAGAAATGTTCTTCGAAAATTTATGTGCCTCCGACAATCCAAATTATTTTAATAGGGTTAAATGAAAAAAATAGCAGAAATTTGTTTATGCCACCCCGCAAATATTATAAGTTTTTATAGATTTTAGGATAGCCAAAGTTAGAGCACGATTGGAGTATGTTAAACCATGCCGCTTTGGGCAAAAGAGTTTTGAAGCACCTACAGCTAAATTTTAGGGGTATAACTCAAGAAAGACTAGTCCAATTTTGATGAAACGAAAATCCGAAATTAATATTAAAATTTAAATTAATTTAATCTGTTCATACATCATTTCCCTACATAATCAACAGTTTCGCAATTAAAAATAAATTTATGAAAAAAATATTGCTTAAAAATTATATTTTAAAAATAATAAAAAATCCAAAACGCAGAACAGTGCCCAGTCTTACTACTTTCACGTAATATCACATAACACATGAACAAAATCAGACACAGATCATGAAAATCGATTATCGCGTTTCGCATTTATTTACAGTTAAGTGAATGTATCTCATTTTGGAAAATATCAGTTTTTTCCATTTCAGGTTATATGTAAGGTGGGCTTTTCCTTTGAGAATATCTCATATAAATCAAAAGAATTGTTAGTGATATATCACAGACAAATCGAGCCAAATTTGGTTTCATACCAACAACAATTTTGAAAAATTATAAGTTTTTTCCCATTCAGGATATATGGGAAATAGGCGTCTCCTTTGAAAAAATTTCATGTAATTCAACACAGTTGTCAGTAATATACCACAGACTAATCGGGCGAAATTTGGTTCCATAATAAGAACAATTTTGGAAAATATAAGTTTTTTTTAATTTCAAGATATATGGGAGGTGGGCGTGTCCTTCGAGATAATTTGATATAATTCAATACAGTTTTCAGTAATATATCACAGACAAATCAAGAGTAATTTGGTTCAACACCAACAGCAATGTTGAAAAATTTAAGTTTATTAAATTTCAGGATATATGGGAGGTGGGCGTGTTCTTTGAGATAATTTAATATAATTCAACACAGTTGTCATTAGTATATCGGAGACAAATTGAGCCAAATTCGGTCTATTACCAACAGCAAATTTGAAAAATTAAAGTTTTTACCTTTCAGGATGTATGGGAGGTGGCCGTGTCCTTCGAGATATAATTCAACACAGTTGTCAATAAATTTCAGAAACAAATCGATTTTAGAAAACACTAGTTTTTTTCGTTTTAGGATATATGGAAGGTGGGCGTGTCCTTTGACAAAATTTCATATAATTCAACACAGTTGTCAGTAATAGATCAGAGACAAACTCAGGCAAATTTTTTCAATTACAATAACAATTTTGGAAAATACAAGTTTTTTCAATTTAAATATATATGGGAGGTGGGCGTGTCCTTTAAGATAATTTCATATAATTCAACACAGTTGTCAGTTATATATCGGAGACAAATTCCGGAAAATTTGGTTCAATTCCAACAACAGTTTTGGAAAATAATGGTTTTTCTCATTACAGAATATATGGGAGATGGGCGTGTCTTTCGAGAATTTTTAATAGAATTCAATAGAGTTGTCAGTAATATATCCCAGACAAATAGAGCCAAATTTGGTTCAATACCAACAACAATTTTGAAAGATTTAAGTTTTTTCATTTCAGGATATATGTGATGTGGGCGTGTCCTTGACCCGATTTTCACAAAACTAAGTTTTTTTCTCATTTCCTATTGATAAAAGCAATGTGCGATAATTTTTCTTCTTTTAAGACACCTCCTTTTACTTTTGGCCTTCGTTTGTATGAAAACACGACACTGTGCGGAGTATCTACCGAAAATCATAAAAAAATAACCTTTTATTAATTCTAAGTATCATAATTCTAAGAATCATACTTTTTTTCCAAAAAATTTTATACGTGTCGTCAAACAATTTGTTTTAATTCATTCAGTACGAATTACATATTCATTGTACCAAAAAATGAAAAAAATTTTGTCGAATAAGGCACCTTCACTTAATTGTGAATAAAAGCGAGACGCGTTCATCGATTTTCATGCTGTATCTCTCATTTTGTTCATAGGTTATGTGGCATTGAAATTTTTTAAATATAAAAAATATAAAACAAATTGAATTTTTAGGAAATTTTTTACTTAAATTTGTTAATAACTACGAAAATATGCAGCTAAATTATATACGAACAGATTAAAGCCCCAAACGTGGCATTAGGAGCTTAAAAACTTTAACGCCAAAGCGGCACGGGTTAACATACTCCAATCGTGTTCAAACTTTGGCTATCCTAAAATCTTTAAAGACTTATCATTTTTGGGGGGTGGCACCAACAAAAATCCAACATCGATTTTTAAAACCAACATAGTCTACAGTTTTGTAATTAAAATTTGAATAATATCAACAGAAAATCTGAAATTGTTGAAGTTTGTATTGGGCTTTGTCCTTTTATCCTTAAATATTTAATACAAAACATTGGTAAGTGATTGACTTTTAATTTCATTATCCTAATCGCAGTGCAATGTCATCAAACGCTCAAACTTCTGTGTACTGAGTAGCTATTAACACTAGCAAAATTATACCACTGACGTGAGCCATCATATGAATCGTATACTCGTATCAGTTCACATTACTTCAGCTTCTTATTTAATAGCATATATATGACGTTGAGGGATTTCCGCATATCCCCATATCGCTTGGTGGATGCCGCCTATACAAGTACAACAGTTTCCTATACGTATCAATGTATCACAGTGTTTAAATTTCTCCTCCACGCTCACAAATAAGTAATACAGAATAGCCGAAATATGAAAACAAAAACCTCCACCAATGTAACACAATGTCAACTCAATCCCATTGGAGAAATATGAATTTATTTCCAACAAGTTATCCCACCACATTCAAACGTGAATATTATATATTTAAACTTTGCTTGACTTCATACCGCATAAACGCGTGTATATGTATGTGTGTGAGTGCTAGCAAAGGTATGAAGGTAAATCCTCTGGCGACTACAAACGAAAGCGACAAGAAAAATCATGCTGCATAATAAAAAGTGAAAAACGAAAGCAGTTCTGTTATACCAACAGATATCGTAAATCTTCTTCATGACTGAGATGTTTATAACGCTATAGCTTATATAAAATATATATATGGTTATCATTTGTATAATCATGGCATTTTAAGGTGACCATTTCTAGACAATATTTGAAAGAGACAGTGTTTCCTAGAATGGTATGAAAATGAAACAGACAACTGGCTACCTTAGCCAGTATGTGTGATAACTGTATTATGAATCCTGAATGCAAAGGGGGAGAGATACATACATACATATGCAAAAGAAAGATATAACAAGCACAGCTGATACAAGGAAATCCACGAAGAGAACAGTTATTTTATTTAATAGACATGTGAACATGGAAAATATGCAAAACCAGCATACATTCATTTATAAAATATAAATTTGTATACAAATATTATATGTATATGTCTTATATCTTTGTATGTATGGGGGTATGTGTTCTTACTTGTTTTATGTCTAAATTAAGATGTATAAAAATGCATATGTATTGTTTTCCTTTACAAATCCCTGGCAGTTATTTGGTTATCAAATTTAAATGCTACAACTTGCAATTTAAGTGTTTCATATATTTTACACAAGTTGGCAGCAAATGTTAGGTTAAAGATGCTTTGGAAGCGACACATGTTTTTATTCGTTTTCATACGGCAAAGGTAAAATTAAAAGAAAACAAATTTTTGAAAGAAAAACATTGCTCTTGATGGATTAACATAACTGTGTATATATGTGAGTTACGTCCCCACATATAAATACTTCCTCAAGGAAAATTACATAATCTGCAAAAATGTAATTTTTGAAGTAACAAGTAAATTTAAAAATAACTAAACAAAATCCTATAACTAAACAAAATGTTCCCATAATGGGAAAATTAAGTAATGATGAACAATTTTGTAAATAACACAGTACAACATTTTTCAGCTCATTGATTTGGGACTCAATTCTAAGAACTGCACGTGAAAGTAGCCACAAAGAGAAGAAATTCTGCATCATTCGTTTTGTCAAGTTACATGCCATAATAATTTAATATCGATTTGAAGTTAGCAAGTATCGTATAAGGGAATTTGTCACGTTTTAGGCTCTTTTGTTTGACATAACAGAAATACTATATGGTGGCGTATGATTATCATAAGTAATATTCCACGTAAATCATACGCCACGGAGTTCAACAGTTTTATTGTAACTGCTATAAAATAAGCCCAGTTTCAAATCATTTGATGGGGGATGAAGGGAAACGTTTTATGAAAAGATTAAAGGAATTGTAATTCTTAATTTTTGTAAATTTTTTTATGCTTAAATATGTCAAACAAAAGAGAATATAACGTGATAAATTCCCCTATACGATACTTACTAACTTCAAATCGATATTAAATTATTATGTCATGTAACTTGACAAAACGAATGATGCAGAACTTCTGCATTTTGTGGCTACTTTCACGTGCAGTTCTCAGAATTGAGTCCCAAATCAATGAGCTGAAAAATGTTGTACTGTGTTATTTACTGTTATTTCTCATTAACTTTTCCAGCCAATTTAGAACAACATCTAAGTATCGAATTTGTATCACTGTATTCAAAACCTTCTTTCTTCCTTTGACAAGTCAATGTGTAAATCATTAGTTTATATGCTTTTTGTGACTACCAACAAGTAAGTTCTTTTCTTACTGGATAGTAAAAGAAAACTCATTCTGAGTGGTTTCCTGTCATACATCTACCAAGTTACAAATTACTAATCTGTAGTTCGTTCCATTAAGAAATGCACTTACAAATAAAATTCAACTAGTCTTAATTACAACAGCGCCATTTCTCATCACAAAAACACGTTGATAGCAGGATATAGTTACTGACATTGTTTATGCAGACATTTGGTTCTTCTATTCACTTTTTGCAGCAGTATCCACAACTGCATTGCTCTCTTTACTACTCCGCTATGTAAATCTTGTAATTCTGTAATTAATTTACTCATGACATCTACATATCCAATGGGATGAATGTATCATGCACAAACTTAGTGCTTTTTAACTCTCTCTCTTGCGCTCTGTTGCCTTGACTCATTCATATCATAGTGGAATGAATAGCTTAGCTCATGCTACTAAACACAATATATCCGGTTTTAGCCCAATGGCACTAGAAATGCTGAACTTATCATGGCGTGGTGATGTAGGATGTACTCGACGTTTGTGCACACATCAATTCACAACGTTGTTAAAATTGGTACGTAAGTATCTACTTACAGTGTGTAGTTAACTATGTAGTTATAGTGGTGAATCAGCCATGGATGTA
Organism: Muscina levida; assembly: GCA_964034835.1. Lineage (NCBI taxonomy): Eukaryota > Metazoa > Arthropoda > Insecta > Diptera > Muscidae > Muscina > Muscina levida. The sequence continues at coordinate 2,858,828 of OZ035880.1, forward strand.
CAATGTTACATTGTAGTAGCTGTTGCTTGCACTGCATGCACATGTTTCTGTCTTTAATGTATTAAACATACACATTTTACGGTCAAATGAGCATAAAATCAGCAACACTTACAACGACAGCATAAACGTCATAAACATACACACACACACATACTTACTACTTGTACCTTATCCAGTAAGCAAACAAGCACATGTACGCAGCCAAAAGCTCTCTTTGGCGAGCAGTTGCACGAATCGTCTTTGCCAACAAGTAGAATAGGGGAAATAAAAACAAAACGAAATTAAATAAATTTCAATGCATGAAAATTAAAGTATTAAGATGCTCAATGAATTTAAAGTTGTAATAAACTGTTCCACATAATGCAACAGACAATCGCACACACACACGCATACACTACCACTCGGAAACGGAAATAATTCCTTTAAGCCGAAGCTGATGTTATTATTCTGAACACGCTTCAAGAAAAGCAACAATTTTTCTTCATCTTTTTCCTATATTTAGTCCTGTTGGCGGCGGTGACGTTGTAGATTCATCGTCTGCTGCTCCCTTAAACGAAGCTTCCCAACACGTGAGTTAAATTTAAAATTATTATCACATGGGTACGAATGGGTACAGTGAAACCCTTAACGATGTGCAGAGCACGAACGAATCAAGGAAATCGTTAGTCTTTAAAAAGTCAACAATGATTGGAAAATATTAAATAGTACAGCAGTAAGACTGCTGCCACAGACTGTGGCTACACTGTTGGTATAGGAATGTCTGCAAATATTGATAGATTACGGGAGTTTGGTAGGTGATGGACTTTAACAAAAGGTAAGACTGTTAAAACTAGGGAATAGAGAGGTAAACACGTGATAAAAAGACATATCTTTCTCATTCAGTGCAAAGGTCGTCCATATGATCTTAGGCGTCAACATTAACTAGACATGAGGGCTGTTAAAGTATACATATATTGTACAGTACAACATTTTTCAGCTCACTGATTTGGGACTCTATTCTGCGAACTGCAAGTGAAAGTATCCCCAACAAGAAGAAGTTCTGCATCTTTCGTTTTGTCAAGTTACATGTCATAATAAAGTAACATCGATTTAAAGTTAGTAAGTTTCGTATAGGGGAATTTGTGACGTTTTAGGCTCTTTTGTTTGACATAATTCGAGAACCACTAGTCCGATTTAGCTGAAACAAATTTTAATAGATTATTTATTACAATTGCTTTAATCTGTCCATATAACGTAAGCAGCAGACAAAACGAATGATGCAGAACTTCTTCTTTTTTGGGCTACTTTCACGTGCAGTTCTCAGATTATGTGTTGTACTGTGTTAGTTTTCACAAGACAAAACGTTTTTGTAGAGCCTCTCCAATTACTAAGCCAGAATAGCACACTATGTTCGTTTCTGTAATACCGTGACAGCATATGTCTTATTCGTTAGCAACTGATGGTGAAAATATACTGAAATATACAAAAAATTACTTAAAACTTAAACTTACTTTACCTTTACACCCCATGAATGAGGTATGGGGTAGCTTCTCGCGTTGTTGTGAATTAACACGCTTTCTATTTTTAGATTCACAACTAACGGCACCTACTTGTTTATCGACGAATGCGAACGACACTGTTTGAGAATCTTTTTCTAGACATGTAGACTGACTCGACGCTATACTTCGACGTTGCTGTCGACAACATCGTGAGCTCTCGCATGGTAGTCGCGTGTTCTAACCAAAATGCCACGGCCAGTCCCAAAATAAAATTACAACCATATGTAAATCTAGGTTTTGTATAGACTGTAGCAAATAGTCTTTGAAAGAGCTTCTCGAATTTGTGTTACTTAACACGCTTCTACACGCACGTCCGCTTTTTTAGAAGCTTTTCTTAGATGTACCGATTGAGGCGGCCGCCGTCAAACTAATGTTGATGGCTATGACAGGGTACGAACTCAAGTCACCTCCATAATATTAGCATGTTCTAACCATCTCGTGTAGTCCCAAATTACTATATGATATTAAGAACATTTATGAAATGTTTAAGTGAATAGTGCATTGGCTATTAAGTGTAGACACATTTGTTATTCACTTTTACTAAAAGCCAGATATAATTTATCTATCATTTTACAACATGTAAACACTCAAATCTCTTCTAAACAGCTCACTTTAAAAGCTTTCATACAGACAGCTTTAACAAATTTTTTTTCGGGCCAATTGTTGTTATCCTTAAGTGACATTTTAAAAGGTATTTCCGGCCTTTGTGTCGCAACATCATCAAAACCATAGCATTGCCTTTTTTGACAGATTTCCCAATAATGCTTTTGGTCACAAACATTTCGATGTGACAACGCACAAATGAACATGATTATGTTGTCAAAAAAACACTTTCCGTTTAATGTCATACGAATGACAGGACAAAACACATACATACACATCTTCTACCAACGCCACTGATAGTACTAATACTGCAGCAAAGCATTGACTCTGGCTTTTTGTGGGACATATTATATAGCAACACTTGCACCCAAACACACACTCACACACACACAATAACAAAAGCATCACATCATGTTTAACCGCAGAATGCATAAAAACCACAACACCAAATAACACCCACATACCCATTCAATGGTGCATATTGTTGGTGCTGCAAGTGTCATGATGAATGTTGCACAAATTGCGTACTATATATGTTGTATAGCCAAGTCGCAATACATTTGCCACCACATACACACACATATGCAGAAACCTATATAAAAAATTGTTTTTTAAACATTTATAGATTAATATCAGAGATGTCAATTGGAAAGATTCAATTGATATTATTAAAACCCCCAAACATTCACAACGCATACACATCTATATAATATAAACCATAAGCATGGTAGCGGGCATACACTTCCACGCCATAACATTGACTAAGAGTTTAAGCGTAAACCACCAGTTGATATTTAAATAAATGGGTTATGAGATAAACATTCAATTTGGTTTGTGGCAAATAAAAGAAAAATGTTATTGGTTTTGATCATTTTATTTTTTATGACACGAAAATCACGATTTAAACGCATTGTAGACTTTTTTATGCCAATACGCACATATACTAATGCATTTAAGAGTTATGAGATTTTATATATAATAAAGAGAGAAGTGAATGAAATATGACATGAATAAGTACAAAAGACTTAATTAACTTATTTATCCTTTGCATCCCTTGAATGAGATATAGTAGAGTTTCTCGTTGTTATGGAAGTTAACATACTTCTAATTTAAAACTCATGGAACAGGATTCACAACGAATCCGAATGCAAGTTTTTCTTAAAGTTATTTACTACTCGACTACTCGGATGTTGTCAATCATACGACACCATATAGTATTTATGTTATGTCAAACAAAAGTGCCTAAAACGTGACAAATTCCCCTATACGATGCTTACTCACTTCAAATCGATATTAAATTACTATCGCAGGTAACTTGACAAAACGAAAGATGCAGAACTTCTTCTGGTTGGGGATACTTTCACGTGCAGTTCGCAGAATTGAGTCCTTTTAAAGATTTTAATTTATATTTAGAATTTATTACACTCTGAACAAATGGTAGGGGTCAATGAGTGGAATGGGTTCAACCTACCGGGGAAAGTTATATCGGTAAAAAAATTATACGTGTCCCGGAGTTTCACTGGGTCTCATCTAGGAATCGAGATGTATCGATTTAAAGTCACTGAGTATCGTATAGAGGAATTTGTCACATTTTAAAATTTTTTGTTTGATATGACTCAAGAACGACTAGTCCAGTTTTGATGAAACAAGAAACCGAAATTAAGGAATATCTCTTCATATATCATTTTACGGCATAAGCAGCAATTTCCTAGATATAAATAAATGTAAAAAGAAAAAAAATATTCTTTGCCTAAGAACTTAACTTTTTTTTTTAAGTTCAAAAAAATCCAAAATTGAAAAAAGTCTAAAGTTTTTCTACTTTTACATAATTTTACATAACCTATAAACAAAATGAAACATAGATCATGAAATCATAACGTTTCACTTTTGTTCACAATTAAGTGAATGTATCTCATTTTGGAAAATATATGTTTTTTCTATTCAGGATATATGGGAGGTGGACGTAACATATCCTTCGAGATAATTTAATATAATTCAACACTGTTGTCAGTTATATTTCAGAGACAGCTCGAGCTTAATTTGGTTCAATTCAAACAACAATTTTTGAAAATAATAGTTTTTCTCATTTCAGGATATATTGAAGGTGGGCAATAACAATTTTGTAAATTACAAGTTTCTGTAATTGCAGGATATATGGGAGGTGGGCGTGTCCTAAGAGATAATTTGACATAATTCAACACAGTTGTCAGTAATATATCAGAGAAAATTGAGCTAAATTTGGTTAAATACCAACAAAAATTTTGGAAAATTTAAGTTTATTCAATTTCAGGATATATGGGAGCTGGGCGAGTCCTTTGAGATAATTTCATATATTTCAACACAGTTGTCAGTAGTATATCAGCGACAAATTAAGGCAAATTTGGTTCAATTCCAACAACAATTTTGAAAGAATAAGTTATTACTATTCAGGATAAATGGGAGGTGAGCGTGTCCTTTGAGATAATTTGATATATTTCAACACAGTTTTCAGTAATATATCAGGGACAAATCGAGCTAAATTTTGTTCAACTCCAACAACAATTTTGGAAAATAATAGTTTTTTTCATTTCAGGATATGTGGGATGTGGGCGTCTCCTTTGAGATTGGTTTTGTTTCTTCTTTCCTATTTATAAAACCAATGTTTATTAATTTTCGATGCCTATACTAAATAATTAATAATCATGATCTATGTCTCATTTTGTTTACATGTTATGTGACATTACGTGAAAGTAGTAAGACTTGACACTTTTTCCCGTTTTGAAATTTTATTATTTTTTAAATATAAACAAATTTAATTCTTATTTTGTTTTTTATAAATTTACTTATAACTGCGATACTGTTGATTATGCTGAGAAATCATATATGAACAGATTAAAGGAATTTTAATTCCTTAATTTCAGATTTTTTTGTATCATAACTGGACTTGTCGTTCTTGAGTTATGCCTCCAAATGTGGCTGTAGGAGTTTCAAAACGTTAAGCCCAACGCGGCACGGGTTAACATACTCCAATCGTGCTCCAACTTTGGCTATCTTAAAATCTGCAAGGACTTATAATTTTTGGGAGATGGCACCGATAAAATTCTGTATTTTTTTCATAGTGCACAGATCAAAAAAAAGGTGTTCTGAAATTTTCTTTGGATAATGTCTAATCTACGGGTTTCCACATTAATTTGTTGACTCTACTTTTATCTGTTACAACATTTGGTAATTTGTTTACTTAAATTTTTTGTCCATATAATATGATGAAGCATTTGAAATATTCTGTTTTTTACTTCACAAAAGCAAAAAGTGTTCAACGCCTTTATCACCAGTTGTGTCAACAAATCAAAATTCTTTGTCACAATCATTAAGCAAATAGAATTTTAAATGTTTTGTGATGCACGTTGGCATTGAGGAACTATTTATCCGAATTATGTTTACTGTAAGAAAACAAATCTAATTTAATATACAGCCCAACAAATATTTGAGATTTTGTTTATCCTTTGCCTTTGCCTAAGCCAACCTGTAAAATTATAACAAACAAATACTAGTTCCACCATAAAATTGACCCTGCATTTCTCGTTTAGAATCACTTTTCCCCTTCCTCTCGTTCTCGGGAAAATTTTACTTTGTCAAATACGTAAGTTTCGTTGATGTTGATTCTTCTTTTTGTTGCTTTCTACATTGAGTCAGTCAGCCATTGCCTTATACATTCCTTGTGAGTTTCCAGATTTCATTTCGCTTTATGCTTCTATGTTTTAGTTAGTTATAGAAAATAGTAGAAGCACGCAAGTGAGTAGGTGGGCGAAAGAGTGTTTTCTTGTATATTCATAAAAATTTATTCAAATGTTAATAATTCATATTTACTTTAAGCATCAAATAAGAAGCACAACAAAAAAAGAAACATTGTCATTCACATGCTAGTAAAGACTCAGCTGAATGCTTTCAATGCTACGTCTTGGCAAATGAAAAGAGAATTTATAAGAAAAATCAAAAGGATCCCGGTCTTGAAAGATTCGAAGGATATTATGACAACATCCATAACGGCAACGTCAATGGTGCTTAACATTTTGCGTACTTTTGATGCACACTCACACATAGACACATAGTTGGATGGGAAACATAACGGATAGATAGAAAGATATACATACGTTGATGTTTATACATTAAAATATTTGTTTTGTCGATTTCTATATATGTTGACTGTCGCATCTTTGGTCCCTGTCATTGTCACTTTCCTACTTTGTTTTGCATTATTAGATTTTGTGCCGTTACAAACAACATTTCTGCATACAGAGGAGTAGATGATGATAATGACTCTGTCCTTATGATGTTTTCTGATGTTGTAACAGGAGCAATAATATTTTATGCAGGTGTATTATTAAGCTAAAATTTCATTATATCGTTTGAATAATTAAGGGCATTTCCATATTTATAAGGTTCAATCGTTTTCTATGTCGGAGTGTGAATTCTTTTATATCATACATGTTTATCATACGACCCAGAGCACTGACTAATATATGTGATGGACACAAAAGGGGTGCAAGCACCGACGATATTATTCGTAAATATAATAAAAATCACAACGCTACAGGGATTGAAGTATTGGTGTCATATAAATATAATTTCTGTGAAGTAATGACAATATTTTAAATACTTCAGCTTTAAAATATTTCTACGTAAAATCTCTTGTGCATGATTTTTATTCGTAATAAATGTCTGTCTACTGAATATATACTAAAGACGGTGAAATGCTTAGGAATTTCTTAAATATCTATTCAGATTCGTTTTTAGTAAATGAAAATTTCGCAAAGAAAACTCAATAATTAGTGAGATTTGACCAAAGTCAGTTCTAGGTGTGAAATATGTTTTTTTCAGAAATTAATAAAAGTAAGTAATAACAAACAGGTTATTAAATTTTTATGATTGCGGTAGCCAACCAAACGGACGCCAAAAATACAAGGATTTATCATAAAAGAAGGATAATTAGTACACATTCCTTTCATAAATTGGTAAGAAAAACAAAAACGAAGTTTTGTGAAAATCGACCCAAGGACACGCTCACCTCCCATATATCCTGAAATGAAAAAAACTTTAATTTTTCAAAAATGTTGTTAGTTCTCAATATGTTACTGATAACTGTGTTGAATTATATAAAATTTTCTCAAAGGACACGCCCACCTCCCATATATCCTGAAATGGAAAAAACTTTTATTCACCAAAATTGTTGTTAGTTTGTATTGAACCAAATTTAGCTCGATTGGTCTCTAATATGTTACTGACAACTGTGTTGAATTATATAAATTTTTTTCAAAGGGCACGCCCACCTCCCATATATCCAGAAATGGAAAAAACTTATATTTTCCACAATTGTTGTTGGTATGGAACCAAATTTGCCTCGATTTGTCTTTGATATATTACTGACAACTGTGTTGAATAATATCAACTTTTCTCAAAGGACACGCCCAAATGGAAAAAACTTAAATTTTTCAAAATTGTTTTTAGTTTTGAACCAAATTTTGCTGGATTTTTCTCTCAAATTATCTCAAAGGACACGCCCACCTCACATATATCCTGAAATTATCCTGAAATGGAAAAAACTTATATTGTCTAAAGTTGTTGTTGGTATTAAACCAAATTTGGCTCAATGTTCCTCTGACATAGTACTGACACCTGTGTTGAATTATATCAAATTATCTCAAAGGACACGTTCACCTTCCATTTCCAAAATTGTCGTTGGTATTGAACCAAATTTGCCTTAATTTATCTTATTTATATTACTGACAACTGTATTGAATTATATCAAATTTTCTCAAAGGACACGCCCACCTCCTATATACCCGGAATGGCAAAACTTATATATTCCAAAATGAGATATATTCACTTAATTGTAAATAAAAGCGAAACGCGATAATCGATTGTAATGATCTATGTCTCATTTTGTTCATAGGTTATGTGGCATTAAGTGAAAGAAGGCAATTTTTTTATTTTTTCGTTAATTTATTTATAATTGCGAAACTGTTGATTATGCAGAGAAATCATATATGAACATGTTAAAGGAATGTTTATTCTTAATTTTCGGATTTTTGTTTCATCAAAATTGAACTGCAGGAGCTTAAAAGCTTTAAGCCCAATGCGGTACGGGTATTGTGTTCAAATACTTGAATTTTTCAGAAAACCAACAATTCGGTTTTCGAATACATGATTTACTAAAAAACCAGGTTAACCGGTTACATTCGGTTTTTAATCCATTCAATTTATATCCTGTTCAGCTAAACAGAAGTTATTAGGAAATTCAGTTGCCATTAAAGAAATTTTAAATTTTAATAAAAGCATCCTTTGAGATTTGCCTGAAGAATATCGGATAAGCATAAACAACCTTCTTTGCAGATTTACCTATAGTTTACCTAACAATGTTCTTTGAAATACTGCTTTTTGGAAAACCGGTTAACCGACATCAAAAAACCGCTTAAACCGCGTATTCAAAATTGGCATTTTTGAAGAAACCGGCATACGATTTCGAAGAAAAAAACCGGTTAGACGGTTTTCGGTTTAGGTTTTGAACACTCTAGGTACGGGTTGACATACACCAATCGTGCTCAAACTTTGGCTATCCTGAAATCTGTAAAGATTTATACAAGGTGGAGCGCGGTAATTTGCCTATTTGGGAATGAAATACAAACAGTATGAACCTTAGAAAAGTTTATTTTTTATTTTAATTGAACAGTAAAGGAATTTTTAAATTCTATGGTTTTAAATAGTGTATCTGGCAAATGTCGACCTTCGCCATCCAAACAGTGCTGCTTATGTTTTCTGAAGTTTTCATGAATTTTAACAAGCATTTCGACTTGTATTCTGCCAATTTCAGCCTCAATATTGTTAATAAGGTCTTCCAAGGTGTTGGGATGGTTGTATACACCTTCGACTTTAGGTAACCCCAAAGGAAAAAATCGCATGTGGCTAAGTCTGGTGAGCATGCCGGCCAGTTCATATCACCTCTCAAAGAGATAAGTCGTCCAGGAAACATTTGCATTAAACAATTAATGGTAACCCTCGCTGTATGTGCAGTGACACCATCCTATTGGAACCATGTATTCTCTAATTGCATTTCCTCAAGAGCCGGCTGAAAAAAAATCCTGTACCATAGTCAAGTACCGTTTGGAGTTCACAGTTACGGCAAGACGGTTACCCTGGGAAAAGTAAGGGCAAATGATGCCTACTCATGATATGGCGCACCACACAGTGACGCGATCCGAATGCAGAGCTCTCTGGTGAAGTTCTCACCCACTGAGGTGAAAAAATACGCTTCAATACAACGTGTCCAATGCATGATGGCAACTGAAAGGCAGACGAATACAAATATCCCGTCAGTGCAAAAAAGCAACTTACCCCGCTCAACCCTGTATCAAACCATATAACTTCAGACCACCCCCAATATTTTTATTTGTTATAATTTTTTAATAAAATCAGCTCCTGCCGTTCCCATGGTGCATCCTAGAGGGATAAAATGTATGACCGACCACCAAAAATGTTTTCTCCTAACTTCGATTTTTCAAACATACCTTCCACCTATTTTTCCATAAAATAATCAAAATGTTATACAATTTGCTCCCACTTGCTCAGCTTGACCCAATAAAGTATATAATCAAACGGAAGTCCCTTCGAGAAGCCCGTTCACAAAATCGACAGCATTTTACAGTATTTGCTATAGTCAACATACCGATAGTGAGACATAACTGACTATTGCGTTATTACATCACTTCTCTACAAGAAATTTGTACAATGTAATCTAATTTCTCTTTGAGGTCATTGTATTGTCATATGTCAACAACAGACACCATAAATGTACACTATAACTAAAGATAAAATTTAAGTTTACCAACTAACAACTAAGTAGAACTTATACCCATTCATCTTTAAATCGTTCATTACTGCATCCCCAGCAAATAATTAAAACTACACAACTTTGATGTACATGACATTGCAAAGCTTTCCTATTAATTATCCATCATAGTTTTTAGTAATCTTAAGACCTCTTATTAATCTGTCAAATGGAATTTTAATGAATTGCCATCGGTACTCATTTACTGTTTAAATCGATTCTATTTAATTTCAACGCATTACCATTGCTATCGTTCATCCATCAATATCCAATTTTCCCACTCCAACAAAAAAAAAACAGTCAGTCAATTAGCAATCAATTCTTGCAGTAATACTCTTTTTGCCATAAACTTTCTTTACTCCAAACTTTTTTTGTTGTATCTTACCGAGCACCAACCAACTTTAAAAGGCTAGAAGCAAATGATAGTTAAAAGTTTTTATAATAGCTTTGAAAGCATTTAAAGTACAACAACATTTCGAATAAATAATATTATTATACTGATTACTTTAAGCTAGCGCCTAATTCGAATATGAGTTAGAGAGAAAATGAAATTAAATATGGTACCGAAAATTCTATTTAAGCGCACAAATTAAATCTTCACTTTTAAAAGGCGTATATATTTATATTACATGCCACTATATGTTGATTAATTTTTCTTTCTGTATTTTTCTTCGCAGCCATAAAAAGTGCATCTCTATGGTTGCTGAATACACAAACACACACACGCACACACTTAAAGTCTAACATTTTCTGAGTACAATACAAATAGAGTTTTCTTTGTTTGTCTCATCTCCCTGTACTCAGCATTGCCACCTCTTCGCATAAGCATTTTCATTGTTCTTTTGCTCTTGTCTAACATTTTATCGAATGCTACTGAGCTTTTCATTATTTTCACGCTGTTTTCCATGCTCGAACTGTGAACAAGTCGGTGTCGTTTTTTTTATATTTTTTTATTTACATTTAAGATTTATGCGTCGCAAATATCAATGAACACACTGCGCGCCCTCTCTACAAAGTGCTCAAAACCCACAATGCTCTATTCGATTGCCTGTTCCATTCAATTGCACACAATATGACTGTGGCTATGGATGCGTGCGTGCGTCTGTGTGAGTGTATGTATTCACTATAAATCTCATACAAATACACACACATATTTATAGGTTATGTTGTCAGAGTTTGGTTATTGATTGATTTCATTCATTGTTTATTTATGAAATCAACAGAAATGCAAATAGCAGACATTGTTGCTGTTGTCGTTGCGTTGTTGTTGGCGGTGTGGAAATTGCTAAAATAATTGCAAAATTTTTAATCGAGAATTTTTAATACAATTTAAATATCCACAACGACGGACATTTTTCTACACATTTATGCAAATACCACAATATTGGTAATCTTAACTATGTAGAGCTGGCTGAAAAATCAAATTGTTTTGCGAAATAATAACTAATGTCCATGTTACTAATTTATTTAATGTTAGCTATAAATTTTTCATATTAACTAAATAAAGCTAGAATTTGTAATGTCCTTTTTGTGCTCACAACACAAATTACAGAAATATTTAACGCTTCAAATGATTAATTACGAAATATGAGCAAAAGTTCTCAGATTTCATTATTATGCAGTAAATTACGTTTTAACATTTGAAATATAATACTTTGTTAGAGTAAAATATTTCCTGGTATTGAACACAAACATATTTAGTATATTAAGTAAGAAATCAAGAGAGATAATCGATTTCAGTTTAAATAATTTTGCAATTTAAATATAATTGGATAAAATATAGATATTTAATTGAGCTTTTGAAATATTCTTTAAAATGTCATATATAATTTATATTTACTGATTCTGCTATCAATTTTGTTGCTACGCTACATACAATCAGTCATAAACAGTCTAATTACGTAATCCCGATTATACCGACGTGCGACAAAATGAAAAAAAATATCATGGCTCATGGAAATGTCTATATAATTCGGATAGATGACATAAAACTAAACTAAACTAAACCTTTGCTTAGTATTTCATTTTCTGGACGAGTTTACGTTTTTGGGATGTAAATATTCTAAAATTGTTTGTCATTTTTTGCCAGTCTGTAGTTAGACGATATGTATACCGAATAAAATTGGTCATCTTGGGTTCTTTTCTTTATTTTAAGGAAGTGGAACAAAAAAGTTGATGCAATTACATTCCTTTGTAATCGTTTAAGATTCTTCTACTTCTTTAATGGCAGCAACAACAGAAATTTTTCTATCTCGTACAAAGGAATCCCAAGAGCTTCGGTCTTTTGCGCTCCGTAGATAGTTTGCCACACAAAACTTAGGTAACAACTCCTTCACCTGAGTCATCCATCGAAGTTTTGGTCTTCCCATCCTGTGCCGTTTATCGAATTTATTGCCGAAGACTTTTCGAGCCGGATCATTTTCTCCAATTCGTACAGCGTGTCCAAGCCAGCGCATTCGCTATATTTGAACGCGCATGACTACGTCGATATCGTTGTACAGCTCATGATTCATCCAACGACGGTACTCGCCGTTAACGATGATGGGTCCCAATGTTTTGCGAAGTATTTTTCTTTCGAAAAATCGCAGAATATATGGACAGCCGCGTCATTACCCAGGGTTCCTCGCTGTAGTGCAAGACAGGTAAAATCAGTGTCTGGTAGATTTGGATCTTCGTTCGTCGAGAGAGGGCTATATTCAGGCTGATTTTCCGGCTGACATTATTACTTTTGTTTATGGCGGAACCGAGGTAGACAAAATAATCTACCACTTCAAAGTTATAGATGGCAACGTCCACGCAGCGTCTCAGACGAGTAAACTCTTTGTTCGTTGAAACAAATAACTTGGGTTTGTCCTCATTAATCACCAGACCCACTTCTACCGATTGCTTCTCAATGTTCCAAAAGGCCGCAGTAACATTTCGCGGTCCTCGGCCAATGATATCTATATCATCGGCATACGCAAGCAACATGTAACTTTTGTTAAAGATGGTGCCAGTCATGTTTACTTCTGCCTTCCGCATGATCATCTCCATTATAATGTTAAAGAGATCGCTGGACAGACTAACGCCTTGTCTAAAGCCTCGCTTGGTAGAAAATGGCTCAATCAGATATTTGCCTATTTCCACTGAAGACTTCTTGTAAGTCAGTGTCATTCGCGGGGATACCAAACTCAGCCATAGCATTTAATAGTTTATGTCGTGTCGGAGAGGCGCATGCAGCTTTGTAGTCGATAAACAGATGATAGGAATCGATCTACATTTCTAGGGTCTTCTCGGGATATGTCGTTGTGTGAATATCTGGTCGGTCGTGGATTTACCAGGTCTATAGCCACACCTATAAGGTTCAATCAGTTTCGCCAGAATGGGCTTTAGTATTGCACATAACACACTCGGCAGGACTTGTATACGACAGGAAAAAAGCCTGAAACAGCGATAGTTGGAACACACACTTGGTCGCCTTTCTTAAGCACAGGACATAGAACACTCAGATTCCAATCATCGGGCATGCATTCCTTGAGCCAAATCGTGTTTATGAGCTGGTGCATGCACGTTGTTAGCTCATCACCGCCGGCTTAAAAAGCTCTGCCGGCAGTCTCTCGCCTCCCGCACCTTCTTTATTGTTTAAGCCGTGCAATTGGCGAGCCGATCTCGTTTTGACTCGGTGTTGGCAGTCTTCTCCATCGTCGATGATTAGTGTGACTTCGTCACTTATGCTGCCTTCGGGAACGAGTAAAGATTGAAAGTGTTCCCTCCATATTTGCAGCACACTCTGAATTTCAGTGACCAGATTTCCGCCTCCGTTCTTACAGATGGGGATTCCTGGTCCAAAACCTTTGCTTTTTACCTATTGGTTGAACTTTCGGGCTTCACCTATATCCCTGAAATTTTCAATATCCTGTCTCTCTCTCTCTTTTCCCATAGATGCTCTTCAGACATTTTTCGACATGCCTCATCGTACCAGGGTTTGTCTGAGCGTGATTTTTCATAACCCAGGTCGTTGCGGCAGTGGTAATAGAATTCGCAATATGCTGCCATTGGGTATCAGGAACATCAGAATTAGCGGTTGGTTCAAAGTAATTGAGAAAGTTAGTTGGAGTAGGCTTTGGCTATCTCGGTGGTATGCAGCTTTGTGATGTCTGGCTTCCTTTGCGTTTGGATACAGTCATTATAAATTTGTAGAGTTTGTATCGCTAGAGTATGGTAATATAGTACGATTATAAACTTTGGCTTTGCCAAAGCACAAATATACCCTTTACCATTTGTAAGACAAAATATTAGGGGTTATCACGATCATTAGTATTTGGTCCCCAAGAAGGGGGAACTTGTATGGTAGGTGAGAGTAGTTTTTTTCCAATCTTTTGTGCGGGGACAGACGATTCAGATTCATATTTTACTCGACCAGACCTACAACCTGCTCTAGTTACCGATTGACTGTAGTGCAGTGTTATTGATAACGTTAATAGCAATTATAACTTCTTTCATGTTCCTTTAACTAACAAAGAAACTGTTCTTTGCATTAATTTATATAAATTCCTTAGCAGTTATATGTCAATTCACTCTCCCGACACATCGCTTCAATATCTTCAATTGTTTCCCTTATGTTTCCCTAACTTTCACAAATTTTACAACATTGAATAAAATTGTGGAATCTTCCTGACACTTCTCCAAATTTAAAATACTCAAGGCTAAAAGTGAAAAGTCTTTATAATCTGCAGAAGTTTTCTCCCCCTGCCATCAATGTTTGCATGTGCGTGCTACGTTGTTCTTGATTGTTTATGCTTTTAAATTGAGGGCGTTTTTGGCTAAAGTGCCAACAAACCGCTAAAACATAAACTGACACAGCAAAAATTTTCATTTTCCAACGACTCACAAATGTTTCAAAAACAATGACGGGTAATGTGTCATTTTTTGCAATGTCCTTTAGCAACAGCTGGTTTTGACACACCAAAAATGTTAACCAAATGAAAGAAAAACAAATAGAACGCTGCTCTTTTTAAACTAATGTCAATATCAGGAAATGAAAACCCTACTCAAGTGGGTTGAAAATTATTTTATACATGACCTTATATACGTGTCTATAAACTGAAACAAATTATAGCAAATTGGTTTCCTTTTTTGTTGTATTTAATCACAAAACAAAGGAAGTGTTCAGCGGAAGTCCCTAGCATTTATTGGTAATGGGCAAATAGCAATGTTGTAAAAGCAAGTGGAATCACAAACGTTTAAATTTTAAATGTTCCATAACGACATTTAAATGCTGTAAGAGACACTTCCATACAAAAAAGAGGGAGATAGAGAGAGAGAGAGAAACTGAAATTGCTACCGGTAGAGTAAATGCGTCACATTTTTAGTGGTTACAGTGTTGGGAAAGGCACATGCAAAGTATGTCATGCACCTTTCCAAACCCTCTAGCAAATAGGTTGTGAAGGATTTGCGAGGATTACAAATTACACCTCGATATGACTTAAAAAATACTTAAACTTTCTTTTCATGCCATAAGTGCGTTAACACCATAGGGCAATATAAAATAGAGACACCAACTCGCTCTTTAAAATTAGGATCCGTAGGCCGATGTGAACTTTTCTGTTTTGAGGAGCAACATTAGCAAAAATGTGCGTAAGAAGTGTACTTTGTTATTGTAATTTATGGAAGAAGGGAGGTTGACAACAAAATATCCTTTTAACACCTAGTGAGCATACATTCCACTTTTAGGCAAGTGTGAGTTGGTTAGGCAAGTGCGAGTCTGCTTTTTTCATATTCACACAACGAAACCTACAAATTAATGACGAATCCAAACGTCAGCTTTATAAGTTGTTATTTCTGGATTGACCAGACTGTTCAGATGTGAATCCTACATACATTCCTTTTGTCACCAACATCATTATCAACTTGTTCGAACTGTCAACGCCTTTGTACCGCAGTTTTCCAATCAGGATATTAAAATAGTGAGGGTCGTTATCATTTACACAAAGTGTGTATTTTACTCCAATTTAGGTGTTGTTGTTGTCGTCTTCCTCTTTCATCTTAACCCCGATGTACACGCACTGTGACTTTCAAGCTCTCATACACACACACATACACACATACACACAAACTCACACGCAATCTTGTCAATACTAATGAAATGAAATCTAAGAGCTTAACAATTTGTAGCGTGTAACATGTGGCATGTGTTTGACTAATGCCACTGCAACTAACTGTACACACGTACACACCCTCAATCACCTACCAATATACCCGCTCTCACATTTCCTTCACCCGATATTACGAACAGGATATGTTGTACAGGAGATGCTCGAAGCCACTTGAAGCAGGATGAAGGCACGAGAGAGATATACATGTAGTGTGTGAATTTCACTTAAGTGTAAATGAATTTCCCAGGTACGAATGTTTTATTGGTCTATGCATGTGTCTTTACCCGTAAGTACGTCGGGCGAGCATTATTTTGCTCGTGAGCGTTTGCTCATTTAGACAGATTTAAACAGCGTTTTCAAGAATTTGCAAGAAGATTTGCTGTGAAACGATTTAAACGTTATTGGATTATGTTATACGGCAGAACAACGTGCAAATGTAACGAAGGCGATGAAGGCGATTACTTAAGAATTACTAGCGCACGTAAGGTGAAAGCATTTCCCAATCAAATATTTATGACCTTTGGCAGCTAATGGCAAGAAGTTCTTTAAAATCACAGGAATGTTGTAAGATAAACTAGATTGGGGCATGAAAAATGGAAAACTATTATATTTTATGGTTTCCTTTGTCGGTTAAGTTGAACTTTGTGTTATTTAACTTAACCATCAGAGAATAACATTTCTGTTAATCAAAAGTAAACTTTTCTTAATTAATTCGTTGTTATGTCTGTCAGTCTGTATAGCTGTTTTGTTTTTTCATGCATACGAGTACTCTTCGAAGGACACAATGTAAACTATGAGTTTCCGGTATATAAGACTTGATTAAATTCGTCAAAACTTTGCCAAGCATTGTGATAAAGATTTGTTGCTGAACTCCATATAGGTACAAAGATTACCAGGCATTACGATGAATTCGTGCTGCTAAACTACATTTTGATAAAGCTTAATAAAAAGTTTTCTTGTTGTGTCGGAGAACATATGTTTTAACGCTTATACAATATTAGAAAGGCAAGTAAATTAAAAGAAGACTCCATTTTAAGCAACATAAGGTTAAAGATTTTAGATGAAAAGGGTATTTTAGATAATGAAATAATAGTAAAAGTAATAGACAAAACTAGTAAATAGTTATAGATAATAGATAGTAAAGATAAAGATAAAGATAAAGATAAAGATAAAGATAAAGATAAAGATAAAGATAAAGATAAAGATAAAGATAAAGATAAAGATAAAGATAAAGATAAAGATAAAGATAAAGATAAAGATAAAGATAAAGATAAAGATAAAGATAAAGATAAAGATAAAGATAAAGATAAAGATAAAGATAAAGATAAAGATAAAGATAAAGATAAAGATAAAGATAAAGATAAAGATAAAGATAAAGATAAAGATAAAGATAAAGATAAAGATAAAGATAAAGATAAAGATAAAGATAAAGATAAAGATAAAGATAAAGATAAAGATAAAGATAAAGATAAAGATAAAGATAAAGATAAAGATAAAGATAAAGATAAAGATAAAGATAAAGATAAAGATAAAGATAAAGATAAAGATAAAGATAAAGATAAAGATAAAGATAAAGATAAAGATAAAGATAAAGATAAAGATAAAGATAAAGATAAAGATAAAGATAAAGATAAAGATAAAGATAAAGATAAAGATAAAGATAAAGATAAAGATAAAGATAAAGATAAAGATAAAGATAAAGATAAAGATAAAGATAAAGATAAAGATAAAGATAAAGATAAAGATAAAGATAAAGATAAAGATAAAGATAAAGATAAAGATAAAGATAAAGATAAAGATAAAGATAAAGATAAAGATAAAGATAAAGATAAAGATAAAGATAAAGATAAAGATAAAGATAAAGATAAAGATAAAGATAAAGATAAAGATAAAGATAAAGATAAAGATAAAGATAAAGATAAAGATAAAGATAAAGATAAAGATAAAGATAAAGATAAAGATAAAGATAAAGATAAAGATAAAGATAAAGATAAAGATAAAGATAAAGATAAAGATAAAGATAAAGATAAAGATAAAGATAAAGATAAAGATAAAGATAAAGATAAAGATAAAGATAAAGATAAAGACATTTAAAGTTCTTTAAAAGAAGATATAATATACTCTTTTAGAATAATATAAGTAATTTTTGGTACGGCAAAAGTACTTTCTGTTACAATAAAAGTACTATTTTGTTCAATAATAATACTTTTTTAGACAATAAACATGCTTCTGGATACAATTAAAGTACATTTTCGTAAAATAAAAGTACACCCAAATTAGTTTTTGATACAATGAAAGAAACTTATTACACAATAAAAGTACTTTTTTGTCCAATAAAGAGATTTTTGATACAATAACAGTAGTTATTGAAGCACAAAAGTACTTTTGGCTGCAAAAAAAGTACTTTTTGATACAATAAAAGTACTTGTTGGTACAATAATAGTACCTTTTAATACAACAATATTACTTTTTTATACAAAACAGCACTTTCAGATACGGCACAAGTACTGTTTTGTGCATTTTGATACAACTAAAGTAGTTTTTGGCACAATAGAAGTACTTTTTAGTAGGTAAATTTAAGTTGAATATTATAAATATCTTATTTGGTACCATTAAGGTAAAAAGAACATTTTTATACAATACGACTATTTGTACATACAGTAAAATTACTTTTTGATTGACTAAAAGTACTTTGTAGTGCCATAAAATTATTTTCGGGACATTAGTAGTGCACAAAAAGTACAATAATAGTTATTTTGGGTACAATGAAATTACTTTTTGGTACTTTGGGTTCGATACAGTACACAGTGGTTGCCGTTTTATACAAAGAGCGGCCAAAAATAGAAGTTTTCATAGGTGAATAATATTTGGCACATCTCACAGTCTCTTTTAGTGACACCAATTTCTAAAATTTGGTTATAATCTATGAAAGGATTCAAGGATAACTCTTAGATCCCGAAAATTTAAATTTCATAGTGGGCACTTCCAAGTCGTCATATCCATCAATCCATCATCCATCCATCAATCTATGACTAAATCTAAAATTTTGTCAATGTCTGACAAAGGATTCAAGGATCTCTCTTAGATCCTGAAAATTTAAATTTCATAGTAGGCATACCAAAGTTGGCATATCCATTGATTCAATCAATCTATGACTAAACCTAAAATTTGGCCAATGTCGGACAAAGGATTGAAGGACCTCTCTTAGATCCTGAAAATTTAAATATCATAGTAGGCATACCAAATTCAGTATATCCATTGATTTCATCAATCTATGACTTAATCTGAAGTTTGGTCAATGTCGGACAAAGGATTTAAGGACCTCTCTTAGAGCACACAATCAAAAAAATTACACCGAAAACGGTGAGGCCGCTTTGTTCTATTGAAGATAACTCAACAATCCGCGAATTTCCGCAGCTGAAATTTACATCATATAATCTGTAGATATTGGTAACAATTTTACAACAAATTTGGTTGTTAACTTTGATTGACTTCCCAACTAAAACTCTAAGTGAAATTTAAGTCTACACACGAGTTAGTACTGAAATTGTCACATATAATAAATTAATTTAATAAAATAGACACAACATGCTGAAAAGTTTTTAATTCTTTTAAATAATAGTTAATACCTATCTTTAAAATATTTAATTCTTTCATTGTTTAAGCAATCTTTTTTAAAGAGGTTTTAACGTTTTATTTTGGGCCTCCACTTGAAAGTTACTTACTGCGAAACAAAATTATTATCATAGTCTGCCTTTGGTAGCTATTCTTAAATAGGACAGGTGGAATAAAGCAAAAACAAAAGTAATTTGAAAGAGCAAAATCTATTGTGAGATAGTGTTGCCACAGTATTATTTTTGGCCAATGGGGACGACCACTGTGCAGTAATAATATTGTTTAGTACAATAAACCTATTCTTTTTACAATAAAAATAAATTTTGGTGCAATTGAAGTACTTTAAGATACGATAAAAATACTTTATAGTACAACAAAAGTACTTATTTTGTACGACAAAAGTACAGTTTAAGTACAGCAAAAATACTCTTTTAGTACAACAAAAGTACTTTTGTTTCGTTTGATATCGTTCAGCTTGAGGTCAATGATACTAATTTGAGAAAAACACTGATTTTTTTGATACAATAAAAGTAATTTCTGGTACAAAAAAGGTACTTGCTGGTACACTAAAAGTGATTTTAGGTCTAATAAAAGTACCAACTATTTTCATATTTCACTGATCTGATATATGATGGTTTAAAAAATATAAGTTTTCTTCTATTGAAGATATTGTTCCATATATATCCGCACAATAAAACCTCCAAAGTTGTTGGAACTTTGATGGATAAGAAGTTTTTTTTAGCTACATCAAGTGTTATTTTTGGGTAAAGTTGTATACGTAACAAAAAAAAATACTTCTTTAGCTAATTCAAAAGTTTTGTATACGTTTTTCAAAAAAAGCCAAACAAATACAACATTTAATTCTGCAACAAAATATTCCACCAGAAATTGTATACAGAAAAGGTTTTGTTAATCTTTTTTCTTAAAATATTTAAAAGAGACGAAAAACTGAATCTATGTAATTTATATAATTTGTTTGAATTTTAAACGAACTAAAAGTCCTGGTACTGCACGAAAGGTTTGTTAAATATGCCAGTTTTTTACTACATAACTTCATGTTTAATTTTAAAAAGTGCATTTCTGGCATAACCTTACATGTTCCTACGAGCAATTTGATACTATGTCACACATATGACTTTTAAGCCGTCTGTTTCGATTGTGATTTTTAAATTTAAATTTTTCACTCTCGAATTAACACCTTACTTCAGCAAATATTTACTAAATTGATTACATACATGTATCCTTTGATTTGTTGCCTTTAAAAGTTAACCACAGCAAATCATTGCCAATTACTAGGATACTAATACAAACAACATACATAATATAACATATTTTCATATGGTTTTATTCAATTATGTTCAAAATCTATACATATGCCCGGAATACAACAAAAACACATGATGGCTGTAATTCAATTTAACGCCATCCAATGTCATAGTCACTATATAAATAATATGATTTCCAATCAATTACTTTTCTGCATTCAATTTATCGCTACACACACACACACACACACGTTGGTAATATTGAAACAATAATGTTTCAATAATTCCATGGAAATTACTACCATGTCCAAAGTCGAATATCCTTCAGTCGTCGATGCTACTGCGTAGGTCAGTCATTAAAACTGAAATTTATTTCGTTGTGCGCCCAATGAACACCTCATTAATTTTTCACTTGGCCTAAAGGCTTTTTGCATGCAAAACAATTAAAAGCGGCAATATGCAGTACAATACAAAACACATAATTCGAGGGCAAAAATAAAAACACCATAATAAATGGTTTCAGTTTGTTCATAATGATACAAAATAAAAATAAAAACAAAAAAACACGAACAGTCCATAAATAATGACCAGCCTAAATGGATGGCCAAACTAACAAAATTAATTAAAACTCGAAATTAGTGGAAGGTTAAATAATTATAAAGCTTAAATGTTAGTAAATAATAAATAGGGCTTCATTATTGGCAACGTTAATTCGTGGAAATATATCTGAATTGGCAAACGAATACAAAATTCCTATGTGTTCTAAGCTCTCATTTACTTACACCCCATTGTTTGGCGTTGCTTCCTATACCTTGCGCACGCTTGTGTTCTGGCAGCAGCTCTATGTATATGCGTCTATCTATCTATTTCAACCAGTTCTCCATGTTTCAATTTATTTCCAAAAACCCATTGTCTGCTTTCGACTGTGGCAAGACAAAGACAACAAAAACACAACAATGGAATTATGCCACTTTTAGAAATTATACTCTTTGTCATCCAGACACACGGAATAGTGGAGATAACGAAGAATTTCGGCTTAGTAAAATTGCATTCTCTGCACAATGCGGCGGGCGGATACCGAAGATGTGTTATTGAACGAATCTGTACCAGCCAACAAAAACAATCATGTGAACTGAGGCAAAACACACAAATGTCACTTGACATTGCTTTTATGTGCAATTGAATACAAACACAAATTCAGTTAAGTGCCCGGTAAGCGATTTTGAGCATTCTAAAGGATTTGAGAATTTAAAAATACATTAAATGCTCATTGTAAATGATGCAAAAGCTTGTATTTGTAATCAAACACTTAAATATCAAAAATCGTACAGCGTACACAATGAAGCGTAGCAATGGCCAGTAATAACTCCTTCCCTGTTCAAGTTATATCTATATCATCACTCTCCCTTTCTCAGTGTGATGTTTTCACATAAATCTAAGAACTCACACATGTAAAACATTTTTTTATCATTTTTACATACATCTTGAATGATTTTTATGATGTCTGACATGAATAAAACTTAAAAAACTACAATTCCATATAGACTAACAGTCACTTATTAAGATATAACTCTATGATTGATGGAAAAAGTCATCATTACCGAGTTTATCGATGAGTATATAGCAACTACATCAATACAAAAGGTTATAGAAATAAAGACCTCTTTTATGGTTCTTTCGATGAAATCCTTTTACTTACTCCAATGTCAAAAAGGATACATTCAATGCCCATAATAATATATTGCGATTGAGGCCCAATAATCCACAATCAATAGGAACTGATGAGTTTCGAAAATTTAATTTTCATCATTTGTTGTCATTGTGCTGCGTTCGAAGTTTCTTTTCACTCTTTTGCAAGTTATTCTCCAACTGCCACTTTTGCTTTATCTGTGAGCCCTTTTATCCCGTTGATGGTCGCTTTAGAAAATCTTTAAAGTGTTTTCTTCGCAGCGATTTAAAATCAACTCACACATGTGGGTCTTCAGACATCAGTTGGCAGAGATTATTTAATGAAATTCAATTCAATATATGGTATCACTTTCAGCTCCAGCAGCAGCTGCCAGATGTGCGCATGGGAGTAAGAAGGATATTATCCTTTTCAATTCTTCCGTTTTTTTTATTTGTTGAAAATAAAAAGCTGGAAATTTTACACAATAAAGCCAATGTACAAGAGTGTACGGATATTCATTAAAGGTGAATGAAAGTAAAAGAAAAGTTTTCGATTCGATTGCTTTCTAATAACTTGGTTAGTTGGTTTGCATCAAACTATCATTAGAAAAAGGTCAGAAATTGGATTTGAGTCCTGTCCGTCATTCGGCTAGTTTCAGAAGAAGCGAAGTAACACACAACATTTGAATTGTTTCATTGAGTTTTTGTTTTGGTTTATTTTCGGTTGCCTTTTCTTTATTTGTGTAAGTTAAATACTTTGTGTGAAAGCATTGACCATATGGTGGCATGACAGTGACTGCTAAAGCTCTTCTGTTAAGCCTTAAATCGTTGGCCCAGGACAAAAAATGCGTAACGAAAGGATTCTAATGTAGCTTGGGAAACAACTGCCAATACTTTAGTTTGTTGGTGAAAAGTCACATAAGTTTACACGTGTTTGAGAAAAAGGAATTTCGTATGCATAGACGCTACACTAAAATTTTTGAAATGAAGAAGAAGTTTACTCAATTAAGGTCACATGAGATATGGGAGATCTTCGCACGTTATTCTAAATTAAAACTCATACTCTGAATGTGAGCTTTATTTGTAAAGGTTTTTTTAAACATGACGATTAACTTGACACTACTGCGAAGTTGCTGTCGACAATATATAGTCGCGTGTTCTAACCATCATGCCACTGTCGCCTAAATTATAAATGTGAACAAAATTTTATGTTAACGTAAATGGGTGGCGTATGATTGATTTTAACCTAATACGATACAAAACATAACACGTATACGTCTGATTGCAATTTGGTTGCAAAAATATTTTAATTGTTACCATTTGTCTTTATTCATATTTGATACTGTCCAACATTTCTCTGACAACATATTTAGGTATGAAGTTTTATAAAAGTCAAAGTCTAAATGCTTAATAAGTATCAGGAAGGCACACTACTTATTATCATTGTGTTAAATTTTAACATATTTTATGAAGCAACGCTGTGTGTGAGTTGGCCTGAGGATGACGCACATGGAGTCAGGCGTTTGAAATAATAATGAAATAATAGGTATAACAACAAATAAATAAATGTAATCAGCCGCATATTTGTACGAATTTTATAAATTGTTTGTGGCCGCCTGTCACACAACAGTTGGTCTTCGCATAACATCATTGGTTCAAATTCATATTGGACCATATATCACTGCTAAATTGTCTTTCAGCTAGATATATGCAGATGACAATTGCAATTGTTAATTGCCATAAAATATTGAATTTGCAAATCTACATTTAGACTGCGTAAATGGGCGGGAATGATGGAGATTCGCTGAATTTCATATTGTTATGTTATATTTTAAAATTATGTCATTTGTTTAATGGTTGACAAGGCCTCGTATATATAACGTCATGTTAAAGTTTTTATCTTTTAGATGAATCCAAATATCAACTATTTGAATAATATTTTCTTGAATTTTACTGCGAAGTTGCTGTCGGCAACGTTGAGGTGGGCTATGACAATGTAACTTAATTCCTGTTCCTATGTTTTGCACCGTATTTCTATCCACCTATTTACTGACGGCAATAAACACCTTAACACGTTAAAACCAGCTGGCTTTAGACAACATTGAAATACATACAATGTATAGAATTTTTCACAACAATATTCTAATGCTCGTCTACTTAAAGTGCAAATCATTCGCATTACATATTTTTAGATGGTATACAATAAAATGCTGATTTGTCTAAACTGATTATTTCACATCGTTATTTTTGCTTTTTTTCTATCTCTTTTTAGGAATCTAGTAATTTTCTGCCATCATATGAAGCGATTTCCTTTGCTGTTAAAAGTATTGCGACAAAACTTAATTGGACACAAGTTGACATCTTTGTAGGCGGTAAGTAAAGTACACAGTAGCAAAGACACACAGAAACGTGTTAAGTAAATACACCACAAAAATCCGTAAGATTTAACTATGCCCAGCATGTTACCCATTGCACAGTGAAAGTGAAACGAACATTAGTGTGTGAAAGTAGGCGGTTACATTTAATTTAAAGAATAGATGTATTGAAAGAAAAACTAAGAAGTAATAAATTCATACCATCATTAATAATAAAAATAAAAAAAAGTTCAGGTTAATCTCTGTCAATGCTCACAGTCAATATTGTGGTGCTTCATGTGCTCCATAAAAAAGATACCACAATGTGAAGACTCTTTAAAAAAGTATATTTTTATTAATTCAAAAAAAATATATATCATACAATGCGGGATGTTACTGCAGCCTTTTCAAATATTAAAAAGCAGTCGGTCTGGTCATAAATGACGACAAAACCAATTTATTTGTTCCAACAAACAAAGAGTATACTCGTTTAAAAAGCAACGTGAACGTGACAACTATAACATTGAAGTGGTAAATAATTTTGTCTACCCTGGCTCCGACGTAAACAAAAATAATAATATCAACCTGGAAATCAAAAGACGAGTATTAATTGCAAACCGCTGCTTCTATGCGCTAAGAACGCATTTTAAAAACAAAGGCTTTTCTCGACGATCAAAGATCCAACTCTACCAGACACAGATCCTACCTGTCTGACTCTATAGCGCAGAATCTTGGATAATGACACAAGCGGATCAATCTATGCCAGGAGTCTTGAGAGAAAAATACTTCGCAAAATATTTGGACCCATCGTAGTTTACGTTCACTACCGTCTTCGAGTAAACCAATGCTGTATAATGACATAGGCGTTGTCAAGCGCGTTCAAGTACTCAGTCTCAGCGCTGGCTGTGACATGCTATATGAATGAGTGCAAATACTCCAGCTAACAAAGTCTTCGACAATAGCTTATTTTCACTTTTTTAGATTCGTCAGTCAAACTTTTGTATCGTTCACAGTGTCCAATTTTGAAACAGTAATGCGAGAATCTAAAAATAGAAAGCGTGTTAATTCACAACAACGCGAGAAGCTATCCCATACCTCATTCATGGGGTGCAAAGGGAAACTAAGTAAGTAAGTAGTAGTAATGCGAGAATTATCGCCACTGTGGCCCACAGTAAATATTTGGAAATGACTTTATTTCACGGTTACTCTTTAATGCCATTTTATTTCTCCCCTCCTAATTGTGTTATTTTTGTTTAGCTTAACGATGCGCCCAAGTGTGGGGAAATTTACATTTAAATTTAAGTTTCGCTCTTTAGCTCCTTCTTGAACAAACAACACCGTTCACAGCAAATTTCTGGCTAAAGGTGTTAAACGTCCACGATGCTATACGAGTATAACGGAAGATTTCTCGTAGCTATTCTTTGAGAGCATATCTACCACTGGCATATCATTTAAGTTACGAATTTCCCAAACAATATCGCTCAAAGGACGACAAACGTAATAACTTCTTCGCTGCCAAGCGACCACCCAAAATGTAAGGTTGTTTGTTAACTTTAGCTCCCTTCCCTCTAGTGCCGAAGTTTTAGGTAGGTACTTTTATAAGTGTTCAAACAATCTTTGGATTTACCAGGCAAAGATGTTGTTGTGTAATGACCTTTAATGATATTCAGCTCATCCCTTGTCGGCATTGAGAGACTAAGACCAAGGTGTGCGAGGGCGAAGGAACTTAACTTAAAATTCAACCACTCCCAAATACTATGAATGAGTCATTGAGGCAAAACAACGACATCAACCTTCTTTTACAGTATTTTATTAGAGCGGGAAATTGAAAATGTTGTTGAGCTAAAAATATTCACATAATCGTATATATTTATTTCACTCTTGCCACAAACACAGACAAAAATAAAATAGATGAAATTATATTTTTTTTTTAATAAAAAACTTGTTATCTGCGTTTTATTACATTCACAGCACTCCAACTAAACGGACTAACAGTCAAACGGATATCTGTCACATAGTTGTTTTGCTGGGGTTTATGTGGCAGGTATTCAGAGATTATACAAATGTATTCAAACTAAATTGGAATAAATATTTCAAATCTAGTCTATCTGATAGCAAATTCTATTAAAATCAATGTAATAAATTTTCTGTTAAAAAAACTTTTCAAATCCTAAAAACTCAAAATTTGGCAGAGGGGAGAGTGCTGCTCATAGTTTAATTGGTTTGCATTCAGTTTTGAAGGACCACGAATGGTGAAGCCCCATAAACTTAATGTTGTTTGTTTTTCACTACTGTTGCCGCATTAAAATCTTATTATTTGTAGCAAATTTTTGAGAATGTATAAAAGCAAAATATGCCTCTAAGCTATATAATGAATTTACAATGCAGTAATTTCCTTTACTTATAAACAATATTGCTTTGCAAAAACTTCATTATAGCATCATCAGATATTCCCCTTCAAAAAGCATTTTTAAATAGTATATAAACAACTTTTGTTACATTACTTAAAAACCAGCATATAATTAAAAATATTAATGAGAAATAATTAAAGCAATCTTTACCATGCTACAAAATAGAACTTTTAAATAAAAACTTGCAATTATGTTAACTTAATGTGGACTACGTCTTACATACATTTCGTTGGTTTTGTCTTCCAGAATTTCTTATCACAGTCAACTGGTCGTTGCTACTAATATTTCTTATTAACTTTTGTCTCAGCTTTTGTCGAAAGTTTTTCTCTGTGGCAGAGGAAATATGAGCATATCTCCCATTCACCACGACAACAACAACTTCCTTTTTCACTTCATTTTCCGTTGTTAATGCACTTGCATGTTTTTAATATTTTTCTCTCGTTTTATTCAATTGTTATTTTTTTTCATTTTGTTTTGTTTGTCTTTTAGTTTCTTTGGAATTGTTCGCTGAAATACTTGAAGTTTTTCTCGGTCCTTTTGTATTGGGCATGTTGCTGATAAAGTTGCCGCTGTCGTTGCTGTTGTCGCGTTGTAGTCATTGCTGTCACTGTTGTTATTATTGTTGTTGTTATTAAGTGTATATGTTAATAAAGCATGTACTTATTATGATTTCTCCTTACATCACATCAAATGTATATGACATAAATGTTAAAGTTTGTCGAATGTGTTGATCTGACTGGAATGCAAAAGTGTGAAATGAGTGACTGTGTGTGTGTGAGTAAATTCGAAATAATTCATTAACAGCTATACAATGGAATAAACATAAATGTATGAACATAAATGTAAATATGAATATGTGTGTGCGAGTAAATGGCATAAATTATGTTTCATTTGTTTGCATTGAATAGCTTTGAGATGAATGAGCGCCAGAGTTAAACAGGATCAGCAGTAGTGTAAGATTTATTACATTTGGAAAAATGGAAATCTTTGTTTATATTTATACAATATTATGTGCATAAAACACTATTAAATCTCAATTTATATTCTGAACTTAATTAAAACCATATGCAGGATCAACAGTTAAGAAAATGTAATTTGCATTAAAGTTTTCTACGATTCAAAGCTTTTGCTGATAGCTAGAGTAAGAAATTTTATGCACTACAAAAGCGATAATTTTCGCATATAAAATAATAAAAACAAATAAAATATGGAATTAAAAACATTTTCAGAATGTTATTAAAAATAAAACAAAAATGTAATTTTGCAAAAGAAATCGAAAAATTGTATGCACTAAAAAATCGAAAATATGCACTTTAATTTCGAAAATATGCACTAAAACCCCAAAAATATGCAATTAACAAATGTCCAACATTTTATTAAAAATAAAATGGGAAAGTAACTTTGGGACCGGCCGTGGCGTGATGGTTAGAACACGCGACTTCATACGGGAGTCATCTTAAAAAAAAAAATTGCCTCGAATGTTGCCGACAGCAATTTCGCAGTATCAGTGTCGAGTCAATAGGCATGTCTAGTAAGAACTTCTCAAACAGTGACGTTCGCATTCGTCGATAAACAAGTTGGTGCCGTTAGTTGTGAATCTAAAAATAAAAAGCGTGTTAATTCACAACAACGCAAGACGATATCCCAATTTTCATTCATGAAGTGTAAAAACAAATTATGTAACTTTGCAACAAAAAAAAAAAAAGAATAGAAAAAATCAGTTTTATAAACGTTTTAGAATTCAAAAATATTTACTAAAAACAAATAAAATATGCAATCAAACAAATAAAATAAGCAATTAAAAAAAATTTCCAAAATTTTATTAAAAATAAAATTTAATTTTGCAAAAAAAAAAAATCGACAAAAATCAGTTTTATACACGTGCATATAAAATAAGTAGGAAATATAACAAAACCATAATGTGGGGATACAAATTTAGGAAAAATTAACGCTGTTAAGTACGTACACGTCATCAAAATTAATTCACTGCCTAATTGGCGTATAAAAAATTAAATTTCTATAAAATGTACATCATTTTAAAAAGCACACAATTCTGATATCGAATAATTGATTTTAGAATTTTAATTAAATAGGAAAATACCCACAAGTTTTTAGAAAAGCTCTATTCTTTTGGAGAACATAAATTTAGTTTTCAATAATTTTTTGGCTAATTGAACAATTATTATCTTTATTGAGATTTGAGATTTAATCAAAAAAGCTAAAACATGCTACAAAAAATGCATTTAAAAAAAATTATAAAATGTGCTCTTAAATATGCAAAATCACGTAATTGTCGTAAAATATGCAATAACGAATGAATGCCTTGTTTACTGCTGCCTTCGGCATAATCACTTTATTATGATATTAAAGATATCGCATGACAGACTATTGCCTTGTCTGAAGCCATGCTTAATGGAAAATGGCTGTGTTAGATTTGTAAAGTCTTCGTGTCAGTCAGTGTCATACCGCAAAGTCGTATTCAGCTTCCAGAGGATAAAAAAAACTCAGACATAGCTTCTAATAGTTTCTGTCGTATCAGTCAGTCGAATGCAGCTTTGTAAACAAATGGTAGGTGTCGATCTGCGATTTGTTAATCAAAAAAGCTAAAATATGCTCAAATGTGCTCTTAAATATGCAAAATCTCTTTTTTTTTGTAAAAATATTCAAATAATGCAAATACCATTTTTGCCATTTTAAAGGAAATTTCATGATTCGCAACGATAACTTAAGCGTTCCCATTTTAGGATGTCCAGGAAAAATATGCATTTTCAAGGGCAAGGAATCTTAGCCCTACTGATTACCAAATAACAGACTTGAATATCTCACCGATATATTACCTGTTTCTTAAAAAATATAATCCAGTGCAAGGAAAGCTCAATTTTTCTTCGATACTTTGCTAGTGTACATAGGCAGTAACTAAAATTGATTGCCCGAAAATTGTTGAGCAACATCAATGTCTTCGCTACGAAGTGGGTTAGAGTATTATAATTGTTAGTTTGTAGATTATCAAATTTTATGTCAAATTTTATATTACATTGATTACATTAAGTTCATAGCGACTGACATACTAATTAATACTTATGAGAAAGTAGAGGTTACCAGACAAATTTTAAACTTTTCTTGCAAATAACATAGCAGTATTGCAGCCAATTATCTACCAACAAATTTTGTATCAAAGTTTTTGACATTGAACTAAATACCAGCCTGCACAGAAAAAAAACACAACTGTTGTTAAGTAATTAAATATTATTGTTATCATTCAATTTCGATTTATAACAACTTTTCCATTTGAACATGTTTGTAAATTGTCATATTGACAAATTTTCAACCACTTTTCAAATTTAACTAAAATACACAAATTGTAACTATAACAAAACTGTTTATTGTATTTACAATTTTGGTTGTTGGCGCCTTTTTAATTAAATATTTAATTGTATTGACGAAATGGTATTCAATATGACAACTAGTTTGTCGTAATTTTTTTCTGTGTGGTATGAACTCAACTTCAATATTTCATACTAAATAATGTGAAAATACATTCAAATTATTGTGCTTCAATATAAATGTGGACAAATTGTGATAAAGTAGCACTAAGTACTTTACACGAAGACTTGCAAGTGTTTCCAGCTACATTTACATTTTCAAATATAATAATGAACTTGCCAAATTACTTCCAATGCTATGTAATTAAATTCTGTTATTGAGAAAGAAAAAATATATGGAAAAATTGTGTAAATTTACAGACAGAAGGAAGTAAATGCACATTGGCACAGTTTGTAACGAACAAATAAATGTTCTTCAAGAATTTTTGTGCAAATGAACATATTCATATAATTGTGAGAACAATTAAGTACAACTTTGTACAAACCACTTTTCGTATGAACTTTTGAACATTAATGCCAGCATAAAAACAAGAAACTATCTGTTGTTTTCAAAAGCAATCGCATATGGCAATTTTTTTTGATTTTGACTTAATGATGGCAAACTGCGTTATTTTTGACAGTCTTCCTAAGTTTGTAATTATTTCCCTAAAATAATGTATTGCTACGAAATTTTATATCTTTTGCGGAGGGTTGTTGGGGATATTCTCTTCTTTTGTATGGAGACAACACATGTTTAACTTTTGAATAAAAATTAACATTTTTTAACTTATATAAAATTTTCATATGATTCTAGACAGGGAAGAAAGACACCTAAAATCTACAACTTTCAATGGGCGTAAAATCTAAAGTAGGCGTGGCATCCCCAATATGTTTAATTTTTTTCATAAGGAGAACTCAATTAAGAAGTGTCCCGAATTTCGAGTCCCTAGGTCCAAAAATACAAATTTTGGCAAGTGCAGTTATATGGGAGGTGGGTGTGGCAGTAGGCGGTTTTCCAAGATTTTTTCAAAATTTCTTAATTTAGCCCAGAGGTGTTTTATTTTTATTGCTGTACGACCACTCCTTCTATTTTTTTCCAAGAAATGTATGGGGCGGTGCCACTGTGCGTCGTCTATGATTGGTGTGATTTTGTCACTTATGCTGCCTTCGGGAACGAGTAGTGTGTCGAAAGTGTTCCCTCCATATTTAAGGCACACTCTGAATGTCAGTGACCTGATTTCCGCCTCCGTCCTTAAAAGGGGGATCCCTGGTCCAAAACCTTTGCTTTTTACCTTCTGATAGGACATTCGAGCTTCAACTCTGTCCCTGTAATTTTCCATATCCTGGCTTTGTCTTTTCTTTCTTAGACGCTTATTCCGCCTGAAGAGGTGTGTCAACTTCTCATTATAACGCTCCGCCACTGTACGCGTTGCCATTAGCTGCAGTTTTGCCTTGTATGCAGCATCTGAGCGTGGTTTTTCATAACTCAATACGGTCGTTGCGGCAGTGGTCATATAATTCCTAATATGCTACCACTGGGTGTCGGGAACATCAGAATAAGGTGGGTTTGTTCGAAGTAATTGACAGAGTTGGTTGGAGTAGGCATTGGCTATCTCGGTGGTATGCACCTTTTGTGATGCCTAGCTTCCTTTGCGTTTGATTACGAGTGTTTTTAGCACTACTTAATCGTGTGCGTACCTTGGCTGATACTAGGTGGTGATCCGAGTCAATATTTGCACTGCGCATCACACGCACGTCCATAACGGTTGAGACCTACCTTACCACGCGATCAATATGGTTTCTTATATTTTGATCAGGTTATATCCAGGTTGTCTTGTGGATATCTTTATGCGGAAATCTGATTCCACTCACTACCACGTTTCATGCCGACGCGAAGCTAACTAGTCTGAATCCGTTATCGGAGGTGTTGCTGTGTAGACTAATTTCCCCGACTGCCGAAGAGCATCTTCCCTTCCTATTTTAGCATTAAAATCTCCCAGAACAATTTTAATGTCATGTGCAGGGCAGCGGTCGTATATCTCCTCCAGGCGCTCATAGAATGCATCTTTAATGTCCTCGCCACTGTCTTCCATTGGGGCGTGTACACAAATCAGTGTAATGTAAAAATATTTCGTACAGCGTGTAAGAGCATCTGCTAGTAAACAACCTAGACTCTCCACTCGTAAGCGACCTAGCGTCTTAAGTGTACCCAAAATATCTTTAACTCCCTTTTCACAAAGATTTACATATATGTCCCTACAAAATGGTATATAAATTATAGCCTCAAGATCGAGCTCATAGATCTCAATTAGCAAACGAAATGATCGAAATTTTGATCAGATCTACCAACACCTCACCGAAGGTAAATGTATGGGCTGCTCTGTCAACAATAGGTATTATTAATCAACGACCATGGTTGGGCAAGATGGTGCAACATGTCACATCGCCAACGACAAAGGGATATTCAAAGGAAATGACATTAACCGGCCACCTCGTAACCTACGCCTATGCTCAATGGACTCTTTCCTTCGGATACCTTTAATGTAAAGTTTTTAAGAGTAACCCAGTCTTTAGATTAATAAAAGGAACGTATTTGCTAGAACATTTCACGAGACCTTTATCAAGCCGCTATTGAATATTTCCGCTCTATGTTGTAACAGGTTTACACACACACAAACACTATTTAAAGATAACAAATTATTGTTTTCCACAAATTTTAAATTAAACGCGTTTCTAGTGAAAAGTCTCTGAAGAAACCTACTTGAACAAAAGACAATTTCGTGATAATTTTGCAGTGAAACCCAAATCCAAAAGCAACAATTCTTTTGAACACATTAAATGGCGTTCCATGAAAATATTCTGATGAAATTTAAGTCTAATGTGAACTTTACTGACTATTATTTAAAGAAATACCTAAAATTTAAACGTCTGTGGAACGATTTTTCTGTTTGTCAATTAAAGAGAATCGAAGTAAAATGAACCACGTAAAGACGCAATTAATATTAGGATGTATTATCAATATCAATGTTAAACACTTTCTACTAATATACTATTTGTATAAACAGCTTCCGTCTCCTAGGGATATGACATTTACGATTTTTACTATACTCACCTTTGCTTTTCGTTTTTAATTATCTTTTTCTCCGTATTTCTGCATAAACTTGATTATTAGAATCATTTATATATATGAAATCGTGATGGCAGCTAAACAGGATATTAGACAAATTCATTGACAACAGCCAAATTGATAAAGACTTAATGAGAATAAGTTCCTGAAAGGGGGGAAAATCGCACTTAGACGCCCATATTTACACAGGTATAGGTTATTCAATATGGATCTGTGTGAGTGTATTAACTGAAAATAAGAGAAACTTTGAGATGTCTTCGTAGCAAAGCAAAAGTAAGCACACATTAATATAACAGACTGTGTGCGTGAGAAATAAATATATTTTTATACATATGTATATATATAATTGCGAATAATTTTGTATATGCGAGCATTTTAAAGGGAATTTCATCATTTGTTTTGTATCATCACGCATACTTAAACATACAAATTCACTCATAATAACACCGTACAAAACATCCGTGTGTCGCCATTTTTATCGATATGACATATACGTACATATATATATATATACACTATATATATATATAAAAGCAAAAAGGCTTTATATAGATATCCTGGTGTTCAGCATGTCTGTGCGTTAGAGTGTGACTGGGTTGTGCTTGTGTGTGTGTGTGTGTGAGGTTATCATAATATAAATCACCGGAAACTCAAGTATAGACATCATGTTATAATGCTGTGGGTAGGAATTCTACACTTCTTGTGGTGATCTAACTTAACAATAGAGCTTTCACAAATAGAAAATGACAAATTCAAATTAAATGCGACCAAATGGTTCGCCCTGGATAAAGAAAAATCGTTATCAAAACGGTTATAAAATACTCACACACACACGCACAAAGACGTGAACGATGATACAAGCATAAGAAGTTGTTGTTCTTTTCCCATCTTTAACGAATTTTAGCAAATTGTAGCTCAAAAGCGTTTTATTAGCTTGATTGTGAGAATTTCGTCTTCCTCTTTTGTTCGTCACATCGCCAACAAGCAGTTGTTTGTGGCCAAAAAAAAACATACACACCAGCGAGACAAGTGAAGCACCACGACGACAAAGTCGCTGGCAAAGTCATTTACAGTCTCTCATCTGCTTGGATAGCTAGCTGGTGGTGCCATGGCAGCACTACGTTTTTATTAGTCTCATTGTTAGGATTTTTTTTCTTCTCCATATTTGTGGGGTTTTTATGTTTTGCACAATTGTTCTTTGAAATCTGTCTACCCATGTTGTATACGAGGTTATTGAACTTTTGGCAGAGAGCGAAAGAAGTTCTTAATGAAATTCCAGTAACTTCACAAATGTTGTCGCTAAACAGTTTGGCGAAAAAAAATTTTACACTAAAAAATATACTTTACTATGCTATTCTATATATATATTAATATATTTTCATAACGCAATGACTTTGAAGTGTTTTCTATTTCTTGGAAAGATATTTATAAAAATTGCAACTACCTACGCAAATGAGTAACTAGAAAACAGTTCTCAGAAAAAGGAGTATTTATTAATATGCTCATTAAGACAAAGAAGTGCATACAGAAACGAGCCACTAGTACCTTAATGAAAACAGACAAGTTAATAATAAATGTAAATAAATGTGTTGCCTTTTACTAAAGTTTTTATAAAAAGAAATTCATTTAATCAACGAATATTACACAGCACAAAATTTTTCATCTCATTGATTTGGGACTCAATTCTGAGAACTGAACGTGAAAGTAGCCCCAAAAAGAAGAAGCTCTGCATCATTCGTTTTGTAAAGTTACATGCCATAATAATTTAATATCGATTTGAAGTAAGTAATTATCGTATAGGGGAATTTGTCACGTTTTAGGCTATTTTGTTTGACATAACTCGAGAACCACCCACTAGTCCAATTAGCTGAAACAAATTTAAAAAAATTAGGAAATACAATTGCTTTAATCTGTCCATATAACGTTTCCCTACATAAGCAAGAGTTTCACTTTTCCATTCATCAAATTATTTTGAACTGTTTTTATTTTGTATCAGTTACAATAAAACTGATGTACTCCGTGGCGTATGATTTAATTACTAATGCACCTGGAATGTACCAACTCTTTACAGAGAAGGTGCCTTTATCCAACTGCCGGATGTCCTCGACACATACAAGGCTGACATCACCGCTATACAGAAAATACGATGGAAGGGACAGGGATGCACATGTAGAAATAACTGTGACTTCGTTTATACCTGCATGCAGAAAGACACGAATTTGGATGTGGATTAATACAAGAGACTTCGACCCATCACGCTAACTTTGAGTACACGACGCGACGGAAGATACATTCTATGAGCGAATAGATTAAATATATGACCGCTGCCCTGCAGATGACTTTAAAATTGTTCTGGGAGATTTTAGTACTAAAATAGGAAGGAAAGATGCTCTTAGTTGCGCAGTCGGAAAAATCAGTCTACACAACAACACCTCCGATAACGGATTCGGACTAGTTAGCTTCGCGTCGGCAAGAAACGTGTTAGTGAGTGAAACCACATGGCCCCACTGATCAAAATACTTTAAACCATTTTGATCACGTGGCAATTGATGGATGACATTTCTCAAGCGTTATGGACGTGCGTGTGAAGCGCGGTGCAAATATTGACTTGGATCACCACCTAGTTGCAATCAAGGAATGCACGCGATTAAGCAGTGCTAAAAGCGCTAGTAACCAAACACAAAGAAAACTAGACATCACAAAGCTGTATACCACCGAGATAACCAATGCCTACTCCAACAAACTCTCTCAATTGTCCTTGACATCTAATGGCAGCATATTGTGAATTCTATGACCGCAACGACGTAACTGGGTTATGAAAAACCACGCTCAGACAAGCCCTGATACGATGAGGAATGCCGCGAAATGTCTGAAGAAAAGGATGCTGTATACAGGGCAAAACTGCAGCCGATTGCAATGAGTGCAGTAACGGAGCGTTTTAATGCGAAGATGAGGGAGATGACACGCCTCTTTGGGGGGAAAAAGCGTCTATGAAAGAAAAGAGAGTGCCAGGATATAGAAAATTACAGGGATGGAGGTGAAGCAAGAAAAGTCCTACAAAAAGGTAAAAAGCTAAGGTTTTGGACCAGGCATCCTCAACTGTAAGGACGGAGACGGAAATCTGGTCACTGCCGTTCAGAGTGTGCTCCAAATATGGAGGGAACGCTTTCGATTTCTACTCGTTCGAAGACAGCATAAGTGACGATATCACATCAATGATCGACAATGAAGAAGACTGTCGACCACTGAGCCAAAACGAGATCAGCATGGCAATGCACGACTTAAAAACAACTAAGCTGCGGGACTCGGGGACTGCCGGCAGAGCTTTTTAAAGACAGCGGTGATGAGCTGATCTGGTGCATGCACCAGCGCATAAGCACGATTTGGCTCATGGAATGCATGCCCGATGGTTGGAATCTGAGTATTCTATGTCATGTGCTTAAGAAAGACGATCCAAGTGTGTGCACCAAATATATTTTTTACGACTATGCCGGATAACACTGAGCTATTTTTTACCAAGTGAAGCTTTACACAAGGCAATAGACTGTCGTGCGATCTCTTTAAGATCGTAATGGAGATGATCATGAGAAAGGCTTCAGTAAACAGGAATGGTACCATCTTTAACAAAAGTTACATGCTGTTAGCATATGCCGATGTTATAGATATCATTGGCCGAGGATTGCGGGATGTTACTGCGGCCTTTTCGAGCATTAAGAAGCAGTCGGCAAAAGTGGGTCTGGTGACTAATAACTTTGAAATGGTGGATGATTTTGTCTACCTTGGCTCCGCCATAAACAAAAATAATAATGTCAGCCTGGAAATCAAAAGATGAGTATTGATCGCAAATCGCTGCTACTATGCGCTGAGCAAACTTTTTAATGATAAAGCCCTCTCCCTCTCTCGACGAACGAAGATCCAACTCTACCAAACACTGATCCTACCTGCCTTGCTGTACAGTATCCTGGGTAATGACGCAGGCGGATAAATCTGTTATGGGCGTTTTCTAAAGAAAAATACTTCGTAAAATATGTGGACCCATTATCGTTAACGGCGATATCCCTCGTCGTATGAATCGTCGTATGAATATGAGCTGTACAACGACGTCGAGGTAGTCAAATAGACCGAATGCGATGACTTGGTCACAATGTACGAATAGATGAAAATGCTCCGGCTCGAAAAGTACTTGGCAATAAACTCAATGGGCGGCGCAGGAGGGGCCGAGCAAAAATTTGGTGGATGAACTAGGTGAAAGAGCTGTTATCTAAGCTTGGTGTGACGAACTATCTACGGAGCGCAAAAGGCCGAAACGCTTGGAAAACTTTTCTACGTGCGGCTACTGTTGTTGCTGCCATTAAAGAAGATGAATAAGGGTTGTTGACTGTTTAGGGCGAATCAGTCGGGTAAACCACCCTTAGTAAAAACAAAAAATTTGTACGTAAAAAAATTTTAGGGAGGTACCAGAATTTGTTTTCCCTAAAACATTATCCTGCTCTAGCTTTCCTAAATACAGACTTCAGACATGAAGCAATACTTTGGACGTATTGATATTATTACTCGATTTTTAAATTGGGCGGATATTTGTATGGGAGATACCAGAAGGGGCGTGGCTATGTAGTCCATATTCAAACCCGTAAGTCGTTTTGGGAAAATATTAACCCATGCAAAGTTGTAAAACAATTGGTTACGTATTTCGAAAGTTATCGTTTGTACCAGCCGGACAGGCGGCCATAGATCAAACGACTCAAAAAGTCATTAATCGAATTTGATTCGAAGAAACCTAGGGTCTAACGTGACTCCTTTTATGTGTTACACTTTTGGGTAGTATCAAATTATATATAACCTTACCCACAGTGTGAGGTTATAAGGAGCAATATAGTTAGTGTCCAATCTTCATATTTTCCAAAATTTTTTAATTATCCTAAAAAACATTAAAATCTGAAATGACATGCTTTTTAGCTATCAATTATCTTTTTCTCTTTTCCCCATGCTCATTTGACAACTTCTTGTTATTGCTAAAGACATTGTATTCAAAAACATTTTTAATGATAAATTTCTAAGATCTCTTCTTTGCAACATTCCTTGTAATGCAATTTCTATTTGAAATACATCTCATTATTAATTTACATACAAAACTAATTTGCAACTATTGATTTACAAAACGTCTTCAATTCCATATTCTACTTTGTCTTAGTACTTTCACAAATATATTATCAATGTTCGATTGATTCATCTTATCCATCTTCTATTTCAATCCAACAATTTGCCAAATATCTTACATTTCTACAATTATGTACATGTGAAATCCTTTGAGTTCGATTCAACCATCCAGCTCAATAACTACTTCAATAGTCAAAATCAATTAGCTTTCTTGCATTCTCTCTCTCTTTGTATCATCATTCCCTAAGCATTTTAATTCTCACAATCCTGTATCCTTAAAGATGCTATGGCAATTGCGTTTGTGCTGCAAGCATCTCTTACTAATGCAACATCCTTTAAGCTTGTTGTTGTTGCTTGTTGCTGCCACTACGCTTACGTTTCCATGAAAACTGTGATTACTTTACAAATCTGATTAGTGTTGTATAGCCACCGTTGCAGTGGTAATTAACTCTTGCTATTATTTTTGCCTGAGCCGACAGGGGCTGCAACAACAACAACGACAATGCCAGAGGTTATGGTAGGACAACATAAACTCAGTTCTACCCACACACAGCCTTACGCCTCCGTACGCATATTTCCAGCTGGGTAACATTAACATGAAATGCCTGTTGCCGTATTGATGAGTTGTGAAATGGGTGGCCGCATATACATCAACAACTTGTTTACCAGGATTTACAGCTACATGGTAAAGCAGAGAGGGGAAAGTAAAAACAAGGGAAATGGCAAAGAGTGAGTGATACGGTTACTTTAAATGATAAGAATGAATGAATGGTTTGTAACATTAAAATAGGCATGCAGTTGGGGAAGCAGAGTGAAAGTTAAAAGCAACTAGATTATGCGGAAACGGAAATGCCAGTGATTTACTAATAGATTGTGAAAGTGAAACAATACATTAGTGAATACTAATATAGTAGGACTTTAGTATTTTAAACAGCATATGTTAAAATTACAACTAAGTATATATTGACCATAATTTCTGCGGTTTTACTAAAGCACTTTAGTTAACATACTGGATGTCCTAAAGCTCTATGCATTTATGAATAGAGGGTATCCAGACGAATTAAAAGTTATTTAGAGGTCTAAAATGCAACCTTGTGGAGATATATGGGAAATACTTGGAATCCTATAAATTTTTTATAAAAACCATTTTTTGTATAAAAACGGTCGTAACCTCTACCCCCCGAATGTTAACATATTATTATTTTTTACGCCTCACCGAGTAATTTTTTAACATTCTGCTTCATAAATTTGCTTCAAATTTTGGCCGCCCAGATCGTGAATTTACTGTGCGCCGCCTGATTTCATATTAAATACAACGAGATAAAGAAGAGAGAAAAAAAAAATAGATCTCGTAAAACTGAATACATGCCTATTCTAACCAACTTTATCAATTGCTATGAAACAACGGCAACATATTGCGCTTTCTACTAAGGACACGAGAGAGCGATGATAAAAACAAGTAGTATGAGACTCAAAAGTTCAGGAAAAAAATTAAAAAGTAAAAGTTATCGAACAGAACTTCGTTCACGTAAGGTCACAAAACACAGAGTGATATTAAGATTTGAATATGTTTTTCATAAATCCTTATTGACAAAAATAATTGAATTGTCATCTGCATAGAGCAGGAGATAAGGAAAATCATACAAACAGGGCCAATAATTTGTTTAACGTATGAAATTTTCAACTCTGATACGGTTATTGTGCGGCCTCGTGTGTATGGCGTGGTATTTTCCACACTGCGCTTGTGTGGCTGCGTATGTTCCCAGTAGGAAGTGTCTGCAAGACATCCTCAAGGATGGGTGCATGACCATAGCAAATCGTTGATGACACGTAGGGACCTTACATTTTCATACAAGTGTCCGCTTTGTCATATACGACTTCTTGAGCGACATGTCACCAATACAATCATGTATGACCTGATAACCGACAATTTCGTTTAAATTATCGTTACCAGTGCTTAATAAGTTAAAAATAATCACAAATGGAAGTAGTTTTATTGAAAACGTCCGTTACATGAACCGTCGCGCACTGCTGGTTTTAATAAACTGAAAATTTGTCACATTCTCTTTCCTTCTTCAATTTCATGTGGTATTTGGTAATAAATTTTAGTTTTTGGTACCATCAATTTTACTTTTTGGTACAATAAATTACAATTTTTAGATTTGCACTTTTCCGAATAGATTTTCCGTACTGTATGCAGAGACATACTTTGTTAAAACATAGAAAAGGTGCTAAAAATCCACCTTGAGCAAACAAAAATCGTATGACCATTAAATTTTTAGCCAACTTGACAAATCGAATGATACAGAAGTTCTTATTTTTGGGGCTACTTTCACGTACAATTCTCAGAATTGAGTCCCAAATCAATGAGCTGAAAAATGTTTTACTGTTTAATGAGTTGAAAGAGTGATATGTAAGGGTGTAAATGTAAATCTTCGTGAAGAATGTAGTTCAAAGATTTTCGGGATATATTAACCAGGCTGAACCGCTCTTAAGTAGTAAGTCTAGGTTCTAGCGGGGTCGCTAGGAGTTCTATGTCGTCCTGATCGTGGTTGATTTAATGTTGATTCTATCTCCTCGAACTTATCCACACATTTTATAATCAATTAAATTGATGGAGCTCTATTTCTATGACGAATGCTGTAAAGAGCGAAACATTATAGAACTCACTTACGCTGAATACACGTTGTGCTCCGCTGAAGGACGCCATGACATGGAATTCCCACTGGTAGTCATATACTTTTCTTTCATTGGCAGCCTCCAAGATGTTGTCCACAGCAATTTCGCAGTAAAGTCTAGTAGAAGCATCCTAAACAGCTAACGTTCGCATTCGACTACAAGCATATAGGTGCCGTTAAGTGTATCTAAAAAGTATTCAAAATAACAGCCTCATAAGGTGTAAAGGGAGGTTAAGTTAGTTTTTTTTATATAATTTAATACCCACAATCTTTATGATGCCAATTACTCATAAACTTATGCGCCATTTGCCTGGCATTCTAATTTCCGCAACAAGATAAATTGCAAATCGCTACATTATACAACATATAGCTACATGGTATTACTATAATACTGCTATAAAGCCATTTAATAAGCAATATATCATATCCTAACCACTGCATTTCCAGTCCCTAATAACCCAAAGGGAAAAAACCAAATTGGATGACAGTGTCACTAAAGTAAAATTTATGTTTGCCCAAAGCATTCAATGTGTAACTAACCACTTGT
Source organism: Muscina levida (assembly GCA_964034835.1). Lineage (NCBI taxonomy): Eukaryota > Metazoa > Arthropoda > Insecta > Diptera > Muscidae > Muscina > Muscina levida. The sequence goes on from OZ035880.1 coordinate 2,901,148, forward strand.
AGTTGTTTCGTATTTGCTGATACTTGTCCATGTAAATGTTGTCTCAAGATACCAAAATATAAATCTTTATTAAGTCTTAACCACTGGGTAGTGGTTAAGAACATGCAGTGTCCTCAAAACCCAAGAAGTGTCTCCATTTTACAATTGCTTGCTGTTGTATGTAGAAAAAGTTGCCAACGCATATAAGATGGTACAAGAAAAATATGTTGCTTAGTTTTTCCCTTGCTACAGAAATCCTTAAACAGTTTGAGTTGTTTTCTTTGCCCTGCCGTCTTATGATGCTAAAATTCTTTGGCTTTGCTTCGTCTTTGATGTCCTCTTGAACTTTTCTAACTTTTAATACCATTAATTTTGCTTATGCTTTGGTAGTTGTTGTTGAACGGTATTTACGCACATATTACAAGCAAGAGGAAAAAACTCATTTATAATTGCATCCATATACATTTGTATGGAAATACATACATGCATACATAGTGGCAACACTCACTCACACTCTCGCGCGTACATATACTCGTATACTTAATATTCTTAATTTGTATTTTATGTCTAACTATTTATACTCACGTCATTGTGTGTTTGTCTACTTATTGCTACTAATTGAGTTTGTTAAGAGTTTTACTTATGCTCTCCCACATACTATTAAGGAGAAGGATCTCTAACTAGCGGTAGCAAAACTCATTTTCTTTTAGGACCCAGGAATAATTTTCACTTTCCTCAAATTGCTCGGGATTCACTTTGTCACAAGCACACATGGCAACCACTCGTCTTTCATTATTTTCATTGCCTGCAGGTGTGATGACAAAATTACCTTTCAACGCATGCATCGTCATCGTCTTCATCATCCTCGTCGTCGTCGTTGTCGTCGTCGTCATCATACAAGGATACCAACTCTGTATACCCTTGTAGATGTGTGTGAAAGTAAAAGAATAGTTGTTTTCACACAAATGCAATTTGTAGACACTGCCAATCATTCACACACACACACAGCCATACGAACATTGTCAGCCATCCTTCGAATTTTCCATTTTGCATTTATATTACAAGCATTTACACTTAATAAATGAAAACCAGCTACGCTGATGCTTTCCAGCCCAGCCTAGCCGTTGTTCGGTTGGGCGTTGCAGCATTGCAAAAGTTTCAAAAATTAGTTTTCCATTTTTGTTTTGCTTCTAACCTAAATAGATTTGCAAACATTTTACGAAATTTTAAATGCATTTTTGTCGTTTGCATTCAAAGTCGACAGCCTGAAATTGGAATTCCTATAATTGCTAAAAGGCTTCACATCAAGCAAACGGGTGTTAATAACTGTAATTGATGTTTATGGTGTGTCTTTACACAAACTAATTGAGTAAGAGATTATTTTCTAAGCTGTTTAGTAGAAATTTGACAATCGTGCAAAGCCTTTTAAATAGGAAACTTAAGTGTGGAATATTTACATTTCATTAAACTAAAGCTTTATTATTATATATCCACATGAACGTAAATAATAATCTCTTGCTCGTAGAAGAAGATTCTAAGAAAATTCAATAAATCCTTGAACATTTATTATTGACATGGAATTTAATATAAAAGAGCAATAAAACAGAATTCTATCTCATCATTTTTATTCATCTTTCTTTCGCGCAAATAAGTGCTTAGAGAGAATGCAACAACAATAACAACGACAAAAGTATATAATTATTATTAATTTTGTTTTTATTTTTTGCCACAGCCACGGATGTTAAATATATAATGGCAAAGTTTCAAGTGTTTAAATTAATTAAAGCGATAATTTAATATGGCAACTTGTAGTTTACTTTCATGCGAAAAGGCAAATTATGCACACTCCGACACTTTTATTCACCCACAAAGGCACAACACACCACATACAAACAAACTGCCGCTGCCACTCAACTATTTATTAAAGTCTAGGCTACAGTGGAAGATGAAAGTGAGAAGCCAGTGAGGGTTTTAACGCTGACATGTGTTAAAGTTCATATGATCTAAGGATATAAGGAGTTAATTACGAAATGCAAGAGGAGCCAATGGGGTTTCAGTGCCCTGAGCATTACACAGTACAACATTTTTCAGCTCATTGGACTCAATTCTGAGAACTGCACCCCAAAAAGAAGAAGTTCTGCATTATTCGTTTTGTCAGGTTACATGCCATAATAATTTAATATCGATTTGAAGTTAGTAAGTATCGTATAGGAGAATTTGTCACGTTTTAGGCTCTTTTGTTATATTGTTATATGGTGGCATATGATTATCATAAGTAATTTTCCACGTAAATCATACGCCACGGAGTACGGCAGTTTTATTGCAGCTGCTACAAAATAAACCCAGTTCAAAACCATTTGATGAATGGAAAAGTGAAACTGTTTTTAAATTTGTTTCAGCTAAATCGTACTAGTGGTTCTCAAATTATGCCAAACAAAAAATCATAAAACATGACAAATTCTCCTATACGATACTTACTAACTTCAAATCGATATTAAATTATTATGGCATGTAACCTGACAAAACGAATAATGCAGAACTTCTTCTTTTTAGGGTTACTATCACGTGCAGTTCTCAGAATTGAGTCCCAAAATGAAGTGTTGTACTGTGTTATTCATCAAAGCGTTGTACATACGCGAGTACTATCGTAACAAAGATTCTTTATCGATTCAATTGATTGGAAAATGGCGTGAAAGTTCGAGGAGACAGTTTCAACTATGTATAAGCCACGATCCGGCCAACTTATATAATCAAGGGTTCCAGGAATCGTATAGGGTGTAAGAGCGTGAACAATAAGACTCTCTCCTCGAAAGCGGTCTAGGATCTATAAAGTGCCCAGAATATGTTTACATCACATACTTCACAATGATTTATATTTACATCCTTACTTGCTTAGCTGGCATTTCCTATGGGATTGCGTACAACATGACCTAGTCAAAGCAACCGCTGCACCTTAAAGCGCCTGACCACATCAATGTCAGTGTAGAGCTCTTGATTCATACAAAGTCGATACTCTCCGTTAAAGATGATGGGCCCATATATTTTACGGAGTATTTTTCTCTCGAATACTGCCAGAACCGATTCATCCGCTTGTGTCATAACCCAGGATTCTGAACCATACATTAAGACAGGTAGAACCAGTATCTGGTATAGCTGTATTTTTATAACATTTGTTAGCATTAGCATTAGCAAGCATTATAGTTGTCAACGTTCAAGTAGTTTTCCAAATGAGTAGATAGTTTGTTAGTTGAAACTAATAACTTCGTTTTGTCCTCGTTCACCATTAGACCCAGTTTCGCGGATTCCTTCTGTATACCTGAGAAGGCTGCAGTCACATCCCGCAGTTTTCGACCGATGATGCATACGTCATCAGTGTACGCATGCGGCTTTTATGAATATCGTAACAGTCGTATTAACTGTAGCTTTCCTCATTATCATCTCCATCACAATGTTGAAGAGGTCAAGCGATAGGCCGTCGCCTTGTTTTAGGCCCCGTCTGGTATAGAATGGCTCCGTAAGGTCCTTGCCAATCTTTACTGAAAACTTTGTGTCAGTCAGCGTCATTCCGCAAAGACGTATCAGCTGCGCTGGAATACCAAACTCAGCCATGGCTTCGAGTAATTTCTGAAGTATCGGGCTGTCGAAGGCAGATTTATAGTCGACGTTAAGATGGTACGTGTCGATCTGTTTCTCTTGGGTATTTTCCAGTACTTGCCGAAGTGTGAATATCTGGACAGTTGTTGATTTACTTGATTTAAAGCCACACTGAGAAGGCCCTATTAGGTTGGATAACACTGGCTTTAGTCTCTCACATAGGACACTTGACAGGACCTTATATGCGATGGATAAAAGGCTAAATCCGAGGTAGTTGGAGCACACACTTGGATCACCTTTTTTTAGCACAAGACATAATACGCTAAGGTTTCAATCGTCGGGCATGCACTCTTTAAACCAAACCGTGCGTAGGAGCTAGTACATGCTCGTTATCAGCTCCTCACCACCGGTTTTCTAGAGCTCTAACGGAAGTTCATCGGCGCCGGCTGCTTTATTATCTTTCAGCCGTGATATTGCTCTTCTTACCTCGGCTTGACTTGGTAGTCGTCGTCGACAATTGGCGTGATACCTTCACGTGAGCTGCCTTCTGGATCCAGCAGTAGCTGGAACTGTTCTCTCCATATATGTTGCAAACTCTGCGTATCTGTAACCAGATTTGTCCTTGTCCTTACAGGAGAAGAGCCATTACCGAAGCCATTTGCTTTTACTTTCTGGTACAATTTTCGGGATTCAACTCTACCGCGGTAACGCTCTATATCATCGTTCTTGTTGAATTATGTGTACAATTTATTTAACAACTTAACTGATTTCAACTTGTTATATATTGAACAATATAGTATTGATAAATCGGTTATTATTTTGTCAATGTAAAATTTTCTACGAAAATTTTCTCCTTACTCTGCTTTCAACTTTCAACAATAAACGTTGTATTTTGTTTTATAAAACCACAAGTCTTGTTAATTTAACAGTTCTCCCGTTTCTTTATCTGACGTTCTTTGTGATTAAATAGCTGTCTCGCCTGTTTTACTGTCTCCTTGCGCCGTTTCCTAACAGCCCGGGTTACAATTGCCATTGCCCTATAAGCAGCACCTTATTCCTCAGACGCTATGCGACATTCTTCATCGTACCAGGATTCGTCTGAGCGCCGTTTTTCATATTCTAGCACGCTTGTTGCGGCGGTTGCCATGGAATGCGCAATATGCTGCCACTGTGTATCGGGAACGTCAGAAGTAGAGGCGTTGTGTCGTAGTAGTTGGGAGAGTTGGTTGGAATAGGCAGTGGCTATTTCTAGAGTTTGCCACTTCGCCATGTCCAGCTTTCTTTGTGTTTAGTAACTTGCGTTTTTCGCTCTGAGTCTCTTGCCAACTACAAATCCACATCCAAATTCGTGCTTTTCCGCATGGCAGCTGTAACAGATGTCGCAATTTTTACGTCGCGAGCATCCTTGTCCTGTCCATCTCATCTCCTGTATGGCGGTCTTATATTTTTTGAGGACATCCGCCAGTCGGTTAGTGGCACCTTCTCTATAGAGAGTCCGGACGTTCCAGGTGCTTATCCTTAAATCGTGATCCTTATTACGATTGCGGGGGTCGTCAACATTTGGGGGGTTCCGTTTGTTACATTTTATTTTTTTATAGCCATTAAAGGACCTGAAGGCGGGTGACTAGCCCAACCATCAGGGTTCATCGCTCACTATCCTTACATATTTTAAATCGTTCAGGAATTGAAACCTCACGATTGACTTTTTTTCTTGGGGCATATTTTAAAAGGGCACATCCAGTTTGCAGTGTCAAAATAATCAAGTATGATGTAATTTTTAAAAAATAAATTCATCACCTCAAATAATTTAATTTCAAAGATCACTCCTCCCCAACAAAGCTAGAGGATCAGAAAAACAAAACACAATAGTCTTCACCTTAAACCACTTTTAGTTTTATACCTCACAGTATCAATGTTTTCATACGTACACATACTTCCTATCTGTTTACGTGTCCATAGATCGAAGCAGCGCACAAAGAAACGAGAGGAGTATGATTTACAATACCTCAGTGACACATTTATGATGGTAATGACTCCACAACCCCATAACATTATTTTATTATGATTTGTATGCGTTTATTATGTACTACACACACACACACATACATACAGAGCCCGAGACAGACAAACATCCTGCACAAGAATACATGGCTAACAAGGACAATAACAACAAACACTTGCACAATATTCAAGTAGTACATAAACACAAAGATTTACCCATAAACATAAATTGTTAGGGAAGGACGATCGGGTAGCTTCATCAGTGTGTATTTGTTTTTGTACGTTTGTGCGGTAATATAAATCCGCAAAGTGCGATAAGGAAATTAAAGTCATTCAAGTGTTAAATTTTTAATGAATCTAGGGATTTCTTAGGTCATTTTTCATAAATGACGAGGTCAATACTTTTATAAATCATTTGCGTCTTTAGTATACAATTTATACATATACATGCAATGCCTGGCAATGACATTGGTATGGGGCGGGGGCAGCAGAAATTGACCACAAAACAAACAAGTTACAATTTATGTAATTTACAATCAACAATAATAATAAGAATAATCACAACAAATCACATCTGCCATATAACAATTAATCAAAATCAAGGTCACAATCTAATAATAATAATTGTGATGTTTATATGAAAGTGTTCAGCTCACTCACTCGATTACCCGATACTCTATGTGTTATTGTCATATATGTATATGTGATATGTATGGAAGTGTTTATATGGCAGACTGTTAATGCTATCACTGTTATAATGGCTAATTATTCTAGTACTTATTATAGCCCAAATGGTTTTAGAATTTATATGCTTGTCTGTCCATCTGTTGCGAGTATTATGTTTCATATCCCTTTTAATCATGTGTTATTTTAATATTGCTTGGCCACGAACACAGGATACTTACACACTACCAAACACACACATATGAGAGAATAATGTCATCACAAAATACGTACATTAATATACAATAAAATGTCACTTATGTGTTATGGTCATAGACTTTAGTTACTCGCATTAATTTTAACTGCATACAACAAAATATGAATAGCTCGCATGAGAAGATATGATGGTGGCTGTGTGGGTGTGGGTGCGTTGGTGTATATGACTGTGGTCATATAGATATGAGTACCTGAGGCTTTATAAGCAATAAATATACATTATCAAATAGCAGCATACTAAAACAGAACAATAGCTGGAACTTCTCTTTTGCAACGCTCTTATACCTAAAACTGAATTTTATGCTATTGTTATAAAAGGCAACAATTTTCAAATCTGCTTATATATTTTCTGGCTTTACTATACTTGGAAAAATATTTGCACGCAATGTAGTCGAATGCGCAATATTGCTTTGTATATGGAATATGTTTTTGGCTGGTTGTTTTCTATTAATTACATTGTAAAATTACTTTTTTTGGGATATGGCAGTATGTAGCACAAGGGCATATTCAATTTTTCAATGGAAGCAACATTCTGCAATTCGGTTATGATCACAAATTATTAACTGCACGTTTTCGGAGAATCAGTGAAAAACATATTAAATTAAGATGGAAAGAAGTAATAGTTGTAGTAGAATAAAGCTGGAGAAAATTTATTTCAAATTCGGAAATATAATTTGAATATTACTTACTGAATGGGCAAAAACTGCAGCATGTATGTATTTCGGTATGTTTTTGGGCACACCATGCTTAATCTAAATACACTGTGACACAAAATAGAGATTATTGTTTGGGGGCAGAACGATTTCTTTACAGAATGATAGTCTTAGCTGAGTATATTAAAGTTCCAGAAGGACAGATCAGATCTAGGTCGATTTGTTTTTGTGCCTTTAAAAAGGTCTTTAAAAAAACTATGCATTTTCGATATCAGATATCTTCAATGAAATTTAATAAGGAAGTTTTTCGTGATACATATTAACTCTCTCCTTACTCTCTTACTTACATTCTTAGCTTGTACTTTTTTGCAATCCTATGGGATTATCTAAAGCACGTGGAAAGATATTGTATGCGCTTCGATCTTCTGCGCTTCTTCTCCAGTTAGTCACACCAAGTTCTGCAAGGTTCTCGGCAACTTGATCTTTTCAACGGAGTTTTGGTTGCCTCTTCAGCGCCGTCCATCGAGTTCATTGTCGACGACTTTTCGAGCTGGACCATTTCCGTCCTTGCGTACAACATGACCTAGCCAGTGATAAGGCTCGATCAGGTTGGATTATACTGGCTTTAGTCTTTCACTTTGCACCCTCGACAGGACCTAATATGATCATGGTAAAAGATCATCTTTTTACAGCACAGGACATAAGATTTCAATTATCGGGCATACACTTAACAAGCCAAACCGTGCGTAGGAGCTCGTGCATGCTCGTTATCAGCTCCTCGCCACCTGACTTAAAGAGCACTGCCCAAAGTCCGTCGGCACCGGCTGCTTTAATAGTTTTCAGCCTCAATATTGCTCTTTTTACCTATGCTTGACTTGGTGGTGGGCAATCTAAGCCGTTGTCAACAATTGGCGTGATATCTTCACATGCGCTGCCTTCGGAATCAGCAGTTGCTGGAAATGTTTTCTCCATATACGCAGCACACTTTGCATATCTGTAACCAGATTGTCTTTACTGGAGGGGAGTCCATTACCATAAACTTTTGCTTTTACTTTCTGGCAAAATTTTCGGGCTTCACCCCTACATTCTTCATCGTACCAGATTCCATTTTTCATAACCTAGGACGGTTGTTGCAGCGGTTGCCATGGAATGCGCAATGCTGCCACTGTGTATCGGGAACGTCAGAAATAGAGACGTTGTGTCGAAGTAGTTGGGAGAGCTGGTTGGAGTAGACAGTGGCTATCTCTGGGGTTTACAGTTCGCGATGTCCAGCTTTCTTTGTGTTTGGTAACGTGCTTTTTTCGCTCTGCTCAATCTTCTGAGCACCTTGGCTGCAACCAGGTAATGATCGGAGCCAATATTAACACCACAGACCACGCGCACGTCCGTGACACTAGAGGCATGCCTGCCATCAATTACCACATGATCAATTTGATTTTCTGTGTTTTAATCCGGGGGTAGCCAAGTTGTCTTGTGGATATCTTTGTGCTGGATTCTGGTTCCACTCACTACCATGTTCCTTTCCGCTGCGAAGGTAACCAGCCTAAACCCGTTGTCGGACGTGTTGTTAAGCAGGCTGAATTTACCGATCAATGGACCAAGAACATCTTTCCTTCCTATTTTATCTCCCACAACTATTTTAATGTCGTGGCCAGAGCTGCGGTCGTATGTTTCCTTTAAGTGCTCGTAAAATGCATCTTTGATCTCATCGTTCTTATCTTCCGTCGGGACAAATCAGCTTGATGGAGAAATATTTCGCCTTGATGCGGATTGTGGCTACTCGATCACTAACAGGATTGAATCGCGAGACAAGATGTCTAAGTCTCTCGCCAACTACTAATTCATGCTTTTCCGCATGACAGCTGTAACAGATGTCGCAATTTTTATGTGAGAAATATTAATTTTTCAAAAACATTTAATTTTGATAGGGTATACCAAAAGGGGTGAACCGATACAGTCCTTATTCATTCCTGACTCAAATTTTTATACGTACAACTTACGAAAAATTTGACTGAATTCTGTGTACTTACAAAAACAGATATGTATGTAAGACTATGGGGGTGAGTTCGGTCCTTTGTATGGGAGGTACCAGAAGGGGTGACCCGATATAGTCTATATTCACTCCTGATTCATATTTTCATAAGCGTACAAATTACTCATAATTTGACTGAATTCAGTGTACTTAGAAAAAAGATATGTTTGTAAGACTATGGGGATGAGTTCGGTCATTTGTATGGGAGGTACCAGAAGGGGTGTATCACATAGTTAGGTTTTCTGGGGTTTTGCCTCCTATAATAACATAAATTAATCGACCAATTTTCATTACCCCCCAAGAGTCCGTTTGGAAGTTATAGGAGAAATATTAATTTTCCAAAAATAGGTAATTTTGTATGGGAGGTACCAGAAGGCGTAAACCGATATAGTCCATATTCATTCCTGAGTCCTATTTTCATAAGCGAACATCATACTCAAAATTTGAGTAAATTAAGTTTACTTACAAAAAAGATATGTATGTAAAACTATAATGGTCAATTAGGTCATTTGTATGGGAGGTACCAGAAGGGGTATGGCAAAGGTTTCGGTTTTCTTAGAGTTTGTTTACTTTTGCAGGATAAATAAACTGACCAAATTTAAATATCCTACGATCGTCCGTTTGGAAGTTATGAAAGAAATATAAATTATCCAAAAAGAGGTAATTTTGTATGGGAGGCACCAGAAGGGTATTTTTGCCCATTTACAAAATGTTGCCCATTTACAATCCCATAAGTTCGTTTTGAAAAATATTAATACTAGTAAATTTTCATACCGATCCGTTAAGGCTGATGACCAGCCATCCAGCCAGCCAGCCAGACAGACGGACATAGCTCAATCGTCTTAAAAAGTCCTGAAACGAATTTGGTCTTAAGGTACTTGGGGTCTAACTCGTCTCCTTTAATGCGTTACACTTTTTTTCGTATCAAATGATATATACCCTCATCCCTAAGGGTGATGGTATAAATATTAAGAACAACGTTGCCCAGGTGCCACCACGAAGGAGGTTGTGAGTCAGCTTGAGATGCAAGATTCACTTTACATTCCAAACGGCACCCATACAAAACCTTTACATTATTTTAAATTAAAAACAGAGCTCGCAATAATTGGTCTCTCACGTTCTTGTTGTCAGAAAAAAACCACTCATCCACTGACACGATGCGAAACTGTCGCGAAAAACCCTTAAACTTCGTTCTTCTTTGGCTTGCTCTTTGCTCAACCGACGAGCATTTCTGTTCACTAGATCGGCTCATGGGTTTACTCGAGACACTTTACTTCGTAAAAACTCGTCAAACGGTCTTTTGAGCATGTGTGTGTGCTGCTCGCGTTGATAGGCAACGTACGCATACACATATGCATACTAATGATCCCCCTTTCTTCTTCTCACCTCTTTAAAGCATATGACGAAATTTTTAAGGCAACAACACAATGCAAAGCAACAATAAAAATAAAGACCTATTGTGCGGACACTTTGCTTGCTTTGCTCACTTACTGATCTCTCTGTTCGTATCGAGCGGTCAGTAAGAGACCGATTCATGTGTTATGTTCAACCCGAAACCTGAGAGCAAGAACACGAACAAAACGAAAAAATGGTTGCTGTTCAGATACTGAGCGATTCCGTCTCATTTGTTTCGGTCTTTTAAGTGAGCAGACCGCGTAGTAAAATTTGGTTGAGCATATTTTGCGAGCTCTGATTAAAAAACATCTCCATTATGCCAACGAATATACCCAACAAACCGTATATTAAATAATAATACCTACAAGATTTTTCTAAATCTCTAGCAGCGTTGAATTGATGTTCTCTCTATCTTGATAATAGAATCTCCTTCCTCGAAGTTTACCCAATAGTGAAAGAGTTAAAATACCCCATACAGCACATATCAAGACACTGCATAGCCTAACCAAAATAATGGTACTTACTGCATAGCTGACTATAAAAACAAGTATATTACCACTTTTACATGTTCGCATATATTTTCCATTATCTGTGATTGCTTGTTCGCAAAAAAAAACAATAGAAAAAGTAGTCAACGCTTTCATTCCAATTGTTACAGATGAAAATTGGGCATTACCGATGGCTATAGCCGCCAATATGCATATACCCTACAGGATTGAAATTGGAGAAGATGATATACGTGATCTGAATGCCCAAGACACGTTTGGCAAAGGTAAGTCCCACAAATACAAACGCACACACACACACACGCACACATGTCACCAATGTGGCAACCATATGGTGGCTGTATGTTTATGTAAATCACATCATTACTACTCAGATGCTACTCAGCTGCCTTGCCAAATGATAATGTAATTGTGTGTGTGCTTCGTGTTTTGTTCTTTTTTTTCTTTTCGTCGTCTCTCCTGCTAATGTTCGTTGTGCTCTTTTCAGCAATTATCATTACGGCTGGCATGAATGACTTTAGTACATTACGACTGTTGAGCCTGCTGGAATCCCTTATGCACACCAAGGTGTTACTCATTGACGTGGTGGCAACTTCGTTTAATGCCGAAAATCGCTTCTACAAATATCTGACACGTATTAATCCTGATTCGGCCTTAATGTCGAATCTTCTCTTGCTAACTGTGTTGAGTGACAACTATCGACATTTTCTTAATGTGGCCTTCGATGATAATGGCATTAACTTGGTGCAAAACTTTCGTCAGCAACGTCGCTCGAAGGTGGAGGCAGTGACAGAGGGTGGATCACAAACGGCACCAGATTGGCCAATACACTTGGACAAATCTGTTACACAGGTCTTGCATATGAGAGAAATAGACATGGAAACGGACACAGACCGAGGCAGACAAACGACAGCAACTGCCCACAGCACATTGAGCACATTACAGGCACTAAGTGAGTGGTCGACACTCTGCCCACTCGTAAAAGACTCAGAGGATAATTTAAATGAAATTTGCCTAAATTACAAACAATGTTTGGCCACCATCAATGTGACAGCGGACGTGTCGGCTGCAATTGATGATTTATGCCACATACGTCGAGTGGAAAAACAACGGAATATAATAGAGAACTTACGTAGCTACATAGATTTGTTTAATTTTTACGATTTTCTAATTGCCAACATTTTGCCAACAACCCCCAAACTTGCAACAGTAGCTGGTGGCTCAACCTCCAAAGCGCCCAAAGCGTCCTTAATTAATGAATCAAAACATGTGCCAAAATACGATTTCATTGTGCTCGATGTTGTACGTACAGCAGCAGCAGCATCAGCAGCAGAAGCTGAAGGTGCAACAAGCCGTATATCCGCCGTTGCCGCGGAAACCCCCGTCACCAGCAGCAATGCCAGCAACGGAAAACAACAACGACAACAGCCATTGAACAATACCCACGTGACTATTGGTCATGTTGGCGGCAATTTTAAAACTTTATCACCAACCAACACCAACAACACCTACACTACCACCACCACGAGTGCGAGGGCTGCAACAGCATTCAAGTGGCGACCTCTGTTGATACTGGAGCAACATGAAATCAATTTAAAGACTTACATAACCCACTCAATACAACCGGGCTACGATGATTGGCTGCTGGTCAGCACAGCCCAACTGTGGCAGTGCGGCTCGATATGTTGGACAATTATTGCGATCTGTGCGGGTGTATTAGTAATCATTGTGGTGGCCAGCGTGGCAGCTGGTATTGCTATGAGGTAAGTACACTGGAAGGGGCGAATTCATACGGATTTCGCGGAATATAATATGTTTCTAGTTTTGGTGTATAGGAAATTGTAAACAATTGTTACAACGGTGACGGTAATTGTAAAGGCTCATTTACACTACTGACATCTTTGTCAGTATTTCCCTTTAAAATGTGTCAGCATCATGTTAATGAGGTTGTATTGACAGAATTTACTGGCATACAATTTTCTATTAAATACACGTCTAAATATTTGATGAAAAGACTGACGCCAAGTGAACAGTCCTTAAACTATTCTAACACAATTCCGGCGACCGTCAGTGTCATTAAATATATTAGTAAGTTAATTTGAAAAAAATATCAAGAACCCTTGTAGATCTTGCTCTTTGCTACAACAACATAACTTTGTGTTACAATAAAAATAACTTTTGGTACAATAGAAGTATTTTTTGAGCCAATGTTCAGGAAAAGAGCGGCTCGCGAGATAGCCGATACGAACCCTGCTTTTAGGCTTCACATTGCCAAGGCAAAATCAAGAACTTCAGTGAGCAAACTAACAAATACGAAAAAATTTGTACAAAATTTTATCATTAAAGTCGTTTTTAAAAATATGCCTCCAATATGTCCCTTTCTGCACATATTAACACCATACCCGTAAAATGTCCTATTTCCACAGGTGCGTTAGAAGTAATTGACACAAGTTTAACCGTAGTGAAATAGTAACTAAAACTTTAACAATAACTTTAAAAAGGTTCCTCTTAATAACCATTTTAAGTAACCCTTCCCCATACATAACCCCATATATATTATATACTAATAATAAACTACTGAGCAAAGTGCAAAACAAAAATTTTTACTCAAACTCAAAATGCAAAATCCTTAAGATCACAAATCATTAAACTTTTCGTATCTTTCCATAAATTTTGCCACAGCTGGGGTCAAGAATTTACCTGAAATATTTAAATTATCATAAAATGTTCTTATACACACCAATCGGCTTATATAACCTACACCCTGAACTTTTTTAAGGAATGTGCCTTCACATACCTTTATCTTACATACCGCCATCAAAATATCCTTTTTCAAAATCAAGAAAGCAATCACAATATGACACGCACTTTTCCGTTTAGGTGTCGGCTGAGGTGTGAGTACATATGCCTAACACCCAACACCTGGAAGCGACAAGTCATTATGTGATAGCTATTCCACGAGTGACTGTTTACTTTCAAAATCGCCACCTCTTATCTCTGTGGAAAGAGCATTATCACCGTCACCATCCGCATCATCGTCATCGGCGGTATAATGTTATGTTTAGATTGCTTAAATGCCTTGAATGTTTTATGCTTTATAACGGTTATTAAAACTTAATGTTTGACGTGTGTCCTGTGAGTGTGCATATTTGTATGTGCGTAGCATGACAGCACTCACACTGTATGTGAGTGAGAGTCCTGCGATGGCATAAGATTGAGTAGGTGTTTTCGTGTATGTGTGTGTGTTTGCGACTACTACAACATAAATCTTATAGTTGAGACAAAGGACCATGTTTAACAAGGCCCAACAAAAGCGGCACTAACTTACAACTCCCTAATATGAAGGCGCAATTTCACTGGGGAAATTTACGCATCTTTGTTGGCTTCTTTGCTAGCGCATAAATCCGGTTGAGTCACAAAAAATAAAGTAAACCATAACAATAAAGTGTCGGAAACATATTCTAGTGGGTGTGGGTGTCGCTCTGTGCTGCTGCTGTTGGTGTTAGGGGGCAGGAGGGAGTATGCCACATGAATCCACATTATTGCCACTACCACATACCGGCATGGCATCATCATCATCATCATCGTCACCACCACTATCATGAAGACGAAATGCTAATGGTGTGGCTGCGGTTTCCTCCCGTTGGATGAACAGACACAAATTGTCTGACCGAGTGGCATATTTGGACATATCCCTCACTTCACACTACAAGTGGGTTAAATTAACCACAAAGGCTTATTAAAATGCCAGGAATCATTACTATTTTAGGCCTTTTTAATAGCTTTCATTCGCTTTAGCTAATTGGAAATGTTGGTAACTATAGTAACGACGTATCCAATTCTGCTGAGATCAATTTGCGGTCATATATTGGTATACATTACATAGCAATGATATCATTGCTGATGGTTAACATTTCATTTGGCACAAGTATTGCTTAAGATATACACAAGTTAATTAATGCTAATTGCTGACTACTTGACATCTTTTGTAGTTGTAGTTTGTCAACGAGTGACTATTTGATTAATTCTATTAATATTAGAAACTAAAACGGACCATTAATGATTTGTATGGAATAAGTTTAGTGTGGCGGTATAATTAATGTCCAACTTGTTTATGTCAAACATCATTTGGTCATAGAAATGTTTATAATTTAAATAAAATTTAATAGAGCCATGTGGCAAGACATAAAAGTAGGTGCCGGTAAATTCATCATCTGTATTATGGTGTAACGTGGTTTTCTCGTCGGCTGAGGTAAGTCCAGTCGTCGCCAGGGTCACCATAAGGACCCACAAAACCTTACGAAATAAGAACTCAGTAGATTTCCCCTAACTAGGGCAAGTATTAGATACGAAAACAATTCAAATTCGAATTCAGTGACAGTGTTGTTGTCTTGTCCGGTAATTTGTACCTAGGCCGACTTTAGATGATCGAGAACAATTACAGGGTCTGGGACTCGGGACGATTTAAGATAGTCGGGATCTTTACGAATCGGTCGATTTGATGTGGTCGGGAACTTTATACTATACTCCCAAAACTGGAGAGGTCAGGTAAGTCGGGTTTGTTTTGGTATTCAGGAACAGGGTTATTCGGGTACTTTCGATAATTGAGGGTCAGCAACACGGTGTAGTGTACAGATGATTCGTGTTCGTCGGTGGTTATGAATAATATCAGCAGTATGTGGTCAGCTTGGTTATTCGAGTTTTATCGGGGTTTGCGATTAATATCTGCAAGTGATGATTGATGATTCGAGTTGGTCTTTAACTCGGGTTAATATCAACAATTCAGAATGGTATTCGGGTTTTGTTGATGATTCGGGTTTATATAAGCAATACTCATCTTGATGAATCGGGTTTGTCAGTGGTTGAGGTTTATATTAGCGATTCGGGAATATATTGTTAATACGGGGTTGTTGGTAATTAAACTTCGAAATCGCAACACAAGATCGTGTTAATGACTCGTGTTCTTCGATAAATCGACTTTTGCAACTCGTGGTTGTATCGATTAATCAGCTTTAGTTGTAAATCAATTTGACATCCGCAACTCAGGGTCGTATTAATGACTCATGTTCTTCAGCAAAACGACTTTGATAACTCGTGCTTGTATCATTGATTCGGCTCTCGTTGTAAATAAGTTTTGTATCCGCAACTCAGGATCGTGTTGATGACTCGTGTTCTTCAGCAAATCGACTTTTGCAAATCGTGATTCTGAATTCGTGACCGAACTAATAACACAGTGCAACAGTGAAAAAAATACAAAAACGGGATAGTATAGGTTCGATTCTACTATCGAAGGGTAATAAAACCCTATACTCAGTTTGGCGAGATTGGTGACCAATTTTTTTTTATGGACCCCTAAAGATTCTCAAAATCAGTGAGCCCCTCGAAAAAAAGTGTCATCAGTTTTTGTCCAACAGCTTACTCCCACTTCGTGGTAGCGCTAAACTATATTCGGCAATAATGTAGCTGGGAGTTTTGTGCACTAACTTTATTAACAAATTATGTCAAAAAGGTTCGTTATTCCTGCAATTTTTCAAACAAAATTGAAGAAGAAATTATTATTTTTTCACTTTTTTGAGCATTACTTTGAGGGAGTCCAAATTTTTCACTAACAATGTTCGCCAAAATTGTAGCTATGGTAAAGTTGAACAAGTTTCGTGAACATATCAATACAATCTGAACGTGTCTAGGCAACCTAAATAGCTCATAAAGTCCACTATGATACCGGTTTTTCGTAGCTTTACGCACATATAAGCCAGTAACGTGGTTGAATATCAACCGATTTTAATTTTCTCAAAGGATTTAGAAAGAAGAGACTGCGGCCGATATATATAGTTATAATGATAACTTGTCATATCTGTCTATTTTTTGCCTCAAAATTGCAAACATTTGTGACTTTTTCACTATTTTTTAAGTTTGAGGAAGTTTGTAGCCTCTATTTTATAAGGACACCCTAATGTTTACTATTTTATTCAGAAAGTGCACGCTATCACGAGTTAAACGCATATTTGTTTGTAAAAATCGGTTAACAAACAGTTTAGTTATTCATGTTTTCCGAAGGACGCAACTTTCGTACCCTATGAT
Organism: Muscina levida; assembly: GCA_964034835.1. Taxonomy (NCBI): domain Eukaryota; kingdom Metazoa; phylum Arthropoda; class Insecta; order Diptera; family Muscidae; genus Muscina; species Muscina levida. Next base: position 2,918,328 of record OZ035880.1, read on the forward strand.
AAAATCAAAGATGAAGTAAATAACAACAACACAAAAACAATGCTTCTTCTTCAACTCTTTGAGTTTAGCATAGGATATGAAAGTTGCGTCCCTCGGAAAACATGAATAACTAAACTGTTTGTTAACCGATTTTTACAAACAAATATGCGTTTAACTCGTGATAGCGTGCACTTTCTGAATAAAATAGTAAACATTAGGGTGTCCTTATAAAATAGAGGCTACAAACTTCCTCAAACTTAAAAAATAGTGAAAAAGTCACAAATGTTTGCAATTTTGAGGCAAAAAATAGACAGATATGACAAGTTATCATTATAACTATATATATCGTTAAAAAGGCCGCAGTCTCTTCTTTCTAAATCTTTTGAGAAAATTAAAATCGGTTGATATTCAACCACGTTACTGGCTTATATGTGCGTAAAGCTACGAAAAACCGGTATCATAGTGGACTTTATGAGCTATTTAGGTTGCCTAGACACGTTCAGATTGTATTGATATGTTCACGAAACTTGTTCAACTTAATCATAGCTACAATTTTGGCGAACATTGTTAGTGAAAAATTTGGACTCCCTCAAAGTAATGCTCAAAAAAGTGAAAAAATAATAATTTCTTCTTCAATTTTTTTTGAAAAATTGCAGGAATAACCAACCTTTTTGACATAATTTGTTAATAAAGTTAGTGCACAAGACTCCCAGCTACATTATTGCCGAATATAGTTTAGCGCTACCACGAAGTGGGAGTAAGCTGTTGGACAAAAACTGATGACACTTTTTTTCGAGGGGCTCACTGATTTTGAGAATCTTTAGGGGTCCTTAAAAAAAAATTGGTCACCAATCTCGCCAAACTGAGTGTAGGGTTTTATTACCCTTCGATAGTAGAATCGAACCTATACTATCCCGTTTTTGTATTTTTCAAAAAGTCGTCATTTGTTGCATAGTGTAATAAAACCCGACGGAGAGTGAGTACCAAGATGCTATGGTGCTAATTTCTAATACAATTCTACAGTGACGAAGAGTTTCATCGTGTACCACACCGAAGTCTGTGCAACCGACGAGTCGGTATAACCAACCGGTGTTGGATTCAACAGACTGAAGTCCGATTTAACAACACCGAAGTCCGATTAAACAGACCGAAATCCAATTAAATAGACCAAAGTCCGATTTAACAGATCGTAGACCGATTCAACAGACAGAAGTCATATTTGACAGGCCGAAGTCCGATTCAACAGACCGTAGTCGAGTTAAACCAATGGATTTTGGGTTAAACCAATAAAAGTTGATTAAACAGACCGAAGTCCGATTAAACGACGGAATACTTCTTTTGATAAGAAGGGCAGGGGAGATTGGGTTCAGAGCAAATTAGCTTGGCTGCAGTAAGTGTAGTGAGAATTATAACGCACCACACTGCATCCACTTGAATGTGTTTGGTTGGAGTAAATGAAGCGCGAGTATATTATTGGTAGTTAGAGGTTAAAAGGTCATAATTGTGTAGTTAGCACTAGAACTGTATATGTAGGAGGCATATATGCACGGACGACTTTCGCCACGTTAGAATAGGTCTGTTTTGAAAGTAAATCATGAAGTTAATGTTAATAAAAAGCTCGAATTTAAAACAATGCTAATATGTGAAAGAAACTGTACATAATTTGACATAAAAACACTATTATAACTTATAACCAAAATTCTTATACCGCAAGCTCATGAACAACTAGTTTTACTCCTTTTATCATATAACATATATATTCATCGAAATGGTTTAAGAAACCCCAAATAAAATCGGTTGAACCGATTTTTAACAGATCGAATAACCGAATCAATTCTCTAATAACTAAAATATAAAATTTTTAAAAACAAAACTCGGTTATCTGATCTTTTCGTATCGTAATGTGGTTCACAAATTGGCTGCAACAACACAGTATTCACATTAAAATTCCTACAAAACATTGTAATAATCACACTTTTCTCAACCATATTACGACACGAAACAGACGCTGCCAATAGATATCAGTTTATTTCTTAAAAAATTGTAAAGTTTTTCTCATTCCAGAAATTATTTACTGCGCAAACGTTTATCCAAGGGCCCTAACAAAATTGTGCTCTCTGCCAATGATTTCGTGTTCCCTGTGGATTCCAGAAGAGTAAGTAATTTCTAAGGCTATCTTGTCGTATATACGTTATCACCCGCTACCCTTTAGGTAGATGAAGGCATTGAGGCCATGCTTTGCTGTTGGTTGCAGCAGCTACAAGAGTTCGGTGGTCCCGAAGTCGATAAACCCGACCTGTTAAAAGGTTCTATTGGATCATTGAAAAACTTGGGCTTCTTAATACCCGGAGCCTCTGGCCCCACCACAGCTACAGGTATTAACGGCAAAATGAGCTCAGGTTCCGCCAGTTTGGCGCGTCATAACCCTGCCTTATTGGATATGAGAGCGAGGTACAATGGTGATTTGGTGCAGCTGAAAGAAGTACCACTCAACGGATCCACTGAGCTTAAATCAAAAGCCATGGATTTGCTGGTAATGGCTCACGGGCTGAGGCATGAGAACATTAACCCTTTAATAGGTTGGCTGGCCGATCCCAATCGTACGGCCATGGTCTTCGAGTACTGTTCGCGTGGTTCCCTACAGGATGTTCTAATCATGGACGAAATTAAGTTGGATTGGTCCTTCCGCTTGAGTTTACTTACCGACCTGGTGCGTGGTATGCGTTATTTGCACACCTCACCGTTACGCGTACACGGCACTTTGACATCACGTAATTGTTGTGTGGATGCACGTTGGGTGCTTAAAATAACCGACTACGGTCTGCCACTCTTTTACGAGGCCCAGGGACTACAACCTCCCCCAAGGACGGCCAAAGAGATGTTGTGGTGTGCCCCCGAGTTGTTGCGCTCCATGAAGCCGCAGCATCACCATCATCATCATCAACCCAAGGTAGTGGGCACTCAAGCAGGTGACGTCTATTCATTTGGCATCATCATGCAGGAAGTGGTGGTACGTGGGGAGCCATACTGTATGTTGTCTTTGTCCGCGGAGGAAATAATAGCGAAAATTAAAAAGCCACCACCACTAATCAGACCGTCAGTATCGAAGGGAGCCGCACCGCCGGAAGCGATAAATATAATGCGACAGTGTTGGGCCGAACAACCAGATATGAGGCCAGATTTCAATTCGTAAGTGTCGAGAGTATGTGTGTGTGTGTGTTTGGTGTGGTGCGAAGTAACAACAAGTGAAGCGAGCAGGTCAGGGTTTGGGACTGCAACAAACAACGTAATGTAGCAAAGAGAGAAAAGCCATGGGGATGATACTTAGGGTGTCACAAAATACACGCAAAAAGTTATAGAGATAAAATAAAAATTTTAATTTTTTTATTTAGTTCATCATAGGCAGTATAGGGCTATCAGTCAGATAGAATATTGAACTTCACGGATTTACGTATATATTGGGACACCCTTTATAAAGAACAGTGCAGAAAGCAAGCTTACTTATAAATAACAAATTCGGTCTCTTATATGCAGATACTAACAGGCATATTCTCGACCAAGTGACAAGATATTAAAAATAAAATATTGACAAAAATTTCAAATTGTCACTTATTAAGAAATACGGGCATTAATATAGTGACTTAATTTGACCCCAATACATATAATCTAATATTTGCATTGTAATTGTATGGCTATATGAACAAACTGTAGGCGATCAAGGTACAATTGTTAGGACATAACAAGACAGTGAGATATAACATCTATACAATTGTCTAACGTTATTTAAGCGGCGTTGTTTTCACTCTGCACCGACGAATAGGCGACTAAATATAGTAAAAAATCTTAGAAATGGAAAAGAGTATGAAAATAGAAGCTCTCTTAAATCTCTTTTATTATATATATTGCTGTTAGGAATATTTATCTAACCATAGTTTGCATCACAATGCATTGACAACATTTAAACTACCTTTTAAATATGTTCGTTGTTCATTCTCAAACCCTGAGTGATATCCATCTTTATGTGGTACTTAAGTATATAAATCTATTAAAATAAACCTTTTCCAACCATTTTTTATTGATTTTCATATTTATTGCTTTCCTTTCATCTCTCTCTCTCATTCTCCACTCTCTCTGTACGGGAAATAACTACATCCTCATCACATCAAACTCTTGACTTGTCCTGGAAACTACAACGACACAACAACAACGTTACAACGACAACGAAAACAACAACAAATGATTGACGATGTCAATGTCGTCGTTATAAATATAAACTACTATGTCGTTCATCACGATAACAACGACGGCAACAACGACGACGATGGTGATGATGACGATGATGATGACTATGGCTATGGTGATGATGTTGTTCCCTATGATGACTCCGTTGCGACTCAAAATGACGCTGGACGATGATGCTAACGATTGACTGACTGTCGGCCACTAATGACACATTCCATCAACATCTGTATCGTTACAAACACAGAGTTTACGAGCGTTTTAAATTATTAAATCATGGACGCAAGGTAAATTTCGTGGACACGATGTTTCAAATGTTGGAAAAATACTCAAATAATTTGGAGGAACTTATACGTGAGCGAACGGAACAGTTGGATATTGAAAGAAAAAAGACTGAACAGCTCTTGAATCGAATGTTGCCAAGGTAAGAAGAGGAAGGGCGAGCAAATAATTTAAAACGATAGAAAGGCAGTTGTGTATGTTTGGGCGAGAAGTTGGACCATGATAAAAAACGGGGCTACAATGACATTATTATACGTGCAAAAGTATAGGTAAATAAAGAGCAGCTCGCGAGCCATATCAACAAATAAAATCCAAATGCAAGAAAATACTAAAAAGTTCTATTATTGTACTTTTCGGCACAAAGTATTCTTTTTTCAAAGTACTTTTTTATGCCAAAAATACTTTTACTGGCCCAAAAGTACTTTTCTATTGCAAAACGCACCTTTTTTGTACCAGAAGCTACTATTAATTTACTTTTCGGTACAAAGTACTTTTCGTACCAAAGTACTTTTTGTACCAAAGTACTTTTTTGTACCAAAAAGTACTTTTATTGGCCCAAAAGTACTTTTCTGTTGCAAAAAACATTTTTTTGTACCAGAAGGTACTTTTAATGTACTTTACGGTACAGAGCACTTTTTTTTGTACTAAATTACATTTTTGTAACAAAAAGTACTTTTAATGTACTTTTTGGTACAAAGAACTTTCTTTTGTACTTAAGAACTTTTTTGTACCAAAAAGTACTTTTATTGGTCCAAAAGAACTTTTTTGTTGCATAAAGTACTTTTTTGTACCAAAGGTACTTTTAATGTACTTTTCGGTACAAAATAAGTACCTTTATTGGCCCAAAATAACTTTTTTGTTGCAAAAAGTTGTTGTACCAAAAATACTTTTATTGCCCATTGCTCGCGTACAAAGAGTCACAACATTTCAATGTGCTCTCAAGCTGGCTCGCGAGCCAGCTCTTTATTTGGGCTCTTGGATCGCGATCCGAGAGCTCTTTTGTAGTTTTAAGTTTCTTGGCTCGCGAGCCGAGAGCCGAAAAGAGCGAGCCAATACGTACTCTAGTTTTGAGAGGTCTTCACGGCCTTTAAAATAAAAAGGCATCATATGGATATGGGAAACCTAAAGCAGCAAGTAAGCCGTCAAAACTGACTTGGCAGTTAACAGTGGTCAAAGGGAAATATGAAGCCATTGTCAAAACATGAACAACGCTGTGTTACGTTCTAATCTTAACATGACTCGAAATAGGAAAAAGAAATCGAGTACGGCAGTATGTACGTTGCACGGATCAAAAAAATATTTTCTGTTCTGCAATTGTCATTGGATGATTATCAAAGGTAGAAATGTCCACATCAACTTTTTCTTGACCCTTGCTATTGTGGAGAACCGACGTTTAGTAAAAAAGGCTGACATTAATTTAAACATTCCGTGTGGAATTGTTTGATGTTCGTTTTGGGTTCAACGTTACTATTTTTTTTTCTGTAAACTAGTGTAATCATCCAAATTCATTTGCTGTCTTAACATTTTTACCATTTCATTCACACTGCAACATCTTAGTTCGGTGGCAGAAAAACTGAAAATGGGCTTGGCTGTGGAACCGGAAGAATTTTCCGATGTGACCATTTACTTCAGTGATATTGTTGGTTTTACAACAATAGCTGCCCACTGTACTCCGGTGCAAGTAGTGGATTTGCTAAATGATCTCTACACGATATTCGATGCCACCATCAATGCTTACAATGTCTACAAGGTGAGCTAGATACCAATGTATTCTTGGCCAACCACAAATACAAAATAACCCCTCCCTTTCCCTCTTAGGTTGAAACAATTGGCGATGCTTATATGGTCGTTAGTGGACTGCCGGTCAGAGCACCCGATCATGCCGATCAAATCGCCACCATGGCTTTAGATTTGCTACATCAAAGTGGACGCTTCAATGTCAAACACTTGCCGGGGGTTCCTTTGCAGCTGAGGATAGGTCTACATACGGGTCCTTGTTGTGCGGGTGTCGTCGGTTTGACCATGCCGCGATACTGTCTATTTGGTGACACTGTAAATACAGCCTCAAGAATGGAATCCACAGGTAAATGTTTAAGGCTTTTTATGTTCGTTCCTATATGCCTGACTTGTAACTCGTAACTGGCAGGTTCCTCTTGGCGCATTCACATGTCCCAGGAGACGAGAAATCGTTTGGAGACCCGTGGAGGTTATATGATTGAGCCACGCGGTCTGATAGACATTAAAGGTAAAGGCATGATGAATACATTCTGGCTGTTGGGTAAAAAAGGATTTGACAAACCTATGCCTAATCCCCCACCGATTGGGTAAGTTAATCGTTTCTTAATCACTTTATATTCTACTAACATATCCAGTCTGTTGTGAACTTATGCCAACATGCTTTCATGGTCACAGAGAGTCACATGGGTAGGTTAACGACACTAACTTTACAGCTAAACATAATACGAGCTTTTCCAGCTGATAGTCATTTTATTATAATATCTCTATCTGTCTTTGTAGTTTGGATGAATCTCTCATACGCAACTCCATCACCTTGAAGGCCCAGGCCAACAAGTCACGCAATAGTACAAATCCCTCTTCCAGCCAATCTTCTTCTTTGGCCGGAGAATCCGTCGAAGTCAAGGTGGAGATCACACCGCCGGCAAATATTGAAGTATCCTCCACCAACCTGCCCAACTCGTATTCATTGGATTCAAACTCCACCACCACAATAAGTCCGAATATGACCCTATGTCCAGAGTTTCCGACAAAAACTCCAGCCACCTCTCCTCAGTCACGTAAAATAACCGATATGGCAGCGGATAACCTGCTGAATCCCAACAACTTTAATCGTCTGCCCAACTCTACGGCCGGCTCTTCATCCAGGCTCTATAAGAAGATAGAGGAAATGATGGACCTCAGTTCGCCCTACAACCACTACAAGTGTCTCAGTCCTAGTGAAAGCAATCTAACACAATTCTATGACGGTAAGTACCTCTACAGTGGCGGCAGTGGTGGTGGCACCATAAACACCAGTGCCTCCAGTTTCCACACGAATACGGGACGCTTTGATAAGCCCGGCTCATCGCGTTTACTACGACGTCAATTCAGTTTAGACAGAGACGATAATCACTCCAAGGCGGACCATCACCAACACCAACAGCATCATCAGTCTTCCCTTCAATCGTCCCATCCTCTAACCATCAAATCCTCAATGCTGGAGATTCCCGTGCTACACGATACCGCAAGAAGCCCCAAAGGAACTCTAACACGAGTCCATAAGCAAAACTCCAATTCGATAGCCCAAGATTTGGAGAAAATCGAAGAGATCCCTCTATCGCCAGCATCATCACAACAGCACAGTAGCTTAGATAGTAACATGAATCGAAGTCCTCCCTCGACAGTGGAAGCTCAATCACCACCGCTGCCCACAATCAGAGCAAGAGGTTGTCTCTTCACAACGGCATCACCACCACCCTCCACGCTGTTGTCGGCACCAGCATCACCAGCTCCCTCTAGGTCTTTGACCGAGGTGCCCTATAACAACAGCACCATCATGGAAAGTCCCACAACAGATGCCTCGTCGACGGCAACAACAACGGCTTCCGTTAATTCGAATAACACCGCCCCCACTGAAGATCAAAGTAACCATAGGAAAACCGAAATCATGCTTACTGTTGAGGCTCTGCTAAGTAGGTAGGATACGGTGTAAACTCGTCAGAGTATCACCGTTATTAAAAACGTTATGTTGAGAAGCGGTGTCGACGATCGAACCGCCAATTGAATTTATTAAATGAAGGTCTACTGCAATGGCATAGAAATCAAAATTATTATATATTACTTAAATTTTGTTAGACGTCCTTGGTTGGTTATCGTTGGTTTTTATTGAGTTTTTTTTTCAGTAACACGACAACGATTTTGTTTTTGGTAAAAAACTAACAAAAAACTGGAGAGCGCAAGTGCGAATCAGTGTGCGAGCTTTAATTTTTTTTTGTAAAGTACAATTTATTGTACCAAAAAGTACTTTAATTGTGCCATAAAGTACATTTGTTGTACCAAAACGTGGTTTTAGTGGACCACAAAGTTGTTGGAATAAAAGTACAACAACTGATGAGCTGCATCCGTCTGTGTAAGCACCCAAGATTTGGAGGCATACAGCAGGACAGGTAAAATTAGTATCTGGTACAGTTGGGCTTTGGCAGTTCGAGATAGGAAGGTGTTTATTAAGTGCTCGCGTAGCCCAAAGAAACACCTTTCGGCGGGCACTATTTTCCGTTTTATTTCTAGGCTGACATTATTGTTTTTGTCCATAGCGGAATCAAGGTAAATGAATTCATCCACTACTTCAAAGCAATAGTTATCAACGTTCAGGCTTCGTCCCCAACTGGTGGATACTTTGTTCGATGATACCATATTCCTAATTCACTGCCAAACCCATTTTCGCTGTTTTCCTTTCAACAGATGAAAATACAGCTGTTACCTCTCGCATCTTCCGATCGATAATGTCGATATCATCGGCATATGAGAGCAGCTTGTGGCTGTTATTAAATATGGTGCCAGATATATTTACCGCTGCTTTCCCTAATCAATATGTTGAGCAGTATGCATGACAAACTATCACCCTGTCTAAGACCTCTCGCCGTATCGAATGGCGCAGATAGATCCTTGTCAATCCGTATAGAGGAATTGGTATTCGTAAGAGTACACCGGAAGTGGCGAATTATCCTCGCAGGGATACCGAACTCTGACATGGCTTCGTATAGTCGATGCCTGATGGGACTATTGAAGGCAGCTTTGTATCAACAACGATGATATTGATATGCTTCTCATGGATTTTCTCTAGAATCTGCCGTAGTGTAAATATCTGATCCGTCGTGGAATTGCCTGGTCTAAAGCCACACTGATAAAATCTAATCAGGTTTTCCAAACTTGGTTTTAGACGTTCACACAGTATGCTAGAGAGGACCTTATACGCAATCGGTAAAAGACTAATTCACTACGCTCACTTTTTTTTACAAATAGAACATAGCACACTGAGATTCCAATCCTCTGGCATGCTCTCCTGAGGCCAAATATTCCCTATGAGCTGTTGAATGCTTAAAACAAGCTCATCTCCCCCCACCTTAAACAACTCAGGTGGAAGACCATCAGACCCAGCGACTTCGTTGTTCTTTAGACATGATATGGCAGTTTTTATCTTAGCTTGGCTCGGAGGGGGACACTCGATGTTATCGTCTCGGATTGGTAAATAGTCTTCAGCAGCCGAGTTTTCAGACATCAATAGGCTGTAGGAGTGATCTTTCCATGTTCTCAACTCGCTCTCGGAGTCAGTAACGAGATGACCATCTTTGCCTTTACACACATTAAGCTCTCGTTTTTTTTCGCCTGAAGCGTCCAGTCGTCTCCCGCCTCTTCTTCCTGTACTTTTCATGAACAGCTCGCGTTGCCATGGGCTGCAGTTTGGTCCTGTATGCAGCATCTTGTTCCCGGGTGGCATTGCGGTATTCGTCATCTTACCGGGGGGTCCCCGGACGGGTTTTCATTTTACGAGTTACTAAACAACACTTTCTTTTGTCTTATTTTGAGTATATTTTTAGCCCTTTTTTGGTCTATTTTTCTTTTTGGACTTGTCCGGTGACCCCGATTTTAAGTATCGCTTCTTTGGATCAGTTTAACCCACCTTACACAAGTGGAACGGAAAACAATAATAGCAGCGATGAGATATGTTAGACGAATACTATTCGTTTATGTAGCCACACTTGCCCCCATACTCAACGGTCCCTATGTGGAACCATTAATTGGACCCTGAGGGTCCCATAGGTCCGATCGAAAAAAATCGATTTTGGTTCTTTTTTTTAACCCGGGCATAGAATTATGCATTTCTCCTAATAATTGTGATTTTTAAATACTTTTAACCAAAATTTTCAATCATAATTATATCTTAAATAAGAGCTAACCTAAAAAATTGTTAAGCATCACTGGGTTCAGCGTTCTCGAATTCTGTTTACCCCGCACGTTACATTTTTGATCTCGCAAAGTGTAATTGGTTAATTTATTTTTGAATCCATTATGAATTATTCGAGTTATTGTGTTCACTAACCAACCAGCCGAACAGAGGGACATGGCTTAATCGCATTAGGCTACTCTTCTTCTTGTATTTAATAATACATTTTACTTCAATATTTATATAGCTTTTAAATAATTTTGCTGGAAATCTTCTCGTAATTTTAAAGATTTTTGATAAAAATTTCCCCATCCCTGTGGATACGCTTGTATAAATCAAACTAAAACTTTAACGGTTATATAAATCTGTTTTTATCGAGTATGTTTGAAATTGTTTAAATAATACCGGTAATTTATATGTTTGAATTTAAAAAATTATATAATTCTGCTACTATTGTGTGTTACTATAACTATTTTTAACAAATTTTCAATGCAACATATATGTCTTGTGGCACAAACTGTAACTCAGCGCACAAATCTAAATCCATATATAAATTGGTATAATTCAGCTATTTTTTCAGTTATGTAGTTGAAGGCGAATTGTGTATAAGGATGTCTTTTATAAATTAATACTTTATCCCTGGCAATTTGTTTTACCACCAATTAGATGTTCCCAATTAATTAATAATTATATGTGCATATGCATTTTAAAGTAACAATATTAATTTGAACTCATTATATTTGTTCCCTCCCTTAAAAATGTTTTCGTTTGCCTAAACTCCTTTTATTGTTACCAACTTTTGTGTTCAGAAATTTCGAAAGGTATTAAGAGGTGTCTTCTAACAGCTTTAAAACTGTATAAAAATATAGAAAAACAAATATAGTTTATGCTAAGATATAACATATAAGTTTAACAAGCGTTTCAGCAACACTTAACTACTAACTATACTAATGATTTATGAAGAAAAACAAAAGTACGACTTAATACAGAAATTTGTATGGCTTTATGGCAACACAGAAAAACGAGGAAGTAACACATACGATAGGATAGAGTTGGAAGGTACCTTTGTCGAAGGATTTAACTGAAAAGTACAATTGTATTTCTTTGTTAAAAAAAAAGAAACGTAAATGGAAAGTAATGTAATGCTGTTTGCAACTAGAGAAATATTTTTAAAAAGACATTGTTATACAATATTTATAAATATATATGAAAAGTTTATCACTCGTTTAACAAAACCTATTATCTCATAAGCCCAGTAGGGCGATTATATAATTATTTTAGTTGAAATGTTTTTTTAATTCAAATGGTAGCAATGATTAGAAATTAATACAAAATGATCTCCCTCCATAGATTTTTTTCAAAAGACTTTACTCATATAATATTTATGTGTACGTTTTAAACAAATCGTTCAAACTGGCACATTTATATATACATATACATAATAGTTCCTTACCAAAAAAGTAATTTATTTGTTGTTTTTTTTTTTGCAAAAAAATAATATAATTATAACATCAAAGAAATAAAATCAAATTAATTTAGTTTTTTGGTTATTTCACATGACAATCGTTACAAAAGATTTACACTTGAAATAAATCTTAAGGCAAAACTAACTAACTATTTAATACTAATAATAATATAACAAAAACAAAATTACATAATTTTTAAAATTGCCCCTTAAATATATATACACTTACATACGTCGTATATTGTAAACTCTTCTCTAATGTAGTCAGTGTTAATTGTTAAGAAACATAGTTTGATTTTCTTCTCCCCACCCTCACTACTCTCCCTCTCTCTCTTTCTCTAACTAAATTATCAACTTCAGTTAACAAATGCGTATATTACTATTATAAACTTTAGATACAACCACAACAACAAGAATATAAAGAAGAATAAGAACAACAACAACAACAAAGTAAATACAATATACTATATAAAACCTTTTTGTATTACAACTATTAACTTTTTTACATGTGACAAACAAGTGACAAATTATATAACAAAAAAAAAACACAAACAAACAATACCAAAAATGTTGAACATTTTCTAGTCAAACAAGTAAACGCATAAAAAGAATCCAAAAAACTGAAACAGAGAAACATGTTGAAACCATCCCTCCCCCGACCCAATGAAGTCAAACCCTCCAATAGAAAACAGAGAAAAGGAAACCCATAAAACGTTGACAAATATATTTTTAATGTCAGCAAACAAAATCTAAATCAAAATCATAAAAAAGAAAACAAACCAAAAAAAAAACAAAACTGTTAAATTGAAACTATATCCTAAGTACGATTATATTGAATTTTTAGATTAAAAATTATAAAGATGACGATGATGATGATTGTAAAACGTATTACAAACAAAAACTTTAACTAAAATCCCTGAAAATCGTAGATGAATCAATCAAAAGAAAAAAAAGTTGTTTTGTTTTATTCTCAGCCTATGGAGATAAACTGGCAAGTTGGCTGTGTATGCAAATGGGTAAGTAAAAAAGGCTATATTTGAAGCAATACTCTCACACACTCCCAGCAAAAAATGCTCATAAATGCATATGATACATAAAAGCAGCAACATTATGACTAGTGAATTGTACCTGAAGTTCACAGAGGGAGGAACCATAGTATTGTAATGCATCTTCGGTACATTTTAATCAGAGCTTATAAAAATTTTATTGCAATGTAATGTTTTCAACGAAACAGTATGTCTTAATTCAACTTCTTTGCAAGTGAAAAATGTGTAATTACTGCTTCGTTGGAAGTAACAAAAATTTTATACCATCGAAAAGACTTCAATTATTTTTTTGCTGGTTTGAGAGTTTAAGATGTATTTAGACTGCAATGGTAAGCATTTTTTAGACTTAAGCAAAAGTTTGCCAAAAAGTACCTTCATTGTACCAAAAAGTACAGTTATTGTATCAAAAATTACTATTACTTTCCCTAAAAGTACCCTTAGTGCACCACAAAGTACTGTTGTTGTACCAAAAAGTAGTCTTATTGTATCGAAAGGTACTTTTGTTGTCCTAAGAAGTATTTTTATTATATCAAAAAGTGAATTTATTGTAGCAAAAAGTACTTTTATTGTACCAACAAGTACTTTTTTTTGTGTCTAAAGGTACTTTTTATGTACCAAAAATTACTTTGATTGTTCCAGAAAGTACATTTGGTGTTCCATAAAGTACTTATGTTGTGCCAAAAAGTACTTTTATTGTGTCAAGGGTACTTTGTTGTACCAAAAAGTACCAGAAAGTACTTTCATTGTACCGCAAAGTACTTTTATTGTTCCCAAAAATACTTTCATTCTACAAAAAAGTACATATGTTGCACTAAAAACTACTTTTATTGTCCCAAAAAGTACTTTTAATGTACCACTAAGCACTGTTGTTGTACCAAAAACTACTTGTATTGTTCAAAAGGACTTTGTTGCATTAAAACAATATTTATAGTGCCAAAATGTACATTTATTGCACCAACAAGTACTTTTATTGTGTCAGAAGGTACTTTTATTGTACCAAAAAGTACTTTCATTGTTCATAAAATTTATCTTATTGTACAAAAAAGTACATTTATTGTTCCACAAAGTACTTTTAATGTACCAAAAAGTTATTTTATTGTATCGAAAAGTGGATTAATTGTAGCAAATAGTACTTTTATTGTACCAGCAAGTACTTTTAATGTGTCAAAATGTACCTTTATTGTACCAAAAAATACTTTTATGGAATCAAAAAGTACTTTCAATGCACCAGAAAGTACTTTTATTATACCTGAAAGTACTTTTGTTGCACCAAAAAGTACTTTTATTGTATTAGAACAATATTTATAGTACCAAAATGTACATTTATTGTGCCAACAAGTACTTTTAATGAACCAAATGGTTAATTGTTCCATTTTTGTTACCAAAAAGTACTTCCATTGTTCCAAAAATTACTTTTATTACTATTGTCTCATAGTTTTTGTACAAAAAAGTAAATTTATTGCCCAAAAACTACTCTTATTGTACCAGAAATACATTTGGGGTTCCATAAAGTACTATTGATAAACCAAAAATACTTTTGCTATATCAAAAAGTGGTAAAAAGTACTTTTTTTGTTCCAAAAAGGTACTTTTATTGCGTCAAATAATTACTTTTATTGAACCAAAAATTCTTTGAAAAAAAAGTTCATTGCACCGAAAAGTACTTTCATTGTTCCAAAAAGTATTTTTATTGTATAAAAAAGTACATTTATTGTACCAAAAGCTGTTTTTATTGTACCAGAAAGTACTTTTATATGCCAATAATTATTTTATTATATCAAAAAGTGGATTTATTGTACAAAAAAGTACTTTGGCGGTATCAAAATGTACTTTATAGTACCAAAAAGTACTTTTACGGTATCAAAATGTACTTTTATTGAACAGGAAGTACAATGTTTTTATTATATCTAAAAGTACCAAAACTTTAGAAGTTTAAAAGGATTTTTCTAACTTCTTGATATCTTTTAAATTTGTTTACAAATTTTTATTTAAAGCCACATGAGAAAACAAAATAGGTGACAACGAATACTTAAAACTTTTCTTCCATGTTATTACCATCTGCGGTAGTTTAAATAGGAGTAGGAAAAATAAATTCCCAATGAACTTATTTCCCTCTATAATAATAACTCTCTATTATTGGTGCATAATTTCAAAGATGATATTCATATTTATATATGTAATATACATACTTAGTGTTGTTTACCCCATAAACTTAATTTGCATATCCACTCTTTCTTACCACTGATTTCTACATTTGCAATTCCAAAAATAAATATTTTTTTATCTTACTATCTCATTATCAAGTAACAACACCTTCAGTTACACTGAAAGCCCTTTTTAAAGTGTCTTTATTATGTCCTTGACTATGGAGCGAAACAATCCGGTCAAAGTGCATTCGTAGCGTCGCAGCGACAGTTGACGCAGGGCCAGCAGCAAGGATCCAAACCGCAACCAATGAGACTGCTGAGCGGTGTAACGAGCCAAGGCCAGCAAAGCATTGTTGCTGTAGGATTCCAAGATGCAAGCATAGTCCGAATTCAAAGCATACTCTAAGCAGAGGATGAAACATATGAACAAGAGATTATTTGTGAGTCGTAGCCTACTACTTACCCCTTCTACATAGTATAAGAGTCTCGAGAAAATTTAATTCCATTACATCGGCGTTGATTTGCTTCGCTTCGTCTATCACGCGCTGCAAGGCCACATCGCCACACGCTTGAAATACGGCCGTGATGTCAAGTGTCCAATGCGATGCCCGTAACACAAAACATTCGCTCCATACCAAGTGCAAGATGGCTTCCTGCTGGCAGCGAGGCAGCGTTCGAAACTGTTCATTGCTCTTGGCCTGGCGCAAGCATGTTACCAAAATTTGCGCCAGCATTTGAAAATTGATAGAATTTCCACTGGATGGTGGTAATGATACAGACTGGTATGAGAAGGAGGAGTCAGAGGACAAGGCAGCAGGGCATGTATGCAACGATGTAGCTGTGGGAGAGTACACCAAATTTGGTGAGCAATTTAAACGTTTAGCTGCTACCTTTAGGCGGCACTTGGAATCGCTGTGTTCCACTGCCATTAGGGAAGTAGATGAATTCTGTAGTCTTGGTCCCCTTTCTTCCTGCACTGCCTGGACATTCATGCCGACTTTCAAACACTGCTGGAAACGACAAAATGGACACCAATTGCGTCGAGCTTTATCAATGATACAATTCCCTTTGCCCGCAATGCAGCTGTAGATGTTGCCCTTGCGGACGCTGCGCTTAAAGAAGCAGGAACATCCATCACAACAGATGACACCGTAATGTTTGCCCGAACTCTGATCTCCACACACTTGACACAGAGTGAACTTGTGAGCAGCAGCAACTTCCGCCGGCCGATGATGAAAAGCAACCGCACTTGGTCTATGGGACATAGTGGCCATGGAAAACGCAAACGAACTAAAGCGTCCCCAGTCCTGCCAAGGAGCATTTATACATTTTCTTATGCAAGTTAAGTGTGACCAAAGACACACTAGTGGACATTTCACGGTATGTGAAGATGTGTGTGTGTGTTCATGATTGGTATTTGCTTAGTTGTTCGCTCATATTCAAAATGGTCAATGGTTGATGTCCGGGCAGCCATAAATGCGGGTAAATAGAAATGTTAAATATTCGACACGTGACAGGTCATATCAAAGGACGATGAGTTGGCACAAATGATATGCAAATCGAATCAAATGTTTGGTGTTACACCTTTTATTGACCAATTAAAGTACAAGTATAAAATCACAATATGATTTTGAAGTGTTCACTCGATGGCCAAATAGTTGAGAAATACTAAAGAATGGCAGCGTTGTTGGTTGCCTAGAAGTTTTGGCCACAACGACTTGTGAATATAGAAAAAGGGATAAGCAATAAAAATGTGCTCAAAATCTGTGATAGTATAAGTATAAGTGAACTTTAGGCTGCATAGGCAGACAATCAACAGATTAGAAGGAACAGTCTTAATAATTCTATAAACTGATGATACCACAAAGAATGGAAAGTAGACTGCTCTATACAGAAGGCTTCACTTTTGAAAGACTTTTTTTGTGCTAATAAGTGTCTCTTGTATCAAATTGTACTTTTCTTAAACTAAAAATTTCATTTATTGTATCAAAAAGTACTTTTTTGTACAAAAATTACTTTAATTGTATCAAAGAGTTATTTCAATGTACCAACAAGTTAGTACATTTATTGTACCAAAAAGTAACTTTATTGTACCTTTTTGTAGCAAAATTTATTTTTATTGTACCAACGGTACTTTATTTGAGCAAAAAGTACTTTTATTGTATAAAAATTTACTCTTGTTAAACCACAACGTACTTTTACTGTACCAAAAGTACATTAACTGCAACAAAAGTAATTTTATTGTATCAGTAAAGTACTGTGTGTATACCAAAAAACACTTTTATTGAACCAACAAGTACTTTAATTGTACAAAAAGATACTTTTGTTATTCCAAAAGAAATTATATTCACATTAAAGTACTGTTGTTGTAGCAAAAGTATTTTTGTTGAACCAATAATAATTTTTGTAGTATAAAAAAGTATTTATATTGTACCCTATGTACTGTTATTATATCATTGTACTTAAAGTACATGCTTTTTATCGAAAATTACCTTTATTGCACAAAAAGGTTCCTTCGTACTACTAAAAAGTACTTTTATTGTACTAAAAAAATGTATTATACCAAAAATTACATTGATTGCACCAAATGTACTTTAATCGTAACAAAAGATAATGTTATTGGTACAAGAAATAATTTTTGTTTCGCCAAAAATACTTTTTCTGTTTAAATAGACTATAGTTCTAAAAAACATACTAATTTATAGTACCAAAAAATGCTTTTTACTGTTTTAATAGTATTATTATTGTGCACAAAAAGTACTTCTATTGTACTAAAAAGTAACTTTATGGTACCCAAATGTAGTGTTATTGTAGAAAACACACTGTTCTTGTACCATAAAATACTTTTATTGTTAATTTTCAAAACTCATACAATATGTATTTTTTTTTTGTTCTTCTATATAAATCATTTCACCGATTGCTTAGCTTACTCACAATTCGTTGGAACTGTTCCTACTTCTGCTATTAACACATTTGGCAAAATGAAACGAAGGACACTTTACCTCAAGTCGGTAAATAAACTGTTGCTTTATTGTTAACAACCCACCGTGCCGCCATCTTTATAGACACCTTCCTATGTCGCCAGTCAACAATACGCCACCAATATTACCGTGGCCGTTGTCCAAATGTGTCTTGTTTATAATCAAGGAAGCGAGACAAAATAGCAGCAATTGTATTGTTAGCCGTAACAAGGAAATCAAAATAAACATGCGATGACGACCACCGTTCGATAAACAAATCATAAATGGAGCGCATAATTGATGAATAATTATTATAGATAACAAAATCTGTTGAGTAACCAACAGCGACATAAGGACCTTTAGCGCATAGTTAACAAAAACAACACTGTCATCGACAAGGAATTATGACCTTATGATTTCACTTTATTTGGGGTGATAATTGAAATTATTTATCAATCATATGCAATGCTACTTATGTCAATAGTGGAAACATTTAGTTTAAGTCAGTTAACCGATCTGTTAACTGACTCAATGACCTTTCATTTGGTGTTCAAACACACAGAAAAATTTTGGTGATATAGCCTAAACACCAAGTTTATATGTTTTTATAAGTGTTGTTAATGTTACTTAAAAAAACACACACATTTACCTTCAATTTGCGAAAGTATGTTAGAAGCTTCATATTAATTACGTATTTTAAATTTGAAAATATCAGTTTTTATTTTACTCTCGATATGAGTTATGTTTTTACAATTACAATTTTTATTTCTACATTTTTCTAGAGTTTTATTAAGCACCTTATGTGAAACTTTCATCGTCCTATTACTTTGTTCTATTTTTTACAAAATCAAATTCGTTACAATTAAACAGTTTTTTATTAATTTAGCATAATATCGTTTTAAACTAATAGTCTTCGGAGCATTCGTTCGCAATTCCTCACTACTTTACGGCTTTCAAGTTCAAATATTTGTTATTACTTATTTTTTTTTAAATTTGCATCTTATTACGTCTAAAGAACTCTCAAGACAATTTTCTCTGTAATCACCTGAATAATTTATCATTTGAGGCATTGTGATACGTATCGCAATTCTGATTTCAGTGTACACCATGTTATTTGAAAATACACCCTAGACATAAACCTTTTCGTTAAGATTGATAAGCGACTATACGCCAACAGATGTCTGAGTGTGGTGTATATGCTATTAACCATAGAATAATATTAATCAGAATCCCCATCTCTCTCTTTGTTCTAAAAATGCGAAAAATTATTTGTAGTGTTTATTTTATTTTATTTTATTTTATTTTATTTTATTTTATTTTATTTTATTTTATTTTATTTTATTTTATTTTATTTTATTTTATTTTATTTTATTTTATTTCATTTCATTTCATTTCATTTTATTTTATTTTATTTTATTTTATTTTATTTTATTTTATTTTATTTTATTTTATTTTATTTTATTTTATTTTATTTTATTTTATTTTATTTTATTTTATTTTATTTTATTTTATTTTATTTTATTTTATTTTATTTTATTTTATTTTATTTTATTTTATTTTATTTTATTTTATTTTATTTTATTTTATTTTATTTTATTTTATTTTATTTTATTTTATTTTATTTTATTTTATTTTATTTTATTTTATTTTATTTTATTTTATTTTATTTTATTTTATTTTATTTTATTTTATTTTATTTTATTTTATTTTATTTTATTTTATTTTATTTTATTTTATTTTATATTATTTTATTTTATTTTATTTTATTTTATTTTATTTTATTTTATTTTATTTTATTTTATTTTATTTTATTTTATTTTATTTTATTTTATTTTATTTTATTTTATTTTATTTTATTTTATTTTATTTTATTTTATTTTATTTTATTTTATTTTATTTTATTTTATTTTATTTTATTTTATTTTATTTTATTTTATTTTATTTTATTTTATTTTATTTTATTTTATTTTATTTTATTTTATTTTATTTTATTTTATTTTATTTTATTTTATTTTATTTTATTTTATTTTATTTTATTTTATTTTATTTTATTTTATTTTATTTTATTTTATTTTATTTTATTTTATTTTATTTTATTTTATTTTATTTTATTTTATTTTATTTTATTTTATTTTATTTTATTTTATTTTATTTTATTTTATTTTATTTTATTTTATTTTATTTTATTTTATTTTATTTTATTTTATTTTATTTTATTTTATTTTATTTTATTTTATTTTATTTTATTTTATTTTATTTTATTTTATTTTATTTTATTTTATTTTATTTTATTTTATTTTATTTTATTTTATTTTATTTTATTTTATTTTATTTTATTTTATTTTATTTTATTTTATTTTATTTTATTTTATTTTATTTTATTTTATTTTATTTTATTTTATTTTATTTTATTTTATTTTATTTTATTTTATTTTATTTTATTTTATTTTATTTTATTTTATTTTATTTTATTTTATTTTATTTTATTTTATTTTATTTTATTTTATTTTATTTTATTTTATTTTATTTTATTTTATTTTATTTTATTTTATTTTATTTTATTTTATTTTATTTTATTTTATTTTATTTTATTTTATTTTATTTTATTTTATTTTATTTTATTTTATTTTATTTTATTTTATTTTATTTTATTTTATTTTATTTTATTTTATTTTATTTTATTTTATTTTATTTTATTTTATTTTATTTTATTTTATTTTATTTTATTTTATTTTATTTTATTTTATTTTATTTTGGTTGGTTGGTTGGTGTGCGGGCATCTCCATCTTCGAGGAGAACACTTAGGTCCTTATGGACCCATTGTGACACCCGTTGGGCATTTACGCCGTCCCTTCAACCTATGCTATCAGCGCGTGTGCTGCATGATTGCGTTGCCAGTTGTCGATTGGGTATCCGGAGTTTCGATCCAATCCGTCCAGTTTATAATTTTGCAAAAGTTGTTAATCCTTCCGATATCTAACGATGCAAGTTCCTCTGCACCATTTAGGAAGGGTTTCCCCAGGGTTTGCAGTCTCCTTCTGTATAGCGCTGGGCAATCACATATAATGTGGTCGGTGGATGGTTCAATGCTGCCGCAGTAGATGCATTCGCTTTTTGTTGCGAATCCCATTCTGCTCGCATGACTGCCTATGGGTCCATGTCCCGTCAGGAATGTAATAATTTTCCTTATCTGGTCCCTCTCTAGGCTTACCAGGTACGATGTGCGTTTCGCGTTGTATTCTGGCCAAGTCTTTCTGGCCTTTCTACAGGTTTCTTCATTCTTCCATCTGTCGTTTGCAATTTCAAACGTTAGATTTCCAATGGTACTTTTACAGGTGGATATAGGGCGAAGTGCTACGTGTTCAACGTCGCATTCCTGCAGGGCTGAGCCCTGTCTGGCCTCTTCGTCCGCTCTGCAGTTGCCCTCGATTCCGCTGTGTCCGGGTATCCACGTAACCAGAACTCTGTTATTCCTGGATATCTCGTTAAGAGATTTCCGACAGGCACTGACCACTTTCGATTTGATGTCACTGGACTTCAATGAGTTTACCGCCGCTAGACTATCCGTGAACAGGAGAATATCCTCCTGTGATATCTTCCTCACGTTGATCGTGTCCGCGGCTCGTTTAATAGCAAGTACTTCCGCTTGGAAAACGCTGCAGTAGTCTGGAATTCTCGATCTTATACTTAGGCCTAGGTCCGCGGAGTAGATACCATAGCCGACCTTGTCATCCAGTTTGGACCCATCGGTAAAGATGTTTATTGGTCCATACATTGCGTTCTCGTTCTCTGCCCACTCCTTTCTGGTGGGCGTTTTGATTTCGTAGAGAATGTTTGATTTCCGTGTATTGAGCACGTAGTCAGTTTCAAGTGAGATGTTGATATGGTTCAGGATCCTTGAATGTCCTTTATTTTATTTTATTTTATTTTATTTTATTTTATTCTATTTTATTCTATTTTATTCTATTCTATTCTATTCTATTCTATTCTATTCTATTCTATTCTATTCTATTCTATTCTATTCTATTATATCCTGTTCTATTCTATTCTATTCTATTCTATTCTATTTAATCTTTTGTGTGTGAATGCCATACATGTTTTATATGTACATATTTTCTTTTGAGGAAATAATATTAACTTTTATTATTATTTTCATTCAAATATTACTATGGTACCAAGTAAATTATAATTTAGTAAACAATTAAGCGTTTTAATCACATTTAATTTTTCTTATCTCTCCAAACTCTTAATTCCTTATCATTTCTACCGTAATCTTTTATGTGTGAATGCCATACATTTTCTTTTGCGCCACCATCTGGCAACTCCCATTTTCAGAATCACGTTGTGCTTTATTTTTGTTTTGATTTCAATTCTTCCTCTCAAATTGCGACTTGAGCTGTTTTCTTTGCCCAAAGCATGTTGTTTACATCCTGAGTTGTTGTGTCTCCAACTAGTTTTATTCGTCCCATAAATCCCGAATTACAATCAACAGAAACAAAATGTCCAATGCAAGCCAGATTGAACACGTTTACACGGGAAATTCTTGTGAACTTAAGCTAAAGATAAAGAAATCCAGTGGCGGTGGTGGCGATGTCGCCGCTTGCAGATATGTGCAAAACATCAGGAATTGTGATATTTTTATTGAAGACAACAATTTTCTTATTTATTTGGATGTTTGTCTATACAAGTGAGTTTTTGTTTGGCTGCAATGTTTTCCTAATTACTAATTTTCATTAACATCTTCCCCAATGCACAGATTTCGTTC
Source organism: Muscina levida (assembly GCA_964034835.1). Lineage (NCBI taxonomy): Eukaryota > Metazoa > Arthropoda > Insecta > Diptera > Muscidae > Muscina > Muscina levida. The sequence goes on from OZ035880.1 coordinate 2,941,151, forward strand.
CGTTCGCCCCTTTGACATGAAAGACCTAAAAAATATTCAATTCAACTATAGCACCAAAGATCAGGTATTGCAAGTGATACTTCCTTGTTTGCCCTGCAGTGATGACGGCACAACAGAGAAGAATGTGCAGGAGAATAACAAAACCAACGACGCAGATCGTTCTTTGTCCTTGTGGAAACTCAAGAAGATAACAGATCATTGCTTGATACGAATTGATAGTAACGCGGAACTGTTAAGACCGGAGGGATCATACGATTATGGTTTTGCAAGTAAATTTCGTGGTAGCATTAGAAATTTTGAGGTAGGTCTAATAATTGGCTGGTTATTATGCAAAATCTAACCTATTCTATTTTAAGTGTGATATGGACGCTATAACCCGCATGCCGGAACCTTGCGACGTTAGTCCCCTTCAACGTACTATAGACAGAGAAATAGATGAGATGAAGAATTTTAGTCGTGATCAATACAAATTGAACTTTGTGGAGCTGCAAGTCCCAGACGGTCTTGACAATCCTATGGTTTATGTGATTAAATTTAAAGGTAAGATTAACAGATACCTTGCAAAAACCTAAGAATATTTTAAGAGGAATTTAAAATGCATTTTCCCTATTGAACAAATGGCCATACTGAGAACCAAATATCGAAGAGACCCTAAGAAGACTAAAGAAGATTTTTTGGAACAGTCTATTGTGTAATGATCAGATCTAAAAAGTTTCAATATTTAGTGTTACCTTCTCTTTAACGAGAAAAAACAATACGTCTTATAGAAGCAATAACTCAAATGATAAGAGTGTCATTGCAATGATAATTTTACTGCAATATTTAAATCCTTTATGATGTAAAGGGCAATCATCATAATTAGTTTATGTTATATGGCCACTTTCAAGCTTTCGGTAATATTTTACGCGTCAAAGAAAATATATGTAAAGGAAATTTAAACACTTCTCGGACGCCATAACGTTATCAATGAACAAATTTGTCAAATGTTTTGTAATGATGCTTTGAAGGTGAAGGAAACAGTGTCAAAACACCGCGTTTAAAGACAAATAAGTGTGATTTGTGTCCATTAGGAAATCGTCAAACAAGTCAAAAAAATACTGATCCAAAAGGATGAAATCTTGCACTACTTCCAATATAAGCTAGTTCTAAACTATCCAATTTTGAACCGGTTAAAAGTAGCTAGATGATGAATAAGAAAACGTTTTTTTTAAATAATTGCAGATGTTGTATTTTAAAATATCGACGAAACCAAATGCTCTACTATAGTACTCATTAACTAATGTAAAATAATTTCATCTCAAATTTTCTAGTATAGAAATAGTTCTAACGCGTCAATTTTGTACTCGTTCTTATCGACATAACTAGTTCAAAGAAAACAATCAGCTACCGCCAGAATATAATTTCTGAACTGGTTTTATACTGTACAAAAGAGACACTTGCTCCCAAGCATAGGACATATACGTGTGAATTGATCATGTTTTTTGTATGTAAGGTGAACTAGTTCACCGTCTACAGAGAACTAGTATACAACTAGTTCCGAATTGTAATTGTTCCCTACTGGGTAATGTCTGCCCAGTTTATATAATGTGGTGTTTTCGGTCTTCGCAGAATTGTTTGTGTTCGAAATTTACAATTCTTCCTTCCTAAGGGGAATATGTTATCAGTGCTAAAAATTATATTATTGTGCGAGGTATCAGAGCATATTCCATGTTTAATTTTAATTAATGACGAAATTCGTAAATTTGTTCAGCAGTGAACAAACAAACTTGTACAAAACCAGACCATCAATTTGAAGATTTTACGAGTCCAGAAAAATAAACTCCATCTATCATTCATTAAGAAAACCTCACAAAAATCGCTACGCATTTTAAAACACTTTCTACGACATACATATATTTATTTTAGATTGTACTCTTGAACGCGACGAAGAATGCTTGCTGCACAATTTAACATCAACGCCGGAGCTCAAAGTACTGCCAGATCAATACGATGTAATGGAAATTGATTGTGGCCTCATTAATATACTATTGGCTATTTGCTATGATGTTAGGTAAGATGCTTTTCAGACCACTGACCGGACCGGCATCAATAATGCGTCTTATGCTTTTTATCTTTTTAAGATTTACTGCCAATGAACCAAATTGTGAATCGGCATGGACGCGCAGTGTATTGTCGGCTATGTTAACATATTTCGAACCATTTACCTCACTCAAAGATGTGGTTGTAAGCTTTATGAGACGTTCTCTAATATATCCTCTGTACCGAAACTATGAACTGAGTAGACAGTGCGTTGAGGATTGTGTCATCGCCTTACAGAACAATGTACAATGGATTGTGAAGCAGCTATTGATTACTCGCGATGCCTTTGAGTGCAATGAACGTTCAGTGTTTAATTTCTATTACATCGATGACTACATACGATACCTAACGAACACAACACTTTGTCCTGCAACACATTTGCAAATGTTGGCGCATAATCTAAAGAATATACTATTAGATGTATTTAAGAATCATTTGGGTCTAGGACTACAAGAGCTGGAAACTGAACTCTTAAAAGAGATAATAACAGATATGCATAATAATGCTTCGACCAGTGAAGACGAATGCAAGGAAGACACCGAGTCGGATGAGGAACTATCGTCATCTGATAGTTCTAGTAGCAGCGGCAGTGATGGAGACAGTGTGATAGAACAAAAAATGAGTGGTTTGACATTGTAAGGCTGTATCTACTAGATAAGTGATTGAACAAAGTGTTTGCTTTGTTAAGAAATGTATATTTTTGTACAAGTAAATTGTGTATATGATCAGAAAAATAAAAATTCAAAATGAAGAAATGGCAATTGTTTTGTAGTAGTAAATGTGTTAGCCTAAGTAAGAAACTGTAATCTTACTTAATTTCCCTTTGCACCCCATGAATGAGGTATGGGATAGCTTCTCGCGTTGTTGTGAATTAACACGCTTTTTATTTTTAGATTCACAACTAACGGCACCTACTTGTTTATCGACGAATGTGAACGTCACTGTTTGAGAAGCTCTTACTAGACACGCCGATTGACTCGACACTTAATACTGCGAAGTTGCTGTCAACAACATTCGAGGGGAGCCAACAATGAAAGAACAATTTTTTTTTAAGATGACGGAGCCAGGTTTGAACCTGCGATCTCCCGCATGGTAGTCGCGTGTTCTAACCACTATGCCACGTCCGGTCCCAATAAACTGTAATCGTCGGATCGAAAATTGTGTTCTAAAATACGGTAGAAAAACAACAGGGGAGCAATTTTAAATTGTGTTAGATGGCTGGTCAAAGCGAAATTAAGACATAGTGTATATAAATCGGTTCAGCAGGATTGGATTGAGTTAAATGTAAATTTTAATGGAATAAACGTACAGATTGTGCAGCAGCCGGGAATATATGGCAAAGATTAGACAAGAGGAGGCGAAAAAAAAACCCTACTTTTTTTTATTTTCAAGAGTAAGAATATAGTATGTAAGATACAAATTCACTTACGTCATATCATGCAACTATAGAAACATGTCGTGTTTTAAAGGACAAGTAATGCATGATTTTTTTTTTTGTTGCACCATACCATACATTCATTCATGTTTCCTTATCCTCGCTGCAACTGATTGTCTCCCCAACTAAGGAGACTTCCGAGACGGCCAAAAAAAAAAAACCATTCTAATTTAGTTTTATTATTTTTATTTCAAACTTAGAATAATTATCGTCTTTCTCGAGTACAACTAAGCAAAAGTAAAGCTAAAAAATTATACAATGCCTTTCGGGGTTAATATTTAAAGGAAATGAATTAAATAGAAAAAAAATCATAAAACAAATTACATAAAAAAACATTCATAATATAAATAAAAAATAAATCTCAAAACTTTCATAGAGAAAAGATTATTAGAAATAGGACAGACAGACTACAAAGATTATTATATATACAAAACTAAAAAATAAAGAAGTAAACTAATAAAAGGATAGCAGAAGAAGAACAGCATATATAGAAAAGAAGAACAAACTCAAAACATCCTTAAGTACTAAATTAACTTCGCAACATCTTCGAGTGTTTAAATAATGGCTTTTCGGTATAATAAAAAAATAGTTTTTGTTTCGGCCAATTCTGAATAGTTTTTGTTTTTCTGGTTTTAAATTAATTCTGGCACGTTACTACAGTTTTACGTTTACGTCAGTTTCTTGTTTTTTTTTTGTTTGTTTACTTCTGTTGCAAATGGTTAAACCAATTTTCGAATTACAATATGTATACATATATATCTGGTATTCTATATAGTGTTGGGGATTTTCGTTTCTCATTTTTGTTTTTAAATATTTACATACAATTTGTTTTTCAAACCTAATTACTAATACACAACTAGGATTTCATGTTATTTGAGTAGAAAAAATTTGGAAGGACTCTGGACGTGTCCGTTCTCTAAATGGGATTTTAAAACCGCTACAGATCTGTAAAAAGGAAAAAGTCGGTTATAAATCATTGGCGGTTGCCAGTAACACTTTAGGGACATTACTCATGGTTTCTTGTTGTATATCGACTTTGTACGAGGGATTATCGTAGGCGGCATCACTTTTGCGTGGTGGCGTTATCGAGGCAGTTTGATGGACACGCCTTCTCGTTAGTATCAGCAAGAGAACCAAAGTAGACATTATAGCTAGAGCGGCAACAACGGACACAACAACCAGGGGTCCATAGTAATCACCAACGGATTGATCGGTACCGGCAGTTAAAAGTTTACCTAGATGGAAGAATGAAGAAGGAAATATGTTACAATTTGTTGAAAATATAAACGTAAATTTGTTTAAAATAATAATGATATAATTTTTGTACCGAATATCACTATCACTGTTTTTTATGGTGCATAGAAAATAAATTTGTGCAAATTTGATATAAAAAAACTTTCTATACTTCAAAATATCTCCAATGGCGACTGTTGGCTTGAATGATTATGAGACCAAAAAGTTTTGGAATTACTTATTCTAAACTTATCTAATTAAAAGTCCTCTTATTTATAGGCTTGTACTAACTTTGTTTATATGAAAGTTGTTAAGCAACATCAAATTGTTTGCTACATGGTAGTGTATTTTTTATTATATTTTTTAAAAATTTCCTATACCTTAATAATTTGTTTTAATTGTCTTGTTAAAACATATCCAAATCGGATGACATTTTTCGTAATGAAAATGTAGCTGGAGGAAGTTTTTTATGTAGAAAATGTATTTGAATGATAATTTTCATATATTTTTCTAGAAAATTTTAGATAGAGGTACAGTTTGCGCCAAAATTAGGAAAAATTCATTTTTTCATATACTTCAACAACAAAATTTTCAATGAAATTCTAAGAAAATCAATTGAAATTCAAATCTCGTCAATTGATATTCAAAAAATCCATTTGAAATTAAAAAAAAATCAATTCAAATTTAAATTTTGCATTTGAAATTCGAAAAAAATCAATTGAATTCAAACTCGTCAATTGAAATTCAAAACACAACAATTGGTATTTAAAATTCATTAATTGAAATTCAAAACTCGTCATGTGAAATTTAAAATTCGTCAATTGAAATTCAAAACCCATCATTTGAAAGAGTTGTGAAGATTTTTGAATTTCAATTTACGAATTTTGAATTTCAAATGACGAGTTGTGAATTTATAAGATACGAAAATCAATTGATGTTTTCAATTAAAAATTTGAATTGATATTTTTTGAATTTCATAAGACATTTTTGAATATCAATTGTCGAAATGGAATTTCAAATAAAATTATTGAATTCCAATAATTTTCTTTAAATTTCAATTGGAAATGGAGTATAGACGTTTAACTTGTTCAAAATTCGATAGTTTGGAACTAGTTCATTTTGGGTGTAGTTCAGAATTCCATACTTTGAATTAGTACGTTTTTAAACTAGTTTAACGATTTCATTGTAGCATTCTTGGAATTCTGTCAATATATTAAAACACATTCTCAAAAAAAATCTAAATCACTAATAAAATTGAAAAAGATTTCTAAAATTTCCAAATCAAAAACTCCTCGTCATTCTACACTTTAAAATCATATAATTCTTTAGATGTTTATCACTAAATGTATATACAGTTTTGCAGTTGTTTATATTACCAATATTTCCAAAAAAGTCCTGCATCCTTTCGTAAGCAGTTAAAACTTTAGAAATGGTACAAAAACACACACACATCGACACTTAAATACTCTTACACATACATTCTCTCACATTTTATAACTTCAACTTACCAGTTTTACCAGGCACTGCATTGCCACCTGGCTTAGTGATGAAGTTCACCACGTTGCTCTTCTTGATCTTGCCATTGGTCATGTACATCTCCAGCCACAAGCGATATTTGGTACCCGGTTTCAAGTCCATGATCAATGTACCCGTTGTGCTGTCTCTCTTCGCCACCTTGAACACACTGGAGTCCTCCTTGCCCGAATCGCTCTGATATATGGCCCTATAGATATTAACGTATTTATCCTCAGGATATGGTACACCATTCCAGGACACCTCAACACTTTGCGCCTTAATCTTTGTGACATTGACCATAACATCAAAGGCATAGACATCGACTTTCGGACTCGTTCTAACTTTAATCATATGACCGGCTCTAAGTTCAGCACCATGTCCGGGGAAGGGTATGTAGTACAGGCCAATCTCGTAGCCAGTGTCGGGCTGTAGATTTTCGATAGTGTACGAGGTCAATGAACGATGGACCAGTGGAGTCGAGGAGTAGATCATGCCCGTGAGTTCCTTGTACCTCAGCTGAATGCCATCAACATAGTCCAAATGATCGTCGGACAGTTTCTTCCAAGTTAGATGCAGCCAGGTGGAGTTACTTTCGCTCACGTTCAATTCGGGATCTTCCACACTCTTGAATATATCTTGGAAGTCTGGTCTGTAGTCTGTGGGTGGTGGAGGTGGTGTTATAGTTCTGTCAGATGGTGTTTTCACCGTGTACACATCGCTGGTGGGTTGGGAGTTCAGATCCCTTAGGATCAAAGTGATTTTGATTTTATACAAAGAGTTTGGTTCCAAACTGGGCAAATCGAATTCCATCTGCGAGGTGGCTATCAGATCCTCCGGAGGTGCGAAAATTTGCTGTTCCCATTTCGAGGTGTCATTGCCAGGGCCATTGGTGTAACGCAACTCCACACGTCCGTGCAAGTTGACATAGACCTGAGGTACGGTGAAGACAATGCGTACTGTGCGTGGGTCAATAGCCTCCAGGGTATGGACTTCAATATCCGGTTGTAAGTTATTGAAACCTATGATTAGAGCGGTAAGAGAGTTAGTTAGCATTTGTCATGTGTGGGTGGTGGTGGTACATATCCCAGCAAGTGTTTGTTTACATTTAGGAAATTTAGCTTAGGTTTTCGAAAACAGGAGTGTTCTGTGGGGAACCCATCTAAATAGCTAGGCATACGAGTATGTTGTAGTCATGAACTGATTGGTGGTGTATTTACAATTTGTTAATGTGCAACTTGTATATAGTATAAAAGGATGTGAGAGGGAGAGAGAGAGAGAGAGTGAGTGTGTTAAGCGTGTCACCGCAACCAAAGTAGTTACAAAGTACTTAAATATTAAATTTGGGGGTTGGGGTTAGTTTAAACTATTTAATGATGATATAATGAAGTTTTGAAGTGGTTGTGGTTAATGCATGGAGAACAGTGAAATATAGGGGGCTTTTAATCAACCTGTTTTCTTCGATTTGCTGGCAGCCGCCGCGTTATGTGACAAGCCACCATGTTCCGTCGATTGCGCCACTAGACCTTTGGCCGGAGTCGTTGAGGAGTAGCCATTATTGGACGGATGTGTAGCGGCTGGGCCGACGCCGGGTATGATGGGATAACCCCCATATGTCACTGGTTGTCCATCCACGATGGCAATGCCATGGCCGGGGGGAGGCGGTGGCAAGCCACTGTGCACGATTGGCACATACTGAGGATGTCCGGCCCCGCTAGTGTTGCCATGCACGAACGGCCCCTGGCCGCCTGGTTGTTGAGGTGGATTGACATTTTGCTGCAAATGCTGCAGAATATGCTCGATTCTTACATGTGGCGGCAGATTTGATGGGCCCAATTTCGACCCTGGTCCGCCAGCTCCGATTATATTGAACAAATCCGATTGACTAGTGGGTGCTGGAGGTTTTCCCTGAGGAATGCCGTTGGGGTTAAGGTCATACTGTTCGTACGGATTAAAGGCATCATTGTGATAGAATGGTCCATAGGGTCCATTCTGTGGCCCAGGATGATGGGGTGCCAAGTTTTGGTTGTAATTGACGCTGTCGTAGGGCGATATTTGCACTCCACCGGGTCCCAATTGCACCGGCACAAAACCAGGCCCCGGATGATGGTGTGGATGCATCGGCAGATCTTCCTCCTGCGGCTCATGGACATCATACTTTACATCGTTTTGCTGAGGTTTCACCGCTACCGGCTTCTTAGGGTGTTTTTCGTGCTTGTCGTGTTTCTCCGCCTTATAATCGAAACCAAAGGACGGTCCTGCTTTGGGCGGTTTTCCATCCAGCGTCGGATAGAAAGCATTTGTGGGCTTCTTGTCCACAAGTGCATTCAGGCCTTCTTTCTCTGTCGTCGTAGAGGCTTCAGAGGTCGACCCTGGTCGACGATGCGATTATGATTTTTGATTTGGTTTAGGTATTTACAATGCAAATTGTTTTAATGAAGCGGTTTTGGTTTTGGTTTGTTTAATTAAGTAGTGGGTGAGTGCACAATATAAAAATAAAAAACATGATTCATAAATAAAACAAAAATAAACACAAATAATATAAATAAAGAACATAAAAAAAGATTTTGTTTAACAAAAAAAAAAATAAAATTAGTTTCAGAAGACAGCGAAAGAGAGAGAGAGAGAGAGAGAGAGAGTGATGAATGCATAGTCCTTTGATGCGTCAAATGAACCAAATGATTGTACGCATTGATGTTTGATAATGATATGCCCTTGATTTCCATGAGCTACACAAGAACTAACATTCACTTAAGATGGCAGAAGCACTCAGTCTTTGCGCGAATATGGGTCATGGGCTGCCAGACAAGAGAGCGGTGATGATGGCCTTTCACACGAATGCCAGTCAAAGCAACTCAAGTGCCGGTTCAGTTCTTAAGATAACCATTCAAAAAACTTTCGATTTCACCACATTAACAGAAATAACAACAACAAAAAAGAGGACGCTCTCTACTCAAAGCAGACCAAAACGTTTTGAACTCTTGGACCCGTATTAGTGATTTTGCGCAACAACAAAAACAAACAAAAAAAACACATTGAAAGTTGAAAGCTTCATTCAATTCATGCACTGTGATTAGGTTAACTCGAGCCCTCGCTCGTCATATTTACCATTGTGGCCCACATGTTCTTCGGAGACATCCTCATCGTCCTCTTCGGGCTGGGGTGCGTGGTAGGGCTTATCAGTGCTACCACCTGAGGGGGGTGCGGGCGAACAGGCCCAATGCTTGCAGCATTCATCGTCGGGTATGGGCACCAGGCGCGCTAGGGCCGGATGACAGGGCAAGTCTGCGGGAGGCAGCGCTAGGACAGGTGGACAAGCCGGACGACATTCTACCTTACCGTTCTCGCAGTAACAATGTTGCTCACAACCTAATTGGGGGGAAGCGGGGAATCGAATGGTCGTACATGGACCAAGTACGACGCAATGTTAGTCTCGAACGCATTTGTGATAACAAGCATATGCTCTGGAAGCGTATGTGTATGCAGAGGGGGGAGGATTACAACTTACCAGTCAGGTTGGTGGGTATTTGCGACCAATTTTCAAATTCTTCTCCCTGGTATTCGCAAGTGCCGTTGTCGACACAGCGCATACTGTCAGGGCAACAATTGGGCACCTCGGGTTTGAAGTTGGCGGGCTCAGGTTCCCATCTTAGGCAGTGGGGATTCAAAACGTCCAAGCCAAATGATGTGGGACATTGCAACTTGGCACAGTGAACGCCTTGTCTTGTGCATAAACATAGCTGCTCACAACCATCGTGGAATTGTTTGCCATCTTGATACATCTGCCCCTTGTACTCGCAGGTGCCATCCGACACTGTGCCATCGATGTCACGAGCCTCTTGGAAGCCGTAACCATCATCTCCTATCGAGTTGTGGGTTGCTGGTGGCGATGGCTTCTGTTCGTGGTCGTCGAGTGTGACATCACACAACTCCAGCTGACAACACACGTCCTTGGGATCCTTGACGAAAACGCACTTATCCAAACGGGTGTGATTGCGTTCAGGACATCTGGGCTTGCAGTTCATTACGCCATCCTCATCACAGTGACAGATCTGCTCACAGCCAATCTCGAGGCGTTCGCGGAATTTGTAACTACCACCATTGTACTGACAGTCGGGACGTGTTTTATGTATGGAAGCTGTATAATTGTATTTGTGGTGTTGTAGTTGTGGCAATGATGTTGATGTTTAGAGTATAAGATGCGATATACATAGAATGAAATGAAACCAAAAATAGATTAATTCCAAGCATAATGAACTAGCAATTGATTGCAATTGAAATTACTCAACAACGATAGCACTAACACTTAGGAATGATATGTGTGAGTTTAAACAAAAACAATAAGATATCGAACTAGGTTAGTTGCCGGCCTCAGGCTGATGACTACTTGACCAAGCACTACTACTTTGTCATAAAAAACGCTGTACTTACCATTCAAGGAGTCGGCGTTATTCATAGACGTTTGATTAGGCAGGAACACTTCTTCGGCTGTGGCACATTCCAGCTGGGAACAACATTCATCGTCTTCTACATCAACTTCGCGGCAATTTGCCTGCTGCTCAATGGACATCATCATGTAGCCCCGTTTAAAGGTTTTGCCCATGCAACGTGGTGAACATATCCATTCACCGCGATTGCAAGTACAGCGTTCGTCACAAGCACGTTCCATATTTTCGCCATTCTAAAATATATGAAAATTGGCACGAAAACAATTAGTTGTACAATTTTCGAAATTGAGCTTATTTCAGTTTACTTTCTACTATACAACTAGACACAAACTGACACACACTCAGGTATCCAAACAATTGAAGTCTGTACTTGCCTCGTGGCAACAGCCAGCAAAAAAGTTTAAAGAAAATTGTTCTTTACATCGCAAATGAAAATTTACAGAGCATAACATTTGAAATGAGTTCTATGAAATATTCAACAAGATTTGCCAACAAGTGCCGCGCAGAATAAGACAAGGAAGAAGGGAAAGACTCTTTTTAGATTAGAGGAAGGGGTAACATATTAAACCATCCATAAAATTATCAAGTTGTAGGAAAATAATTGCCTCAATTCAGTTTGAACTTGTTTAAATTTTCACATTTCTTTTGTATATGACACTGTCATGCATGTGGTAAATGTGAAATTACTAAATTGTTATTGCTGGTAAAACACTTGCACTGCCATGGTTAAGCGACCAATATAATAAAGCTGGTAATGAATAACGAAAGACTTAAGGCACATACGTGAAGGGATCACATGAGTCACAAAGGTTGATATGAATGTTAAATTTTTAAAAAATATTGTATTCTCTTCAATTGCAAATGAAAAATGAAAAGAAATTTGGCTTCGAAGAAACACTTATATACCATCAGTGGTAAATAATAACGCGATAATGTTAATAAATAAAACAGGAAATTTTTTATGAAATTTAGTTTGTTGTTATTGATGGATTTACTTTTAAAGTATTATAAAAAATAAAAAAATATACAAAAGATAAAGCATTTCCCCAAGAAAAAGTTAACAATGTCCATCAGAATTTTTTTAATTCTAGATGACGCCTTTAAGTTTTTGATGATGCTTGATTGAGACACTCTTTTCTTTTGAAAATCTGTGAATATGTTTTTTTCTTGATATCTTTAGGACTTTTAGAACAAGTTGGCAAAGGATGATTTGTATGAAATAAGTGGAAGTCTATTAATGACTGATATGACCTTATGAAGTGAAGCATGCCGAATTTCGTACAAGATAAAGTGTTTTGTGCTGTGGGAGTTCTTCTTCATTTCTTTAACATAAAAAAAGTGCAGTTAAGGGTCATCGTATCTTAGTGGAAGTCTATGGCGAGCATGCCTTATCTGAACAATCGTGTCGGAGCTATAGTACGGTCGATTTAAACGTTGTAACTTTTAGCTCGAAGATCATCGCTTTTTGGGGACAAATGCAAAACGTTTCAGAAGTTGTCAGAATCATTGGGAGTGGATTAGTCTACAGTCACTTATCTGGACAAGACAAGCTTATGGCCAACTCAAACATGTTTAGAAGTTCCCCTTCATCTCTAGGCGCACCAAAATTAACATTTTCAACAGCTATGTGAAATCAGTAGCACTTTATGGGTGTGAGTCCTGGAATTCAAACCAATGGGATATATATGCCGTACAAGTATTCATCTGTAGCTGCCTTCGCCACCACAAACGAACAGCTTTGGCAAGAGTGCGGGCAAATACCTATTAATTCCACAAGGCAGCCGCAGGAGAGATACCTGGCATCGACAAGACACCGAGACATCGAAGCATAAATGATCAACAAAACACGGATCGAACTAAATATCGAAGCAGCAAATAAGCAAGAATCGAAAACTATCGTTGTGGCCCTTTGTTCCCCATAGGAACTACAGGAATTTATATATACGAGCTTTTGAACTCCAACTATCGCAGGATTAGCCTTTTACCCATCGCACACAAGGTTATGTCTAGTGTGTTATGTGAAAAACTAAAGCCCATTCTGGCGAACCTGATTGAACCTTATCAGTGTAGCTTTAGTCCTGGTAAATCTACGACCGACCAGATATTCACACTACGACAAATCCTGGAAAAGACCCTAGAAATGCAGATCGACACCTACCATACGCTCATCGATTACAAAGCTGCACTCGACAGTCTGATACGACAGAAATTGTTGGATGCTATGGCTGAGTTTGGAATCCCCGCGAAACTAATACGACTTTGAGGGATTACACTGACTGACACGAAGTCTTTAGTGAAAATTGGCAAAAATCTGTCAGAGCCATTTTCTACCAAGCGAGGCTTTAGACAAGGCGATAGTCTGTCCTGCGATATCTTTTACATTGTAATGGAGATGATCATGCGGAAGGCTGCAGTGAACAGGAATGGTACCATCTTCAACAAAAGTCACATGTTGCTCGCGTATGCCGATATGTAGATATCATTAGCCGAGGACTGCTGGATGTTACTTCAGCCTTTTTGAGTATTGAGAAGCAGTCGGCAGAAGTGGGTCTAGTGATTAATGAGGACAAAACCAAGTTATTTGTTTCAACGAACAAATAGTTTAATCGATTGGGACGCTGCGTGAAAAACTATTAGTTTGAAGCGGTAGATGATTTTGTCTACCTCGGATTCGCCATAAACTTAAATAATGTCAGCCGGGAAATAAAGAGACTAGTATTGATCGTAAACCGCTGCTACTATGCACTGGGCAAGCGTTTTAATGATGAAGCCCTCTCTCGACGAACGAAGATCTAACTCTACCAGACACTGATCCTACCTGCGCAGAACCCTCCTGGGTAATGACTTCGCAAAATACTTAAACCCATTATCGGACTGGGACGCTGCGTGAAAAACTATTAGTTTGAAGCGGTAGATGATTTTGTCTACCTCGGATTCGCCATAAACATAAATAATGTCAGCCGGGAAATAAAGAGACTAGTATTGATCGTAAACCGCTGCTACTATGCACTGGGCAAGCGTTTTAATGATGAAGTCCTCTCTCGACGAACGAAGATCTTACTCTACCAGACACTGATCCTACCTGCGCAGAATCCTCCTGGGTAATGACTTCGCAAAATATTTAAACCCTTCATCGTTAACGGCGAGTATAGTCGTCGAATTAACCATGTGCTGTTCAATACTTTTCTACGTGCGGCTACGGATAGATACCTTTCTGTTGTTGCTGCCATTAAAGAAGAAGAAGAGTGACTGGCGACAAATAGTGGATCCATTACGATAACCTCAAGCATAAAAAATTACGTTGAAAGAAAGGTCAAGGCCTACTAGGAAACGCTGATATACCTACAGTATTCTGAGGACATTAATCCTTTTGACTACTACTTGTTTCGATCGACGACACATGGCCTGTCCTAGCAGAAGTTCATTAAAAAAGATGTGGCCAGTGATGGAAAATAATCCTTATTGGTGCTTAGACTAACAATATGCATAAATTACACTAATTAAAGTTTCAATAAATAACAAAGCTTTTAGAACTTTTCTTGTAATCTGCATAAAAATTAACCTTTTCGTAAAATTCCGACTTAGTCCTTTCTTTCTGCTATTTAGCGAAATTGGCAAACGATCTCTAAACTCTTCACTGTCCTTTTTGTGTTCTGTTCTGAAAAAGAGAGCAATATCTAAAAAATATTTCGTGTTATTTTTCTTTGTGGAAACAAGACAACAATTGCATATTGTTTTCGAATGTAACTCCAAATTTGTATTTAATTCTAATACAAAGTATGTGTTAATTTGTATTTAATTTATCATAATTGACATCACATTCATCAATTATGAAAATATGGGACAATTGGCTTGTCTCCATTCAACATTAGTGGATAATTTAGATGACCTACATATTTTTCTTATAGGCTTTAATGATAAAGCCCTATTAATTTAGGCAAATGTGTTAAAGCCCCCAATTATTTCTATATTATTTTTATTGAAAGCTAAATTTAATATTTGGTGACAGTTGGCAGCCTATGGGTTTAACACCTGTCAACATATTAATGATGTGCCGCTAAATGTATATTTTTCCGCAATATTAATATAGTTTGCTCACACACACACATATACACAGCTACAACGTCAAATCAAGATATTTATATTATCACCATCAAAGTAAGGTCATCTACACCACGAATTCGAAATAACGATTTCCAGGCCATCTCTACATAAAGTTTTTTGTTGTTGTTGTCTGTATGTATTTTAGATTTTGTAAATTTTGTTACACATTTGGTATAATTAACTAAACTTAATGATTACATTAACTTAAAATTTAACATGCAATCATGTAATTAAGTTGAACAGCAGCTACAAACCAATGCAGCAACAACAGCAGCAGCTACAACGTCAACAACAACCAAGGCAACGCTAGCAACAAGTGGATGTGGATGGTCAGTCAATGAGTAATTTTTGGCGTGTACTACTGCAGATAATTGAACGAACGAGCACATAACGTTCATACATACATCACATCGTCGTACGGGGCACTCTCGTAAGCGGGTAATGTACTTAAAATGTTTCAGCCACAAATCAAAGAAGCACGTGTGTTATCCGTTGAGGCGCTTTTGGCTGAACATGCCACCGCACACGAAGGAATACGCTTAGGCTTGAAGCAGCAACTTGACGTCTCATACCGAAAGTGAAAGTATTTATTACAATTTCTTTGTAACATAAACTTTGAATGCAATGCAAATATTTGCACAATACTTGGGACGTTTTGCTGTTTATTTTCTGTTGTTGGGTTTTCTTATTTGGTCAGTGGTTAAGAGTTTTTCTCATGTTGCAAGAGATCTATTAAATTTTCAGTCATGCTGTCTCAGCAAATATTTGATTTTCAAATTGCATGCAAATTTCCAACACTTAAAGTAATCATCATAATTAGGCAAAGGCGTAAACGCAATGAAAGTGTACGCCTATAAAATCTAGGCATATTTTTTGGAATGATGAAAACCCCTGATGTTTGTACTGTTGTACCACGGAGGCCATTTGTGTAGACAGCTAAACAAAGATCAGACACAACATCACCATTACCATCGCCATCACCACCACCTACCCACTCTGTGTGTGTGTTTTGTCACATCAACCTACCACTCACTTACTGACTGCTCTCACCCTATATAGACCGGTTCTGAGATCAGAGCGTTTGTTAGCCATGTTTCATATTTGGTTGGATAGCATTTGTGTGTTTGTCTTTGTGTTTCTTTTCTTTTCATTTGTTATGAAAACCCGGTTGCATTATAATCGTAACTTAAGTAAAAAATATATACGAAATGAAAATAAAAACGAGCGAAAAAAAAACACAAAAAGAAGTGGAACGAAAACACCGCATTCAGTTTTACAACAACACTGTCTGAGATTATAGGAACAAAAGAGGAAAAAATGCCATAGAGGAGGCATTGTACAAATATAATCAGACCAAGAAAAAGTTAACAATTCAAACTTAAACTCGAACTGGCACTTGCATTAACATGGCTGGTAGACACATTCGCCTTAGATATGCACACACACACGCACACAATGATTGTGGATATAGTGCAATATTCCGTCTAAACAAAATCTAAAAGTTATGCCATTCACACATTGAATGAATGCATTCACTTTTGGTTTTTTGTTGTCCCCTTTGGTTTGCAAACAGTTGAACAAAAAACGAAAGAAAGAGAGGGAGAGAGATAAAAACCCCCTACAAATTCAATGGTTAGTGACTTTTTATCAATTTAGCAATAAACTGCAATCATTTAGCAACTAGAAGAAATATTTCTTGTTTTGTTTGGCAAAAATTTTATTCTATATGATTTTATAGCTATGATATCAATTGTTTTGAATTCGTTCGAAGTTCACCTTTGACAACAAAAGACTTAAGACACAGACTTGAAACACTTGCGTTTACTTGAGCATATAACTTGAACGGGTGGTGGGAGGATATAGTTTCGTTGAATTTGAAATGTTGATTGCTAATGCGGAACAGTTTTTTATAACAAATAAATTGAACATAAATTGTTTTTACATTAAGAGTAAAGAAGAATTTTTAAAAATTATTACGAAATTATTACGAAGAAAATGGCTTTTGCAATAATGTGGACATATTGGTTAAATCATGAAACTTAAATGAAACACATGAAAAAATTTCAAAAATTTGTAAATATGTCAGCCACAAAAGTACTTTAAACAAAATGTCAAACCATTTTTTCGTTAAAATCTTGTTATTCAATCTTTTTACCAATATACATGAAACTGGTGAACCAGCTGCATCGAGAATGTATTAATAAAACCAGGTATACCAACGGCCTTTGTTTCCGATCTCAAGATGAATTTGAGTCTTCCTAGTAACTTTATTCCCGCGAATCTACAAAAGAATACCGAAGTACTGACGCGCTGGCTTCTGACAATCTTCAAAACCTGTCTGAAGCTGTCGCACGTTTCAACGAGATGGACAACCTACAAAATTGTATTTATCCCTAAAGGGGGTAAGGCATACCTCACTAAAGCCAAGCATTTTAGATCAATTATCCTATATACCTTCTTTCTTAAGACAATGGAGAAACTAAATAATGTATATATCAGATCATATCTCAAACCGAAGGTCCTATCCTAGGCTCAGCATGCCTACACGAAGGGCAAATCCACAGAAACTACTTTATGGAATCTCAACATCAACACTCTTCTGAGGACGATGGAATAAACGTGCTGCACTAATAGTTACCGACAAGGATCCTAAACTACTCTCTGAACTTCTGGACTGATAGTGTCAAATACTGAATACTCAGGCCAGGATTAGCAAACCGGCGACGGTCCTATTCTGCTGCAGAAGGACAATCGGCCTCAATTTGGGAATTAGCCCCAAAATGTGATCTGGTTGTATGACTCAGTTATTAAACCCATCTTATTTACCGATCGGCAGTCTGGTGGTCGGCGCTAGATGGAGCGTAGGATGAAATACGAACGCATTATGAGACTGGTGGCAATCATGATAACAGGTGCACTTAGAACTACTCCACCTAAGGCACTGTTTACGATCCTAATCTGGTTACCCCCTGTAATTGAGGCGAGAAAAACAGCAGTGAACAATGCGTTAAGACGTTGGATGGTTAAGAAGCATGAATGTAGAGGAACTATGGCGATTCAAATTATGGACCTAATCAATGTGAGCTGTCACACGGATTACGCCATACCAGAACCTGTCTTCGATCCGGGTTTTATAAGGAACATCCCGGATAGGTCCTACTATGATGAAAATGCCTTAAACTATGGGGAGGATATCGTCCTAATTTTCACTGACGGTTCGAAATTAAAGAAAAGAGCGGGCAGTGGAATCTTTTCGGAGGAGTTGAATTTGCAACTATCAGTAAGACTATCACACTTCAGACCGAAATAGCGGCCATTAGAACAGCCGTAGAGAAAATTCAGTATCGTGAGATATTGGGCGGCAATATTCATATTCTTACTGATAGTAAAGCGTCTATCAGATCCCTGGAGAAGGTGTCCACCCCTCCGAGAAATGTTCGAGAATGCCGCTCGTCTATTGAGGAGATAGTGAGACATTCGACGGTTACCCTCAAATGGGTTCCAGGACATGGGGACATATATGATAACCAAAGATCCGATTCATTCAACCGTGAACTTGGTTGAAGTTAACGGTCTCATTGGGATCCCTCTCACAAGGGGAAACAGATAATTGCGGGGAAACAGAACCTCATTGCTAAGGGGAGATGGGTGAGAGAACCAATCCAGAGTCCATCTGAGGTGTAAAAACCGGTGACTAGCCGGTTGGTAAACACGCTAAGAGGTCGAAACTGCCCTACAACGATTAATGTAGAAGCTGCAACGGTGTGGAAGAAGAGAAGACCACGGAGCATCTTCTATGTCACTGCCCTGCTTTTTGTGACCTGAGATATGAAAAGCTTTGTCATCGGACACTTCTAGACAATTCCTGCTATCAGTAGGTGATTTGCTATCCATGCCTTCATCAGAGGAACGAAATAGCTTAATAGCGACGTTGATCGATTCTGTTCGGAATATTTGGTTCGAAGTTGTAAAAATAGTATCACAACGAGACTCATACTAGGACCCATTGAACGTGGCTACAGAATTAACCTAGCCTATCTTAGTAACTTTATTAATGTAAATCATTAACGAAATTTCGCAATATGTAATTTTCTAAAATTTTGACACCTTAGCCTAAAAAAATGTTAACATGTTTAACTCCTAACTATAACAATTATCTGAGAAATTACACGTTATATATATACTACAATGTTTCAAAAACACAATGTTATCTTATATTTCACTTTGTGTAAAATAGGAAAGTGAGGAAATGTCTCAAATGTGAATATGCACAAGTTTATCCATTTATATACTGCACATGAACTGGATTGTTTTTTCCTTTTTGTGTTTACTATTTTTGCAGACTATTTTTCATTTCCATTTCCATACATTTTATCCATAATTCATACCATCAACATGTTTGGCGCACGCACACCAATGTGGCAAATAAATCAAACTCCTCTAACAAGTCTAACTAGGAAATGTTTAAACAGAAAAAACAAAAATACAAACAAACAAACAAACATGAAACCAAAGACACACATTTTCAAAAAAAAAAAAAAAACAAACATATATATTTAACTTTTATAACAGCCAAGCAACAAATAAAACTCATAAAATGTTATCATTGAAAACCACCCAAAAAAAAATATTAAATTAAATCAGGAAAAATGTAGGAAGTTTAACGAAATATAAAGCAAGTGTGCTATAAACTGGTATGGAATAAGCCATGAACTGTAATAAATTGTTGGGGGCAAAAAAAAAACTAAGCCATAAATCGTGGATATAAATGTAAAGTTGTTTTTTTGGTTTTTCCTTGCCATTCTATGAAAACTTTGCTAGTAATGCAAGTTTGTGTCTTAAATCTTTTGTTTTTGCTAAAGTTTAGTCACCGCCAGCCTCGCTAAGTGCTACGTAATAATAAATGTCTAATGTTTATCAATGAATAATTAATTATTTTCATCTCTCGTTGTTTTCACTAACCAATCATGGTTTTTGTTTTTTTTTCTTTGGAAGTCTGCCATTAACTGCAGCAATGCACAGGGTCATCGTAGACGTCATTCATAAATGACGTCTGCATCTTAATATAGCATAGTATGTAGGTATTGTATATATACGTATGAATTGTCAGTATGGGTGTTTGTTTAACATACCTTGTAGCTTTTTCCATCTGCTAAACATTCACGATGCACTGTATCACCGGCTGCAGTTATTTCAGTTATTTTCATATGAGGCTCCAGGGTAGATTCACCATTTGCTGCCATTGGTGTCGTTGTACTTGACTCGGGGCCAACGGCGCTAAAGTTCGATGCGGCGGTGGTGGTGGTGCTAGTGGTGGTCATTTCTTCCTTTATATTTTCTTTGATAGCAAAAAAGTCATGTGCTTGTGGCTGATGTTCATGGACAAGCTGATGCTGTTGCTGATGTTCATGTGTTTTAGCACTCTCCATCTCATCTTCCATGCTGACATTGCTCAAATCGTTTAGAGCGGCATTTTTGTGTTCATTTTGGTCATGCACCCTTTCGGTTGTGACAAAATTATAATGATAATTCAAATGGGACAAGTCATCCTCAGCCGATATGGAGGAGTCAACGGAACGACCCTCGCCATTGAATACATACACAGCTGGCATCTCAGGCATTTTCTCTGTTGTCGAGGTCAAATGTTCATGTTCATGGTGTTCAGGCATGTGTTCAAGCATCGCACCGTGATCGTGGCTTTGATGCTCATGTGTGTGCTGCTCGTGTGGGTGTTCTTGCGAGTGCATGTGTTGTCCTTCAACTATGCTAATTATGGGTGCCGCACGTGTGGTTGTTATTGCGCCCGAGCTTTCCTCATAGTTCATGTTAATGGCTCTAGCCCTACCTTCGTTCGTTTCGTTTTGCACCATAACTCCAAAGATAGGTTTAGCTGTTGCCTCATTCTCGTGGCTGATGACAATTTCATCAGTGTGATTCTCCTCAAATGCTCTTGGTTTCGGTGGCTCTGCGGTCGAAGCAGTCGATGAGGAGACATCAAGTGAATCCTCGGTGCTGGAGAGCATTTGATAATCCTCATGTTCAGCCAGGCGATCATGATTTTCCGACAGTATGTGGGCGTGATAGGGATCTTCATTTTCCTCCGATGACTTGGAGCTACTCTCCTTATCATGCATTTCTTCGCTTTGACTGGCAGTTATTAAAGTGACAGGATGTCTGAAATTATTAAGATCCTTGACATCATCCTCCACCTCGGCAGAAATGTGATTATTACGTTCCTCTTGAGATTTTTCGGTAGTCGTCGTAGTGATTGGCACAGTGGTGGCGTGTTCCTCTTCCGCTCTATGATCATAGACATGTTGAATGTGATCTTCAATATCGTTATGTTGATGGTGGTTGTGTTGGTGTTGTTCCTCAGTCATTTTGAAGGTAGTTTGTTCTTCCGACATATTTTCTTGTTGTTGGTGATGATGGTGTTGGTGTTGTTCCTCAGTCATTTTGTAGGTAGTTTGTTCTAGTTCTTCCGACTTCTTTTCAGTTGATGATGATGGTACCATCATGGACTCTTGTTTGTTTTCAATTTCATTCAACAATCCACTGTGTTCACTTAGTATGGCTGTGGGTGTTGTTGTGGGTTCCGTTGTCGTAATCGGCTCAATGGTTGTCATTGGCACTGAAGTTTCCCCCTCATTAGTAGTCTCAATTAGTCGATTTGTTTCCGTAGTTATGACGGCGGCAGTGTTTGTGGTTGAGGGCACGAAAGATGGCAATGAAGACTCCGAGTTGGACGTAGAAGAAGAAGACACTGTGGTTTGATCGTGGTGCTGCATTATGACGGGCGGTGTCATTGTGGTTTCCATTGCCATTTGTGGTGGTGGTGGCATTGTGGTGTCCAATGTCTTCAATAGTGAATCTGCGCAATAGAAAACAATGATAATTATAAATTAAAAAATTGTTTTGTTGGTGAATTTTGTTAATAATATTGGGCGAAGAGTGCGAAAAAACTAAAAATTTGTTATCAATCATGAGGGGCAATTACCTAGGTTCGTGTCTTAAGTCTTTTGTTTTGTTGTTGTTTTAACTACACTTCAATGACTTGGTGACTTTTCAACACTAATTCCACATTCCACAATTCACTTCCAATTACTTTTGCAACGCAAGTCAATAACCTTTTATTATTCTTTTTACAATTGTTAACTAATAAATGTGTAAGTGCGAAAAAGCTAAAAAAAACAACAACAACAAATACTAATGTAGAGATAAAGCCCCACGTACAGTTATTATAACCCCCCCAAAAATGGCTAGCTTTAATGAATGTGTGACACAATTTATTTAGCTTTTTTCGATTTTTATCAAAACAGTTAATTTCTTTTCATTTAGCGAAAATTAACAAAACGTTTACCATTAAAGCTATCTATATATGAAATCATAGAGCATAACTTAAACCGTAAAAAGCTTCATCGACAGTTATTTGTGTTTGTCTGTCGTTGCTATTCGCCACTCACTCATTCTTTCATTCATGGAATACTGGACTCAATTTTTTTGTTGTGTATTTTGTTTTCATTGTGTTAGAAAAAAAGGAGCGAGTATAATCGGCTTCATGTACGTGTAAAGTCATTATGTCATTATGATTTCTTGTACTATATTATGTTGTTGCTGTAGCTAATGTTGTTGTTGTTCTGCAGGTTTTCTGTCTGTTGATATCAACAGCAAACATATAATCATGATCACATGTCTTGGACTATGGCTGGGTGTTATTATTTCTTTTAAAGTTTATTCAAAACAAGCTAGAATTCCTAAGAAAAGCTTCAACGTACAACGTACCCATACCACAGGGCAATTGGATGGAGGATGGATGAAGAGACCAAACTCCACCAAAAAATCAACCAAGTTTTTGAAGATTCCCAGGCTTTGTTACTTGGGGGCCAAAAGATAAACACACACACACGAATACACATTTATATACTGGTACTGAATCATTCACTAAAAGCAAAATTCTTAGAACTGAGCAAAAGGTATTCCACATAAAGCAAAAGAAACAAAAGAAAAGAAGACAAAATCTGACAATTTTAAGATTTCATAAAAACACAAATACATTGTATGGTTTGGAGCATTTTTGAGAATGTTCGTTAACCTCCAACATCTGGAATCTGTTTATATTTGCATATAGCATCATCATGTTGATGATAGCTTAGAAAAAGAGCAGGAGCAGGAGAAGTGATTAGAAGTTTTAGCAATTTAGATGTTGCCAATTCTTTGGACAGTGTTGCAGTTACTAATAATTGACATAATTAAGGCTTCATTTTGTGACATATATTGATTTTAAGAAGCGTCAATCAAGAGGGTGTACAGTGGGGGAAAAATTGATTAGAGTTGAAGATTTATCAAATATATTTGATAGAAAAAAACTTTAGTAGATTAAAAATCCTATGAAAAACTGTGTACGCGAGTACACAGCCAATTGCTCAAAAATTGGTGAAGAATTTCAAAGAGACAAGCTTCAAGAATGAATCAAATTCGATCCAGCCAATCTAGAACTTCAAGGAATCCCAAAACGTAGATGGTGTAAGACCGTCTGTTCGTAACACACCTAGTAAATACAGAGCTGTATATGACCATCCTACAGAAGTTTTTGGATCAACCGCTACAGTATTGTAATAGTTCTATCAACGATTGTGTTTCAGCAAGATGGAGCAACATGTTACACCTCTAAGGACTAATGGGGTGCAGGTCACGAAGTTTTTGAGTATAAACTAAAAGTAATGTTTTTAATTTTACAATCAGTATCAACAACAATCAGTGTCTTTCGAGGAATTAAAGCGACGTTTTCGCAAAGAAATTCAGAACATTTCACGAATCACCTGTCAAGCCGCCAATGAAAATAATCAAGGATCACATATGGGCAATTTCATTGGGACGGGTGTGACCATATTACTCAAATTTTTGGTTATAATTCATAAATAGAAAATTCATTAATAAAAAAAACTATGATTACCAAGAATGTTGTTATAAAACGTTTAATAACAGGTAGACACTCAAAGAACTTGATTTCTGCTCAGATTGTCCATTAAAAGACAAAAACGGGTGTGACCTTTGGAATTTGCGCTTTTACAAAATTAACATGTAAATGTTTCCGTAGAAAATCCACAACTATTGTGAGGTAGGCTATTGTTTATATTGTTATACTTTTTTTAAATTTTTTTTTTAAGTAAAGACGGGTTTGAAACCATTTTACGACGGGTGTGACTTAGTAAAATAAACTCCAAAAGCATGAAGAAATTAAATTTTTATAGAGTTCTATTATATAACAAACATATACGTAAACATATAAGATACTTATAAGACATATATCTATTCGATATCTGTACTATCGTATGCATCATTATTAGAGTCGTCCAATTTTTTTTTCTCGACCAAGCGGATATCAAAATCGTAATCTACGAAAATTTACCCAAGAAACCATGGGTCTAAAATCAAAATCGAACCCCCGGTTATTAACAAGAAATTTTTCGTATTTGGGAAAAAATCCACAAAAAGCTCCTAGATGGTTCATGTAAGTGACCGACCCCCCGTCATTTGTTTCAGCTTACATTTTTCGCAAACATACCTACCCGCAATCTTCACTTCCTAAGGGGGCTTCCTTGCAAAAATCATTTTTTTTTAATTTTCAAAATTATGACCGACCCCGGATATTTTGCAACTTTCGTATTGGGGAAAACAACAAGCCCTTCAACTGTCTCGGAATCGCCTCTAAAGGGTTCAAATAAGTGACCGACCTCTAGTCATTTTTCCCAGCTAATCTAAGGATTCAAATGTATGACCGACCCCCAATATTTTTGCAACTCCAACAGCTTCTCAAAACAAATCTACCCTCTATTTTCAACCCTTAAGATGGTTTCCATACAATTTTTTTTATTTTTATATTTTTTTTTTGATTGGCTTTAAATTTGTAAAATGTATGACAGACCCCCACTAGTATTTCCCTCCTATAAGAGGCTCTCATACAAAATGCAGTTATGTATGTACTGGCCTTTACAATGGTCCATGGCCAATAGCAAAAGAAATTCATGTCAATCATATTTAAGATACCACCAACAGGGACGGGTGTGACCAAATGTTTTCTGTAACTAAATACTAAAATATTTAAATAAATGTTCACAAAATTTCACTAACATATAAATTGCACTTACATTGTTATTGTTAGAAAGTATTAATGTTTTATATTTTGTCATTTTTACGGTGACGGGTGGGACACAAAATTCGCAAATTTCTATTTACTCATAAAACTTTTATTATAAAACATAAAGCCGAAACCTTTTGAGAAATCAATGGAATATTAGAAAATGTTAATGTAAGTCCTAGCGTATATAAGTGGAGATGAGAGTGTTCGTTATGTTCTCATTTTAGACTTTTGCCAAATTGATAACAATTACAAAAAATTTAAATTGTTCCTTAATTGGATAAATTTACATAAACGATTATAAAGGTGTTTTTTTGTTGTCAATATTAATGACAATTTATTGTCACTCACTAGGTGGACGCGTTTCAAACTCCATGATGAGTTCTTCATCAGACCCCTTTTTGTTGCATTTTGGTACATCATCAGCTGTATATATATATTTATAATTATGTGGAATGTCCACATGCGAAGTAGATATCAGTCGAAGATATCCATGTACCAATCCCTGAATTAATCATTTTCATATTGACATGATTTATAAGGATTGGTTTTCCCCACAATTCCCATTTTTTCCTTGTATTGAAAACTTTTGAGCTAAGTTTTTTGAACTTTCTAAGCTCTGTCCATAATTGTCGTTCTCTGGTACATATGAATTGTCCGATTTTTTTTTTAAATATGGAATTATACTTTTTCCTTTACTTCTTCCTTTTTCTTTTATAATATAAAATCCCTATTTGTTTACCTTTATAACAAATCAACAGTTTTTATTTAATTTATATATTTTTTGTTATCAGTGTTTGAAAAGTAAACTGACTTTTGGTTCACATTAATAATGCCTTCAACCTTTCCTTTTTCATAAGAAATGTTAACAAGTTTTAAACAATTCTCCTTTTTATCACCTCTAATAACTGTTGTCTAGTTTAACTAGTTACAATTTTTAATAACAATTACAAATTCCGCTCTGTTTTAGCCTTTGAAATATTATTTTTTCATGTACGTAATGTAATTTCAGTAAATAACAAATCATTTTAATTGTCTAATAATGAATTTCCTTTCAATGATTAATAAATTGTTAAATGATCTAAAGATATTTTTGTTGTTTGCCATGAACATGTATAATTTAGGGGATTTATTTCAGTTTTAAGAGACTAGTTGTGGAACAAGCAATAAATGTTAATATATTAGTTAGTAAAATGTCAAAAATGTCTAATATTTCTTATGACAACAAGTATACCGAAATGTCAAGGTATGAAACTAATTTTAGACATTCAACTAATTTCTTTGTACCCTTGCATTTTAAATAAATGACATTCAAGTATTTATAACACTAGTTTACAGCCATTGTGGTCTTTGGATAACACTATTTTTTTATGATAGATGAAGGGTTTCTGATTAAGAAAAAAAATTTAAAAAAAATTTTTATGGAGCGGAGTTTTTTTAACAAAATTTTTTGTAAATTTTTTTTCTTTGCCGAAGGTACTTTTGGATTTTGACCTATATATAAAGTTC
Source organism: Muscina levida (assembly GCA_964034835.1). NCBI lineage: Eukaryota > Metazoa > Arthropoda > Insecta > Diptera > Muscidae > Muscina > Muscina levida. Next base: position 2,967,609 of record OZ035880.1, read on the forward strand.
TAGACGGGCAATCAGGACAAAAGAGGTATCAAATTAATAAGAATCAAATGGCCAAAAAGAATTAAGCCACTTAAACTCAACAAATTGCATAATTTTGTCGTACTGGCTGAATACATATGAAAAATTGTGTTTTTTTCATGAAAAATAGCGTCTCTTTTTTTAGTTTTTAAATCAGGAAAAATCGAAAACTCGAGATAAAATTTTTTTGAAGCCTTCTGCGTAGGGCGAACTCCTCAGCAAACAAATAACGTATTACAGAAGAGAATCTATGGACTTTTTAAAAAGTAATGGCCTCTGAAAGTTGGCAAACATAAATGAAGTTTTTATAAATACTTGAATTTTTGCCTTTGTCGTAACTGCAGAATATGGGCCGAGAGGCTAAACAACAACAAAAAAAATCATTCACTTCGTCTTGGTCGCATAACATCGAAATGGTAGGTCAAAATGGAAGTCGAGGCCCATGATGCACTCGGGGGGTCACGAAAGGGGCTCCTTGGATTCTATGATGATCGCCTATGTGCGGGTACTCAAATGAAAGATATTTTCGAAACGAATACAACGGTATGACCCGCAGAGTCTTGAAATTGACACCACTGGATTGGTTTCAAAAATACCTTTCATTTGAGTACCCGCACATAGAGGGTACCAAAGCACTGAAGAAGACCCTTTTTTTTGTGTCCCTAGGGCCCCAAAGAGTCTTAAAAATTACACCATTGGATTCGTCTCGAAAATATCTTTCATTTGAGTACCCGCATAAGGCGGTCATCATAGAATCCAAGGAGCCCTTTTCTTGACACCTCCAAGGGCGTGATGGGCCTCGGCTCCTATTTTGACCTACTATTTCGATGTTATGGGACCAAGACGAAGTGAATGATATATTTTTGTTGTTGTTTGGGCTCTCAGCCCATTATCTGCAGTTCCCACAAAGGCAAAAATTCAAGTATTTATAAAAACGTCGTTTCTGTATGCCAACTTTCAGGGGTTATTACTTTGTACCCAGTCCATAGATTCTCTTCAGCAATTCTACATTTGTTTGCCGAGGTGTTCGCCCTACCCAGAAGGCTTAAAAGAAATTTTATCTCGAATTTTCGATTTTTCACGATTTAAAAACTAAAAAAAGAGACGCTATTTTTCATGAAAAAAACACAATTTTTCAAATGTATTCCGCCAGTACGGCAAAATTATGCAATTTGTTGAGTTTAAGTGGCTTAATTCTTGTTGGCCATTTGATTCTAATTAATTTGATACCTCTTTTGTCCTGATTGCCCGTCCAGAACTTGATATATAGGTCAAAATCCAAAGGTACCTTCGGCAAAGAAAAAAAATGTACAAAAAATTTTTTTAAAAAAAATCCGCTCCATAAAAATTTTTTTAAAATTTTTTTTCTTAATCAGAAACCCATCCTCTATCATAAAAAAATAGTGGTGTTCAAAGACCAGAGAAAAAATAATTATTTGTAAAGTAGTGTAATAAGAAAATAATAATAGGAATGCTGTTAAGTAGACTAAGTGGAGAAAACACTACTTTCTTTGTAAAAACAAATTTCCCATTAAAATTACTTATGGTAATTGTAGCAATCATTGGCTTAACAATGTCCTTATTTGTTTAAACCCTTTTAAATGATGTCATATTTAAAATTCTCTAGCATTCAAAATCTTATTTTTTAAATTTCTTTTGTACACATTCGACTGGTTGTTGATCAATCAATTTAGTTTAATATATTTTTTTATTATTCCTATCTTTTAAATCTAGTTGAGGTTGACCATGAACGCGTGCAACCTTGTGCAACGATGCAGTTGCCTTTTTTTAGCTTCGGCCTTTGCTTAGAATTGTTGAAAGTGCATTTGCTGTTGTTTTGTTTTTTGTATTTTAATTAAATGTTGTTTATATCAAAATGAAGGTCAGATATCAATAAATGCAAACACTTGTGCAAATGCAATATAAAGAAGGTCTTAGAAATCCCCCATGTTAACATCAGTGCAATAGACTTTATGAAAAAAATCTCTTAGAATAGACTAAGTATAGACCTAAGCAATTTTATCAATATTAAAAATCCTCATATAAATAATTGTATTAAACCTTAATTTTGATGTTCAAATGACAAATACGCCAAAAAATATTCAAAGCCATTGTGGGGGGTGATCTTATTAAAACCTTCAAAATTGCTGGCGACATTATTTTTCGTGTTATCCATTACCAAGAATGATCAAAGTCATTGGCGATCGAATTGAAACCTTCAAAATTTTGTTCATTACTCTTTAACCCAATGCTTTTATGCTATAGCTATACATGTTCGTGTCTTAAGTCTTTTGATTTACTCCCCTACATTCAAGGATGTAATGACAGTGTCGTTACTGCTGCTTGACTTTTGCCAAGTGGTGGCCGCCCTTTTGGACTTTTTAGCCATACTAGTTCTGTGTTGTAAACGTCTGTCAAGACCACGTTTCAACAAGAGCTTAACATCGTTCGCTGCCGAACGAGCGACAACGCGCGTAATGCATAAATATGCATGGCGTATTGCAAACACATCAGTGGTCACTTTAGAATGCAGCGGCTGTATGCCAAGCACGTTCTTGATATTAATATAGGGGGAAAACAAAGTTTAAACGTTAAGAATACAGCATTGAAGCAGAAGGTCTAGTGGAGCCAAAGAACCACCACAACAAGAGGTAAAAGGAACAGTAACAGACAAACAATAAACGCACAAAGCGGATGTATAAATCTGTTAGTACACAAAAGATGGTAACTATTTTAACGGAAATCCATAGTTGATTAAATAATAATATTAAACTTTAGTTAAGCTCGGATTTGTGTTCACAGCACAAAGGCACGTGCTAATCGTTGTTATTGTCCGGGGATAGCCAGGGGAATGGGTGTGAGTGAGTCATTTCTAGTCAATTCCATCGGTTTGCTATCAGCCAGTTTTTTTGATTTGTTTTTCAGTTTTTTGTTTTTGTCTTTTTTTCACCTTTGCTTTGCTGTTGGTTATGTGTTTCGAATAATTCGGTTGGTTTGTGGGAATTAATTAAATTATAGCTACATTTAGTACTTGGGGCGTTGCTTTCTGGTTTTTTTTTGGGGAAGGCGATTCATTTCGTTTTTGTTTACAGCGCGTTAAATGAATTCAGGGCTGTCGGCGGTGTTGACACTTGGCGTGTATCGCAACGTATCATAATTACGATGATGGCTATAACGTTATGTAACTGTGTAGTGTGTAGGCGAAAGTTCATTGTTACGAATTAGTTGTGGTCAGTTCACTTAACAGTAACACATGATAATTGCAAATTTTAAATGAAAGTGGAAAAAAGACACAATCCCATGCTGTTACTAAAGAGCAAAACTCATACATACATACATATGTGTATTAAACAGCTAAACAACTTGAAGAATAGCTCATGAGTTCAAGACAAATTGCTTAAAGAAGACAGCAAAAACCAAAAACCATAAAAGAAAACTAGCCAAAAGCCAGGAATATCAATTTCTAAACAAGTCGTTTGTTTACTTTCTTACAGAAAAAAACGAAAGAAAAACAAAGTAAAGGCAACGCAACACAACATAACACAACACAGAACAAAACAAAACTCAGACCTCTTCAGTGTTATTGATGATGATGCCTTGCAATTGTATTTCTCTCCTCGCTTCAACTCAAGGTTCATGTCAGTAACCCTTTCCAAATGCAATAAAAGTTTTCAACTTTAATGGCCTAAAGGAGCCACTACCACCACCGCAAACAGCAGACAACGATACTCTGCACGCTGAATGGATAACTCGTCTTTGCGCCTAACTAAGTAAACTCAGTTTGTTTTCTTTCGCCTTTTTGCGTTTCCGCTGACGGAACCAAAACAAAACACCGGACCCAAGAACCCAAAGACCTCATAGTTCTAGGTAAGTCATAAGTGTGACTAAATGCTGCAATATGAAAGAACTCCAACGATACACACGAACCTCGTTAAAGCGAAAAACTAAGGAGAAAAAAAAATAAAAATGCTTTTAAACGAAACTTAAGGGTTTTTTTGCGCATGGAGGGCGTCCAAAGGTTCTTCTTCTATGCTTGAATAGTAGAGAATTTTGAAACTTTATGGGTTCACAGATATGACCACAGACATACATATGTATGTATGTATATACAAAAGTAAGCTGTGCTTTGTTATTATACATTTTTTGTGTTAAAGTTTAATGCTTTGTTAAGATTCTACATTTGTTAAAGGCATAATTTTTTTTGTTCGTTGTTGTCTAGCAAATCCTAGGAAACTGTTAATGGTGCATGTGCCTTATGGCAGTTTAATGGCCGAGTGGCTGTGCGAGGGTTGTTGTGCAAGTATGTAATTATGTTATTTGGCATAGTTCACATTGGCGAATAGGCCACAGTGAAATTATTTAGTACCAAACAGAATGAAATATGTATAGAAAAACATTATTGGATCAAAAGACTGTTAACATTTGAATAGGTGCCAGAGGCGAGCAGTCACGGCGGATTGGAGCGGAGGGGGTTACAAAATGTAAATGCAACCAATGGGAATTCAGTGACATAATGTGATTCAGCGGAGCACTACGTGCGTTCTGCGTACGAGAGTACTATCAAAACAATGATTTTTCGACAATAGCGCATGTACGAAAATTTTACGCTCATTACAACATGCGGCATTGAAATGAAGCTGCATTGATTAGAAAAAAGGTGCACAAGGGATCAATAAAACGTTGAGTGTATCTATTGCGGTTTCAGCAATATGGGCAATATGGCACACCTTCAACGACTAATTCGGCGCGGTTCACGAAATTGTTGGGCAAAAGTGATATCCAAAAAAATTCACATAAGTGGCCACTTTAAAGCCTAGACATATCCCAAATAGACATCTTTTTGGGGTATAAATTATGGTCTAAATGCAGAACATTTTAAAAATCACCTATAATGCCGTCATTGAAAATTTTCACTTGATGTTGCAGCAGTATAAAAATAATAAAGGATCGCATATGGATGATGAAATTTCGAAAAAAATATTTGTTTACTATTATAACAAATAAATAGTTTTTTTTATCAAATTATTTAATATCATTTAAACAGCTAAAGGACTTTTGGTCCTTCCTGTACATAAGGACGAAATCCAAATTTAATTAAAAATTATAAGAAGTTGATAGCAATTATTTTTCGTATATGAATGCAAGGTTCTTTGAGTCTATGCACTCAAAAGGAAATTCTCATTAAAATTAAATTAGCTAATTTGCATAGGAGGTACCAGTAGGGGCAGCATAACTTATTCATTCGTAAGTCAACGTTCAAAAAAACGTTTACGTTGAGCGAAGTACGGCTTAATTGTGTGTATTTGCAAAAAAATACACGTGCAACTATGAGGGTGAATTTGGTAATTTGTATGGGAGATACCAGAAGGGGTGGTGCAAAGCTTTTGATTTTCTGAGGGCTCGTATACACGACAATGAAACCGACCAAATTTAAATATTCTCTAGTCGTCCGTTTGGAAGTTATAGAGGAAATATTACTTTTTTAAAAATGGGTCATATTGTATTGTAGGAACTGGAAGGGGTCGGTCTATAGAACACATATTAGTTTTTGAGTCTAATTTTTTTAAGCGTAGATCTCACGCAAAATATTACTGAATTCAGTGTACTTGCATGTGAGATACCAGAAAGGGTGTGGCAAAGCTTTCGAGTTTCTGAGGTTTTGTCGACTATTACAAAATAATTCAATCGAATAAATTTAAATATCTTCTGGTTGTCCGTTTGGAAGTTATGGGAGGAAATATTGATTTCCTAAAAAAAGTCAATTTGTATGGGAGGTACCAGAACGGATGGGGCTATTCTGCCTATTATTTCTTAATTTTGGAAAATATTAAAACTGCTAAATTTTCTTAAGGAGCAGTTAAGTTTTACTCGAGTTATCGAGCCCACCAGCCAGCCAGACAGACGGACATGGCTCAATCGTTTAAAAAAATTCTGAAACGAATGTGACCTTAGATATTTGTGGTCTAACACACCTCTTGTGTATTTATAGTGTTTGATAAAGTGTGTTGTGAAACAAGCACATAACATTTCTTCTTATGTATTTTACTCACACACAGGCAAATGTGTTAGTATTGGTCTCTTATTTGAACCCTCTAGGGGAGATTCCGGGGTAGTTGTAGGGCTTGATGTGGATTATTTCTCTAACATTAAAAATTTCTCGTTAATAACCGGGGACTCGATTTTGATTTTAGACCCAGGGTTTCTTTAGCACATTTTCTTAGAATTCATAGTAGATTACGATATGATAACGCTTGGTCGAGAAAAAAATTGATCCACTCTAATGATGACGTATACGATAGTACAGATAACGACTAAATATATGTCATTTTATTTTCATATATGTTTACGTTAATGTTTGTTAACTCTATAAAAACTTTAATTTCTTTATAATTTTGGAGTTTATTTTGCTAGGTCACAACCGTCTACTTTTTCTAAGAAGTTTTTTTTATTAAGAAAAGGTAGTTTTTTGCGAGAAGTAAGTACTTAACACAATCAAAAACAATATAAACAATTCCTACATCACAATAATTGTGGACTTTCTACGGAATATTTTACTGAATTTACCCTTTAAGTCATAATATTGTAAGAGCTCAAATACCTAAGGTCACACCCGTAGTAGTCTTCTAACAGACATTCTGAGCAGAAATCAAGTTCTTTCAGTGTCTACCTGTTACTAAACGTTTCTAAACTTAACATCCTTGGTAATGACAGTTTTGTTTTTAAAACGTTTTCTATTTTTGAATTATAACCAAAAATGTGAGTAACATAGTCACTCCCGTCCCTATTGATTGCCCCTATCTATCGCAGGGAAATTTTCTACTCTTACTGAGTTTACTTCCACATGTTATTTGAGCCTTCAACCGACAACGTAAGATATTGTTCTAACCCCATGCTTTGTAATTATTCAATTTCTACAATAAAAGGAAAAAAACATTGTTCTTTTCAATATTCTAATTCCACTGTCATCTTTTCTTGTATGTCCTTTCCTTCCTTTCCTACTGGGCGAAATATTGTGATTTCGAGCAATATTTCCGGCTTAGTTTTGTAACGCTTAGTCGTATCAGGGAAACTTCAAAAGGCATATTTTGGCGTTTCAAGCCTAAAATCGCTGATACACGTATATTTTTTTTGACTTCTCTACCAGAATCCGTTGTCAAAACTTGGTATTTTCTAAAAAAAAATCATTTTGTTCCACATTGTTATTACCAGGACAACCGGAAATATGCAAATGCATGTTTTTCAGACCGAGATTTTAATAAATGGGTAAGGTATTTATATGTTTAAACACTTGCAAGAGTATGGGCAAGTGTTTTGAAACCCATTTGTATCGCATATTTTTGCATATTTTACCCATAAAGTCATATTTTAGTTTTAAGAGCATGTTTTATGATTTTAAGAGCATATTTTGCTATTTTTAGGACATATTTGAAGCTCATAAAATATGTTTTTAGTGCATATTTCCGGTTGCCCTGATTATGAATATGCCGATATGGATTTAACATAACATCATCTCTTCCTTGGAACTTCTTCACATAATGATAATTATATACATAGTTAAATATTGTTAGGTTTTTAGTTTGTATACAACAAAATTCTAAATGTATAATGTATCTTTTTCGCTGATGTTTATTTATAATTTTACTTTGTTATGAATTAATAAAATTAAACATGGAGAAATGTTCTCTTACTCTGTGTTTGAAATGTGGACAACACAAAAACTACAAAACTTTCTATCGCCTATTAAAATGTTTTCTTTTTCAAATTTAGAAATTCCCAAAATTAGTTCCTCTCGACTGCCCGCAATAAGCCAGCTTAACTTTACTAAGGACAGCAGTATCCAATATATTTGACATTTAAATGCAGAAGCCGAATTATTCAAAAGCATACAACACGACAGTGGCATTCACCCAATGACATTCTTATTGATAACACTAAAATATGTTGTATACCACCTTACCCTATAAATCTCTCCTTTCCCCCTCTCACACCTCACACTGGTATTCCTCACATTCGGATGTGGTTTACTAAATCTTTTTACGCATCAATGCCTCTCTCTGAGCCAAAGGTAAAATGCATCAACTCAACCGAAGTATTTACATTTAACAAGTTTTTGTTGTTGCCTTACCCCTCTTTTATTTTTGCCACCGCATAAAGATGATACCCAACTTGTGCGAAGAATAAAAAAAACGAACGATGAAAACAACATTTGTGACCCTCTAAAATACCACTTGTTGCGCCGACTCGCATCTAACCTGTTCTTTTGTGGCTGCCAAAATACTTTCTTAGTCGCAAATATCTTTGGGAAAACAAATTGAGTGAAATGGAAATGGTCATAAGAAAAAAAAACCAAACACATTTGTTTACCAGCAAGACGAACGACCATTACGCCACACACAAATCCGGTCTTTTAGCAACTTCTTTTTTTAATGAATGACCATTATAGCCCCATACCAAAAGAACACTGGCAACCAAAAAAAAACCGACACACAAGAAAAAGGAGTGCAAAAAAAAACGCTGGGAAGAGAAAACAACTGCAGATAAATTGTTTGGCGGAAGACCATTTAGATCTGTGATTAGAAACGAAATTTTGTGTAAGGAAATCTTATAGAGAAAAAACTTTCACCATTTTGTCAAGAATTTGCATAGAAAAAGGTCAACGCTTTCATGTGAAATTTCTCTTGAATCTAAAATGGGAGGGGGAGGGGGGGATTCTTAGAAAGATTCCTTACATCTCGGTAGTAAACAAAGTAAAGTAATTACCGTAAATGCAATAGATTTAATAACAGTAAATGACAGAGTGTTGGTATGTAATACATTTTAGTGGTAATTAAGAGACAAACTGGTTGGCATTTAACTGTAGTTGATTATTGGATGCTATTGGATGGCAGTGTAACTAAAATCTAATTAAAAAATAGGAAATTAATAAAATAAAAAATAAACGTGTTGTTTGCTAGTAGTTACTACATAATGAAATATACCGATAAGTGGGCAGAAGAACATGATCATGAAGACAATATGGTTGGAAGATCATGACTAGATTTGGATATAGATAGAATTAGTACATCATTGCGCAGTTAGCAGAGAGTGCAGCAATTAATATATGAGATGAACATTTATATGACAGTAAGTCGTAAAGTTTACGGATATTTTGATGCAATTAACACTTTAGCGACCGGTGATGTTTTTGCATAGGACGGCATATGAGTATTGACCGCAAGGGCAGCTGTTAAAGGCAACATTTAAAAAAATTTCCCTTAAAAGTACATTATATTCTTTAAAAAACATATAATATTTTTATTATTTTATTTTTATATTCCATATATGGGCAAGTGGAAAAAAATATATTTTTTTAATTTTTGTCAACTTTGCAACAGTTTGAAATTAGCATATAACGAACACTTTCACCTACATCTTTATACGCTAGGACTTACATTACCATTTTCTAATATTCCATTTATGTTGATAAGTAAAAAAAAAGTTTCATAAAATTGTTACATTACATGATAAAACATTAATACTTTCCAACAATAACAACGTAAGTACAATTAATAATGTAGTGACAATTTGGGAATTTTTATTTAAATATTTAGTTACAGAAAACATTCGATCACACCTGTCCCTGGGTAAAAAAATTAAATCTGCCATAAGCCATAACAAACACAATGTTTGGAATTTCTTTAATATGATTGACATAATAAAGGCCAGTACATACATTTTGTATGAGAGCTTCCTTAAGGTGTTAAAATAGGTAGTAGGTATGTTAGAGAAAAAATTAGGGAGGTTCGGTCATACATTTTACCCCCACAGGTGCTGAAGCTAATTTAAAAAAAAATTTAAAAAAATAAAAAAATTGTATGGAAACCACGTTAAGGGTTGAAAATAGAGGGTAGATATGTTATGTGAAACTGTTGAATTGCAAAAATATTGGGGGCTGGTTATACATTTGACACCTCTAGGGGCTGCTTTAGGGCAGTTACAGCAGTGGGAGTAAATTTTATAAAATTTGGAAGCCCCCTAAGGGGTTGATGATGGGGTGTAGGTATGTTTGGGAAGAATGTTAGGTGGGAAAATTTATTTGAACCCTCTAGAGGCGATTACGGGGCAGTTGCGGGGCTTGTTGTGGATTTTTTTCCCAATACGAAAAGTTTCTCGTTAATAACCGGAGGCTAGATTTTGATTTACCTTTATGTTTGTTATATGATTGAACTCTATAAAAACTTTAATTTCTTCATATTTTTTGAGTTTATTTCACTAGGTCACACCCATCCTAAAATGGGGTCCCAACTGTCTTTTTTTCTAAAAAGTTTTTTTTATTAAGAAAAAGTAGTTTTTTGCGAACAGAAAGTAATTAACATAATCAAAAACAATATAAGCAATTACCTACATCACAATAATTGTGAACTTTCTAAGGAATATTTCACAGAATTTGACCTTAAAGTCATAATGAGTCTTCTAATGAAAATTCTGAGCCAAAATCAAGTTCTTTCAGTGTCTACATGTTACTATACGTTTTAAAACTTAACATTCTTAGTAATCACAGCTTTTTTTAATAGTAAATTTTCTATTCATGAATTATAAGCAAAAATGTAAGTAACATGGTCACACCCGTCCCAATGGAATTGCCCTTGTTTGATTTGTGATTTGTAAGATTTTAAAACTTCGAATCGGCTTTTTGAAATAATTTGAAAATTTGACATATTAGCTTTTGCCATAACGGTACAAATATATGTATGTGCGGCAATCTCTTAGTATCAGCTAGTTATAGCAACTTTATCCAAATCATCATCAATTGTGAAAATATCAAATCAATGGTACAAATATAAGTATGTATGGCAATCACTTAGTATCAGCTAATTATACCAACTTTATCCAAATCATCATCAATTGTGAAAACATCAAATCAATGTTGTTCATGTTCAAATACGATCTACGCCACGGGCCATGTACCATGAAATACGATCAATATTGCGTTGCTGTTGTCCCTTTCACATACATACAAATACATGTTACCTTCATTGGATAGGCAATATTAACAAGATAATTAACAAATTAATAAAAAATTAACTTTTAATTACATGTTTTTCTTCCATAATGCTTCAGCCCTAATTCATTTCAAATGCATTTAACGACAAGTACTAGAAAACCCCAAACTCTCTGTCCCATCTAACAAATCCCCCCGCTATATCGTATATCGTATGTAATTTGTTACATACCATAGGTCTAGACTTTAATACAATTAAATTTATTAACGCTCTACTGCATTTTTATTGTAATGCAATCCAAAAGTTTGTAAAACTAAAACTGGTAACGTAACAATGATGGAGTTACAGTCAAAGAAACTAAAAACGAATTTAAAACCCAATTCAAATATGAATAGAGAAGGCAGCAACAACAAACAACAACAACAATGCCCCACGAACACAAATTGTAATTGCAATCTACCCAAATAAATATTTCAAATTTTTCAACATTTGAGGTTTGTTCGTGATGGTGTGGTGCTGTCAAACCTTATTGGCAACTCCTACAAAGACAACATCAGCAGCAGCACGTCTTACTGCATAAATCTATGAATCACATTTTGTTTAGTAGGTTCTTCGCACTTTTTGAGACCTTTTGCCAGTCAGTACCTCCTGCCTGCATAAATACTTAGTTATTAAATTATTTTAAGGTCATCACCTATAGCTGAGTGCAAACGCTTACTAATCGCGCCAAAATCGTGGGCTATGTGATGCGTGGCTAATTGGTTTTTGTTGATTTTTATACTTTGCTTTGCTTTCGTGAATAATAAACGTTGGCAAAAATAGTTTGGCTTTTAATCAGCTATGGCGTAAATAGTTGGCTATAAGATATACGTATATATATTTAATACAAGAATTATTGTTATTGTTACGATTTTTTAATTATATTTGGCAAACATTAATTTGTAAAATTGTAGTTGCAAAAATATTTGGAACACGAGGGTACCAAAGTGGTATTTTGCCAAGTCTTGCAAATATGCATATCAAGGCAAAACATGAACTAGAAATAAATTGTGGAAATTTGTTGTTATTATTGTATAATTTATATGGGAATATGTTATTTCGAATTTAAAAGTTTGATAACATATTTTATAAATAGGAGGATAAAAAAATAGTGCAAGACGGGCACATCTCCAAATATTTTATTTTTGAGTTAATGATGCAGAACTGTTTGTCATTTTATACTTCACGTTGTGTATTCATATTAATATCTTTTATACATTCCGCTGGAGAACTATTTGATTTCCTTTATTCTGTGCAAGGTGAGAGTAAATTTAAAACTTTAAATGCATTTATTTCGGAATCGATTTTTTGATTTATGCCGGTCTTGCACCAAATGAGCGATATGTGTAACATTTTTGTGTTTCTACTTGAAAAAATTTGGAACCGTAGTATAGTGTCGAGTCAATCGGCTAGTAAAAGCTTCTCAAACAGTGATATTCGCATTGGACGATAAACAAGTAGGTGCCGTTTGTTGTGAATCTAAAAATAGAAGCTATCTCAAACCTCATGCATGGGGTGTAAAGGGAAAATATGTTTTTTTAGTATTCAATGAATTGTTATTGTTACAGAAGTTACTGAAGCTCAACAGAAAGGCTCTCTTAGTGGCTTTGGCCCCCCAAGAATCTTGGATCGGGCGCGGTGGCCTAAAAAGCCACTCTCCTTAAACAAAACCAATTATTATGAAATCACAAAGAAAAGAAAAAAACAAGAACCCCCCAAATGTTGACGACCCCCGAAAACGTTATAAGGACCATGATTTACAGGTATATACCTAGAATGTCCGAACTCTCTACAGATAAAGTGCCTCAATTCAACTGGCGGATGTCCTCGATAAACACAAGGCTAACATCACCGCCGAGATGGACGGGACAGGGATTCACACGACGAAGTAACCTTGACATCTTTTATAGCAGCCTGATCAAAATATAAGAAACGAGATTGATCACGTGGTAATTGATGGAAGGCATGTCTCAAGCGTTATGGAAGTGCGTGTGATGCGCGGTAAAAAAAATATAGACACGGATCACCACTCAGTCAAGGTACGCACGCAATTAAGTAATGCTAAAAACGCTCGTAACCAAACGCGGAGGAAGCTAGATATCACAAAGCTGCATATCACCGATATAGCCAATGCCTACTCCAATCAACCCTCTCAATTACTTCGAAAAAACTCCCTAATTCTGATGTTCCCGACACCCAATGGCAACATATGGCGAATTATATGACCGTACTGGGACCGTACTGGGTAATGAAAAACCACGCTCAGACAAACCCTATAAGGCAAACTCAAGCCAATGGCAACGCGTGCAGTGACGGAGCATCATAATGAGAAGAGGAGGGAGATGACACGCCTCTTCAGGCGGAAAGAGCGTCTATGGAAGAAAAGATGACAGGGATAGAGGTGAAGTCCGAAAGTTCTACCAAAAGGTAAAAAGGGACCAGGGATCCTCACATGTAAGGACGGAGACGGAAGTGTGCTGCAAATATAGAGGGGACACTTTTGATTTTCACTCGTTTCCGAAGGCAACATTAGTGGCGAAATCACACCAATCATCGTCCTCCACCGAGCTAAAACGAGGTCAGCACGGCTTAAAACACCAAAACTGCGGGAGCCGTGGGACTTGGTAAATCCACAACCAACCAGATATTCACACTGCGACAAATCCTAGAGAAGAACCAAGAAATGTGACTACAAATCTGCATTTGACAGTCCGATACGACAGAAACTATTAGATGCTATGGCTGAGTTTGGTATCACCGCGAAGCTGATACTACTTTGCGGTATGACACTGACTGATACGAAGTCTTCAGTGAAAATGGGCACAAATCTAACAGAGCCATTTTCTATCAAGCGAGGCTTTAGACAAGGCGATAATTTGTCATGTTATCTCTTTAACATCATAATGGAGATGATCATGCGGAAGACAGTAGTAAACACGACTGGCACCATCTTCAACAAAAGCCACATGCTGCTCGCATATGCCGATGATATAGATATCATTGGCCGAGGACTGCGGGATGTTACTGCGGCCTTTTCGATGGACCAGGTGAAAGAGCTGTTATCTAAGCTTGGAGTGACTAACCCCTACTTTTCTACGCGCGGCTATAAATAGTATAATTTCTGTTGTTGCTGCCATTAAAGAAGAAGAATAATTCAATAGTAGTCTCTTAAATCAATCTAAACGTAATTGAATTTCTACACAAAAGTGTCTACAGGATCAATAGTTATTAAATGTCAATCGACGGAATATATAGGTTTAAATCCAAAGACCACGGACGAACGGTAATTTTAAGAACGACTCAGTTAAGTATAAATATTAAAAAATTATATGAATACCCAAGAAGGTCTACAAAACCCATTGTTTTTGTTTGTTTGTTAATCCGGATATATCAAATTCAAAGCTCTCATATAAACTTATAGTACTGGTAAATGCACTCACCATGAACCTGTCTACTGGTTTCCGTTTCTCAACTGCATGTGAGTGTGTGGGTGAGGTTACAATTAATCAAATGTTGAAATATTTCCCCTCATAAAATAACTATTGTTTAATCTATATTCCCATCCATTTCAAGAGTATTTAACCGTCGTTATTAATCGTCTTACCACTCATATTAAAAAGAGTAATAACACTGCATACCACATACCACAACAATGCCAAACAGCTACGTGGCCATGAATCATTCGGCAATCAATAATAATAGATTGGTATCTGGTTCCAAGACTAATGTGTACGAATTAGAACTGTTTAATTATACCGTTTAATCAATTTTAAACCTCTTTTAAAATAATTCGAGCAATTTCACTGTGATGAGTTGTTAAATTGTAGGAATTACGATTTGTGTTGTTCCATTTATCAACTGAGAAATCAAAATCGTAACAAATAGCGGAATTGCCAAAAAATAAATGCGTTACATTGAGAAGCTTATGATAGCTGGGCAGCATCAGTAACAGTAACAGACACATAGAACTAGCACATAATATATTTCATTTCCCTTTTGTAGTTTTTTTTGTTGATGTTGTATACTTAGTCGTTATCATTCACTTTTTGTGGTCACAAATTTAAAGTTAATTTGAAATCGATTATTGGTATTGAGCAAAGTATTTTGCCAATACTTGAGTTGAATAACTTCTTAACCTAAAAACTTTTAATAATTGCCATTAGTTCAATTGTGATCAATTAAACTAAAAAATCTTTGTACTGCGTTTTGCACTAATGTGAATAAAATTGTGCATATATAAAAAGCGAATTTGTTTATTGCCCATGTTTGAGTATATGTATATGGGCCATTTGTTTGGAGGCATTCATAGTTTTACACTTGAAGTGAATGGCTATAAAGTTCAACAGTAATTATCTGGACATTTGCCATTACAAAGTATACAAATAAACTATTTAATGACGCATTATCGCTTATACGATATCGCAAGTCTCTATCTTTGGTATATTAAACAAAATATTGTTTTATTGAAATTGAAATAATATGAAAAACCCACATACACTCACAGTCGTGTCGAGTGGTGGGACTTATTAAAACAAGTTTGCTTGTTTCTAATTGTATTAAACCACCACCATCATGGTATCAAAGGCCAAAGTAGTAAATACACTTCATTTCATGCCCGGCTCCCCCCCAGTCATATGAGAGTCTTAACTCTAGAGCGTTTGCAAAACAGATTTAGCAATTGAGTTTGTTGCCGTTAATGACACATGTCTTTGACGCCACCACTCAGTCATTCATATGAGTGGCAATTAAAAAGTTCTTAAATGTGAAATATGATCAATAAAACTACGGTACGCTGGTATAAGTAGTTATATAGTTATGTATATGAAAATAAAACCAAAAACTTAACTTTGAACTTCATTTGTTTAATAAAGTACACATGTGCCTGTCACAGTGTGAGTGGTTAGACCGCAATTTAAAGCCAACTAGTATATTCACAATTCATTTAGCATTTTGAGTACAGCTTAGTTTGCAATTAATTGATTTTAATATTTAATATGGTCTGAGAAGAAGTGACCTTGACTGAACTGGTGGTACTCAATGCTATCGCGGTCCTAGAAAATAGTCAAGTTTGTGTCTTAAGTCTTTTGTTTATTTGCAATCTATATATATAAAAGGCTTGACTGACTGATCACTCCCCAGCCCAAACGGCTAAAGCTAAAACCGTGAAATTTGGAATATAGGTTCCTTTTATGACGTAGGCGCGCACTAAGACGGGATTTTTGGAAATTCGGACTGAAAGGGGTAAAATGGGCGTGGCACCGCCCCCTTTTGAAATAATCGTTATCTCTGCGAAATAAATGAACTGATTGCAATGAAATTTTCACTGTGTAGTACTATCCGTAGGGTCTCTATCATAGGCTACATGAAAACATACTTAGACAAAGGGGCGTGGCACCGCCCACACAAACCAAAATTTCAATCGGTCATATTTCGCAAGCCATTAAAGGTATGAAGATGAGATTTGCTACATATGTAAATGGTACATGAAGGATTACGTCTCGCTGGGAAATGGTTGGTGCCACGCCCCTTTTGAAACAATTGTTAAGTCGGTCATAACAGATTTTTAGAAACTCGTACTTTTATGGGTTAAAAATTACCAATAAATAATAAAAGTTGTATCATCACCTAAACCAATCGAGTAATGGTTTAATCGCAAAAATTAATATGGAAATGCTTACTATCAAATTGGATTGAAGATTTTTTTTTAAATCGATGTTTCTGGGTAAAAAAAAAAATCAAAAAAGGAATAAAAATGGTACTATCCCCCAGACCAAATGCCTAAAGGTAGAATTGCTCCCTATATAATTAGAGAGCAGCAAGATGGGATGTTTAGAAATTCGAACATTTAGGGGTAAAAATGCCGAAAAGAAATAAAACCGGTATCATCACCCATACCAAGGAGCTAAAGCTATAAACGTATATGGACATGCTTCCTATAGAATTAGAAGGGATACCAGTCCATTTGAGTTGTGCGATACGAATGTATCTTTTGAAATTTTAACTTTTAGGGATAAAAAGGGACTAAAGTGCTACAAGCACTAAGACTAATGAGATAAACCTACAGTCACATAAATGGGTAGTCTTATAAAGCATTCGTCTTATAAAGCGTTTAAATTTTGCCTGTATTGCTAATATTCATAAGAAAGTTCATTGTAAGTACGGGCGAAGCAAAGCGAGCAGGGAAAGCTAGTAGTTTATAAAATTAAAAATAAGGTGAAGTGTAATAATTTGAATAACTCTAAGTAATAGAAATAAGGCAGTCATGGTTGATATATTAAAACTAAAACAAACCAAATTAATAGATTTTAATCTCTGTTTTCCCTCGGTGGTATTTTGGGCAATGTGTACTATGCCAGTGAAAATTAATTTTTGTGTGAAAAAATATCTTAAGCTTATACTATACTGATTTTGAGACTTGACCAGTATTACACTATGCTGCACAATAATATGTTAAGAAAATCGGGTACTGTCTTGGAATAACCGGGACAGAAATCCTGGGAATGCTATGCTATCATGATCATAATGTACTTGGTCAAGTAATAGAAATGGTTTTGAAAAAATGTTTTAAGAGTTAATTCAAAGCTTACAAAAACAAACTCAAAAAAAAAAAACACAATTATTTAAAATGTTTACATCAAATACTCCAGTCTCTTAATATCATCAATAACACATTTTTCAGGTCATTGATTTGGGACTCAATTCTGAGAAATGCACGTGAAAGTATCCCCAAAAAGAAGAAGTTCTGCATCATTCGTTTTATCAAGTTACATGACATGATAATTAAATATCGATTTGAACTTAGTAGGTATCGTATAGGGGAATTTGTCACGTTCCAGGCTCTTTTGTTTGACATAACTCGAGAACCACTAGACGGATTTAGCTGAAAAAAATAAAACAAAAGAGCCGAAGACGTGGCAAATTCCCCTATACAACACTTACTAACTTTAAATCGATATTAAATTATTATGGTATGTAACTTGACAAAACGAATGATGCAGAACTTCTTCTTTTTGGGGCTACTTTTATGTGCAGTTCTCATAACTGAGTCCCAAAATCATGTGTTGTATTGTGTTATAAAATCAAATAAGTGAAATTAATAATTAAACGATGTTTGTGATTTTCAAAAGTGTTAATTTTTATTATTGGTCGTTTTGGCAAGTGAAGCATCCATATAAAGACATACCTAACACGCCTCCTTATGGGTGTTACGAATAGAAGAAAAAACTGATTGTACCCTTTGGTTTATGTTATACATTAGGGGATCGTTAAAATCGATGTCGGATTTTTGTCGTTGCCACCCCCCCAAAAGAAAAATCTCTGCAGATTTTAGGCTTTGATTTAATCGGACATAGCTCCAACTTTGTTGAAACGAATTTCCGAAATTTATGAATTAAAATTTTTCTAAGTTGTTCATATAACATTTCTCTGATCAAAACTATGCAACAATTTGAGGCTCATTGTCTTGGGGTGAATGAAACCAATTTCAAACGATGACATTTGACCTCAGTAACAAAACCTTAAACTCCATTTTGCTCCACTACGTCACAATCATTTTTGACAGTGGTTTGAATTTTGATATTTTTGGTCAAATGTCGAATCAAAGAATATAAAAAATCATATGTAAAAATACATTTAGAAAAGTTCATGTCTTCGGAGACCTATATTAAAATTATCAGGGGAATATTTTCTCAGAACATGTAAATCCTCTATCACCCACCCATAAGGGACATTTTGATAAAGTTGGCTTTTAAGCGGTTTTCAATTTCGGCATTTATTTCCCCTATATCTTTCGACCACCCTAGTATACATATAGTGGGAATATTCGTGTTTTTTGGTGTTGCATATTGATATTACTGACCGCTCTATGTCAGTACAATAATATTAACTTGCCGTGTCAATTTTATGAATATTATCTACCCTATTGGACACATAAATCTATTGAACATTTAAGATTGGCTCAGTTTTGTACAGGAAACTTGATAACAAATTTATATGGCATTTTATTTTGCTTTTACCTTTAAGCTCTTTTGTGAAAAACCCATTCTACCATTTCATTATTGTTTATTTTGTCTTCATTCGTTTAAGCCACGCCCATAACCCTTTTATGTATCTGACATAGTTTTCCCCCGTGTCGACATTTGCAATTTCAATTCATATTTCCTTTTGCTATTTACATAAGACTATACGAGTTCTCCGTTTGTTTGTTTGTATTTAATTAAATGTTTGTGTAGGTGTCTCTATTATGTGTTATTATGGCATACAAATTATGCAAATTACTTCTTGAGCTTCAACTCAAGTTTTTTTTCTTTCGTCTACAAGAATGTTGTTGACTGTTGGAGTTTCACTACACTGTCAATTGAGTGTAGACGTTGACTTTTGTTTAAATATCTTGAAAACTTGTTTGTTATTTGTCATTTATATGTAACTTATGTAGTAGTATGTTATACAACATTATCGATTAATTGGCGGATTAGATATTCAAAGTCGCAGTACGTATTTTTTTATACACGAACATAACTATTGCATTTCTATTTCATTTGTACTTACAGTGATGACACTTTAATAGGAATTGCGTTAATAGCAACTCATGAAGAATATGAAACTAAGCGCCATTGAGGATAGGTTTATATGTAAGCTGTTGGTTTTCGCACAATGGGAGTCTCAGATATTAAGTGCCGACAGAAAAATATACACACTAAGACAGGGAGTGGTTTATTGCTACATTAAATACAAATTAAATACAAATTTTTCTAACTAAAGTCCGAAACATTTAAAAAATCTGTACCAATAAAAGCATAAACCTTTGTCCACCAGAAAAACTAAAAGAACTCACCGAGCTTTTAAATACTGCTCAGTTTAATTGACTATTTGGCATTTGAGATACAATTCATAACTTATTCCATCCCATTGCTTGCTCTGTTTAATTTGACAAAACCATAACCCACAAAATTCCTGATTCCATCAAGATCTGTCTGTTTTTAATTATAAGACATCCTAAAACTTAACAAAAATCTATCAGCTTACCTTGATAACATCTTTTCAATCTCTTTCTGCTTCAAAAAATGTTATTTCGAAATTTAAATCTTTTGTTTTCTTTTACAATAGTAATTATATTTAACCCATATTAACCAATATAACGGCATGCATGAATCGAAACTATTTTCTTATTTTTTTTCCTCTTACAAATACTATAATCACCCAATGGACTTTAGTGTAACAGAATGGAAAATCTAAAATCTTAAAATTTTCCATTCCCGTTAAAAGTAAGCAAAGATTAAAAGAAACCGCCTTCAAGATGATGTGATTAAATTTTTGTATAGTAAAAGTCCAACACTTGTAATTAATTCCCAATCAAAATCCCGAACAGTTTCTCCGCGCAACCAATAATTGAGAGAATTTCCATGGAATGGTTGGCTAAGACGAAAGCATCCGGCCATAAGCCAACAACAAGTGCTTATCTTTTGTTCTTCCCCTCTCACTCTCTCTCTCTCTCCCCCCCTATACACATATTTACATGTAAGAATACATATGTGATGAATCGATCCCCCCAATTTTATTGAATATGATTAACATGGACACCCAAACACACAAGCGGCACAAATTCCATTCAGCCGCCCAAACTGCTTGTAGAAGATTAATGTTGGAAAAATTCCTATTATTGAGCATTTTTTTCTACATATTTTCAAAAGATTGGGCACAAAAATGAAATGAAAACAAAAAAAGACAAAACCTCAAAAAACTAATTGGAAACTCAAACTTCTAACACAGATATGGAGAATCTATTGGTTGGTTGGCCTCAGTGCCAAATCTAATCTAATAGGAACCCAATATTCAAGCTAAGAATAACATGTAAGAAAATCGACAATAAACAAAAGGCAGCAAACAACCACAGAGCCACAATGAGAAAAGAACATTTAACAACAACAAAAACAAAAGTCTATTGTTTTGTTAAGAAGAACCAAGTAGTTAAGAAGAGTGAAGTAGTTAAAGTCAGTCGGAGCTAGAGGAGGAAGAGGAAATACTACTTACCATTATTTGATGGTGCTGGCGTGGTGGTGATGGTGTTGCTTTTGGTTGTTGTTGTTATTGCTGGCGTTGTGGAAGATGATGATGACGATGATGATACATCCAACAAAGAGTTAGACGTCGATGACGATGATGCTGAATTTGTAAAAGAAGACGTTGGCGCTGTTGTTGTTGTTTCAAATGGAGTCATTGAACTAACATTATTCATTTGAGTTGTTGTTTCTATCGCTTTAGCCTCCACATCCATCTCCAGCGGCAGCCTATTGGTGGTGCTAGAGCCAAAGTCAGAGCTGGCGTTGGTGGTGGTGGCGGTGTTGATGGTACTAATATCATCAGAGCTGGTGCTGCTGATGATGCTGGTGCTGTCGTTGTTATTTTGCAATGTTGGCATCATCATTGTTGTTGCACTAACATCAACAATTGTTGCTGTTACTGATCCATCAGTAATGGCAGAAACATCATTTGGTGTCGTCGTCGCTGTAGTTGTTGTTGTTGCCGTTGCAGTCGCATTTGCATCATCGACGCCGTTGGCTGGTGCCGCTTGAGTTTGAATGCCACCGCACAAAACTAAGCCACAAATTAAGGCAGCCATAAACCATGATGTGGATGCTGATGATGACGACGAAGACGCAAACGTCGACGATCGCACTGAAGATTTTCTACGTTTACTTGTTAACATTTTCGTGAATTTATTTGCAGTTTTATTTATTGTTTTGTTTGCCTACGACTCGTTAAGCTTTGGCCAACGCTATTCCAGTTAAGGGTTTTCGTTGGAGGGTGTTTTGTTGATGGTGATTGTATCAGACAATTTTATTAAAATTATTTTACTTATTTGATTTTCGTTTCGTTTGTTAACTAGGAAGTTTACACTTTTCTACACTATTTCCTTTATATATGTATTTTTTTGGTTTGTTTTTAATCAAATGTGGATTCCAAGTATAATTTGGAATAATGCCCGAATGGAGTGAGTACGCTTATTCGTCTTTTGGCGTTGTCTTTTTTCTCTCTCACTCTCTCTCTCTTTCGTTTGATTTGGGTTCACATGTAATTTATTTTATTAAAGGCCACATGATGCTAAAAGAAACAATTTTAGACGACAATGCTTATTATAAGATTGCAGTGATTTTGGCCATAATGCCCACAAATGCATACAAATGCTGAGGATGATTTTCGTTGAAATTTCCACAAAAGAAAAACAGAAGATAGTAAAAATGTTGCAGTAATTGTAATAATGAGTCAAAAAAAAAAAAAAATAGAATGAAATTCCGAATAATACATATATCCCAATGCTCTAACATGTGTATATGTATAACATATTATATATTTGTATCTAGTCATTAAAAATCCATCCAAACCCGTTCATTTTATAGATCATAGATATTACACTGATATTGTGTACGAATATTACTTGTACCCCCCTGAATGTGTCCAAGTCACCGCTTTTGTCGACTATTTTGACGGTGACTTTTTGATAAAAACGTCGTTACTTTGCCTTATCCTTTAATAACACAGTACAACACATGATTTTGGGACTCAATTCTGAGAACTACACGTGAAAGTAGGCCCAAAAAGAAGAACTTCTGCATCATTCGTTTTGTCCTGTTACATGCCATAATAAGCCATAATAAGACATTATTAAGTATCGTATAGGGGAATTTGTCCCGTTTTAGGCTATTTTGTTATATTGTTATATGGTGGCGTATTATCATAAGTAATATTCCACGTAAATCATACGCCACGGAGTACAACAGTTTTATTGTAACTGCTGCAAAATAAACCCAGTTCAAAATCATTTGATGAATGAAAAAGTAAAACTGTTGCAGGAACACGTACAGATAAAAGAAATTAAGTTCTTAATTTTTTTTAAAATTTGTTTCAGCTAAATCGGACTTGTGGTTCTCGAGTTATGTCAAGCAATAGAGCCTAAAACGTGACAAATTCCCCTGTACGATACTTCCTAACTTTAAATCGATATTAATTTATTATGGCATGTGTCTTGACAAAACGAATGATGCCGAACTTCTTCTTTTTGGGGCTACTGTCACATGCGATTCTCAGAATTGAGTCCCAAATCAATGAGCTGAAAAATGTTGTACTGTGTTATTCAATAGTTCAATGATAATTACATGTTGTATGTCTAAAGCAGAGAATATTGCCAGGAGTACAATTTGTCAGTAGTACTGGTGACAAAAGCTCAGTGGAAGCGTCGTTGATAAGCAATCCGTAGGTGCCGGGTTCGATTTCTGATCGGGCACTGGCCTAATCAACATCGCTGAAAAAAATACTTTTCAAATACTTTCGAGTTCAACTACGCAAATATCCAGACCATCATTGCAAAAATAAATCAACAAAACCAGTTGGCGCCATCTTTGGAGGACTTTGGCTGTTAAAACTCACAACAACATCTAACACACCCTTGACACAAACCTTGTTATCTACAGAGAAACGAAACAGAGTTGCCAAAAATGATAGTTTGATATTGGGAATACATGCCCGATTGAGTGCCGATATATTGAAAAAAATCGGTATAAAGAATTGTCACCCCAGCTACTCCCTCCAGCTGTTACAACAACAAATCCAATAGTATAGTTTGACTATCGAATTTTCCTTCAGGACATAGATAGTTGCAGTTCGTAAATGGTCAAAAGCGGTCTATTTTCTAAAAATTAGATCATACGTGGACCACCTCTGCAAAAATAAGAACTATTGGAAAGATTTTTTTATTGTATGTGACTCTAAGGTCCCAGTCATTCAACCTAGTATCAGTTAAGTTTGCATTCCATAAAAATATTAATGTGGTTTAGATCTTTAAAAAAACAAGGACCACCTTACACTGGTATACATTTCGTATAAATAGTTACAGGATATACTTAAAAAAGGCTGATCCATTTTAGAGTAGGACTAAGTCCATGTGTTTCCAAGTTTTCTACTAATGGGTCAAATTTTAAACTAAACCTGCTTATGAATAAATGGCATGTACGTAGAAAATTTACTGAAAGTGTGTGGCTATCAACTAATACACAAATGGAGGATGTTAAAAATTTACATGCTTTTTTCGACTCAGAGTTTGGAGATATTTAACAGATTGTATACTTTATGGGGTCTCAGAAGAGTAGTTGTTACATAGAAATGGAAAAATTTACTTCACTAAATTTCTGACAATTGCTGAGTGTTATACTAAAAATTATTATTTTTTTTCTTTATGACTATCCATTAATCTAATTAGTTAACTAGAAATGAGTTACTACTTAATTTTTAAACGGCCCTCTTTTTCAATCATTTATGCCCAGCCCAGATTTAATACTATCATGGTTTGTTATTGAAACTTCAAGTCACGTGTGCCTGTTGTCGTTACTACGCATTTATTAATTGATACACTCAGATTCAGGTTTAAGTTACAATTACATTACATATATGAAACGTGGTATTACTTTTCAGATTATCAAAGTGTGACTAAATGCTGTAGTTTGTTTTTAAATTGTGGTCTAATATAAAAAATATGTTTTATTTATGGTTTTTTTTTATTGAATTCCACATTTTGTTTGCTTATTAAAACTGAAAGTAAATTTGTAGTTAAACATTTTTTAAAAGCTAGCGGAATACTATGTCAAGATTTAATTACATTGTTGCTTTTCTACATAGATTGTGTACCGTTTGGTATATATGTCAGTAGATAATTTCGATTTTAAGCATTGAATATAAGGCAAAAACTGAAATTTATTTTATATTTTTGTGATTTTTCATTATTTTTTCATAAGGTTTAACAATAAGTATTAACAGTAGTATTGAGACATGGAACCTGGTGAAATAGTTTGACCTAGACAGTAACTTCCAAAAAATCAAGACAATTTACATTTATTTAGCATTAGCATATTCGGGGGCCTAGATTGGCCACTACAGGCAGAGAGATATGAATGTCCTTTGCATTACGTCATAGCCCCATGGGAGTAGATCACTCCAATATACGAGATATAACAATTCTCTGTTTCAGATTAGAGATATATCACAAGGTATATGCGATATAAATGATATTTTGTATTAGCTTATAAGGGGACCTAGATTTGACACAACGGACCGAGAGGAATAAAAGTCTTTTGCATCACGTCATAGCCCCATGGGAGTAGGTTACTCTCATATATAAGATATATCAATCTGTTTCAGATCAGAGATATATCACAAAGTATATGCGATATAAATTATATTTATCATTAGCTAATTTTGGGGCCTATATTGGCCACTACAGGCAGAGAGGAATAAATGTCCTTTGCATCACGTCATAGCCCCATGAGTGTGTTTCACTCCCATATAAGATATATTAATTCTCTGTTTCAGATCAGAGATATATCATAAAGTATGAGCGATATAAATGATATTTAGTATTGGCGTATTCGGGGGCCTAGATTGGGCACTACGGAAAGAGAGGAATGAAAGTCGAAATCTATGTAACCCCTAAACACAAAAATCAAAGTAAAAAAAACTGAAAAAAAATTTTTTGTATAAAACCGTCATTGTAACTCAAAAATACTAATAAAGCAGTTCGATTCCTCGTGTCCGAATTAGGGTAAAACTGCTACTATTCTATAACAAAAAACATTTACACCGATATTCGCATTTCTATCTTTATCATAAACCTAAATTTCGCGATTTTACTCTGTGCAGTTTGGTCTGAGCGATGGTACCAGTTTTATCTCTTTTTCGGCATTTTTCTACCCTTATAGCGCTCAACTCCATAAAAAAAGATATGCGCCCCCATTTTCGCGTTTCTACCTTAAGCCATTTCGTCTGGGTGATAGCACCAGTTTTATCCTCATCCTTTATGGCCGTTTTACCCCTACTAGTACGAATGTCGAATAGCCTATAGCTCTCAGTGACAACGTATCTATTAACTGGTAAAGGAATCGGATGAGTAGCTTAGAAGATTACGCCCTTTATACAAACAAACAAACATCTCTTTGTAATATTAGTCTAGATTGATATTTGGCAGAACAGTTTTTCTACTTATTAGTTTATATTAATCCAATGAAGTATTGAAACGAATTTGGTACTAGAAATTTGATGCCCCACTAGTGAGTAATTACCAGGGCAACCGGAAATATGCAAATGCATGTTTTCTTTAGAACGAGATATTAACAAATAGGTAAGATATTTATATGTTTCATACTCTTACAAGTGTTTTGACACCTATTTGTTAGAGCATATTTTTGCATATTTTACCCATAAATTCATATTTTAGCATATTTAGATTTTAAGAGCATATTTAAAAATCATTTTCCACGCATATTTTATATTTTTTAGAGCATATTTAAAAAAAATATCCCATTTTAAGCATATTTCATATTTTTCACATAAATTTTTCGTTCCTACATCTTGTCATTTACAATAAATAAATAAAAGAAACATAAAAAAGTTTTTCAACAACCGTCGATTTCGATCCTGGACATAATGTCTAAAGCTAAAACGGCAAAAGCAGCAATACTAAGTAAGCAAACTGAACAATAGGGGCGTGGGTAATTGATCGCAGCTGAGCGTGATCAATTAGCCTTGATTAACGACAATAGATCCAGGTGGAATTGATGTAAAGTGGACTGTATTTGCGGATGGAAGAGTTGACTCTTCTCTAAAGCAGGAAATTTTGGCGGTTAGTTTTGTTGATAAAAATAGATAATTTCTCAAAGATAGTGGTTAATTATATGATTTGAGAAGAAATGCAAAAAGTTATGATTTATTCCATAGCAGTTTTATTGGGAGAAGCTAAGAGCTGAATGGTGACGAGACAAGTCCTTAAGGAACGTTTTTAAAATTGTAATAAATGTACTATTTAGACATGGAATATACTATAATGTAATTTTGTGGATTTAAAGAGAATATTTCATGGTATATGAAACATATTTTGCTATTATTTGGCATATTTTAAGCGCATAAAACATGATTTTTAGTGCATATTTTCAATTGCCCTAGTAATTACGTACATCTTTGTATAAATTAACTAGAGTACATGCATTTTTGGGGTGGACTTCTTAAAAAAATGTAAGGCAATTTTTCTATACCTACCTATAGTTTAAATGGTTTTATAAAAAACTATGACTAATTCCACAATTTGTAGATGGTTATTCTTAAAATTTAAATGTCAATCGCTATACAAAAAATAAAGATTTCTGGAAAAGTTCATATTTATGTTATGATTATACAAAGTAGACAGTAAATTTTTGACATTTCCCTTAACTTTAACACTATTTAACAGCGCTTCTTTCGAAAAAGCAGATATTACAGTTCCTTTTAAGATTTAATTAACACCAACCTATTCATACTGTTTAAGAGCTTTCGCAACATATGACATTTATTTACCCAACTCATTAGTATATGACTAAGTTTTGTATATCTTTAAAAGCACAGACAGAATTATGACAAATTTCTTTGAGCTAAATACCAAACGATGGCATTGAGGGCAGTTAAATATTAAACAACCATTTTGGTTGATTGTTTTTTTATTGTATTTCATTTTTTGTTTTTGTTTATTTGAGTCAGACTCAGTTCAATTCTTCTTTTTCTTAATCATCTGCCTTCGATGTTTTTCTTTTTCTTATTTTGTGGAATTTCATTTTCACCATCAGTTTGTATGCAAATGGAACTTGTGTTGTGTTGTTTTTATTTATCTTTTGGTGTCTTTCTCGTCCATCGAACAAAACATGTTTGTTTCTTAAGTCTTTTGTTTTCACTTATTCCATTCTTTTCCCTCCAAAATAAGGCGAGAAACTTTGAGTTTCTCAGTAATTAACAATTATTTAATAACTATAAAATTTAAATTTATTATATATTCAGTTGATTACTTTAAAAGTCACAAGTATAACCGGTTATTTTTTGGGGGTACAACACAAAATGTTGCGAACGAACGAACAAACACTTTTCTTGCTGTATTATACGAAATGAACATTTTTTGTTTCCATCTACTGCCTTCGCAGAGATATGCGAGGTTTTGTCGCCAAAACAGCTGCAAAAATTTAGCTTCTTTCTTTCAAAATGCACACCATAAAAATGTAGGGAGTAAAGCGAGTTTCTTGACGAGCTATCGGTTATTAAGTAATCACATACAACAAAAATTCAAGTTTAAAGCGAAATGAAAGTGAGGTATTTTTATTTTTTTTTTCTTTCAGTTTTGGGGACAACCCAGCCAATGCATAATTTGCAAAGGAAACCAACTGAATGCACATGCATTAACTTTAACACTGTGTGTGGATTTTTATTGTTTTATCTTTCACTCTGTTGCTAGCTATTTTGTTGTGCCTCATTCAATTAACTGAAGTAATCCACTGTAATGGGTCTGGCACACAGCTTCTTTAACGTTACCACTTTAGTTTTGTTCGCGTTTAACACCCGTTACCATTCAAGCTCTCTAATCAACTGAAGTAGCTTCATGTTAGTCAAGTTTGTTACCACAAACCAAAATGTAGAACTGAGATTTCTCTATTGTTGAATACAACACGAATACGGCGCAGAAACTCACCACTAGTCGTTCACTCACTCACTTACTCACTCCTTGCATGAATGATTGGCATGAAGAAGTGCTTCTTGTGTTAGTGGTTCAACTGGCCACGTTTCAAATTGGCCAACATAGACGGCTAAACATAGAGAGGGAGCACAAAAAAGGCAGAGGCAGAGAGAGAGAGAGAGAGAGAGAGAAAAAGCCATCGATGGTGTGATCACTAACCGTAAAAATATGCACCTCAATACTAGGCCCTGTTCACCACACGATCAGTGCTCTGTCTACAAAATCATGCAATAGTTCAATATTCACAGACATGAAAAAAAGCCATTTCAACGATTAACAGGTTTAAGGCGGCCGACTCATATGTAATAGCCAAAAGCGAAGCAGAGGAATAGTCATAAACCATAAGCAAGAGTTAGAGGTGAATAAGTGGAATAGAAAAACAGCTGAGTATATGTAATAAACTCTCGGAGTATAACCGGGTTTTAGACTGCAAACACAACTAAACCGCTCTCCCGGTATATATTTCAAAAACAAGCACGCGCTCTCTCTCTCTTTACTCCTCCTTCTACATTTCAAAAAGGCGCATAGTAAGTAACTCTAGGAAGGCGTTAGAATTTGAATAAAGATGTGGTTTTCGTTTGAAGCCGCCATCAATTTGTTTAAAAAGTTCATTAACTGTCGTTTACTGTTTGGTTTTCTGTAGGTATTTTGTTGCTGCCGCTGCTGCTGTTGTCGATTTCGTAGCCATACGTAATCGTTTAATTGCTGACATTACTGGCATTGATTGCCAACGATAGCCTGACTGCCTGCCTGCCTGCCTTCTTGTAAGAGTTTTGCATGACTCCGCGGACATTGTTGGGGAGCAAGATGATTGACAATCACTTTATCAATGGTCCGCGGCCGGACGGACGGACCGACCGATTGACGGGCAGTAAACACACAAATCAACAAACCGAAACTGGGTGTACGAGTATCGCACTTTAAAACGTTTTCTTTGTTTTCGTTTGGTCGTGATTGCCGCAGTCGTACTTTTTTCGCTGGTTTTCGGTTTGAAACCAGTCGCATATGAAAGTAAAAGTGATATAATGTTTAAATAATAAATGTTTGTGTTTTTTTGTTCGTTTCGTTGAATGTTGTACATTAAATAATTATTAAAAATACAAAACGTTATTGGTAAATTTGTTAGCGGTATTTTTCCAATAATGAAAAGCTATTAAATGTCATTTTACAGCTACACATCAATAATGTTTCGAAAGACACAAAAAATGTTTTTGTGTCATGTTATTTTTAAATTAAGAATTTTGTAATACCCCCATCAGAAATGCACACACTCACGCACACACACATTCAATGATGTCATTATTTGCTCCTGCCCACTTTGCAGATGTTTATCTTTAAAATTCTTTGAATTTTTTATGACTATTAAGTTGTTTTTTTTAATCATTGTTAACTGAGAGTTTGTTGCGAGCTATAAACAGAAGACTTAAGCTACAAACCTTTTTTTCTTGCATTCACTGCAAACTTTTGAATTTAACGCTTTTTGTGTTGTGGTTTTTCTATTGTTATGGACAAGAGTATTGTGCTCTTAAAAATAGTATATTGAGTTCTAAGGAAATGGTGATATAACATTCGGTTGTTTTGGGAATTTTAATAATTTTCAAATGTTGGCCAAATGAGGTAACAAAGTAATTAAGACAGTAATGATAAAATGTACACTGGCTTGAACTTAATCATCAACTTTTAAAGTGTATGGTTCCCAGCACCCTATTTCCGAAAATCAAATATAGGATTAGTTTAAAAATCTTAGTCAAAGGGCCAAGTCAACTGGATTGAAAATCGTAGAACGGACTTGCGATGACATATCAAGAGAATATAATTTTAAATTTTTTTGATTAAGTTTTTATAATTTTTTTGTTTGCAACAGTTAACTTTTCAATGGCTGGTCGTATTATGATGGTTACAATGCAAGGCTACCGTGCAGATTATTGTAGGCTTCCATCTTAAGCACTGATGTGAGTAGTGGACTTTTGCCTAAGGAAAGATTCTAAAAACTTAAACGTTAGAAATTTTCAAATTTTCATTCAATGAGTATAAAAACAGAGGATTTACTGAATGCTCTCCCATACCCTATTTTTAAAATTTTAATGGGCGGTGTGGGCGTGGCAAAACTTTTCTTAAAGCTAGAGAGATACCCAGATAGTGCACGACAGCACGAATATGAATATGCAGACAACATTTTAATTGTTGACCCAATTAGTGAAGTGGGCGTGGCAAAACTTTTTTTTAGAGATAAAGAGATAAAATTTGATACCCAGATGGGCGTAGTGGGCGTGACAAAACTGTATTTTAGTCCTAGAGAGATAAAATTTGATACAAGGATAGTATTCCACAACACGAATATGAATATGCAGACGAAATTTTAATTGTTGATGCAATTGGCAAATTGGGCGTGACAAAACTTTTTTTAGAGCTTAGGAGATACAATTTGATACCCAGATAGTGCTCGACAACACGAATATGAATATGCAGACGAAATTTTAGTTGTTGGCCCAATTGCCGGAGTGGGCGTGACCAAAGAGCTAAAGAGATTAAACAGTACGAAATTTTAATTTTCGACGCAAAACTGTATTTTAGTCCTAGAGAGATAAAATTTGAGACACAGATAGTATTCGACAACGCGAATATTAATATGAAAACGAAATTTAAAATTTGGATCAGTGGGCCTAGTATGCTTGAAAAAACTGTATTTTAGTCCTAGAGAGATACAATTTGGTACACAGATATTACTCAAGAGCACGAATATGAATATGTGGACGACTTTTTAATTTTGGATCAGTGGGCGGAGGGAGCGTGAAAAAACTGTATTTTAGCTCTAGAGAGATAAAATTTGCTACACAGATAGTACTCAAAATCGCAAACATGAATATACAGACGAAATTTAAATTTTTAAACAGTGGGTGGAGAAGGTGTGGCTAAAACTGTATTTTAGTCCTAGAGAGATAAAATTTGACACCCAGATAATACACGGCAATACTAATATGAATATGCAGACAAATTTTAATTTTGGACCATTGGGCGGAGGGGGCGTGACCAAACTGTAATTTAGACCCATGGAGATATAATTTGGTACACAGATAGTACTCGGCACTTCAATTCAATCAGTGACCGAAATGCGCGTGGCAAAACTCTATTTTTGCCCTAGCGCGATAATCTATCTATATATATAAATGGCTTAGGTGACTGACTGATCATTCCCCAGGCCAAACGGCTAAAGCTAGAATCTTGAAATTTGGAATGTAGGTTCCTTTTATGTCGTAGAAGCGGACTAAGAAGGGATTATTGGAAATTGGGACTGCAAGGGGGTAAAATAGGCGTGGTGCGGTCCCATACAACTCGAAACATTAAATGTCTGTATCTCTTGAACCAATATAGGTACGAAGAAGAGATCTGTTACATATATTGGCCGTTTGTGGATAGAGGGCGATGCCACACCCCTTTTTAAAAATAAATTTATCGGCCAAACAAATGCAACGACTGCAAGGAAATTTTACCAGTGGGTCTGTCCGTAGATCCTCTCTCTATCATAGACTTTATGAAAAAATAATTAGACAAAGGGGCGTGGCACCGCCCACAGAAACCGAAATTTGAATTGGTCATATCTCACGACCCATTGGGGTTATAAAGACGAGATTTGCTACACATGTTAGTGGTACATCGGGAATAGTGTCTTCTCGGGAAATGGGCGGTGCCTCACCCTTTTTGAATAAATTATTATATCGGCCAACTAAATGGACCGATTGCAGTGAAATACACTGTGTAGTATTAGTATTAGTATAGGATATAATAAAACATAATTACAAAAAGGGCGTGGCATCGCCCACACAAACCGAAATTTCTATCGGTCATATCTCACGAGCCATTAGAGACATGAAGATGAGATTTGCTACTGGTACATGGAGGATCTAGCTGGGAAATGGAAGGTGCCACGCCCCTTTTGAAAAAATCGTTATATCGTCATAAAATTTCTATCAAACAAAAAAACTGGTACTATCGCTCGGACCCAGCGGCTATAGGCAGAATCGCGAAAATAGGGGAGAATGTTTATTTTTATTAAATTCGTACTTTAATACACAAAAATTAGTGATGGCGTTACTGGATCGGAAAACTAAAGCTAAATAATAACTAATTTAAAATGTTTTCATTTTTACTGTATTGCTTTTTACCTCAAGAAGATTTATTGTAAGAAGGGAAACCTATTATTTGATATACAGATAATATTCGATACCACAATGTACAAATGATTTTATCAAAAAGTACATTTATTGTACCAAAAAATAAAATTTTTTGTATCACACAATACATTTATTGTACTAAAAAGTACAATTTATTGTTTCAAAAAGTGCTTTTGTTGTATCAAAAATCACATTTAGTGTACTAAAAAGTATAATTTATTTTATCGAATAGTACTTTTATTGCACACAAACGAACAATTCATTATGATACAGAGTACCTTTATTGTACCAAAAAGTACTTTAAATGTACCAAATAGTACCTTGATTGTTCCAAAAATTATTTTTACTGTATCAAAAAGTACTTTTATAGTACTTTTTTATCAAAAAGTACTGTTGTTAAAGTAAAGAATACGGACTAGAAGACACATTTTTCTTGACATATGTTGCTGATACTTTTGACAACATGTTTTTCAGAGTTGCGTCAGTAAACTTTAAGGACTATTCATTTATTTTGTAATCCAAAAGCCGATATGGCCAAACTGCGTCAGTTTTTTTTATCATAAATTTTGACAAAACAACGTCATTTACACGATGCTGACACATCTTAAAGGGAAATACCGAGAATGATGTGAATAGTGTAAATGAGCCTTTATAGTACTCAACAATGCAGACATGAATATACCGGCAAAATATTTATTTTCGGCCGGCCGGAATGTAAAGGTGAACATATTATTTACCATCTCTGGGCAGAAGGGAAAGTGAGAAAAATGTTTTTAGAACTATATAAGTTAATATTTGTTTACAGATAGTACTTGGCTCTATACATATGAATTTGCAGACGGATGTTTTGATATCGGTTAGTGAGACGTGGTTAGTTTGATCAGGTTAAGGAGTAACTTGGGGTAATGAATTTATTTACAGAGCGTACAAGAACGACGCTTAAGCTTAGCCCTTTAAGTAGACGTGACAAACATATTATAAGTAATCGTCAAGTAAACAATAGTACCAACTTAATATCATCTACTTGTTCTCGCGTATCAAAGGCAACGAAAAAAGTGCAATGGTAAACATTATTTTAGAAAAAAATCCATACGTTAATATTTTTCATATTTTCAAAGTTTGCAAACCCTATCCGCCAACAAATTTTTGATTGAAATCTCATTTGATATTTTGCACATCGTGTTGTCGGCATCTTATATAAGTAACGTATAATGATCACACACACACACACACAAGCACAACAGTGATTCTTTACCATCGAAAATAAACAAAAATTTTTCGTCTACCATAATTTCAGTTTTAATTATTTATTCATTGTTCTCGTTTACAATCTGAGCCCATGAAAGATACCACAAATTGTTAGTTTTCATGGTTGTGGGTTTCTAGGCGAAAATACAATGCAACTTATTCATCAAAGCCAACAACGATATTGTGTTGAAATGCTGCCAAAAACGAAAACAAAAACAAACGTTCTTCAAAAGTTTCAAAATGTTATAATGCGAGTGCAACCACAATTTATTTTCATTTCAAACACAATAGAAATGACAACGAAAAGGTTTGGTTACGTTCGCAGTGACACAAGCATTTTCATTTATAAGTAATATGGGCGATTTTTTGCGTTCGTTTGTTTTCTTTTTTCAATAGTTTTTCACATCTTTGCCTTGTAACTTTCTTCTCGTGTTATGGTGTATAGTAATAAAGAAATTGTTGATAAAAGTGAAATTTTAGTATTAACAAAAAACTTCCTCTTACCGAGACTTGGGCGCTCTTTACCCACTCACTCACTCGTTCAGTCATTCATTGTAACAATAATTTGTATGTTTTTTGCCATTACGTCTGCCCAGATATCTATGTACGTATGTAGACAGATGGAAATTATGAACATTTTCAAATATTGTGCTATTAACATTTGTTAACACTCTGCGGCAAAATGTTAACCAGAAATGTCAATGACAGCATAGACGGGAAATGAAACGTTATCAAATGTTGAACTATTGTCAAACCAACCGCACTTGAAGAGAGGCATAGCTTGGGAGTAAACTAACAAAGATATTATCACAATTCAACTTGAATGTTATAATTAAATTAGAAGACAATTTCTATTTTCGCAAACTAAAACAAAAACGCGTAAAACGCGTTTGTGTCTTAAGTCTTTTGTTTAGGAGTTTTTTTTTTGCCATTGTCACTGCATTGGCTTGGCTAAAACATCAATTTCATTTAAAACTTGCGCTAAAAATTAACACAAATCTCCGTATGCATGATTTTGACAAGACAAACAAGTTATGAACAAATTCTAACCGGCTAAAACTACACACACACACACACACATACGACATAACTTAAGCAAACACCGTCACTGGCTGCATGCAATAAGCTTACAATTCCATTATACTATTCTAACAAACCATTCTTGTGAGGCAAAAACAACAACAGCAAAAAAGTAGTCTACCTTCAAATATAGTTGACATTCTTGTTGTTTTGTCTTAGCCAAAACATCTATTAGCACATTTGGGTACGGGTACGAATACGAATACAAGTAGTGTTAGAACAATATTGTAAATGAATTCGAATAAAAAACAAAATCGCAACATTTTTATTGTCTACTACAGTTTGCTGGATTCTAATGTAAGTATGTAACGTACGTCCGTCTGCTAGCCGTCCTTCCCTCTCATTGTCTGTGCCAAAGTTTGTGCAGTGTACAAAGTGCCAACAGGAATTTGTAATTGCCGCCAAAGTCTTTGTTTTGGCTTTATGAGTTTGTTCTTTGGTTTTTCACTGAGTCTCGATCGAAACTAGTTTTTGTTGATGTTGCCGTAAGCCTACTTTTGTAAACGTTTAAGGAATTTTTATAATTTTCGACAGATGTTGGAGTAATTCTTTAAGGAATTCATTGCGAATTAGTCAACTGAAAATTTACGTTTAAGTTTTTGTTGAAATTTTTGACGAATGAGTAATTTTATGGAACGCGTTTATAGGACAGAGGCAAAACGGGAATGTAAGAAAATCTTTCAAGCAATAAATTGTTGGAGTAGAAGAGTTGAAATGATACGAAGGGGTAAGAGAGTTGCATTATGTTGTTTTAGTTTGTTTCGACGTAATATATTTGTCATTCAAGTTAAAACGTCGAGAAATACTTTTTTGGAATAAGAAACAATATGTACCAACCGACTTGTCTATTAATGAGTACATATATCTACTCTATCATGGCAAAAGTTAATATGTCCAATTTTCATAAACTTACAGGAAGCCGATAATTTGTTTTGAAATGGGCATATCCGCGTTTCCACTCGTTTTATCTGATCACAATTTTTTTTTTAATTTGCAGCAGCAACAGAAATTAAACTATCAGTAGAATATAGTTCCAAGTGCTTCGGTCTTTTGTGCTCCTTAGATAGTTCGTCACACCTAGTGTAGCTAAAAGCGCTTTCACATGGTCAATTCAACGAAGTTTTGGTTGCACCCTCCTGCGCCGACCATCGATTTTATTGACGAAAACCTTTCGAGCTGGAACATTTTCATTCATTCATACACCGTGTCCAAGCGAGCTCATTCGGTCTATTTCAACGCGCATGACGATATCGTTGTACAGCTCATACAGCTCGCAGTTCATTCGACGACGACAATCGCCCTTAACGATGATGGGTCCAAATATTTTACGAAGTGTTTTAGAGTTGGTAGAGTTGGATATTCTTTCTTCGAGAGAGCGATTTATCATTAAATCGCTTGTTAGTACATAGTAGCATCGGTTTGAGCGATTAATACTCGTCTTTTGATTTCCAGGCCGACATTATTATTTTTGTTTTGTTTATGGCGGAACCGAGATAGACAAAATCATCTACCACTTCAAAGTTATAGTTGTCAACATTCACGTAGCGTCCCAGACGAGTGGACTCTTTTTCCGTTGAAACAAATAACTTGGTTTTGTCCTCATTTATCACCTGACCCACTTTAGCCGACTGTTTTCAGTGGTCGAGAAAGCCGCAGTAACATCCCGATAACCACGGCCAATGATATCTGTATCATCAGAATACGCGAGGCTTTTGTTAAAGATGGTGCCAGACGTGGTTACTGCTGCCTTCCGTATGATCATCTACATTACGATGTTATAAAGATCGCATGACAGTTTATCGCCTTGTCTGAAGCCTCGCTTGGTAGAAAATGACTCTGTTAGATTTGTGCCTATTTCCACTGAAGATTGTGTCAGTCAGTGTTATCCCGCAAAATCGTATCAGCTTCGCGATGACACCAAACTCAGCCATAGCATCTAACAATTTCTGTCGCATCGGACTGTCGAATGCAGCTTTGCAGTCGATGACCAGATGGTAGGTGTCGATCTGCATTTCTCGGGCCTTCACAAGGATTTGTCTTAGTATGAATATCTGGTCGAACGTGGATTTACCAGGTCTGAAGCCACACTGATAAGATCCAATCAGAATTCTGGCGAACCTAATTGTCGTGATTGCCTGATAGTCTTTCACATAACACACTAGACAGAACCTTGTATGCGATGGGCAAAAGGTTAATCCCGCGATAGTTAGAACACACACTTTGATCGCCTTCTTTAAGCACAGGACATAGAAAACTCAGATTTCAATCATCGGGCATGTATTCCTTGAGCCAAATCGTAATTATGAGCTAATGCATTCATGTTGCCAGCTCATCGCCACCGGCAGCTCTGTCGACAGTTTCTCGGCTATCGCAGCTTTGTTGTTTTTAAGCCGTGCAATTGCCGTGCTGATCTTGTTTTAGCCCGGTGGTGGACAGTCTACTCGTCGATGATTGGTGTGATTTCGTCACTTATGCTGCCTTCGGGAACAAGTAGAGATCGAAAGTGTTCCCTCCATATTTGCCGTACACTCTGAATGTCCGTGACCAGATTTCCATCTCTGTCCTTTCAGGTGGGGATTCCTGTTCCAAAACCTTTGCTTTTAACCTTTTGGTAGAACTTTCGGGCCCCACCTCTATCCCTGTAATTTTCGATATCCTGGCTCTCTCTTTTCATTCACAGAAGCTTTTTCCGCCTGAACAGGCGTTTTATCTCCCTTCTCTTCTCATTATAACGCTCCGTCACCGCACGCGTCACCATTGGCTGCAGTTTTGCCTTGTGTACTTCATCCATATCCTCAGACATTTTGCGACATTCATCATCGTATCAGGGCTTGTCTGAGCGTGGTTTTTCATAACCCAGTCTGGTCGTTGCGGCAGTGGTCATGGAATTCGCAAAATGCTAGGGGGTTTGTTTGGAGTAATTGAGAGAGTTTGTTGGAGTAGGCATTTGCTATCTTGGTGGTAAGCAGCATTGTGATGTCTTGCTTCCTTTGCGTTTGGTTACGAGTGTTTTTAGCACTACTTAATCGTGTGCGTACCTTGGCTGCAACTAGGTGGTGATCTGATCGCAAATAAATGTCAAAATTTATTCCAATATGTTTATCTAATTTCATATCTCTAGGGCTACAAAACATTTTTTGTAAAAATTAAAGAAATGTGTAGCCATACAAGTAATACAACTACGTAGCCACACAAATATACACAAAAACTTTCCTTAAAATCGATCGTCCTTAAAAAGTGACAGTTAAACATAACATAAAAACTACAGATTACAGCCCCACCTATCTAGTCCAATTGTGAATCGGAGACTTGTAACAGGTCTTCGTTTTAAAGGTCACCTTTTTGTCGATCTTTTTTGTCCTTCGGTACCACCATGTGTATCGATTTCTAACGCAGGCCTGCTGCAAGGCCTCCACAATAAAAACGGCAGATTACAGCGCCACCTAGCTAGTCCAATTGGTAATCGGAGACCTATAGTATCTCTTTGTTCTGAAAGTCACATTTTTGTCCATCTTCCTTGTCCTTCAATACAACCATGTGTATCGATTTCTAATGCAGGCCTGCTGCAAGGCCTCCACAATATATATAACCGCTGACTACAAGCCTTATAATACCCATTTGATCATATGTTTTTTTGCTCTACTAATATTAAAATACATGTCATTTTTCTAAAAGCACAAAATTTTTCCTCTTTCAGTGTTTGTCACACAAAAACTAAACGATGCAACAACATCATCGGCCTCTGTCCAAATTTTAACTTTTCACTAGTTTATTGATACAATTTCCAAACACAGCAAATGTACATTGAAGTCTACCTAATTAGTATAACTCGTTTTAATATTTTATTTTATATGTATAACATAATGCATTTCCCCATCCCAATTAAGTCATCAACAATTTTCCAAGCTAATGACATTAAGTTTGTTAAAAAAATTAAGCAAAATTTAGCGGTTGAAAGACTTGAAAGTCCGTTATATTAATGTCGGGTTTTATTTTACTCATTTGCCACATCTTCCCACATTATTCATTTTGTTACTATGTTTTTCATCAACTTAAATCAAACTTTAGTTTTTGTTTCAATCTGAAAAGTTCACCAACTTAACATGTTACTATGTCAAGTTCATTTGTGTTTATCATTATATGATCACCAAGTAATAAATTGAATGAAACAGATATTGGTTTGCTTTATTGTATTGTATTAACTATGTATAATCGTTTTACATTCAGTGACAATCGCAACGCCTTTAAATTCCCTTTCCATACAACAGACAAAAGCAACGAAACACCGAAACGAAGGCAGTGAATGAAGAAAAAATCATTTAGTTTAATAATAATCTTAGTACTTTGAAGAAAACAAGTCAAATTTTTTGATTTATTGATATCATTCAAATAGTTGGGTTACTATGTACGAGAAATACTGACACAAATGCGACTTTGTTTCCACAATACTTTGGGCACTGTATGCAAACACATTTCAGAAATGCCAAAAAGACATAAATCTTCCATAAAAAAACAATAACAGCAACAGCAACAACAAGAATATAAAACTTAAAATAAACACAAACACACATATACAACAATATATTCAAGGCCACTGCAAAAGCGTCCGCTGTGCTTCTCTTCTTTTTCCATTGAGCGAAATGATGAGTCTCGTTTTCTTCTTCGATACAACATCTATGAATAATAAACATTTCTATATGTAGTATATTATGTTAGTATGCACTTGGTATATGTGTATAGCCATGTATGCTTATAGAAACAGTGTTGGTTAAATGTAGTGCCTTTGGCAAATATTTGTTTGCCAAAATATAAGTTGGTACACGCCCATTTACATACAAACAACAAGATGGAAGTAGTTTGGGTAGAGGATTAAAAATTGCATTGGCATATGTCACTTTGTACTTGTACATTGAGAAATTGTTAGTAGAAGAAGTTTGTCGTGTAAGATTTTGAAATAAATATATAAAAAATCTATAAATCACATAATTTGGACTTTAAGTCCCTATACCATGTAATTATACGTGTATTAAATTTTATTTAAATCTTTTAATTTGTTATTCCAATTATTTTCGAATGCTAATTATTTGTTTCAATAAATTTTATTATTATAAAAAAATAGAAAAAGTAATTTAGATAAAATAATAAAACAGTTTATCGTTACATATATCATTAAATCGGCAATTAATCCCAAAAATGGTCTCAATACCCAAATATGAACTTTATGGTGTAGCACACGTAACCACACGGGTAAAATCCCTACCCTCATTATCAGGGTCAATGTTCGACAATTTTTAGGACTTACCTTTCAGAATTAACAAACCTGAAAGGGTCATAATTGGTGTATACTCTTCTTCTTTAATGGCAGCAATAACAGAAATTAATCTGTCAGTAGCCGCACGTAGAAAAATATTCCAAGCGCTTCGGTCTTTTACGCTCCGTAGATAGTTCGTCACACTAAGCTTCGATAAAAGTTTTTTCACCTGAACCATCCATCGAAGTTTTGATCGTGCTCCTCCTGCGCCGCCCATCGAGTTTATTTGCCGAAGTCTTTTCGAGCCGGAATATTTTCGTCCATTCGTTCAACGTGTCCAAGCCAGTGTATTCGGTCTATTTGAACGTCGATGTGATTGTACAGCTCATGATTCATTCGACGACGCACAGTGAGGTATGGGACCCCCAAAACGGAGATTAATTAAAAAATGAAAATTGCGGTTTCCAATTAAAGTTTTGTACTCAATAATTGTACACAGGATACTGATTTAATAGATACTAGAATCAATTACATTTGTTGTTTACTTAAAGTTCTATGCTCTCTCAAACTTCGGAAATTTTTTCGACTTTTCTACGTGTTAGCGAAAAGTGAAATATTAATATTTTGGAGTGAAACTTTTTGCCTTTTAGTCATTTAAAAACTTATTTATTGTTATGGATCATTCAACGTCAGCTATTGAAGAACAGGAATAACAATTAGTTGTGTACAATAAGTATGTATAATTTTTTTTAATTATTTTTTAAAAAATGGTCTAAATTTAAGGTATTTTTGAAATGTATGTAGATTTTTAAAATGGTTCCGGGTAAAACCCTGTTGAAAAATTAACATAATTGTAAAATCTAACATCTGTACTTACAAAATCAAAAAAAACATTTTGCGAGTTTTTGCACCAATTTGTTTTATTAAATAAATTGTAATGTTAGACACTCCTGCGAAAACGGTGGAAAATTCGTTTGGTTTAATTTGGCCTCATTTTCTTCGGTTATGCTGTATTGCAATTTGTTGCTGAGCATTAATTTTTAATTATACCCTACATAAGGCAATATATGCTGATTTGCCTTGATAATATTCAAATTGAAAATATGGTTAAATGACGTTATTTCGCAACAACTCTAGATTTTATAGCCGATACAGCAATTTTTTTCAAAACGTTAAAATATCAACATATTCGGGAAAATTAGTTCAGAACTGATTAATTACAAGCACTAAAACTTGTTGTTCATGCAAACTTCAGAAAAATACCTTCTAACTAGTACAAGTTTCTTTTATAAAATGTGATTCATTTCAAAGTTTGTTTTTTACATGGTATTATTTACAAAACACGAGCGACTGATTGCGAATTGTTATTTGACCGGTATTTAATATTGTTTGACATTTTGTCTTGAAGTAACAAAAATGGAAACGCACCTCCAAAAACTAAATTTTTTTAAATATGTTTTCGAGCTCTTCGCTCAACAAGTAGAGCACTATTGTTAATATCACTCTCAAATTTTAGCCTCAGTGTATGTTATTGGATAATACGTAACCAAAAATACCACTTCCATCCTATAGAGAGGAGAATGTTGCGCCTGTAGCGGAGACCGTTAGTAAAGATACCGACCAGTCAATTACACACCGTGAGCATTCTGTGCAAGCTTTGCATTAGATATGCAACAACTTGGAATGACGCTGTAATG
This sequence comes from Muscina levida, assembly GCA_964034835.1. NCBI lineage: Eukaryota > Metazoa > Arthropoda > Insecta > Diptera > Muscidae > Muscina > Muscina levida. The sequence goes on from OZ035880.1 coordinate 3,009,668, forward strand.
ATAAATTCCTATTTATCCTATTTATCCAATTCCTTGTATATAAGTGTGTACATAAGCATTTATATATATTTTAAACATTTAAAACAAATTTCAAAAAGATCGGATACAAACCGTAGCTTTTATAAAGGTTTGATTCTACTCCAGTATATATACATATAAGTATATATCTGGGGACTATATGTATATATGGACCGATTTCTTAAAAACTTTAAACCAATCGATCTTATAGCAAAAGGATCATCTGTGCCAAATTTGGCTAAGATCGGACACTTCCTTGAATTAATCTCCGTTTTGGATGTTCAATACCCCACTGTGCGACGGTACTCGCCATTAACGATGATGGGTCCAAATATTTTTCGAAGCATTTCTCCCTCAAAAATTCCTAGAATAGAATGATTCGCCTGCGTCATTAACTATGATTCTGCTCTGTAGAGCAAGACAGGCAGGATCAGTATATTTGTGCGTTGAAACAAACAAATTGGTTTTGTCCTCATTAATTACGAGACCCACTTCTGCCGACTACTTCTCAATGCTCGAAAATTAAATTATATTTTTTCAAAGGTTTTTAATTTTCTATTTAAAAAATTAATTAGTGTTGTGGAAATTAGACGTATTTGAGTTCACTCTAAAATCTTAAATCTCTTTAAATATTTTTATTTGAAATCGGTCTTAATTGAATACGGCCAGTGTCACAGAAACTTATATGTAAATATTTGTACGCAATTGTTGGTAATCTCGAATAATACAAAAGATGTGTTTCCAATCAAATCCTTACCAAAATCACTGTTAATTGATATGGATAGCAAACGATTTCCTATCATTTTTTTTATAAAATAAATGAATAAGCTTGTTTAACTGTCATTAAATTAAAAAATATATGATTTTTAAAAGCCTAAAATTTAAACTTTGTTGGTCCTGATATTGCCATAGTCGAGTTAGCCTTACACTCGTTTTGTAGTGTATATAAATTCTTTTCCATAAAAACAACATCAGTCATATAGAAAACCTCTACAATCATAGCAAAAGTATTTAGATAGAGAAACACTTCTGTGGCTCATTATTTCAAATACAAAAAACCTTCCAAAAAAACGGTTACAAATTACTTACTTCCTGATTATTTGTTAAGATTTGAAATATTTTAAAACGTTATTTTTTCTAAAAACAAATAACATCTTTGATTCTTGGCACATACGATGAGACTGCGTTTAGATACGTGTTGTGTTGTTATTTTTTTCTCAATTCCATTAGACAACACAACAACCACTAAAGTGCAAACACGTTCAATTCATCACATCAGACTCGATTTGTTGTCTGTGAGTCATGTCACTTGCCATTTATTATCAATGAAATTTGTATTCACTTGAATTGTTAACATTTAAACGAGAAATATTTAAACATTTATGTACACATACACACATGTACGATTGAAATCACATTTACTATCGAATAGATTTGTTTTTGTCAAAGGGATTTCCACAATGACACTTGTAGATACGTAATAATTTCGTTTGCTTGTAAATATCAGTTTAGACTTGATATTTATTTTTAGAAGCTTGACGAATATTTAGTAGAAGGCATAAATTACCGTAATGACAATTTAATGTGACTTTGCTCTGTAACATTTAAGGTTAATAGTTGTGTTTTTGACTCATTGGAATTTAGTAGATTGTGAAGGAGAAATAAAAAACTTTAAATGTTATAGGTATTTTTTTTTTCGTGAAAATACCTGTTACTACTACTTCCTATTGCTGCTACACGTTAATACCGGCAGAGGTTTTTGCTCAATGGTACTCGTATTGCTTTAGAGTTTACATATCATCATCATATTTGCAATTGCAACTTGTTGGCAATAGATGTATGTGTGTGGATATGGGTGCATGTGTGAGTACGGCTGTTGTAATGCCAAAAACTTTGGTGATGAATGTTATCGACATGTCCATGGCCACCAGTATTTGAGTTGTTGTAACTCTTCTGTTCATTTACTCACACATTTAACATGACTAAAACTGGTGCATGCTATGTATTGATTTGGGTGTGTTGTTAAAGTCTACCGCAGCTTAATACATGTTAATATGTTTATATATTGATTTCGAAATGTAGGTATTTTCTTCATAATGGGTGTGCTATGCCTAGATATAATCTTAGGCTCATTTACTCTACTGACATCTTTGCCAGTATTTTCCTTTAAAATGTGTCAGCATCTTGTAATTGAGGCTGTTTTGTCAGATTTCACTGACAAGCTTTTGTCAAACAAAGTCTTGTAAAAAAATTTTTATGAAAAAACTGATGGAATGTAAACAGTCTTCAAAATTAACCGGAAAAGTACATTTGTATGGGAGGTACCAGAAAGGGCGTATCTAGAGTTCCAAATTTTTATTCAAAACTTTATCCTGTTATACTTTTACTAAATACAGGATTTGGGCACGAGCGCTTTTGGTGTATTGATATTATTACTGCATCTCTAAAGTAGGCGGAATGGTACATTTGTATGGTAGGTACCAAAAGGGGAGTCGTTAGACTTAAACATTTTTTTCTCCAAAACTTTATCCTCTTATAGCTTAACAAAATAAAGAAACAAACAAAATGTAGCCCATTTGCAATACCGTAAATAGTTTTGGGGAAATATTAACTCGTGAAAAATTTCAAAACATTTGGTTGCGTTTTTCGAAAGTTATCGTCTGTACCAGCCGGACAGGTAGACAGAGTCATGAATCGAATTTGGTTCAAAGAAACCTAGGGTCTAAAGTGACTACTTCTGTGTGCTACACTTTTGGATCGTATCAAATGATATATACCCTCCTACCCGAAGGGTGAGGGTATAAAAAATCAAAAAGTTAAGATAAAGTAATTTTAGTTTGTGCTTTTTGCTACAACAGTGGAAGTTTTTTTTGATACAATAAAATAATTTTTTGCAACATTAAAGTACTTTTTGGTACAATAAGATTACTTTTTGGTACAATCGAAGTACTTTTTAAGACAATGAAAGTACATTCTGGTACTTTTTGGTACAATATAAGAACTTTTTAATACAAAAACTGTATTAATTACTTTTTGGTACAATAAAATAAGTTATGGTACAACGCATTGTACTTTTTGTTACATTGAAAGTACTTTATGGGTATAATAATTTGTACTTTTTGATACAATACAAATACTTTTTGGTACAAGAACTACGAATAGCAACTTCGCTATAGTATAGTGCATCTCGTAAGCTTTTTCTAACTCAATAGTAAGCATATAGTGATTTCATTAACTTCCAAACTTACTTTTCATCATCACTGTATGTGTGCGTATGTGTGTTTGTGTGAGTGTTATTAGAGGTTTCCTCATTGAACCATGAAATTTACATTCACAACCACAATTTTTCAAATATTGCCTCAATTAACACTTTTTTTCTTCTTCACTAAATACCGAAAAAAATCCTATGTGTACGAGTGTGTGAGTAAGAGTGTTTCCGATCGTTAATTTTCGATTTTGATGGCATCTTCATCTTTTGGCATTTTATTTTTGTCGATTACGTTCGATTTGTGTAACATCTTCGCAAGTATATTTGTAATCATCTTAAATGTTATCGTTGTTGGTGTTGTTATGACTTACGAAATTAAACAAATCCACTGTGTTTTGTGCTTTGTTTTGTTGACTGGTATCATTTGTTATGTTTTTTTTTTCATTATTTACAGTTTTCTTTTAACAATTTGTCGAAGTTTTAATTACATGTCATACATTAGCAAGTACATACAAACATACATACATACATTCAAATGTGTGTGCAAATGCAATTGTATGTGCATGTGATGCTTTACGTTTTGTATGCAACTGTCTTTGTATGTATATTTATATTTGTCTGTCACTTCCAACTTTCAATTTTTATTATGTTTTGCTGTTTGTTTTTCTTTGCGAGTAAGTGCGAGCCGGTGTGTGAGTTTGTTGACATTTGTGTCCGTCTTACATGACGTACATACATATTCACATATTGTATGGATCTCTTTGCGTCTGTGTTGAAAGATGAGATATTACGGAAAAGTGATATGTTTATTAAACGTTTTTGCTGTTGTTATTTGTGGCAATAAAAACGAAAGTTTAGGAAGTGGAAATGATACAGTGCTGCTGCTCCTCTCCATACAAGCCCAGATGCTGCTGTCGTTGTTACATTTGCTAAAATGTAGATACGTTTATACACACATGAACGTCAGTTGTAGACACTTCTCTAAAGATGGTTACATTATCAATTGATCATTTGTCTATAAGTACGTATTTGTCAGCTTCTTTATTTCTATAGGCAAACAACAATTAAATTTGTTTCTAATAATGACTTCTGTTGATAATGATTGAATGATTGAAGAGTAATCTATTTTTTTTGTGTAAATATCTTTGTGCAAGTACTATAAAAATATAAAATATTTGGCAAATAAACAAATATTAACGACGTAAAGAAACAACTTTACGTTGATACTAAAATAAAGTGAAAAGGTCGGTAATTTGATAAATTGCTTATAAAAAAGTAAAATATCGTAATAATGACAAAAATAAATTGATCAACAAAGGCCACACGAGTTCAATTATGAAACGTAAAATTGTATGAATGTCAAAAACTTTATCTCATTTCTTGTTAATTTGTTGATAATTTGTATAACAAATTGCAGTATCGGATTGATTTATCGTGCTCAAGATAACCGCTACAACGCATCACACCTGCCCTTAATAAATCTAACAAAATTTAAAACACATACATACATAACTAGATTGCTCTGCACTAGTATATCAACTTTGCTATATCACACCCATTATGTGGAATTCCATTAAGATACGCATCTCTAACAACACACAAGTTACAAAATTACTTAAAGGCAAAACAAATCTTTTGGTTGAAGGTGTGAAGGTGTCAGTGTGTGAGCGAATAGCCACCATAAGAGTCAAAACAAAGTTTGTCCACATAACACTTATATGTACCCATGCTCCGACAGAAGAGAGAAGCGATGAGGACAAATGTGAGTTCTACGATAGCCTAGACAATGTATATAACCGTAGCCCGAGCTCGGTCACCAAAATTATACTAGGCGATTTTAATGCTAAAATAGGCAGGAAGACCTCATTTGTGCCTAACATCGGAAAATTCAGTCTGTACACTGAAACGTCGAACAATGGCATCAAACTGATTGATTTCTCTGCGGCAAGAAATATGGTAGTTAGCCGCCTCCATATAACGGACTGCGAGAAGCGTACTTAAATAATCAAAGCCGTCACAAGAAGATGCCGGGTACGATAATGAATATCGCAATGCCACGAAAGAGATGGATGCTGCATACGGGAAGAGACATGAGGCAACTCGTCTCTTTAGACCGAAAAAGAAGGAGCTGAAGAAGGGACAGGATGAGTGAGCAGAGTTGCTTCGAAGTAGAGGGTAAGCCCGAAAATTCTACCAGAGAGTAAAGGCAATAATGCGTGGAAGAACAGCCATGGCCAGCTAGTGGCGGACCCGGATAACTTTCTGAAGATATGGAAAGATTATTTCAGAACTTTACTGGATACCGACACTACTCCAGAAGACCCCGCTCTAATCCATGACGACGGTATTAACTGTCCACCTCCGAGCCAGAGGGAGATACGTGTTCCAATATCCCGCCTTAAAATCAACAAAGCGGCTGGAGCTAATCCGGCTAAATTGTTTTAGGCAGGTGAAGAGAAGCTGATTAGCAGCATGTATCACCTCATGGAGATCATCTGGCTGAAGGAGAGCATGCCCGAGGATCGGAATCTCAGTCTGTTATGTCTTATATACAAAAAATGAGATCGTAGTAAATGTAAGAACTACGGTGGAACTACCAATTGCGTACAAGTTCCTTTCGAGCATATTGTGTGAACGTCTAAAGCAAATTGTAGAAAAACTAATTGGACCTTACTAGTGCGGCTTTAGACCTACGACGGATCAAATATTCAACTTACTACAAATCCTGGAAAAAACTCATGGAAACAGATCGACACCTACCACCTCTTTGCCGACTACAAATCTGCCTTTGACTCTCCGAAAAGGAGTAAGTTATATGAAGCCTTGTCTGAGTTGATATACCTGCAAAGCTAATTTGACAGATGTACCTTGAAAAACATCGAATGCTCGGTTAAGATTAGTAACGATCATTCTGAACCATTCAACACGGAAATAGGTCTCAGGCAGGGTGATAACTTGTCCTGTACACTATTTAATATAGTTGTGGAGAAGGTGATAAGAAAAGCTGGTGTCAACATGTCTAGCACCATATTTCACAAGAGCCACATGCCACTAGCCCATGCCGTTGATATAAACATCATTGGCCGAAATCTGCGGGATGTTACTGCAGTTTTCACATTGCTAGAAAAGGAGTCAGCAAAAATGGGCTTAGCGGTCAACGAGAACAAAACAAAAGTAATGATTTCGACGAACAAAGAATCATTTCGATAGGGACGCACCGTCAACCTTTTTTTGAGGTAGTAAATGATTTTATTTACCTCTGGTCTTCGGTCAACAAGGAAAATAATGTCAGCCAAGAAACTAAGCGGAGAATAGTGCTTGCCAATAGATGTTTTTAAGGACTTCGGCAGCACTATTACTAAATTACCACCTTAACTCGGAATACTAAGAAACAGCTATACCAGGTGCTAATTTTACCCGTTCTGTTGTATGCTGCCGAATCGTGGGTGCTTTCGACAACGGACATACAATCCTGAGAGTATTCGAGAGAAAAGTACTCCGAAAAATATATGGACCTATATGTGTCGACGGCGAGTTTCGTCATCGAATGAACCATAAGCTGTATGAGCTTTACCATGTCATCGACGTAGCTTAAAGAGTCAGAATCCAACGACTTCGATGGCTGCGACATGTTGCCAGAATGGATGTAAATGCTCCAGCGAGAAAGGTGTTTGAAGGCGAACCTGAAAGACGGCGCAGAGCAGGGAGACCCAAATTTCGTTGGAAGGACCAAGTGGTAGGCCACGTAGGATTAACTGGAGAACGCACGCAGAAGACCGAAGCGTGTAAAATAATACTTCAGGCCTTTAATTTATGAACCACGTTCGTAAGTTGTAAAAAGCCACTTAAGTAAGTAAAATATTACTTTAATATAATTTCTTTACCAATTTATGCAATTCTTTAAAAACATTGTAGGTATATACCCAATAGAAAAAAAACTGGTTCGGAACTAGAACCATACTAGTTCTTCATAGAACAGTGACTAATTTTACTTTACATTTAAACATATATCTTATTTAACACATGAGTGTCATATGCTTGAGCGTAATTGTCTCTTTGTACTCATATTAAGGGGCCGGCCGTGGCGTAATGGTTAGAACACGCGCCTATTATGCGGGTTTGATTCCATGATTTGATTCCTGTCTCCAGTTATCTAAATATTTTTTCGTCCGTGGCCCCTTCGTTTTTGTCGACAGCAACTTCTCAGTAGTGTCGAGTCAAACGGCATGTTTACTAAAACCTTCTCAAACAGCTGACGCTCGCATCCGTCTCTAAACAAGTATGTGCAGTTTGTTGTGAATCTAAAAATAGAAAGCGTGTTAATTCGCAATAACGCGAGAAACTATAAGATGTATAGCGAAATTCAGTTTCAAGTAAGTAAAAACTAGTATAAAACCAGTTCAGAAATTTTGATAAAAACTGATACACTGGAGAGCAGAAAATTATACGCTCCACAGTATTTCGGTGCAGGTGTACTTAAGGGGTCATAATCAAAACCATCCCTAAGAATGTTTTATAAGTATAAAAAACCCTTCATGTACTGGTTTGCCTAGAACTATCCTAATAATGATAATGTGCTGTATACATATCAGTAATCAAGTTATGCATTTCGAATTAGAAAAAAAACTTAATTTCCCATGAATGAGGTATGGGATAGCTTCTCGCTTTGTTGTGAATTAACACGCTTTCTATTTTTAGATTCACAACTAACGGCATCTACTTGTTTATCGACGAATGCAAACGTCACTGTTTGAGAAGCTCTTACTAGACACGCCGATTGATTCGACACTAATACTGCGAAGTTGCTGTCGACAACATTCGAGGAGAGCCGACAATGAAAGAAAAATTTATTTATTTTTTTTTTCTTTTAAGATGACTGGAGCCAGGTGTTGAACATGTGATCTCCCGCATGGTAGTCGCGTGTTCTAACCACTATGCCACGGCCGGTCCCGATTTCGAATTGCTGAATGTTTTACCGGCATACGGTTTGGTACAAAAAACCCGTTAGACAGTTTTCGCTTTTGAATACTCTATATTCAATCCAAATCGCAAATCGTTATGACTCAGTCAGATGTTTGTGGGTTGTGCGAATAGGGTTTTGTCAAATTTGATCAATAGTTAGGACATATTGTGTTTACAAAAATTCATGGAGAGACAAACGCACATCAATAAAACCAATCTGGAAGTGATTCTTAATCGAACGTTAACAATTTTGTTGGGTCTAACATTTTATAATATTTCTGGTTGTTTTAATTAGCAGCACTTATCCTTCTTAGCACGGGGAAGAATGCAATAAACATACGCGGCAACATATTTACTACAAAAAGAACAAAAAAATATTTATATGTGATAGAACATAGAAGCAGATTAATCTGTTATTATATAGTGCCAGAGGTAGGATTCAACAATTTTTGTCACCAAATAAAGATAAGCCACTAAAAATTAATTTCTATTAAATAAAGTTTGAAAGTTTGAAAAAATAATATATGTATTTCTAAACGGTATGCGTATTCCTGAATAAAAGTAAAAAAATGTGTTGTGGAGAGGGGTTAAAAAATATATGCCAAAAAAAGTTAACTTCTTAAAATTTTTTTCTTAGACCTTATTACTAAATTTTGATAAAAAAAAGAGTCATTTTGAAAATATAGACATGGGATTTATTATATTTTTTTTCGTGAAAATTTCCTATTTTTGTAATTACATATCGGGAACAGTTTCGGTGATAATTCAATTATTCACTTTCAATTGCAACAAAAGTAATTTTTTTTATAACTAAAAAGAAACCAGTAGAAATATATGTTGTTTTAATAACAATTTTGTTACTGAATATATATTCTAGTATGTTTTGTTCAGTCCTAGAATTTTTTTTTTATTATTTTTTGCTTTTTCTTGTATTCTGTATAGTCTGGAATGTATTTCCTTTACGAACAACTTAAGACTACTGAGCAACTCAAGCAAACAAGAAATAAACAAAATCGGTTTGTAATTTAATAAATTCATATACTACATAATGGATCTTAACGCATTTTGTGTCGTTTATACACTCGTTCACTCTTTTTTTTTGCATGTTTTTCTTTTGCGCTATTTTAAATCGCCGCCGGGTGTAATAAACGCATGTTTTCATTTCGATTTTCACCAAACACGTCTGGCGTTTGTCTGTTGCTGGTGGTTTGCTTTTAGTTTAGTGGTTTTTGTTTTTATTATTGTCTTTAGTTAAACACAACTTTTCCAGTATTTTCAACGTCGCTTCCTCAGTTCGTGCGTTGGCTGACTGGTTAGTATGTGTGTGTGTGGATTCCGTGAAAGACTTCCTTGAAAATTCAAGGTAAAGCGGAAAAACTAAAGTTGGCGAATTGGCGGTTAAGGCGCGTTTAAATATAACAGCAAAATAGACAAACTTAAAAAACCGCACACTAAAACCAGGTATGCAAAAGTTCATTTGCGTAAAATAGTAAAATACCAGAAATGAGCAGGAACAATTCAAATGATTAATATCCGTTGAACAGTTCATTGTCTAATTGTTCGAAAGGGGACGCGTAACTACACTTTTGCACCCACTTCACTTGGCTCGACTCGACTAGACTTTTGCCCGTTGTTTGTTGGTTGCTTTGTTTCCTTTGACCCGATTCAGCCGTTTTGTGTTGCCCGTGAACAACAAAAGCTAACAACGACGACACCACAATACGTTTTGCACATGTTGACATTCGTTGCTAAACTGACAGTCGTCAAGTTCAAAATGCGAATACGTCTATGGTTGATTTTGTTGGGCGGGTCTGTTGTTGGTCGGTTGGCAAAGGAAAAGAATCATCACAATTTCCTCTTCATGTAAATGAAAATCCAGTTAAAACAAAACAACTACAGCCACGACTACATAACAAATCCACATGTGGAAACGGAAACGCGCACACAAACACATGTGTATCGTGTGTGTATCGACATACAAACTATTGGATACTATGTGTTTGTGTGTGCGTATATTGTATGCAGTAAAAAATAGCTAAGAATATAATTGTTGGCAGTTTTTTTTTGCTAAAAAAAATCACTGAATGACCTAAGACACTAAATCTGTTTGTACGCTTGCTTGCATATGCTACCAAAATTATTTTGGATATTTAGGTTTAAGTAGACCAGAATGTGCACTAATGTGAATGTGAGCAGTTGAGCTTCAAATGTTGGTTTAAAATTTATATTATTAATTGTCAGTATGTACCAAAAAAAAAAACTGGCGAAATTTGGAATAATAAATAGATTTGCATTTGGCAGTTTTAAACATAAAATTTTACCAACAAAGAAAATATATAAAATATAAAAATATATAATAAAAATATAAAAATATGAAAATATAAAAATATCAAAAAATACAAATATAAATTATCAAAATATAAAAATATCAAAATATAAAAATATAACTTCATTTCTTTAAAAATGTAATGTTAAACATATGTGACATTTTCTAAAATAAAAATCTTGAACTAAATACAAATACTTAAGAAATATTTTTTAAATAATGAATGTGTTTTCTCGTTCGGTTCAAGATCTATTCTATTATTGCATAGAATTTGTTTTACAAGAGTTGTGTCAAATGGATTATGTTGACAGCTGGCAGGGCGGAGAGATATTTCGATGGTTGCCAATCCATCTCATAAGCACCATTAGCTGTACCTTCTCCACTCATTATCACAACCTTATGTGTTAAAAGCTTTTTCAAAATTCTCAACTTTTAAATTTTTCTAAATTTGAAATCGCAATTTAAAAAATTTATTTTTTTATTCGGGAAGAATTTGTTTTTCCTTTTAAAACTTTTGGAGATCAGAAGATGAGAGTTCAATTTTTCAGGTGTAAAACGATCTCTCTAGATTGCTACTATGTAAAAATAGCATGTGTAGTTATATTTTCAACATTAGCCTGAGATTACTACCATATAGTTTTCAGATAAGCGTTTTCAAAAAAAAATCGAAAATGTCCTTTTCATTAGGTATATGTGACGCTACCATTTTAACCGTTCACACAACAAGTCATCAGTCTCCAAATCTTGCAGAACAGTGTATGAAATGTATTCAAAGTAATCATGATAATGCAAATACCATAACTTTGTAAATATTTCACAAATGTATTACATTTTTAATAGACACTCTATTTGTATATTTAGTAAGCTAATAGTTAGTCATAGATTCTTATATCCTTGCACAATCATATCCATGTATATTAGTACTTTAGCGGTCACGGAGTGTGAACCTACCCAGCCGTTCTTTGCATCTGATATACATATGATCCACAAACGTTACTGTGGTGGCAAAGGCATAGCCTGTGATATCTATTGCGTTTATCTTTGTCTATCTTCAAGCAATTTAAGTGGGTTTTCTTACTCTTTAAGCACTTTATAACATAGATATTATTCTATATTCTCCTCTATGCTTCTCTGTTGCACTTGTATTCACAAATGTACTCGTATTTAGCAAACACACGTGTGAACACATGTCCATCTACTATATGTAAGTACATATGTGTGTACCTTAGGTCCTAAACATTTCTTTGTCTGTTAAGGGCGTAGAAAAGGGGAAAACATTAGGAAAAATAAAAAAAAATTAAAAATATTAAAGCAATTACAAAAGTTAAGGTAAAATAAATCTGACAAATTGTGAACCAAGTTTTGATAATTATGATAAATCGCTAAAATATTTTTAATACCGAAACTACCTTTTTTGATATTTTTCGGTAAAATGTCAAACTTTTAATTCTTCTTCCTGTAGTTAAATTGCAGAGTATGACTAATATTTCTTTACAATTTTGCATGAGATCTCATCACTATAGTGTTCCCCATCTCTAACCCCCTTAACAGCTACGTTCATGTCATAGACCTTTGTATGTGCATACGTAGTACATTTATACGTATCTACCATACGTAACTTTGAACCTTATAACGTCGTTGCCACTGTACACGTTTGTATGTACGACCGTGTATGGCTTTATTATATCCTCTCTGTTCTAACGGTTTTCACAACAACATGTATGAAGTGTCATAATTGAGAATTTCACTTGAAGGCATCAGATGTAGTATTTTATGGATTTTTATATATGCACGTTGTATTCGTTGAAGGCCATAAGAAAAGGTGAATGCTAAATGTTGGATTAATTTGTGTCAGCGGATGAAGTAAAGAAAACTAGAGCTAATTTATGTAGAAGGCTCATGAGCCCGAGATAAATACATATGCACCCTACAATACGAGGAGGGGATATATAACTGGTTTAGAGTATTATCAGGACCATTGTGTAGTTCATTTATTGTATTAAGGAGTTAGTCACTTTTGTGTAAAATTATAACCGATTATAGTTCGATAACTCCAAATTTTACTATCGTGATTTGAAAGGAATATATTTTTTTTATATATTTTAATTAAAAATTTAATATCTAAACAAACTAACAAGTTTAATTAAATTTTTATTTTTGATCACAGTACTGCGTGATTATTTTAAATATTTATTTTTGTTTAAAAAAAATCCACTGTTACCTGTTTTCCAATTTCAAATAAAATCTTCCTGGCCAACAAAATTCAAGAGAGTTGTACCAAAAAATGGAATTAAATATTTAAGTATTTTAAAAAAGTATAAAACATTTTTCAGACAAAAAGTACTCTCAATGTACCTGAAAGTATTTTTTTGTTCCAAAAAGTACTATTATTGTACTAATAAGAACTTGTATTGTATCAAAAAGTGCTTCTATAGTTCCAATATGTAGCGTAAAGTGCTATAGTCTAATTTTGTTCTACCAAAACTTTTGTTTTTTCCAGAGTACGTATTGGCTCGCTCTTTTCGGCTCTCGGCTCGCGTGCCAGGAGCCTCAAAACTACAAAAGTGCCATTGAAAACTAATAAAGAGTTGGCTCGCGAGCCAAAAACCCAAATAAAGAGCTGGCTCGCGGGCAAAGAGCCCCAATAAAAAGCTTGCTCGCGAGCAAGGAGCCAGGGGCCCAAAAAAACCGCGCTCGCGAGCCAGGAGCACAGAGCCCAAAAAAAGAGCCAGCTCGAGAGCCCATTTGAAATTTTATGACTCTTGTATCGCAAGCTAAGTACCAAAGTTATGTACCAAAAGTACTTTTTTATGTACCAAAGTCCTTTTTTGTACCAAAAGTACTTTTATTGTACTTTTTGGTTCATAGTATTACAAAGTACTTTTTTTGTACCAGAGTACTCTTTTGTACCAAAAAGTACTTTTAATGTACTTTTCGGCATAAGGAACTTTTTTGTACCAAAGTAATTTTTTATGCCAAAAAGTACTTTTATTGGCCCAAAAAAAACTTTTTATTGCACAAAGTACTTTTTTTGTACCAGAGTACTTTTTTGTACCAAAAGTACTTTTATTGTAATTTTTGGTTCATGGTACGTTTGTTGTACTTTATTGGTATGTTTATTTTTGGCCCAATAAAAGTATTAAAGTACTTTTGGTACATAACTTTGGTACTTAGCTCGCAAGCCAAGAGCCACAAAATTTCAATGGCTCCTTTTGGCATTTGGCTCACGATCAAAGAGCTTATTTGAAATTTTGTGGCTCCTCACGAGCTGAGAGCTCATTTGAAATGTTGTAGCTTTTTTCTGCTCGCGAGCCAATACGAATTCTGGTTGTATCAAAGAATCAATTGTATCAAATGGAAATATCCAGTGCACCTGAAAGTACATTTATTATTTCAAATATACTTTTTGTCCAAAAAAGTACTTTCATTATACCAAAATTGTTTTTTATTGTACCAATAAGGACTTTTACTGTACCAATAAGTACCTTTATTTTATTAAACTTCTATTGTACCAAAAATTACTTTTATAGTTCCAATATGTACCGTAAAGTACTTTTATTTTACAAAAGTCTAATTTTGTTCTACCAAAAAGTTATTTTGTTGTATCAAAAGATCATTTCATGTACCAAAAAATAATTTTATTGTACCAAAAGTACATTTACTAACCAAAAAAATACCTTTATTGTGCCAAGAAGTGCACTCGAATGTACATTTATTGTTCCAAAAAGTACTTTTGTTGTACACAAAAATATGTACCAAAAAATACCTTAGTTGCCCCAAAAAATACTTTAATTATAATTAATAATTACAAAAATACTTTACATTTGATTACGTCATTATTAACCGATTTTTTTTCTTTGCTGTTGTCAAATTCGATTTATTTACGTTACGCGTTTATTACATTGAAGCGCTTCATATATTTCTACTATATTTGAATAAGCATGTCCGTCTTTCATTGATTCATCAGCATTTTGTATTAACTATAACATACTTTCAGGCATTTTCAGATCTTAAGTGCCCTCTGTAGCCGAGTAGTACATGAACACGACAAACAGCTGATCGCGACGATACAAATTTTCTCCGAATTCCTTCACTTCAGCGCTTACATTTGAAACAATACATTCAAAAGTGTTGATCCATTTCGTTACAGTGACCTCTTGTGGAAAATGAATCCTCCTCGAGCTCCAGGACCATCACGTTTCGTTCGGGGACGTGGACGTGGCCGTGGTGGAGCTGGTGGTGGTGCATACCGACCCTATTTCTATTTTAAACGTAATGGACAAGTTATTCCAGCCCACGGTCGTGGTACTGATGGTGGCAACAGCAGAGGCGCTCGAAGAAGAGGCGGAATCGCTGTACCAGCAGCTAACACATCACAAGTTGCTCCCATTACTAGCAGTTACTTAAGACCACAATTTTATGCAGCTCCTAAAGATGCACAACAACAGATCGCCTCAATGGCCATTGAGACTCCCATGGCTTGTCCGGGTTGGCGCTTGTATTTCTATAGGGAACCTTATGACGATAACAATGAGATAAGTAAACGCATTCGGTTAATGGAAACCCACTACAATGAAAAGGTGACCAACTACGACTTTTTGGAGATACAGAAGAAGGGCCACTTTATAGTTAATGCCGGCATAATACAAAAGGATGAGCATTTACTCGCTCAGTGGCCAACATTAATGGATGATTTGATGTGTAATCCTATGAGTGTACTGGCTATATTTTCTGTTGCCATGCATTCTTTAACCACATTGGCTGCAATGGAGGAAGCCACTTTAAGTCAAGATCAATGCGATAAAAGTCATTATTTGCCCAAGATTGTTAAGCCTCGGAAAATCTATGTTCGTCCTGTTGGCTTTATGGCCGAGAAGCCAATGAATGTTATTCGATCATTGGAGATCGATCAATTGTATTGCGTGAGAGGAGTGGTAACGTCAGTGGGCTCTGTGGAGGCCTCGGCATCATGGATAGCTTACCGGTGTGCCCGTTGCAAGCAGGAGCAGGCATTGAAACAAAAAGGTAAGGGATTAGAGTAGCTTTCTATTAAGTAAGGCAAATATTATACCTTGCTCTATATAAATTTAATAACCATTTTGCGCTTTTTTTGTTAGGATTTCAAACTCTACGTCCACATTCTTGCAAACGTCCGGATTGCCTAGCCAAAGCGGGATTTGTGGAACTTCGTTCCTCTCCTTTTACACGCATCGCTGCAAAACAAATGATACGTTTAACAGAAGCGCGATTGGATATATTAACAGATGCCGAAGCAACTAATACTAACAAATGTCTGACTATTGAACTACGACATGATTTAGTCGATACAATATATCTTGGACAAGAAATCATAGTTACGGGCATACTGAAAATGCGCCCGTTGCAAGAAGAATCTGAATATGACAAATATTCTGCATTTGCCGGGCAAATGGAGATCTTTATGAAAGCCGCCTCTATAGTGGATGCCAAATATGTTAATCATCCATTTAGCAGCAAAGACATTGAAGCCGTTACAATGATAAATGCTGAGCCGGATAGTTTTAAATTGTTGGTGCATTCATTGGCACCCGAAGTACATGGCTTTGAAATGGTAAAGGCCGGCGCTTTATTGTCCGTGATTGGCGGAGCAGGTTCCCAAGTACACGATGAGGAAGAAATCAATGTACTACTGGTGGGTGATCCAGGAGTTGGCAAATCGAATATTATAGAAATGTGCTCGAAAATATCTCAAAAAGGTAGACAGACTAAATCAAATTTAATAGTCATATAAATACAACTTTTGCATTTCCCCAATTTAGCTAGTTTGGTACAAGCGAAGCGTGGCACATCAGGCGCGAGCAGTAAGTTAACTGTATCCATAAAGGGTCGTTCCAACTGTGTTCTCGACTCTGGAGGATTAATAACAGCCAGAAATGGTCATTGTTCGCTTGATGATATCGATCGTTTATCCTCACAGCAAGAAGCTCTCATAAATGTCCTCCAATCCCAAACGACGTGTATGGCATTCCCTTCGATATTTTCTACATTTTCGGCAACAACTTCCGTCATAGCTACGGCAAACTCCTTGCGTGGACATTATGATCAATCTAAGCTGTTAACAGAGAACATACGAATTCCCCCACAAATGCTGAGTGAGTTTCACTTAGTTTTTTTGCTCCTCGATAAACCTAACAAAGATATGGACACATCACTGACGGAACACATCAGAGCATTACATGCCGGTCATAAAAAGAACTCCGCCATTGCCGCTAAATATGGTCAGAGAATAAAGACAAATGAGTCCATGAATATGTCCGTAGAAGAAAATGTCAAGGAAGAAGATTATGATTTGTCAGAAAGATTGAAATTAACTGCTAACGATGAAATTGAAATTGATTTGCTGCCATGTATCCTAATGAAGAAATTCACAGGTTAGTAGCTGTAAATCATACAACATCACATACTCGAAAAATACTTACATTATTTATGCTCTTTTTAGCCTACTGCCGCCAGCAAGTAAAGCCACTGTTTGTTACTGAAGCCAGCGAGCATTTAAAAGAATTTTACATGGAATTAAGACAACAATCGGAAAATTCTCAATATGCAATATCTTCAAGGTAAGTTTATATATCTATGGCATTTATTTTTCTTATACTAAACACATATGCGGCCTTATTGTAACATTATAAATAAGCTGTTGTGATCACCGACTAAGTTTCTAAAGTGACGATACTGATAGTTGTAAGTACGATCAATGGCTTAAAGCTATCTTATCTGAATAAATAGCTGCAATCATCGGAAAAGCTTTAAAAATGATGAAACCGGTAACTCCAATAGTATTGCCAAAAGGAAAGACACCCCATACGAGGCTGCCATTGTAAATACGATGAACACAAACTGTGTAAAATAAAAAGGTTACAATTATTAGAGTATTTGTTTTTCTATAAATATTAACAACATACCATTGTTCCTGAGCCAAAGTATATAGGGTCTCTCAGAGTTGCTATCACAACACGGGAGACTAATAGGTGCAGCATGAAAGCACCGTAGGTCAAACGTCCCAGAATTCGAAATATAGGTAGACAACTGAACTTACGAAGAACCCCTTAAATGAATTAGAGAAACAATTATAAAAGTTTAATATATAACTGTTTTATAATTTCAATTCTTGTTAAACAACATGGTAATTCAATATTGACTTGACCTACGGCTTTTTTCAAATTTCACTACTTACATCCACATTTTGCTGACATTCCTACAATTAAAATACCAAAACCCAATGCCCAGACATTACGATGCAGCGAAGCGTATATACTAGTCATAAGTCGCATCCCTTCTTTGTTGTATTGTTGATAGAAAAAGTGACCGGAAAACAACCACAAAACACCAGCCGGGAACAATATGAAACAAAATGTATGGAAGTATTTATTTTGTTTAAGCTTTATCTGGCTTGTAGAGACATAGTCATAGACGAGACCAGCCAAAACACCAAAGAAATAACATCCGAAATTCATATGGAATGGCACATATGATTCATTAAATTGGCGATCTTCTATAAAGGAGTCGCGTTGTACTCTGAAATAAAAAAATATTGAGATATAGAGAACAAAATTTAAAAATAATAGAATCTTACTGAGGACTTGGTATGAGCATGGCTTCAAAGTTGTTTGTATAGGTCACTATACCCGGCACAGCAACACATATTGCCACTGTCGCACCAAAAATCCAATTACGAGCCTTTGTCCATCTATAAAAGTACATCGATAGTTGTGTTATTAAATTCCTGATTAGTAGAGATTATTAAGTTACCTATGAGCCATCATCAGAATAATTAGACTAATAACAAATGATTGTGTATCCGAGGCCAAGTACCAACCTTGTAGAAGACACTATAAAATAGTCATTAAATTATGAAGTCATTCAGATGTTACATTTTAATACCATAACTTACCCTTTCATCTGTGTTGATGTAATTGTTGAGGTACACAAGATTTACCCACCAGTTTTTACGACAGGACAACTGTTCCCGCTCAAATATATGACGCCACATGGGGCCTCCAGCGCTGTCAAAGTATATGCCGCTCCATAAGATGACAAAAGCATAAGGTACAGTTAATCTTGAACGGAAAACAATAGGATATTTTAGGCATAGATTATTTTTATAAAATTATTGTAAATATTACCTGATGTAACGGAAAATATTGAATACTGCAAAGTACAACAAGTATGTCCATCCTGAAAACTCCTTAGTCGCTTTAACCGCTGCCAACCAATTAAGTGTTAGCAAAAATCCGCTAATGACAAAGTATGTGACAGTTATTAAGGATCCGGCGACTAGCAGTGTACCTGTCACTGTATGTAAAAGTCTCTCAGGATCCTGGGGGTTGCTAATGGAACTTTCGTACAGAACCCAATTCGTATGGGCAAATATTACCAAAAACATGGAACAGAATTTGAAGCAGTCTAGAAATCTTAACTCTCTACCAACTCTGCCACTTGCCTCTTGATTTAAACGGTACCAGTTGCGGGCAATGGAGAATGAAACACAGATTTTAGATCCTATGGAATAAAAAAGTTGTTAATTCAATAGTTCAATACACGTTTTTATAGTTAGCAAAAAATATTGAATACACATTGCAAAATGACACAGACTTGGATCGAAGGTATGACTTTTTTCAAACAAAATTTAATTTACATGAATTGGAAGGGTTAGAAGCAAAGGCGTGCAAGTGACAAATAGACAAAAATTAAGATAAGTTTGCAGTTGTGTTCCTTCACACTATCTCTGTCTACTAGCATGAGATGAGATCAGTTTTTATTACCAGTGCTGATATCTGGGCGAAAAACAGTTCAAGTAATGTATTTGCACTAGAATTTGAAACATTAAAGGCAAATATCTCGAAATGCACTTTTTGTCACTTGCATCCCTTTGCTGTTAACCCCATCAATTGGAGATGAATTGAATTCCATTTGAATTGAATTGATTCAAATTTCAATAAAATCGATGTTTGGGCAAAAAATCTAACTCAAAATATTGCTAATTCGGGGCATTATTGATTCGCGAATTATTTAAAAAATTAAGTGATTCGTTTACTTACCTATATGTCCTGGTGGCGATTTGTAATGATCTCGATCTGTTAGCAGCTTATCTTTGCGTGTATGTTTCAAGTACAAATCATACATACTACTGCTAATGACCAAAAACGCCAATACACTAAGCACACCGTAAAATGTAAAGTTCCAGGGATCTGTTGGAAAATTAGTATATTTTTTCTAAACACAATCATATCAATTCATGTAATTACTCACCATGTTCTATTGTCCTATTACTGTGATCACAATATTCAATGACGCTCTCAGCTGATAGTCCATATTTCTTTAAACGCATATTGACACATTGATTCAACAGCTTATTAAAACGCTGACGATTGCTCTCTTCAGATTTGAAGAGATTTAAATATGTGTTAACCTGTCAATGTAAAAAAAACAAAAGAATTTACGTTACGATCGTACCAAAGTAAATTAATAACACAGTCCATGGGTGAGGGATACCAAATTAATCTAACAAATCATTCAAATTCAAATGGTAGTGGACCAAGGGGAATGACCTTGAAATAATCGGAAACGCCTAAAGATGTTCACATGATGCACACAAAATTAACATCAGTCATCAAATATTGTTAAGATAATGTAAACAAACTCAATGAAGTATTGAATAATTACACACGCACATACAAACAATCCCATTAAATGCATCATCAACATCATTAGGGATCGGAAAACCCAATCCAATGACTTGGCCAAGTTGTAGATATGACTTCATACAGAAGAGCAAAACGATATTAATGTGTGTGTGTGGCATGGCAAGTTTGAAAATTGGCCTACGTAATAATTGTTACACGCGTGTGAACCAGTGCATTTCTTTAGGTTTTGCCGCTAACCCATAGCATCTAAGCAAAGGTTCAATTTATTCCACTATCATCATTTGCATTTCATTTAAATACTAACTAAGATTATAACGCATACAGCACTGACGTTGAATTTCTTTAAAATATGAATAAGTTAAAAGAATAATGACGGAGTTTTGTAATAATCCATCGACTAAGTTGCAGCCTAAATGGTTGCCGGTTATCGTGTTATTCGTTATTTAATTTCATTGCGGAAAAATATATTGACATTTATTTTTAATGACTAGAAAACGGGATGCAGCATATGAAATTAAATGCACATCGCATACTTTATTATTGTTTTCGAAGAGTTCGAACACATAGTTTTTAATTTTTAAAAAAATATGTATATGAATGAATTCTTTGGGACACAATAATAAATCTTATTGATCCTATTATGGCATGTTGGTTAGTTTAAACGACAATTAGCGGGTGACCTGAATTCGAGCCATGTCACAGCTATCACCGTTTCTTTAATCAGCAGCCCCTTAGATGTTTTAGACGTAAACTTACAAGTACTCGAGCCAATGGCCATTAGTCTAGTAAAAGTTTCTTAAAAGCTAACGTTCGGGTTCGTCTGTAAACTGTAGCAGCGTTTGTGTAAGTCTACAAATAGGACCGTGTTATCTCACTCAAATGCAAAAAGTTATACCAGTATTCATGACATGCAAATGGGGAAAAAGTATGTGAGTTATAGTTACTCTTGCTTATAATAATATTAATCTAGGAATTGATAATATTCCTCTTGTGATATTATTATTGCATTTAAACTTTAAATAAAAAATTAATACAGGGTGGTCCCACATCCCGCGTATATAGGGATGGATCGGATGGGTTACGAAATGCAAGAGAAGCTATTGCAAGTTTTCTGCAGAAGTTCGAGGAGACTGACCTAGAACGTCAAGCAATCCCTAAAACATACAGCGGTTAGGAGCGCATGGATAAACTAGATTCTCTAATAGAATGCGGTGAAGCCCTTAAAATTCTTCGCAATGATTTACATTAACATCCTTACAAAATTCAAATGATACAGAAATCACATGTCACAGATTGCTAATGAAATGCCAGAGAGGTTCACCAACTTTAACAACATTTTGTTTTCTCAGACGAGATTCATCCGAGCTGCACTATTATGGCAAGGGGTGACAATATTGACGACCTTTGCGGAACGTTAAATGCATATATCCACGATATTAACCACGTTTTCACTGCAATAAACTTGCAGTTATCACCCGCCATGTCATCGGGGAGGCTCTTTACCACCTGGACGTATGGATGTATCGCTGGAATTAAATGTTATTGTCGACGAGGTAAGAATTCAGAATGAATGTAATTTGACAGCGATTATTCGTCCTCGGCGCATGCCACAGTAACATGCAACTAGTTGAGCAGTAGGAACAAGGTCCTCAAGTCGCTAGCCGGCAGCACTTGGCGCAAGGACAAGGAAACCTTGCTCACTACTTATTAGACAATTGGCCGGTCTGTTCTAAATTACGCTGCGCCTGTGTGGGCCCCGAGAGTGAGTGACACGCAGTTTAAAAAGCTTCAGAGCTGCCAGAATGCAGCCCTAAAAACTGTAACGGGCTAACTACAAATGTCCTTAGAACACAATCTTTATGAGGAAACGAAGATCCTAACAGTCAAGGAACATAGTCACAAGCTGTCGAAACAGTTTCTTCTGGGATGTCATCGGAGAGGCCATTCGAACCACCATCTTCCGGAGATAGACGCCTCCCCGAGACATTTCAGGAAAGATCTTCGGTGTTATGAGAGGAATATCCAGCACTAAGATTTAGAACACCTGAAACCTATCACATACAAAGCAGCTCTGAAGGACATTCATTCTCAAATAGACAATCCAACATCCGCAAGCTACCGAATGAATGTCCTGTTGGGAGGCCGTCCCCACCTATAGCAGAAGAAGAGAGAAGCTTGTCGAGAAGTACGAGAGTGGTAATGGCTCAACTACGATCAGGATACTGTATCCGGCTTAACTCGTATTGGTTGAAAATAAATCGGGCAATACAGAATTTATGCCCGGAATTCATACAGAATTCATCTGGGGAAGGCCCATATGATACCATCCACCTCTTCAACTACGCGGCAAAACAGACCCGACTGAATCCAACCGCACTCTGGACCCCCCCATTGAGGTGGCTAGATTCCTACATTTGAAGTAGAAGAAACGCACTAATAAATTCAAATGACATAAATGACATATTGCTATGACAATTCGCTTTTTCTATAAATTTGCTAATCAGTCCTACAGGTATTTCCTGCAGGGCTTCGTAGCTTACTGTATGAATTTCGAATATCCTAATTCTTTGTCTAGCTAATGCTGGGTAATGTAGGAAAAAGTGTTTCGTTGTTTCCCCATCCTCCTCCATACAAATTGGAGTTTCTATGCCCTAACCTAAGGTCGTATTTTCCAACAAAATAATGTTCCGTTAGTGTTCCTTTAACTGCGAATATTCTATTCTCGACAAGTGCTGTAGTAGACTAGTGCTGTTTGTACACCTGCGACCAGAGAGGCCTAGCTTATTTAGTTGGAGTGAGTCTCCAATTATCATTAAATATATTATCGGCCTATTGCCTGATGTGCAAACGAAAGGCATGTTTATCAATATTTTTAAATTTTCTAAAAATTCTTGTGCATAGGCATTGATTCAGGTATCTAAATACATATTTTACTCGTTATTAGTTATCATACAATCTGAATAATATGAAACGCATACCAGACTCTCTATATCTATCTCTGACCATCAAAGCATTTTCATATATTACTACCACAACATGTAACGACGATTCCACTTGCAAAATAGTCCAGACTGTCTGTGTGTCTCTGTTGTATTTAAACAGCAGCTTTTTTAACCCACTTCTCAAAATGTAAACACTTCATATTGCACTTTTTTGCCAGCAGATTCAAATAAATCGCCAATGGAAGTATTTTAAAGCAAACACTTACTGTTGTGGTGTATGTGTCTTAAGTCTTTCGTTTTTTGCTGCTATTTATGACTTACAATACTGACTGATACTACCATGTCTATATTAATCGATCTTTTTTTTTTTGTTATGCCATTATTTTTATTTTGTTGTGCATTCTTCTTACCTTAGAGTTATTCGTAAGGATTCCCTTGAATAAGGCTTCAGCTTCGCTGTCAGGCAAAGACTCAATTTGTGATTCACACCAGGAGACGCACATGCCAAAGTACAAATGGCCATGATTGAAATGATGCTTGTAATATTGTGATACATCCTCAATGACCTGCCAAGCTTCAGCATCCGGCTGGGGTATAACATCAGCGCGTACCAAGCAATAGGTGGAAAAGGTGCTGAACTCATGCAGGCATCGGTCATAATTATCAAAATCATTCAGAGGAGGCATCTGATAGTACTGGGTCACTAAAATGACAAAACGACAAACAAGAATGAGAATAGATAGACAATCAATGGTAATAAAGTTAAACTGAATGACACTAATTGTACCCCAAATAGGAACAGTAAGAAGAGACAAATTTATATATTAACGGTACGTACCGACATAAAAACAGAAAATTAATGACATATACGATTATCATAGTATTTCATGGACAACATCCTTGTAAGGTTCATAGCCCTTGCACACATTTACGCGTTTTGTAATTCATGGTAAAAAGCCTTTGATTCTTTTGTTCTTGTTTTCGGTTTCATCTTCACACAGAACAAAAGTGAAAGGAAACTTGTTTTGCATTGTTGTGGCTTTGTTTGTTTGCACCATTTCCACTACCAAGGAACTGTGTTCATCTAGAACTATTTCAAGTGGAATTTTTTGTTGTTACAATAACAAGTTGGCTTCCTATCTAGATTGTCGCAATGTTGTTGTTGTTGTGGTTGTTAAACCAAAACGTGTAACAAATGAACTATGGAAATGACGCTTATGAGAGTAGAGCGCATTTTAATAGAATCTGATAATAATTTGATTAATAAGCACTCGTTTAACGCATATTTTGCCGAGTTTTAATAGAGATCATTGTAATAAAATTGTGCTTTATCAACACAACGTGTCAAAAATCATATAATAGCTAATTTTTTCATTGGACGGAGAAAATTGCTACCTAGTCACATATAAATTTAACATCAGATAAGTCTAAACTCTATACCGTCAACGAGAGACACGATTAGAGGGAAAATGTGCTTCCTCAACGGAGGAAAAATATTTCTTGCCACAGAAAATATACATAAATGCCTAAAGGCAAGAATTTTAATTTTAATGCTTATTTTATATCCCGTAATATTTAATAGAGATCGGTAGGTTCTAGGAAACTTCAATGTATTAATGTAGAGCTTTAGCAATAAAAACCCTATGTTGTTTGATTTATTATATATACATATTTATATAATTGTGTAAAATTATCTTGACAGCTATCTCTGATTTAAAATTCAGACTAAAAAAACGTTTTTTTACCTGTCACTAATTAACATATCTTAACGTGATATAGGCTTACGAAGGCATATTAGGTCAAAGTCATTCAACTTTAGAACAATTTGTGTCTATAACATTATTTTTAACGACGTCTTATTAATTTGATTTGATTTGATTACAGATATGCCGTGCAACTTCAAACTACACGGCCGACGAAATAAAACACCTCATTAGGGTTTTTTTCTTCTGAGGAATGACCCAGACAATTTTAAAGATCAAGCGTGACGGTGCTTTTTTAAGGGTAATTTCTCTACTCTCATCTGGCACATCACAGTGGTCGAATTCGCGTAAAATGTGTAAATATACATTTTTGAAGATATTCATAATAATTTGATTCAAAAACCATAGTTTGCCATATTTTATCAGTTCCCTGCTAAGGCTGGTAGATATTGAGTTCGAAATTTCATATGAATTGTTGTCATAACACATAAAACATGTTTAGGGTGTTCACAAGAGTTAATAACTGTTGTATGTGTCGTATACGCTAAAGTTGTACAACTGTAGTAGATTTTGCCCATACAAAAGTGTCGTACTACAGTACAACTCTTGCAGATATGTTTTCACGGCGTTGTAGATCCAAAATAGTATAATTTATTGTACCAAAAAGTCCAATTTTCTTACTAAAAAGTACACTTTGTTGTACTAAGCAGTAAAATTATTGTAACAATAAGTACTTATTTTGTACCAAATAATACAATTTAGTGTACGAAAAAGTACTTTTATTGTACCAAATAGTACATTATTGTTCTAAATTGTACAATATCTTTTACCAAAAAGTAAAATTTTTGATACCAAAAAAACAATTTATTGTACCAAAAAGTACAATTTATGGTACTTAATACTAGAATATCTTGTACATGAAAGTAAAATTTATTGTACCAAAAATTATTTAACTAAAAGTAAAATTTTTTGGACCATAAACCATAATTTCTTTTATCAAAAAGTACAATTTATTGTACATATTTAAAAGTACAATTTATGGCTCGCGACCAGGGCTCTCAGAGATCAGGGTTCGATAAATAAAATCCAATGCAAAAAAATATCAAACAGCACTTTTATTGTACTTTTTGGTACAAAGTACATTCTTTTGTACTTCAACACTTATTTGTAGCAAAAAGTACTTTTATTGGCCCAAAAGCACTTTGATTTTGCATAAAGTATTTTTTTTTTTGTACTTTTTTGAACAAAAAAGTACTTTCAGTGCAAAGTATTTGTTATACTGTGTCGTTATTTGATATCCAATCGAAACGAGGCGCATATCATTTTTCATGGTTTATCAAGGGTTACAATTTGCCCATTCGTAATTTTTGACTCCGACGTCAATTTTAAATTTTATTTTTTTTTTTCGTTTTTTACAACTTAATTTTGCGTATTTTTAATAAAAGTTGTAGACTTCAATAAAATCAGAAACTTCTGCTTTTGAAGTATTTAATTTTAATCACAAATAAATTGGATGTCCTCAAATTGTCTTCAGTCAAACTACAAAACTGGGAGAAGAAAACATAAACGACCCTATCTAGTGTTCACCTATGTATGTATAAGCTATTGGAGGTCTTGTATTTTATTATTGTATCCATATTTTCTTGTTTTTAACCACTGTGCTTACGATAATTAAGATAACCCTATGATAATCGCATTCCTGAAAGACATATCTGCTCGGTTTAGTATGAACTGAAACAAATGCTTGCTAATATTTTAAGCGGATTTAAAACAACACAATTTGTTGGGGTTGTCTAATTGGCATACAAAAATATGAAAATCCCTACAAAATTAATAGAACTAGTTTAAAAAAGGGAATCACCATTTAGGAGACGACCCTTGCATGATGGTTATCACAGACGGCTATCTAGCGGTTAACATGGGTCTCATCCATATGCATTTCTTTTATTGGCGACCACTATTATGTTGTAAACTGCAAATAAACTGTAGGCACCTTGGTGTTAGTCTAAAGACTATAGACTCACACAAATGCTAGAAACTCTCACATATCTCGTTCTTGGGATTAAAAAGGGAACCTAATTTATTTAGAAATTATACTATTAATGTGGAATATTCTTATTCATCTTTTATAAGATGATACAGAAATTTATTTTGATTTAATGATTCCATAGTAGCTGCTTCTTTTATGACCGAACCATCTTTTCTGTGTCCATATTTGGCCCTATAAAAATTTAACAACGCTGTAAAATATTACTCGATTTCGTGGATAAAAACACAAAATATCATCCACGACCACGATCACGATGATTGTGCAAATTTTCACCCAAACTGTCGGTTTTTAACTTAAAATAATGAAATTTACAAGAATTCGGATAAAGAATACAAATTAAATTGATAAGATGTTTTTAGGGATTTTATTAGAATATTTTGAAACTGCTGCAACCTCAATAGAGTGACCAACACTATTACCTAACTGAATGAACAACAAAAATAATAGCGCTACACACTAATTTGTTTTAGTTTAGATTGTATTTATATTAAACTTCGCACTGACGCGACATCTATTATATGAAACAGTACAGAATCGAATTAACCAAGAAAAATCTGAATACAATACATACATTCAATTATCTTAGGTCAGTACAGAAAAGTCCAGATGCCAATATGTAGTTACAACAAAAATAATAAATTTTAATTACATGTGTACTGCCTATTTAGTTTGATGTAATTTCATCTTTCGTAATTACCAAACCAACAATCAAATCCCCTTTGGTTCGCATAAATTAGACATGTAAGAGCTTCTCGTTAGTGTGCGGTCTCCATTACTCGAAGGGCAATTAGAACACAAAGAGGTGTCTGCCGCTTCAAAAATGGTAGACGGAGTTTGAACCCACGATATTTTGCAATGTAGTTGCGAGTTCCTACTGTCCATAAATCGTTTATGTGCTATTTTAAAACAACAGCGAATTTTGTTCAAAATGTAAGTTAAATATTTTACAAAAATATCGGTACCTAAATTCTAATCATAAAATGTAAATTTTAAACGAATTGCGTTAAAATTTTTTTTCAATTTTGAATTTTTTAAGTAATTTTTTAATTTTTTTCATAATTTTATTTGAAACTGCGAAACCGTTGATTATGTAGAGAAATGATATAAAAACAGATTAAAGGAAGTTTAATTCTTAAATTTCGGATTTTTATTTCAGCAAAATTAAACTAGACGTTCTTGGGTTATGCTTCCCCAACCTGGCTATACGAGCTTAAAAACGTTAAGCCAAAAGCGGCAAGGGTTAACATTTATTTTCGATTTACTTAACAAGATAGTAAAGCTAACAACTATCGATGTTTAAGATTCATTAACTATGCCACTGTATTTTACAAATGGTTTCATTTCTTTTTCAAACTATGCTGGTTTTTGCGTACTTTAAACGCTAACGTTAATTTTAGAATCTGTCGCAAAACGATACCGGAGGCACTATTTCGTATTTGTAAATAATATAACAAACAGAGTGTGCAGTTTATTGAACTCTGTTTTATTTAATTAACACACATCTGTTTACAGACATAAGTTATAAAATTTTCCAAATCACAAAATTATGCAAATTATTAGAACCTCAAAGACCCACAGCCCGCGGATGTTTGGGTGACAAGAAAATGAAAGGTATAATATGGGATCTGATCGATGTAATATGCAAAAGACATTTAAAACTATTTAATATTTAAAACTATACAATACAACGTTCACTGTAAATGCTGTGCTAAACAAACAATTTGGGGATTCCTTTTCATTTAAAATTGAACTGATGTGGAATTCTGTCATTCATGTAGTGGCATTAAGCCCAAAACATAAGTGTGGGTTGAGAAATGTTCCGCTAAATAATGGACAACAGCAAACTATTTATATTTCATTTCTTAAATGCAAATTTGTAACTGGTTATATTTGCGATCTGTTCATTATTATGCAAATATATGAACAAACAAATCATTATCATAAAAAATGAAATTCCTATTACATTTAGATGAGAGACAGAGAGTTTTGTTACCACACATATTTTAATTCACTAAAATGAAACCTGTTAACAACGTGGTTCTAAATCGACGTAATAATCGAATTTAGTTATTCTTAAATTCTTTGTTTTTACAAACATTATCGAGAATATGTGTGAGTTACACCTGTAGCCACACAATACGACATGTTGTAATCATAATCATATTCTTAAAAATTGTAAACAATTTTGAGTAGATTATTAACAAAAATCAGCATGGACGAAGAAATTGCTTATCAGCAGAAACATTTACACTTAAGAGATGCTAAAATGACTACCAAGAGCAGCTAAGCTTACCTATAGCTCTCAGAGCCACAATAACGATGAACACCATTGCGGTGTCCAACATTCATGCAGCGCTCTTTAAGAAAACTTTTCAAAGATATCCCCAGTTTATATATTACAATTAAATCTCAAAATCAAATTGTCAATTAGTTAAAACAATGTAGAACTAAAAGATTTTTTTAAAATTAGTCTTTACTACAACAAAATGTAATTAACATACAATCAATATCTGCCATTGGTCACATAAACATTTGTTTTGAAAAAAATATGAAATCGAAAAATTACCTCAAATTAATTTAATTTACACTAACAAAATACTTTGCATAAAATTTCCATATTAAATATGTACGGAAAACTATGAACACGTGGATCAGTGTACGCCGTTCATTATGAATGAGTTACGATTAGAAGCATCATTTATACACCTACAGTTAATTACTCGTATAAATTTTTATAAATGACTTAACATAAATTCGCGCCAAACTATAACAAGATACTTATTAAGGGCTTACAGTTTACATATACTATGATAGTTTGCTTTTTTTTTATCAATGCCGCCCTTATATATTTTACTTTAAATATTACAATTTTTTTTTATTTGATTAATTGTTTTATTATTGTGAATTTGTTTTTATTTAAACTATACAATTTGTTATATTTCCTGCTTAATAGTAGCACAATAATATTTGTCATGCAAAATTGTCAAATATAAACAACAATAACACGTCAATTGGTGGCTTTTGTCATTCAGATTTGCAACAGAATGAATGCTTCGGCAACGCTTAATGGCAGCGGCGGCGATAAGGCCTAATCCAAATGATGGGAATACGATGACTGAGCTTCAAGTAATGTTTGCAATAAAAAATAATAATAAGGACAGACGCACTACAACGGATGTAAATAAATTTATCAAATAAGACATTTTCAATGCAAATATTTTGTATTTCTATTCAGTAACATTATCTTAAAGATGACACGTTTTAGGTTCGGTGTTGTTTTGTTAACCTGTTAATCACCTTTTTTTTATTTCAACACAGATTTTTAATAATTTCTAGTTATAAAAACTGGGAAAGATAACGGTCATAGGAAAAAGCGATGTTGAACATTAGAAAAAAACTATAATCGTCAGAATAAAAATTTAAATACTAACATGGTCTAAAAAGTCTTTGGCTTGACCACAAGATCGCGCCACAAACAAAAAAATCTCTATCCTAGTCTTTGAGTATTATCCTTAACTAGAATACTATCAAAGTTTCATAACATTTTATCCAATCGTTCTTAAGTTTCAAGTATCAAAGTGACGCTACGTTGTCAAAGGAAAAAAAAGTAAATTTCATGTTGTGATAATATATTGTTTCCTGACGGAGAAAACACCGTTGAAGCAATGCAACGACTTAAGAGTGTTACTGCAAATTTCAAATCAGGAGGTCAAAATGGAAACAAACGCCTATTCTGAAGGTCTAGAAGCTTCACACTATCAAACCGGTACTGAAATGTTGACCGTTACAACAATGCATTTGATAGATGTCAAAGAATAAAGCCATAGCCATTCATATTCATAAAAACGTTCGTTTATGGTTAGGTCAAAGACTTTAAGTCCATGTAGTACATCAGCTGCGATGAGATTAAGATTACCCGACATCAGGATGATATCGAGGATGATATCATTTTCAAAACGAATGTTCACAAGCGATTTGATGATTTAATTATCTTGGAATCGCGTTTTACTAATAGCCAACAAATCGTTAGCGATTCATCCCTCGTCATATGATTTGTTCATGTGGCAAATTCGAAAAATGATAATATTATAGAATCACTGGTGAAGATTTGCAAAAGAATCGTAAAAGTGGCTGGATTACTTATCGTAAAACCCGTAAAAAATGCTATAGAATTCAAAAAAAAACATTGAAAATTATAACATTAGAATCGCTGGTGAACATTCGTTAACGTATCGTAAAACTGATTCTTTTACCTATCTTTTAAGCGATAAAAATTCGATTATTTCACTTTTTTAATGTAAATAAGTAATTGGTAAATTCATAACAATATTTGGGTTAATTTTTGGCATGCAGGGCAAACGTTTTTTAAATTATAATTTGGGAATCAATGATGAATACAAAAAGTTTAATCTATTTCAAAACCATAACAAGTTTGAGTATATACATGATCGGACGTGTGTTTGGAGTAAAATTGGTTTCAATTAAGTAGTCTTTGAAGATGATAGCATATTTTATATAAATGTTTTTTATTCTAAAAACCAATTTTTCTCGTACACAGATATAAAAAACTTAAATAAAATGAAATACTTCCACGCTTTATCAAAAAAAAAATTAATACAAATCTTCAATACCCCTGAGGGAAGTAAGAAAAGAAGGAAAAACTTAAAAATAAGTATAATTTATAGATTTTGCAACTTGAAAGGAACCCGTTATTGTGATTCGTAATAGTATCGTTTTTTTTTTATTCGTAAAAGAATTGCTTAAAAAAATCGCTTTTACGATTTCAGAACGAAGGTTGATTTTCTTTTTCCCCCGCTCGCAATATCACAAAATTCAAAATTCATACAATTACGAAAAAGATTACAAAATAATTAAAATTTGTGATATAAAATAAATTTTAATAGTTTTTATATTAAGAAATATTTTTTTAGAAAGAAAGAAAAAAATAGGCAAAAATTTTAATAAGCTAGTGCACCAAGCGGTTATCAAAATCTTAATCTACGATGAATTCTAAGAAAATTTGCCCAAGAAACAATGGGTTAAAATAGAGCCCCCAGTTTTAATGAGAAACTTTTTGTATTGGTGGAAAATTCACAACTAGGCCCACACCGGTTTCAAATGTATTACCGACCCCCAATCATTTTTTCCTCCTAACATTTTTCACAAATATACCTACTCCCCATCTTCACCCCCTAAGGGGGCTTCCATCAGACAATTTTTTTTTATAAAATTGTTTCCAGCCCTCTTACTGCCCTGAAGTCGCTTTTAGAGGAGTCAAATGTATGACCAGTCCCCAATATTTTTTCGAACCCAACAATTCCGACAATTCATGCGATCTCGCTATCGTACAAGGAAGTCCTAATTTTTGTACCTAAAATCAGAGACTACTGTAGACGTTTCAGCAATTATGAAATAAAATTAAAAAAATCCAAAGCACATTTTATATGTAACAGGTAAACTCAAAAACTACTTAAACCATTTTAGTATTTCTTTTACCAAGCAAGACTATTAAGATAATAAATAGAGAAGCTACTTTATATTTTGTGTGCTTCAAACGCTTCTTATCATTATTTTCGGCACAAATTTTTTTCTTCAGATCTTAAGCATAATCTGCTATCTTGTATGTATCCTCGCACAAATGTAACGTTGCTCTATTATTTGTAGCAGTGGAAGTCTCTTGTAACATATTTTTGATACAATGTTTTATTGGCTTAGTATTTATTTCTTAATACTTGAATGATTTAAAATCGAATCACATTTATAAGACTTGAATGAATCAAAACCACTTTTACTTACTCACTCTTCTAATATTGAGTTAGCGTACTTTTCAATACCGAACAGACATTCGCGGGCACTGTGATTTCGTTATAAAAACGTACAGTTCATATCGATATATTTACTAAAGATGCGCATAAGCTGTATTCTAAGTGGCCGAATGCATCAACTACTTTGCCGGTCAAATGAAAATACGGTTTTACATATGATGTAATTATTATAGCTTTATACATACATTGCTCATTAGCGACAATAATGTCTTGATTTAAAATATTACTATAAAGTTGAAGGGACATTTCTTCTTTCGTCGGCTTTCTCAAAGTTGTCCACAGCAAATTCAAAGTGGACAAGTCCATAAAATGTAGTGTTTGAAAGATGGAATGTATATGGTTGTGACAGGGCTCAAACCTAGGTCACACGCATTATTCCACCGCTTCTCAAAAAGATGAGATTCGGAAAACGAAAAATATTTTTGTTACGTGCAATGTTTATTTATGTGCAATGTTTCTTTATCCTATTTTATTCATTTAAGTTTTTTTTTTAAAACTGGGACTGACTAAAGGGCCCTTTACACTGGCAGACTTGTCTGGGAGACAAAAAATCCGCGTAAACATCTAACTTCCCCATTTAGCCCACTTCTATTAAAAATAAACTATTTTGTTTGAGTTATTTTTTTTAGAGATTTAATCATTAGATGTTCAATTTCTTATTTTTTGCTGATTTTTTTTAATTTTACTAAAAATAACTTGTACGAAAGTTAAGGATAATACTGTGCCTTTTTTGATACCATATCTATTTGATTCAAAATATTTCAAATTAGATTTTATAAAAAAAATTAGTGTTTATTTCAGTGATTTTTAATAAACATTTTTTATGTTACCTCATCTTTTCAAAGGCTTTTTTCTTAAAAAAAACCGAAATATTGTTAAGAGTTAGTAATATTTGTATTTGCCAATATAATGGCTTAATATTTTTCTGATTTTTTGAACTGACTTGTAACAGAGACGCCAAAAGCATTTGACTCTGGATTTTAAATTTATCTTATTCTTACTTTCAATACTTACTGTTCATTTGAAATCCTTCCACATTTAATCCTAGACTTGCTATTAGTATAGAATAAAGCCATAACATTTGTTTGGTAAACATTTTTTATCACTTTTTGTGCTTGTTTTTTCTCAAGCTGTATATTCTTTTTATTTCAACGATTTGCTAATATTTCACTTGGCCAGCGGCACTGGTTTGTAATCTTTTTCAACACAAAATCAATTCTTCAAATGCGAAGAAATTTATATTTGTAATATTCTTATATGTAGTTTCTTTCTCTAACGAATTCTTCGTTACCACCAACGTTCTTCGTATGCCGAACCGTACGCGCTGAATGCCACTAATCGAATAAACTTTTAAGAGAACCTGTCGCTACTATTCCATTTAAGTTATCCCAAAACCCCGCAGCACTTATACCAATGCGATGGAAGCTGTGTTGAGCCCTTATGTTAGTAACATGGTCTTGTGGTTTGATATGCAACTCGAACATTACCACTCGATTGATTTGTGCTGTGGCGTGTTGCAGTGGTAGTAGTGATCACAGTGTTGCTTGTAATATTTTTGTTTTAAGAACCACAGCCATAGCTTACGTTCTTAGCTGTTGGATTTAGTAAATAATATTCCGCAGTTACTTCTCATAACATAAATTCATGCAGACAGTTGGCCTATATCTAATTGTGTGACTTTGGATCATGTAACATCAAAGCCTGCGAAAAATGGGATGGTAATTGTTTGAATAACTAAACTTAAGTTAACCCAAAATTACGCAGCATTTTTATGGCACTGTTCTTGGTTTTTAATATTACAGTAGTGAAGTTATGGTGATATGATATGGTGGTGAAGTTAGTATATTCTTCATTAACCCATTAGTGACGACTGTTACCATATTGTAACGTCGACAGCGTTAGATATTGCACGCAATAAAATAAACATAAGAATAAATGTCAAGAATTTTCTTTTTTGTTTTCATCAAAGCATGCTTTGATCTTTCATTCTTGATTTACCGCTATGCGATCAGACGTCAATAGAGAGCGTGGGGGATCATTTAAAATAGGTGTTTTTCACATGTGCGCCAAAAAGCAATATGGAGGGATATAAATGTCACTCCATATTAAGAATATTTTTTGATTGTTTAAAGACTGATATATTAAAGACTTTTATTTTTTATTTGAGAAGAATATGAAATATCAACCCCAATTACAGTCAACATTTTGAGAAATCTTAATTTACTTTTAACCAAAGTAAACAACACATAAATGCAAAGCTAACTTCTCCAATTTTATTTTCGTTTGAAACCTATGGTTTTGCAATTTCCAGTGACAAAAAATATGCGTAATGATATAAAGATCTTATCATTTAATTTTTACAGCTATAGTTTATAGTTTAACATATTAATTAAACGATTCAATTCGACTATATTTGTTATTATAGCCTTTAAGCTAATGCTGCTTTTTATAACATTTCACCTTCGTAGCAAATGTCAATATGATAACATCTTGTCTGAAGCATCCAACTAATACACTAACTTATTTAGGCGATTGATTCATATTCATCTTAATGTGTAAATTATTATTATTCGTCTACAGTTCGATCACTTCGATAATTCAAAATGAAAAAATAAACAAATAATCAATGTAAAACGTTAAAAACTATAACAAAATAAACAATTTAAAGCATTAAAAAATAATTAACACTTTATTAGGCGCCAATACTGCTAATGAAAGAAAAATGTTTGCATATTCACACTTCGCTTACACCTGTTGTGTATTGATCTCAAATTCATGGCATTGTCAACGTTTCAAACAACTTGCTTTACAGCATGTTCGATAAAACACACGCACAGGTATTGTTGTCACCCCTCGTTTATGTTTACAAACATTTCAATAGCTTTGCAGAAATGGTATGATATTAAATTTCAATACTATTTGCTTTACAGCACGTTGGAAGCCCTACAGAAGTTGCATTCAAACTCGAAGTTATGAAAAATAATTTGTAGGGACATCAATTTTATAACTTTTAAAACATTACAAACTTTTAACATTTTGTATTAACATCAAATAATATTTGAACATATACTAATCATATAAACAGTTCAAATTAAATTGATTTTTGTTAATTTGCTAAATGTTCACTGAGCTTTAATTTAAAAGTGGAACGAAACAGTTTTAAACTAAACCACAGGGGGGGAACACAGTATGTCTTTTTTGTTTATTGTTTTGGCTAGATGATTTGCGAAAAATGCTTTTATTTTCTTAGATAACTTTATTTTATGAGATATTAAAATATTTTTTAAACTCAATAATTGAAGAAATTTTAGCGAAGCCATGACTTGTATTGATGGTGCCTAACATGATTAGTATGATAAAATTAAACTGCGAGTTAAATAAATTAAAAACATAAAAATATATTAAAAGAATGAAAATTAGAAATAGTTTTTTTTTAACGTTGGTTGGCAGACAGATCATTAAGAAAAATTTTTACTGTTAAAAAAATGACCGCAGCTGAAAAAAATTTATATTATGTCTGGGGTAAGAATTTGGCAAATACTCGATGATATATTATAGAGAGAGATTTTAGAATAACTCAATAACCATTTGTTCGTCTGTATCAGTAAATGTAACAAAAAATTCTAAATTTTAAAATTTTGATCAATAGTTTCGGCATCTAAAAATTTTTACAAAAAAAATATTGTTTTTAAGGCAATCTATTCTAAAATCAGAAACGGCAGAAAGTATTCATTTAAGTAATTTGGTCATGAATTCAGATCTGTTGTGAATAAAATAAAATTCAAATTCCTTTTATTTTGTAAAAAAATTACTTTTTGGTACAACAAAAGTATTTTTTGGTACAATAAAAATAATTTTTGGTTTAATAAAAGAAATTTTTGGTACAACAAAGATACTTTTGCTACATTGCACACTGATCTCAAATCGATTTTTTGACATAAACTCTAAAAATGTAGGTACAGTGTTATAACTTTGCACAGTTACTTACTTACTTAAGTGGCCCATTACAACTTACGAACATGGTTCATAAGTTTGAGGCCTGAAGTACTAAAGAATTCCACACGCTTCGGTCTTGTGCGTGTGTTCTCCTGTTAGTCCTACCAGATGGTGGCACGTCGCCTACCACTTGGTCCTTCCAACGGAGTTTGGGTCTCCCTGCTCTGCGCCGTCCTTCAGGTTCGCCTTCAAACACCTTTCTCGCTGGAGCATTTACATCCATCCTGGCAACATGACCCAGCCATCGTAGTCGTTGCATTCTGACTCTTTTAGCTACGTCGATGTCGTGGTAAAGCTCATACAGCTCATGGTTCATCCGATGGCGAAACTCGCCGTCGACACAGATAGGTCCATACATTTTTCGGAGTACTTTTCTCTCGAATACTCCCAGGTTTTGTATGTCCGTTGTCGTAAGCACCCATGATTCGGCAGCATACAAAAGAACGGGTAAGATTAGCACCTGGTAAAGCCGTTTCTTAGTATTCCGAGATAAGGTGGTGTTACTAAAGTGCTGCCGAAGTCCGTAGAAACATCTATTGGCTAGCACTATTCTCCGTTTAATTTCTTGGCTGACATTATTTTTTTTGTTGACGGAAGATCCGAGGTAGGTAAACTCGTCGACTACCTCAAAACAATAATTGTCGACGTTCACGGTGCGTCCCCAACGAGAGGACTCTTTGTTCGTCGAAATCATTATTTTTGTTTTGTCCTCGTTGACCGCTAAACCCATTTTTGCTGACTCCTTTTCTAGTGATGAGAAAACTGCAGTAACATCCCGCAGATTTCGACCAATGATGTCTATATCATCGGCATAGGCTAGTGGCATGTGGCTCTGTGGAATATGGTGCCAGACATGTTGACACCAGCCTTTCTCATCACCTTCTCCATAACTATATTAAATAGTGTACAGGACAGGTTATCGCCCTGCCTGAGACCTCTTTCCGTGTTAAATGGTTCAGACTGATCCCTACCAATCTTAACAGAGGATTTGGTGTTGTCTAAGGTACATTTGCAAAGTCGAATCAGCTTTGCAGGAATACCAAACTCAGACATGGTCTCATAAAGCCTATTCCTTATCGGAGAGTCGAAGGCTTTTCATGGGTTTTTTCCAGGATCTGTCGTAAGGTGAATATTTGATCCATCGTAGATTTGCCAGGTCTAAAGCCGCACTGATATGGTCCAATTAGTTTTTCTACAATTGGCTTTAGACGTTCACACACTATGCTTGAAAGGACCTTGTACGCAATTGGTAATAGGCTTATTCCACGATATTTCTTACATTCACTACGATCTCCTTTCTTGTATATGGGACATAACAGACTGGGACTCCAATCCCCGGGCATGCTCTCCTCTTGCCAGATGTTCTCCATGAGCTGATGCATGCTCCTAATCAGCTCCTCCCCGCCAGCCTTAAACAATTCAGCAGGGAGACCATCGGCTCCAGCAGCTTTGTTATTTTTAAGGCGGGAGATGGCCATACGTATCTCGCTCTGGCTCGGAGGTGGACAGTTAATACCGTCGTCATGGATTGGAGCGGGGTCTTCTGGATTGGTGTCATTATCCAGTAAATTTCTAAAATGGTCTCTCCATATCTTCAGAACGCTATCCGGGTCCGTCACTAGCTGACCATCGCTGTCCTTGCAGGAGGGCAACCCTGTTCCACGCATTCTCGCTTTAACTCTCTTGTAGAATTTTCGGGCTTCCCCTCTACTTCGGAGCAACTCAGTACACTCTTCTCTTCTTTAGCTCCTTCTTTTTTCTTCTAAAAAGACGAGTTGCCTGTCGTCTCTTCTCCCTGTGCCGTTCACGAACAGCTCGCGTTGCCATTGGCTGCAGTTTTGCCCTGTATGCAGCATCCGTCTCTCTCGTGGCATTGCGACATTCATCATAGTACCAGGCATCTTCTTCAGACGGCTTTGAGTACCCAAGTACGCTTCTCGCAGTCCGTTCAATGGAGTCGGCTATATATTGCCACTGCGAGGTTATATTATCAGGGGTTGGAGCATTCCGCAACAGTTGAGTTAGGTGGTTGGAGTAGGCATCCGCTACCTCTGTGGTCCGCAGTTTACCGATGTCCAGCTTTCGTTGTGCCTGGTTACGTACGTTTTTCGCCATGCTTAGCCTAGTGCGTACCTTAACTGCGGTAAGGAAGTGATCAGAGTCAATGTTCGCATACCTGATCACTCGTACGTCCAGAACACTCAATGCGTGCCTTCCATCGACTACCACGTGATCTATCTGATTCCTCGTCAATTGATCTGGAGATAACCATGTTGCCTTATGAATATTTTTATGGTCAAATCTAGTGCTGCTAACTACTATATTTCTTGCCGCAGAGAAATCAATCAGTCTGATGCCATTGTTCGGCGTTTCGGTGTGCAGACTGAATTTTCCGATTGTAGGCTCAAATGCGGTCTCCCTGCCTATTTTAGCATTAAAATCGCCTAGTACAATTTTGATGTCATGGCTGGGGCTACGGTCATATACATTTTCTAGGCTCTCGTAGAACTCGTCTTTGTCCTCATCGCTTTTTTCTTCTGTGGGAGCATGGGCACATATAAGTGTTATGTGGAAAAACTTTGTTTTGACTCTTATGGTGGCTATACGTTCACACACCGGGTTGAACCTTGAGACTAGGTGTCGCAGTCTTTTGCCAACCACAAATCCACAACCAAACTCGTGCTTGTCCGCATGGCCACTATAGTAGATGTCGCACGTCTTCATGCGCGAGCACCCGTGTCCCGTCCACCGGATTTCCTGTAAAGCGGTTATGTCAGCCTTGTATTTTTCGAGGACTTCCGCCAGTTGGATGGAGGCACCTGGTCTATACAGTGTTCTAACATTCCAGGTACATATCCTCAAATCATGGTCCTTAATTCGTTTGCGGTGGTCGTCAACATTTTGGGGGGTCCGTTTTATTCTTATCTTACTTCTTTTCATTGCAATAGTATAAACGTCAGTGGCGGGTTGCAAGCCCAGCGCACCACGTCGCAGTTTTCTCCTCCTGCCAGGATTTTATTGCAGCCGCCCATTCTGGGTCAGACGCTGACCAGGGTACCGCTCACTCTGAGCTGACGTGCCTGGGTTTTAGGTTTCGCCCCTCACAGTTAGCCGTGCTCTGACGGGTGTCAGAAGCACGTTTCCAGGCGTCACCACGTGGAGGTACTCCGTTCGCAGTAGTACCACGAAAACGGAGCTCTGTCAGTAGACTTGAAGTGCAATTGGCAAGGATCACTCTGGGTTTGCTAAGTTAAACCGATCAGAAGCTTTACCTTGCATCACACTCCCGACGCCCTACTTTGCACAGTTAGTAGGCATAATACATACAAGTTTTGGTCCAGTTCAGACCACGTCCATATACAGCTCCCATATAAGATGGCGGTCCGTGTAGAGTATAGACGCAAAGCACAGATTTCAAAT
Organism: Muscina levida; assembly: GCA_964034835.1. NCBI lineage: Eukaryota > Metazoa > Arthropoda > Insecta > Diptera > Muscidae > Muscina > Muscina levida. Next base: position 3,049,801 of record OZ035880.1, read on the forward strand.
ATGTTTCGGTTGGAAAAAAAATTAGAAATTTTCGAGCTTGCTAAAAAATGCTGGCAAGATATACATTTATACATAAACTGGCTTTCCCGGCTCGCGTTGCTTCACCCGTACTTACAATGAATTTTTTTTATGAATTCAAGCAATACAGGTAAAATGCAAACGCTTCATAACAACTTCGCATCATCATTTATGTGATTGTAGTGATTATATCGCTTTAGTCCCCTTTTATCCCTAAAAGTACGAATTTCTAAAGATACATTCGTATCTCACAACTAAAACGGACTAGTACCTCCTCTTATTCAATAGGGAGCTAAAACCTATCTGGCGGCTTTTTAATTCTATAGGGAGCCATTCCATATACATTTTCGTAACTCTACCTTTCATTTGGTCTGGGCGATAGTACCAGTTTTTCCCCTTTTTCGGTATTTCTACAACTAAAGAACTAATTTCGAAAAATTACTTCATATGTCACAACTAAAATATGTAAAATACAGTCTAAGCTGACATTTATTCGAAAAGGGAAACAAACACCACAAATGTCATCATCCTATCTACAGCCAGTAAGCAATTTATAATTTATAGATTGTTTAAAAAATAAAACAATTTCCAAAAGGGGCGTGGCACCGCCCATTTTCCAGCGAAACGTACCATTTACCATTTACATATAAAGTAAATCTCAATATCTTCTCTTTTATGGCTCGTGAAATATGACCGATTGAAATTTTTATTTGTGTGGACGGTGCCACGCCCCTTGGCCTAATAATTATTTCACGTTGCCTATGATAGAGGCCCTACGGATAGTGCAACACAGTGAAAATTTCATTCTAATCGGTCCATTGATTTCGCCTTGATAACGATTTTTTCAAAAGTGGCGTGCCACCGCCCATTTTCCAGCGAAACGTAATCCTCTTGGTATCAGTAACATATGTAGCAAATCTCATCTTCATACCTCTAATGGCTCTTGAGATATGACCCACGCCCCTTTGTATAATTATGTTTTCATGTAGCCTATTATAGAGGCCCTATGGACAGTATCACACAAAGAATATATAATTGCAATCGGTCCATTAATTCAGCCAATATAACTATTTTTTAAAAATGGGCGTGGCACCGCCCTCTGTCCACAAACAAAGTATTTTTTCTCATAAGTTTGATGTACGTACCAAATATCGACTTAGTACCTATAATGGTTTAAAAGATACAGCCAATTCAAAATTCGAGTTGTATGGGGCGGTGCCACGCCCATTTTATCCCCTTGCAGTCCGAATTTTCAAAAATTGCGTCTTAGTGCGCACCTACGTCATAAAAGGAACCGACATTCCAAATTTTTTTCTAGCTTTAGCCGTTTGGGCTGGGGAATGATCAGTCGGTCAACCAAGCCTTTATTATATATAGATTACACCCTGTGTCAAAAAATCTGGCAGTGTGCATTGCAATATCATAGCATTTTTGATAAATTATATAATGTCCTGCTTGATTTTTTTTAAAGTATATCTTTGGTAGAGCTTTATCATTATGTCCTACTAATCTGAATGTATATAAGCTCCGGTGAAAATATTTCTTTTTAAATAAATAAATTTGATTGTACTTTTTTAATAATTTTTTTTTTTTATATATCTTTCTTCGATGTATATATAAGGAAATTCTGTATGCGAAAAAGATACATTTAATTTAATTATACAAAATTATTTTAATTAAATTAAATTTAATAAAATACATATGGCATAAAATGCATATTAGCTGTTGTTAAAGATTTTTATAAAATTAATTTGATTAAAAATGTTTTGTTTTTGTAAATAAATATTCCGAAATTAATATAATTTTGGATAAGACAGTTACTGCGTTCTAGAAGCATATTTTCCAGCCATCGTATTTTAATTGTCGAGAAAGGATATTTTTAAACGTTTTTTAAGCCACTTGGTTCCGAATAGTGTTTATTCATAAAAGATAAAATCTTTAAGCCGTATACATAAAAATTGTTTAATAGTTTATAAGTCACAAGTTTTTACAAAAATCGTTCTTTAAACATTTATAAAAATTACTTTGCCTAAGGCACTTTGACTATAACCAAATCCAGTGTAATGATATTTTAGAGTCAACTTTAAATAATTTTTAAAAAGGCGAAGTTTTGGAATAGTTTTCAACAATTAGTATAAACTTTAAAAACAATTGGAAAATTTTTCGAAAGTATGGATAAAACTGTCCAACTGACTGTACTAATTTACCGCTGCATTAACCGCTAAATCTACAAACAGGTCCACAGGCACCTGGAACAGCGCCCCATGCTATGAAATATATAGAAAAAAATTCATTGTTTTTTCATGACATATCATACACTCATTATTAGAAAACTTACGCTGTCTCGATACACATCTGTGTGCACGGAAGTGACAAAAATTACTAAAAGTGCATCTAGTCCAGCGTCCATCGGGACGCCGTAAGCTACCACAGACGGGATCCCAGTTTTGAGGACAATTTAGTTGACAACGTTGCCCTTCAACACTAACTAGGCAGACAATTACAGCAAATGAGAATAGCAACAACACTTTTGACCAAAACATAACTGCAGTAAAAAATTCGTTAACGATGAGTTAAGGCGATTAACTGATAACTCTATAAAGCCCGTATTTATATGTGAAATAACAATAATGATATAACATTTTATTGTATTAGCACAGCATTGTTTAAGCCATGCGTTGATTTGGCAATAAAGAAAACACTTGTGCAAATACGATTTAATATTCCTATGTTTGATATTTTTAAACAAAATCTTAACATTTGGTTGTTAAAGAATTGTTTTCAATGCAATGCAGGTCCAGTATAGAATATGAGGTTATCAACCTTATTGTTTTTAGAACAATGTTTAAAGGCAGCGCGAAGGGCCAGTAAATATTAAGGACTTATTTTAAAACAAATTAAACAGTACTCTTGCAAAACGCGTATTGACAGGAGCACAAAATTTGTGGAGTTTTTATTTAATTTTATTTATTTTATTTATTTTATTTATTTTATTTATTTTATTTATTTTATTTATTTTATTTATTTTATTTATTTTATTTATTTTATTTATTTTATTTATTTTATTTATTTTATTTATTTTATTTATTTTATTTATTTTATTTATTTTATTTATTTTATTTATTTTATTTATTTTATTTATTTTATTTTATTTATTTATTTTATTCTTTATTTTTGTTTAATTTATTTTAATTTGTTTTATTTTGTTTTATTCTATTTTATTAAAAAAGATTTGTTTAATATTTGTTTGCTTTTAATTTCTTTTTTCATAGTTTTGACTTTTCAAAACTTTATGATGGAATATCCCAATATTTTCAAGGAAATTACAAATGTATTTGAAAAAGTTACGTTTTTTTTTGTTTTTCATAATAGTATACCCAATGATACTTTTCAATTATGACCTACTTAAGTAGTATTTATGTATTAAAACTCCCCGTGTTACACAGATGTTTATAAAATATGCCAGTCCATCATATGTTTCGCTTTTCAAAAATTGCGAAACAATTAAAATATTTCGATTTGTGCAGTTGTCGTTTTGTTTGTGTTTTATATAAATAGCGCACAGTGCACCAATTAGAGTTATCAGTTAATCGTATTAACTTTCCAGTTCGACAAATAGCCATTTTGTAAAATGAACATTTCCAAAGTGATTATATCCCTGACATTTATAGTGATTGTCCTTTTGGCAGCCGCTAAAGGACAGCGTTGCAATACGAATTGTCAAAATACTTGGATTCCAATTTGTGGTATTGCAAGGCTTCCTAATGGACGTGAGATCAGATGTACCTTCAGAAACTTTTGCCAGTATATGGCACGCAGATGTCTGACTCGAGGATCTGGACAACGTGAGTAGTAGAGAGTGTAAAACTAGCTGTCAATTTATACTAATGACACACAACGTTTTGTTTTTCTCTTCGTTTGTACAGAGTGGAGAGCATTGCCAGGTGACTGTAGCCGTTTGAGGTGCTCTATGCGACCTTAAAATTTGGCATACAGTGATTCGATGTACTTTCAACGAGACCAGGAAAAAAACTGTTAAATGTAATAAATCAAAAATTTCAAAAAAAAAAAAAATAAATTCGCAATTACCTTCTACAAAGTAATAGTTATTTTTTATACCATCACCCTTAGGGATGAGGGTATATATATTATTTGATACGACCCAATAGTGTAACACATAGTAGGAGTCACTTTAGACTTTAGGTTTCTTAGAACCAAATTCGATTCATGACTTTTTAAGTCGTTTGAGCCATGTCCGTCTGTCTGGCTGTCCTGCCGGTGCACACGATAACTTTCGAAAGTCGCAATAAAATGTTTTGAAATTTTCCACGAGTTAATATTTCCCCAAAACTACTTACGGCATTGCAAATGGGCTACATGGCCCGCCACTTCTGGTACATCCCATACAAATACCTCATTCCGCCCACTTTAGAAATCGAGTAATAATATCAGTATACACAACGGTATCGTACCCAAATTCTGTACTTAGTAAAGCTATAACAGGATAAAGTTTTGGAAAAAAATTGGAAGTCTAGCCACGCCCCTTCTGGTACCTCCCATACAAATGTACCTTTCCGCCCACTTTAGAGATGGAGTAATAATATCAATAAATCCAACGCGATCGTAACCAAATTCTTTATTTAGTACAGCTTTGGAGAAAAAAAACTTGAAGTCTAGCTACGCCCAATCTGGTACCTACTACACACCTGGTACCGCCCACATTAGAAATCGATTAATATTTTTAATGGACCTAACGCGATCGTGCCCAAATTTTGTATTTAGTATAGTTCAAGCTGGATAAAGTTTTGTGTTCCTTATGACTTAATTTTTTACCCAGGGATGGGTGTGACCAAATGATTGCACTTACATTGTTATTGTTGGAAAGTATTACAGCCTTATTCATAAAAAATTTCTTAAGTGGATACGAAGCGTTCTCTATCTAAAGTATTCTTTGGCTCTTAAAAACCTGTATTAAGAAATTGTATTCATAAACGTTTGTTATCAGTCCTTTAGCCTAATGTGTTCCGGTGAAAAGTGTCTATTTAGATACTTTTCTATGTGCGCAATGATTCAAAGAAGAAAATTTCCTACACAATGAATAACATGCAACAACTCTTTCCAATAGAAAAATGTCGAAAAACTCAAAATGAAAACCTCAAATTCATAAATATACAATAAATTATACAAACGTCAAGTTATAGCATGCTTAAAGTAGAGACAACCCTACTTTAACTTATTGAAGATGTGAATCGTTTATAAATATTGTTTTCTCGAAATTGCTTAAAAATGGCTTATAAACCTCTTATAAGTTTTTATGAATAAGGCCGTTAATGTTTTATCAAGTAAAGTGACAATTTTATTAAACTTTTGTCATACTTACGGGGACGCGTGTTACACAAAATTTGCATATTTCTATTTACTCATTAAACTGTTATAGGGCCGTTTTTCGTGGAGTTGCACTAATAAGATGTATTAATTTGATGTACCCACACTTTTGTTTGGAAACGCTTTAGAAAGATTCTGAGAAAATAAATTTTAATATATGCCATAATTTCATGTGAGCGATAATAACTGAACGCGAAATACGTATTGATTTAATTTATTACTAACTTTCCCGGCTCGCGTTGTTCCGCCGTTACTTACGCGTGTATGCGAATTGTTTTTTTTTTTTTTAAATAGCCTATATCACTCAGTATATGTATCTTAACTTCTAGCTCGATTATTACATTACACCCTCCTCCAAAATTTAAAGTACCGTCCCATTGCTCTTCAATAATTCAAATTTGCACTTTTTACTTTCAGTCACTTGGCAGGTTTAATACGTTTGTGTCAAGCGCGTGCGCGTATCGATTTCTCTTGCGAAGTAACAAAATTGCACGTGCGCGATGTCATCTGTATTGTTCGGCACAGCAACGAAGATATGGCTGTGGGCGATTATGTCGATATAAATCCTGCAACCGCTATAACAACAATCGGCCAACGAGGCGGAGGCGGTAGCCAAGGAAATGTACGTAAATTTATACAAATGCTGCAAATGCGTTCGAGTGCTCTATCCAGACGTATTTTTGAATTTGACGAATTAAAAGATATGGCTCGTCGTATTGGTATCTCATGTGGTGTAACCAATTTGATAGACGTAGTGAATTTACAGGGAATATTATTGAAAAAGGGACCAAATATGTACGAAGTAATGACGGATTGAAGTGAACTCTCTATTAGTTGTTTAAACATTTTTCACTGTAGTATTAAGTTAGTTTAATTTGTGTGTATATAGTTTTAATTTGATACTGATAAATAATATTTTGCCTAAAAGTATGCTATTACAAAAATAGTGCGGTTCATAACCTGCGTTTTGTAGGGAGAAAGTTAAGCTAAATTAATCAACCGATATCACTTTGAAAATTAATATGTTTAGAAAAATTTTTAATACGAACATAATTAACCAAAGGGTTAAATATAATTGAAATTTGTTGCTATTTGTTCTCTGTGTATTTATACACGATTTTTCTTAAAGTGGAATATCGATTTGGACTTTCTATGATATTTTACTTTAGTAAAATTAGAAATTACTTTATGAATATATGTATGTTTATAAATATTCGATATAAAAATTCATTCGAGTCAATTTTTAAAACGTAATGTGATCTTACATAAAAATATATCGCTCATTTGGTGCAAGACCGGGAAAACTTATAAAAATCTATTTCCAGGAAAAAGCGTTTAATGTTTTCAATTTCCTCCCACCTTGCAGAGATTAGAGGAAATTAAATAGCTTCAAAGCGGTGTGTCTAAAAGATATTAATATTAACTTTTCTTGTGGTCTTGCATCAAAAAAGCAATATGATCTGAAACTCTTCATTTACGGCGCTTCCCCTTCTTTACTTGAAATGATACCGTTCGATTTGCCGAAGAAAGATTATACCCTCTGCAAATAAATCCTTTTAATCACCCCTATCGCAAATAAAAGGCGAAATCTTTGCTTATTTCATTCTACCCCCTAAAATTACAACGTAGTATATAATTTCTGAATATATAATAGGAGAAACTCTTGCAAATTTACTCTTATTCTAAGTTATTCTCCTTCCTTACCTTTTTTGCTTATATCCATCAATTCCGTCAAACAATCTCAGGCAACCACATTCAGTTTGAATACATTTTTCTTTATTTGTTCTCGCATCATTAAATTGCGACATTACTATAAGTATCATTCACGTAAAGTATTTTTAAAAGTTACCTAAAATGTACTTTTTATTTTCTTTTCATAATATCATTTAGTGTATATTTTTTTTAAATTATATTTACGTTTAATATTGTTTAAGAACTACAATGTCTTTTTTCGATATTTTTTGTTGGTTGTTTTTGAATTTGTTACGCATAAACCTTGTTTTAAATATTTTACTCGAGGCTTTATTTAATTAGTAACTATGGTATTTAAATACTTGTTGTGTTCATTTAAAGTTTCTTTGTTTTTTGTGGCTATATATAAAAACGTTTGTCGTTTTGGAAATCGTTTTTAAGAAAACTATTTACATTTTTGTTTTGTATCGAAATTGAGATTTGATTTTTTCTAAAAATTCGTGCAAATTTACATACGATAATAGTAATTGTAATAATAATAGTAATGCTACATCTTAAGGTATTAATTTAAATTTGAATTTTATTTTCAATCATTTGGCTTTACGTTTATGCTAAATAGTACTTTGCAAACTTAAACAGAAAAGAGCTAAATACGAAAATGTTATAATAAAAATAACGAAAAAATTAGATATTATATTTGTTTAATATTTTTTGTATTTCTTTTTGTTTTGATGAAATTCGGTTTAAATAAATTTTTACTAAAAAGGCAAGTCTGTGTGTGTTACATACATCTTTTCCTAAATTATGCATAACTAAGCAAATAAATATTATTACACATGTACGTATGTATGTATGTATGTAGTTGGTAAGGTAATCAGTCGTTAAACACAATAGCAAGAGAGAGATACTAAAAATAAGAAGAATTTATTTAAAGTTTCATTTTGCTAAATAGTGTTAAAATTATAAAGAGAGAAAGCATAAGCAGATGTGGATTGATAAGAGAGTAATCAGTTTTCCATTTAAGTGATGCTTGTAGTGAATGCTTTTGGTCTATGATAGGGTCATTTTTTGATTCGTAATTGAGTTTCATCTGGTTATTCGAAATTAGTACTATGAGAGAGTTCTTTCTAAAAATAGAAGTAATATTTCGAACCTAAACCAAATTAGGTAAACATTTTATATAAAATTGTCCCATACAGAAAAGTAATGTCATTGAAATCAGTGAATGTACCACTAACTGAGTCAGTAAAAATTGTTGTCATCATAAAATTTAATTTATTTGTATTCGGCCTTATTCCCGTAGTCGTCGTCGACGCAAAACGACGTCGTCTTGTGACGACGCTGTAAAATCGGTATTTTCGTAGTCGTTTTCGAAAAATATCGGTAACTATTGACACAAATTTGGTATTCTGTAAATATGACGACGACGTTAAATCGAAACGACTCTTAATCTGTCGTCACAGTTGTTAGTAACGACATGAAACAATTTGAAGAAATAGTTTTAGTTTTTGTAAATTTAAAAAAGGTTTTGTTGAATGACGTCAAGAATGAAAATGTCGAGTAACAAATAGGGGCTGGTTAGGAAACAAAATCCCTCATTGGTACAAGGATTTCGGAGAGAAACAGTTCCGTCTAATTTTAAGGGGCAATGTGAGAAAATTGGAAGGAAAAACTTAATTCCTTTGGACCGCCTTTAAGAATTGTGGTTGTAGTTACGATTCTGGTCTTCTTTATTTGTAGCAAAAATTTCGATATGGGTTCCATCGACATATCCAATAACTCCAGAAAATCCTGTTTTGTTTAAAAAATTTAGTTTTTGCTTCCGATTTGCCATCTTCAGTTATTTCCAATTGTATCCAAGGTGGACAAATTACCTCTCTACTGCATTCAGGGTTTCGACAGGAATCTTGTAACTACTGGCTACACTTACACTTAGGTTTTAAGGCGCCTGTCCAAAGAACCTTAATGTTGCTGACAGCATAATTATGGCTGAAACATATGTACAGAGTTCACCTTCATTATAGAAACTATTTCTTCCAGTACGAAATTATTAAGACTTAAGTAGTTTTAGAATCTAAAAAAGTTGGAAGGCCGGCCAACAGGTAACCTCAAATTACGATTTTAACACCGATGTTCATATTTGTTATTTTGCAAATTTAAGATATTGGATCATCGTCGAAGTATTTTCCTTTCCAGTATAATATTATTCTTGCTTTCCTTATCGCTGGATTCTGAATAGGACACAAATATATTTTTTTCATAAAACACAATAAAAATCAAAATAAATCGGCTGATGTACAAATGTTACATCAGCTGTTGCTATTCGATAAGCAGTCGACGTCGACTCATGGTAGTTACAGAATACCAAAATAGCGATGAAGTGATGTTGACATAAAAACGACGACGATGTCGACGACGACAACGGGAATAAAGGTGATTAACTCCCAATTTTCTACCGCATCATAGATTGGATATTGTAAAAATTTTGCAATTGCAATTAAACTTCTTAAACATTTGAGCATAAAACTCTACTCAACCAATAACATTAAATTATCGCAAAACCTGATACATTAACAACGCAAAGGACACACTGCCAATTCCCCACATAGGAATGTCCTGACTATCACTTAATTGTTGTTTACTCTGTAACACTCTTATCATCATCCACTAGCAGTGCTCGCTCGCTCTCTATTGTATGTATGTTTTTTTTTTGCCGTATGAATTCATTTGTAGTTATCATGTTTCTTAAATATATCACACTGTGATATATTTAATTTTACTTTTTGTTTCTTGTAATTTACTTTATTTCGATTATTCGTATTACAATGTAGTTTACTTCCATCTATGTGCCATATATTGTGATGCTGATGATGCGTTTACAAAATATTTGTTTTTTTTTTGTAATAGGTATGTGACGTATTAGTTTTCTTTTAAATAATGCCTGAGAAATAATCATTTATAAAAGTGTAATAATAAAAATTATACTTCAGAAAGCTGATCTACAAGTCGCAGTCGACGGGTGAGTGCGTCATCTAATAGAGTGCAACACAAACCCCCATTTTCTTCGTGTTAAGCAAATTTGCAGATCACGACCCTTCTGCAATATTAAATGTTGTATTTGTTTCTTTTGTAATCATAAAATGTTGGTTTTGAGAGCAAAAGGTACATACATATACTTATAACATATATATAATATAATATAATGTGTAAATATATATAATTTTTGTTTAATTTTTTGTTTTCTTTAAATAAATATCTCTTGAATCTATGTGTGTATGTATGTTACGAAGAAAATTAAAGAGAGAGGACGTGTTGGCATATATTGCACTTTTTTCTTTGTTATGTCTAAATGTATGAAACTACAATGCTGGGCGACCAACCATCATATCCAATTGAATGAGAGCTAATTCGGTGTTAAACCTAAATGTGTATTGGAATGAATGGCATTCGGTGTCTTGCAGCATGCAGGCGGATGGTTGGCTGGCTGGCAGCAGCATTGCATGTTCTATCTACAAACTAGCTTATTTATTTAGATTAAACAATAACTTCAACTTAATTACTTTACTACTTGCAAAAAACATCCTTTAAAATAATGTGTACTATTTCCTTTGCATCGAACAAACAAAAAAAGAGGTATGTATGTGTGTGTGTTTTGTTGTTGTTGTAGTTGTATGTTGTAAATAAAGTTTGGTAAAGAAGTTCTCTTGCACTTTGTCTGTGGAATACTGATGTGAAACGAAAGCTATTGTTAGTTTGTTTGGAATGATTAAAAGACTTAAACGGAGCCGGGGGGCAGCCTGTTGGATGTTTGTAAATCTGAAGAAAGTGTACAATACAAGTTCATTTAGAGGAATTGTAGCTGTATGAGAAGCAACTCAGTCGTCAGGTGTTAAATAATTTGTGTTTAAATAATAAAATTAAAGCAAAATAGTTTCAAAAAATCAGTCAAATCGTAAAAAAACAAACAAAATTGGTTAATTGAGATTCTTGAGAAGAATAAATAAATTAGACTAAAAACTAAGTCTTCGTCGCAAAGCGCCTTTAACTCTAGGTTTTAAATGTGACATTAAATGTTAACAGTTCCATGGGTTGTATGGAGATGTCGTTAAAGGTCTTCAAGAGTTTGCGCTGATGTGATGGTGTCATACCGGTTAAACTGGTCGTTTCCAATGAACTTAAATGCAATTTATTGAAATTGACATTACCCAAACCTTTGTGTTTGAAAGGACACACCGAAGCTAACAAATCCACCTGCTGTGAATTGTGTACGGCACAGTCAAAGCCTTGTCGTTGCAGAATCATTAAGGCCGAGGTGGAGGGAAACAGTTGCAGTTGTTCCTCGGACAGCGTGCGGAAATTAAGCAAGTGTACGTCGCAAGGCCACGGTCCATTGTCCAGTAGCAAGGCTTTGCTCTTTAAATGAGGGGCATTGTCGAAATTCTCCACAAAATATATGTTAGTGGGATATCGTAGGCCATTGGCCAAGTAGTTTGTCAACAAGCTGGGCACTTGGTATTTGTTGTGTCTCGCCGAAGGGACTGGCATGTCTTCGACAAGAACCCAGAATTTGTGACGTGTCAGACGACTGTCGACTATGCCCTCGCCCATGCCACGATAGTCGTCGTACAGAGTGCGTCGATCCAGCATCACCTCCAATTGGCCAGGTTCGTAGCTGGCAGCGCCTTGGGCATGAGTTGTTAGCAAAGTAAATCTTACTTTCTCATCCTGCATAAAAGCGGCCGTGGTGATGGGGAAATAGTTACCCTCAATGCCTATGGAAGGCACCTTGACGCGTCTGAAATGAGATAAGTCTTAGTAGGCCACAGTCTTAGTTGGTTTACCTTTCTCCTTACCTGTGATATTGGAAACCATTTTGATCAGTGTAAAATTCGGGCAATTCTGGTATGGTATCACCCTCCTTCAGGGTGTCTTTATTCACCGGAGCTATATTATCGATATCCGTTACGAAACGCATAAATAACTCAGTTTCTCTATTTTTGGGTGGTGGCTCAAAGTCAATATCGTTTTCTATGTAAATGGCTGCGTCCAAATGCGTTTTGGTGTTAAAAATCCGCACAGTATGTGCCAAGAAGGGCCCATAAATAACCGTCACATCACTGGCAATGGGACCCGATGTTATAATAATGCGCTTGTCTTCGTATTGTTCGAGAACATCTTTTTCTGCTTCACTTTGCTCAGGATCGGTTTTAAAGAGATACGCCCCCGAGTGGAACTGAGCACTGCGATATGCCGCAAACTTGATAGCACACTGCATGGGATTCAAAAGCTGCCGATTTAAACCTTTGCGGGTAATAGTTCGCAAGAAACCCGTCTTTTCGTCGAATAGTAAACGCATAAAATTATTCTCCAACTGGACATCACCTGAAAACATCAAAATAAAAAAAGCTCTATAGTAATTTAAACAGTCAATTGGCTACTACAATATTTACCTGGTGGTTTAGACTTGACTACAAACTCTTCCTTAACTACCGATCCCTCGGTGGTGGTGCCGCCCTCCATTTGGTCGGTGCACTCATCGCAGTATATGGTGGACATTAAACGCTTGGCATTCACCTCATCCACTGCCACCTGGAATGTAGTCAACGATAGCGGCTCCAGCTCCGCTATAAACATTACCTCATGCTGTCTCTTCGATATGCGTATGCGTCCCAACGATGAAGTAGCCATCATATTCATGCTCATCTCATAGGGGTCACTGATATTCCACACTGGATTTATCTGTACATTTCTCATCTCTTCACCGGCTTCATTGAGTATTTTCACATGTGGTGTAGTGGTTCTTATGGTCACCACCTCAATGCGTTTGTGTGTCAGCGGGTTAAACACCACAAAGTTGGCTGATTTGCCATCGGCCGACGAAGAAGTAAACTCTATTGAAAAGTCACTGTTTGTCGATGCGCTTGCAAGCGGAATGGGCGTCTTTCGGGGCAGTTTACTAAAGTTGTCCCGCTCCAACTCACTCAGCAAAAAGTTGTGATTCTCCGTGCCATTTTGGATCAACAACTCAATGGCCGACTGTTGCATACGTACAGCGTCCTGTATGCTCTCAAAGAGGCGCATGCCATAATCGCGCATTACAGCCGCTTTGGAGGTGCCCGTAATTGCATCGTGATGTTGGAAAAGACCCAAATTTCGGCGCGCATGAATCATTTTCTCGTAATTCTTCTCGAATATCTTAATGGCGTTCTCGTGATGCTTCTGACGTGCAGTATTGTAGGCCAGAGTAAAGAGAATCTCTGCCACACGTAAATTCTGCTCCAAATCAGAACTTAAGATTTTATACGAGGGCCGCGTTGTAAAATAGCCAGACCAATAGGCGGGTCTTCCCTCCGAGAAGATGTCGGAGTACACAAAGAAATCGCCTTTGAAAGTGGGAAATTCATTAGTTCGCTTACGGATTTCATTGAAATAATCTTTGGGTGTGCCAAAGGAGATGTCGACATTATACAGCCGCTTGTTGGCCATAATATGATCGATGAGCTTTTTGTAGTTGGTATACTGCTGGTCCACCTCTCTTTCCTTGTTGTAGCGGAAGTCATCACCCACTGGTATGAGTGCCACATTGTGAGGGAACAACGAAGCTGTCCGTGAGTACTGTTCCAACAGCAACTGGGCCTTCTCCTCGATGTTGTCCTCCGTGATGAATTGTGCCTTTATGGAATATTCGGTATATTCACCGGGGATTTTGCGAAAATCAAAATTCAGACATATGAAGGGATGTGGACCACAAGATCCCTTAATGGAATATATGTCAAAGGGCATGTTATGAGTCAGCAAGCTACCCTTTCGGTGGTCCTGCTCTCCTCCCGGTGTTTTCCAATATGGCGTCCACATAAAGTCTCCCTTTTGTTGTCTGGCAAACCACTGCTTCCAGGCGTAATGTATGCGTTGTATGATGGTGCCTTCGAAATTACTGCCGGACAGTAGGTAAGGCACCGTACTGCCATGGCCGAAGGGATCAATGGACCACCCCACAGTAGGTGTTACATTAAGATTGTTTTTCAGCCATTGATGGCCTTCTATCAGCTGATCCAACATGGCATACAGGTGGACATTAGCCTCGTCTGTCATTACCCAGCCCCCAGTGGTGATTTCAAAGCGTCCTGAGTTTATGAGTCTTTTCAGTGCGCGTTGCTTTGTGGGATGTGCTTGATCCCACCACAGCTGTAGGAAACTTATTTCCGACCATATGAAAGTCATATCAGTGTACTCCTGCATTTTGGTTACCATCAGGTTAAGAATTTGCCTCGAATCACTTTGGAAGTAATTTAAAAATGTTTTCAACCAACCCGGATCGTTATGGGAGTGCGGCACAACAATTACCTGCAATACCGACAAATTTAACACAAACAAATTGGAGAATTTAGCCACATTCCAGCTTACCTTTAAGGGAGGCCTTTGTTTGTCCTTTTTTTGTGCTTCAAACCGTTCCTCGAACCCTCGGTCCCAGTACTCTTTGGTCCTCACCCATTCAGGCTGATTGGTGCACAAATAAATAGAAAAAAAAACGTCAAACATAATTCAAAATAGACCATGCAACAAAATGTGTTATCGCCGCAAATGCTCTTTGTCTTACCTGAAAATCAAATTTTGCATATTCCTCTTGGGCTGTGATGTTGGTATCACTCTCATCTAAAATATAGCATTTATCGCCCCATTGAGGATTATTGACATACATACTACCGCCAGGGGCGGCAAAAGCCCCACTGAAGTCTATCTCGCTTGGTTTCAGTGATGGCCCTCCACCGTTGCCTGCTGCTGCTGATTTAGCTATCAATTTATGTTGCTTGAATGGTGCTGAGGCATTTTCATCCTCATTGTCGTTGTTGTTGTTGTTGGTGCTGCTGCCACTATGCCTTACTTTAGCTGCATGGTTTTTATGCTGCATACTGCCACCATTTGCTGATGCCATCAAAGTGGTTTGCTGCTGCTGTCCTGATGCACCACCAACACCGCCGGTTAACAAGCTGGCCGTGGGCTCCTTGGGCTGTATCGATGGTTGGCCCATAGATATGTAGTAGAGACATAGTAAAATTGTTATAAATGCTGATAACAGGCCAATACAACGTGCTGAGCCACGTCTAAAAATCTTAAATGTCATGCTGAGTTCTTGCCACACTCTGTTGAACTATGTTGGGTGCAAAAATGAGCGGGGAGCAACGAGTTTTTTTTGTCAAACTTTCAATTTTTAGAAGGGATTAAAAAATTCCTTTTTTTGTTTTTGTTCTCTTTAAGAGATTCGTCGTTAAATATTCGATTTCGTTGTTTTTGTTGCTGCAGTGTTATTTTTTGGGCAGATTTTTTGTTATTCTAAAGTGGTCCCCCCTCCTCACTTTTGGTGATGTCGCATACACCAAGACTCGGTAAGGGCTGTGTCAATCTGCAAACTAATTTAATTGCTTGTCGGCCATATTGACTGTGTGATCCTTTGCAACAGCAATGTTGATTTTCTGATTTGCTTTTTTTTGTTGTTTCTTGTTGCTGCTGGGTATTGTTTTTTGTTGTGGTCAGCAGCTACCGTCGTCGCATCTTTAGATGTTTCAGTATTCAAGCACAAGCTGATGAGGAGAAGTAAAGAAAAAGAAGACACAAATGAGAAATGGACACATGAGAAATAAGTAAGAAATAATTGAAATATAATTTGACATTTTTTGTGCTCTCCTCTGTTGGGTAGAGTAGAATTTGTAACTTAAGTGGTCTTTAGTACAAGAGGATCTCATGTATACCAGGTTGCCTGCAGTTCTTGTGTATTATTGTGTGTTTTAAGATATAACAACAAAAGGTTTTTAGGGTACAATATTAATAAGTATTGACATATTGAAAAAAAATTGGCATAATAATTGATAACACAAGGGAACAAAATTGAACTTTTTGAGTGTTGTTTGGAATTCGATAGCTGTTTTTTACTTATTTGAGGTCGCTGATTTCAAATCTAATCTCCATTTTTCTCCATCAGCTCGAATTTTTAAGTTACAGGTACTAATCGTATTTTCGACTTTTTTCCAAAAAATTATAGTTCAAAAAATCATAATTTTTTTTTCATAAGCCGGATTCTAAAATTTTTTTTTTTTAAAGATATCGTTGTTACCTTTGAAAAAAAATCAAATTTTTTATTATTACAAAAAAAATGACTGAGTAACGGCTGTTTTATCCAAATAAAAAAAAAAATTACAAAAAAATTACAAAAAAAATTACACATTTTAATTTTCTTCACGCTGAAAGTTAATCGGTTGGGGGCAAATTGTTATTTTAATTAGCTTTATTGAATATCATATTAAAATAGCTTTCTAAAACATGTATGTACATAATAATCGATTGAAAATTGAATAAGTTATGCTAAGTTCGGTGATAATAGTTAAAATTTTGTATTTTTAAAAATCATGACAAATTTGCAAATTTATTTATAGTTTAATTTATAGTTTTGACTCCTATTACAATATTAATTAACAGACCAAATTTAATTAATCGGCAGGTTTCAATTTGGAAGTTAAGGAAGAAATATTAATTTTCCAAAAATAGGTAATTTTGTATGGGAGGTACCAGAAGGGGTGATCCGATATAGTGCAAATTCATTCCTGATTTATATTTTTATAACCGTAAAACTTCCGCATAGTTTGACTGAATTCGGTGTACTTACAAAAACGATATGTATGTAAGACTATTGGGGTGAGTTCGGTCATTTGTATGGGAGGTACCAGAAGGGGTATGGCAACGGTTTCGGTTTTTCTAGGGTTTGTCTACTTTTGCAAGATAAATAAACTGACCAAATTTCAATATCCTCCGGTAGTCTGTTTGGCAGCTATCGAAGATATATTAATTATCCAAAAATAGGCAATTTTGTATGGGAGGTACCAGAAGGGGTGGGGCTATTCCGCCCATTTACAATCCCATAAGTTCGTTTCAAAAAATATTAATACTGGTAAATTTTCATAACGATTCGTTAAGGTTTGCTCGAGTTACACTTTCACAAACATATTAATGAATGTTATTTTTGTATGGAAATCGTGATTTTTGTAAATTTAGTTATCTCAGTAAATTGTTGACAAAATCAAAAGTTGTGCAGATATTTCAATGATATAAAGCTCATTTGATTCACACTATATTAAACTAAATGTTTTGAGACAAACACTGTGATTTTTGTTGCAATAATTTTTTTTATGAATTTTTAAAAAACAAAAAAATTTTTTTTTTGTAAATTTTTTGTTTTATTTTTTAAAACTACAACGATATCTCTGAAACTACTAAGCCAAATTAAAAACAATGTAGGCACAGATTAAAGATAATTTCGTTGACGAGTGTAAGTTTTTTTTTTTAATTGAATATGGTGAACCGTTTTCAAGTTATTTAAATATTTGTAGTGGAAGTGCCTTAGTTATGGACATAACGGTATATCGCGAAAAGTCGAGCTGATACAAAAAAACCAAGTGCAGATTTCGATTCAGCGTCCCAAATTACCTTTAAAACAATATTTAGTTCTTAAACAACAAATACCTTGTTCCCTTGAGTAATCTTTTAGAATAAGTTAAACTTTGTGAACAATTTGCAAAGCATTTTTCTATATTAAAATATATATGAAATCCATAAATACAAATTCCAAATCCGATAAGATATTTCCATGATTTAAGGATATGCACCTGGAATGTTAGAACACTGTATAGACTAGGTGCCTCCATCCAACTAGCGGAAGTCCTCGAAGAATACAAGGCTGACATAACCGCTTTACAGGAAATCCGAGAGACGGGGGACGGGTGCTCGCGCTTGAAGACGTGCTACATCTACTACAATGGTCATGCGGACAAGCACGAGTTTGGATGTGGATTTGTGATTGGCAAGAGATTGCGACACCTAGTGTCAAGGTTCAACCCAGTGTGTGAACGAAAAGCCATCATAAGAGTCTAGACAAAGTTGCTCCACATAAGACTCATATGTGCCCATGCTCCGACAGAAGAGAAAAGCGATGAGGACAAAAATTAGTTCTACGAGAGCCTAGAAAATATGACCGTAGCCCCAGCCATGGCATCAAAATTGTACTAGACGATTTTAATGCTAAAATAGGCAGGGAGACCGCATTTGAGCCTACCATCGGAAAATTCAGTCTGCATACCGAAAAGTCGAACAATGGCAACACACTGATTGATTTCGCTGCGACAAGAAATATGGTAGTTAGCAGCGCTAGATTTGACCACAGATATATTCGTAAGGCAACATGGTTATCTCAAGATAAATTGGCAAGAAATCAGATAGATCACGTGGTAGTCGATGGAAGGCACGCATTGTGTGTTCTGAGCGTACGAGTGACCAGGAGTAAGAACATTAACTCCGACACTACCTTACCGCAGTTAAGGTACGCACAAGGCTAAGCATGGCGAAAAATGTGCTACGGAATGCTCCAACCCCTGATAATATTACCTCCCAGTGGCAATATATAGCCGACTCCAAAGAACGGATTGCGAGAAACGTACTTGGGTTCTCAAAGCCGTCTCAAGAAGATGCCTGGTACGATGATGAATGTCGCAATGACATGAAAGACGCGGATGCTGTATACAAGGCGAAACTGCAGCCAATGGCAACACGATATGTTCTTGAACGGCACAGGAAGAAGAGACAAAAAAAACTCTTCTTTTTAGAAGGAAAAAGAAGGAGCTGAAGAAGATGAGTGCACCGAGTTGCTCCGAAGTAGAGGGGAAGCCCAAAAATTCTACCAGAGAGTTAAAGAGGGTATGCGTGGTACTGGGTTGAACTCCTGCAAGGACAACGATGGCCAGCTAGTGACGGACACGGCTAAAGTTCTGAAGATATGAAGAGAACATTTCAGAAATCTATTGGATACGGACACCACTCCAGAAGACCTCGTTCCAATCCATGACGATGGTATTAACTGTCCACCTCCGAGCCAGAGCGATAACCGTGTAACAATATCACGCCTTAAAAAAAACAAACCAGATGGAGCCGATGGTCTTCCGGCTGAATTGTTTAAGGCAGGTGGAGAGGAGCTGATTAGGAGCATGCATCAGCTAATGGAGAACATCTGGCCCGGGTATTGGAGTCTCAGTCTGGAGATCGTAGTGAGTGTAGGAACTACCGTTGAATAAGCCTATTTTTATTTGCGTACAAGATCCTTTTGAGCGGAGCGACTTTAGACCAGGTAATTTTACGACGGCTCAAATATTCACCTTTGGTATTCCTGCAAAGCTGATTTGACTTTGCAGATGTACCTTGGACAACACCAAATCCTCGGTTAAGATTGGTAAAGATCAGTCTGAACCATTCAACACAGAAAGAGGTCTCAGGCAGGGCGATAGCTTGTCATGTACACTATTTAATATAGTTATGGAGAAGGTGATGAGAAAGGCTGGTGTCAACAAGTCTGGCACCATATTCCACAAGAGTCACATGCCACTAGCCTATGTCGATTATATAGACATCCGAAATCTACGGGATGTTACTGCAGTTTTCTCATCGCTAGAAAAGGAATCAGCAAAATGGGTTTAGTGGTCAAAGGGGAGAAAACAAAATAATGATTTCGACGAACAAAGAGTCCTCTCGATGGAGACGCACCGTCAACATTGAAAATTATTGTTTTGAGGTTGTAGATGAGTTTACCTACATCGGATCTTCCGTCAACGAGAAAAATAATGTCAGTCAAGAAATTTAACGGAAATTTTAGTAACACCAACTTATCTCGCGATACTAAGAAACAGCTGTACCAGGTATTAATTTTCCCCGTTCTGTTGTATGCCTCCGAATCATGGGTGCTTACGACAACGGACTTACAAAACCTGAGAGTATTCGGTAGAAAAGTACTCCGAAAAATATATGGACATATCTGCGTCAACGGCGAGTTTTGCAATCGGATGAACCATGAGCTGTATAAGCTTTACCACGACATCGACGTAGCTAAAAGAGTTATAATCCAACGACTACGATGGCTGGGACATGTTGCCAGGATGGGTGTAAATGCTCCAGCGAGAAAGGTGTTTGAAGGTGAACCTAAATGACGACGTAGAGCAGGGAGACCCAATCGACGACGTGCCATCATCGGTAGGACTAACTGGAGAACACACGCAGAAGACCGAAGCGTGTGGAATTCTTTATTACTTCAGGCCTCAAATTTATGAACCACGTTCGTAAGTTGAAATAGGCGACTTAAGTAAGTAAGTAAATATGTTGATGTTTTTACAGTGATTTCACAAAAACCTTACATTATAACTTAATTTCAGTAGTAGCTTTCTCCTTAGAATATCATTAAATTGACATAACGAAACTAATCACTTTGGCGTAAACAAAAATGCTCTCAACTGTCGCCGTTGAAAAGACACGCAGTCTGCTCAGCCTGTCATGCATTACACGGCGGCATTGTGTGCCCGCACTAAGCTGTTGTTTAACGATTTGATCGCTTCAACTCCATCAGTCGCCTAATGACCGGAAGAATGATAGTAACCAATAATTGCATTAAATAACAACAGCCATTTATTCAAATGTTGTGTTTGTTGCTGGTAACAAACACCATTAACATTAATATCTTCCATACAATTGAGTTCACCCCGTCGTAGAGGTGGGGGCTCCATTGCAGTATACTCTACATTTAAAGTGCTAGCGATATAAACTATCTCAATTAGATGGCGTAGATACATTGAATGTGACTAAAAATTGTTGGCACGAGTGACACGGAACAATCAGTTTAGCTGTGTCTGTCTCGTATCATCCTATAAAATGCACGCAATCTATAGTTTAAATAAAGCCTAGTAAGTCACTAGTCATGGCGACTCTCCCTTAATGGGCGTTAATGCATTATTTATTATTATGATGAAACCATTTAAAAGTGTGCTTGCGACGGGTGTTGCATGTGGTTATAAGCAGTGCAAGGAAATTACATTTTTTGTTTGGACACTTGTTTATATTAATGTCCATTGTCCTGCTTTAGATCATTGTGTTTAAATGAATTGTTGGTCAGTCAATCATAAAACTTATCACTACGTATAATTCTTAAATAAAACTTTTTTAAATTTTAGATTAAGCATTTCGATCTATATATTATGAAACACATTATGCGATATTATCTGGCAAATGCCAGTATCTGTTTCCTAGACACTTGAAGTAACGCAACGTTCTTACACATTCAACATGCCTCACACCTATGGCATCCCACTGTTGGCGTTTAGCTAACGCAAAAAAACAAACAACAACAGCAAAATGTTGTGTTTAGATCACAGTTCATTATTTGCAGTTAAATTAAATTAAATTCAAGTGACATCACAGAGAGAGTGACTTTGACGAACCGTCTCAATCCATAGTGTTGATCATCGTCATTTTCATTTCACTGTTACATACACAGATGGTTATGGTGGAACTTTTGGTCCTCACGGACCAGCACACCGGTGGTGACATGCAGCAGTGTGGGGAGCGAGCGTGTAATGGAATCACAGCATAATTAATGTTGTCACTACGCGAGTGCTCAGTACACTTGTGCATAATGCCATATAACAAACGATGATGGTTGCTGCTGTTGTTGCGGCCTTTTTGCACTTTCTCGTTAAACAAATTAAAAGAAGAAAAAAAAACAGCGAAATAAAAAAATACAATTTAAGCACCTGTGTTGTTTTGCTATATTGTTGTGTTGTCATCAGTGTTGTTTGCTCGTTAACATCGCGGCGGTATGAATATAATTTAATGTATGATACGTTGCTTTTTTTTGTTTTGTTTTGCTGGCATCCACCAAACCGCACCACTACTACTATCACCCATCTACCCGGGAGCCACTTCTCCACCAACGAAGAGTATTCATCATCAGCCACAATAACTACCCCAACAAATAAGTAGTGAATTTTTGCCCAGACCCCCATCATCTAGCAAAGCGAGTACCCATGTTGTCCCTCTTGCAGCGCTGCCTTATAAAAATTACTAATGCTATTATAACATGTCATATTTTACATACACTGCACCATAGACAGTAATGGGCATACGAATAGAAGCGCTAACATATAAGTTATTTATATTAATAATTTTTTGTTTTTTTGGTGACAATAAAAAGTTTACTTCAGTTACAAATGCATTTTATTACAAGTCCATTGTGGAACAATTTTTAAGGCAGGATTTTAACTAAACAGCGGAATTTCTCAGATAATAGTAATGCGAAGAACTCTTTAGCATCTTAATGGAGATGATCATGCAGAAAGCTGCAGTAAACACGACTGGTACTATATTAAATAAATTACATTCTGCTCGCATACGTCGATGATATAGACATCATCGGTCGAGCACTGCGGGATGTTACTGCAGCCTTTCCAAGCGTTTAGAAGCAGTCGGCGAAAGTACGTTGGCAACAATAACTTTGAAGTAGTATATGATTACACCTAACTTGGCCCCGCCATAAATAAAAATAATAATTTCAGCCCTATACCGTTGATACAAAATGCCCTAAGCAATAATTTTAATAACAAAGTCCTATTTCAACACAACTGGTCCTACTGTTCCGCACTATGGCGCAGAATCCCCGGATAATAACACATATGAATGATAGAAATATACTCCAAAAAATAGTTGAACGCAGAATGGTAAGTAACATCGCACAGTGGTTCCATTTGAGTTTTTTGTTGCAGAAAATCATTAATTTTAAACCAAATGAGATAATCAAAAAATGTACATGGCGTATAATAGATAATTGACCAACCTATGAAATGAGTGTTTGAAAAGGCTTCTACGCCTGAGGTGCGTACTTATGCGTTAAAGAAAATATTTTTTAAAATTTTTGATTTTTTATGTTTTTAAAGGCGTTTCTGATTACAAATTATTAAAAAAAATATTTATTTTTTCTTTTTTAAATGTTTGTATACATTCTTATGGAGCCGATGAACTCCCTGCTGAAGTGTTTAAGGCAGGCGGGAAGAAGCTGATTAGGAGCATGCATCAGCTCATAGAGAACATCTGGATAGAGGAAAGCATGACCGGGGATTGGAGTCTCAGTCAGTTATGTCCCAATACAAGAAAGGAGATCGTAGTGAATGTAAGAACTACCGTGGAATAAGCCTATTTCCAATTGCGTACAAGGTGCTTTCGAGCATATTGTTTGAACGTCTAAAGCTAATTGCAGAAAAACAAATTGGACCATATCAGAGCGGCTTAAGACCTGGTAAATCTACGACAGATCAAATACTCAGATAAGACAAACCCATGAAAAGCAGATCGACACCTACCACCTCTTTATCGACTACCAAGCTGCCTTCGACTCTCCGATAAGGAATAGGCTATATGAGGCCATGTCTGAGTTTGGTATTCCTGCAAAGCTAATTCGACTTTGCAGTTGTACCTTGGAAAACACCAAATACACGGTTAAGATTGGTAAGGATCACTCTGAACCATTCAATATAGTAAGAGGTTTCAGGCAGGGCGATAGCTTGTCCTGTACACAATTCATTATAGTTATTGAGAATGTGATGAGAAAGGCTGGTGTCTTGCACCATATTCCACACAAGCCACATGTCACTAGCCTATGCCGATGATATAGACATCATTGGCCAAAATTTTCGGGGTGTTACTGCAGTTTTTTCATCGCTGGAAAAGGAGTCAGCAAAAGTTAGTTTAACTGTCAACGAGGACAAAAGAAAAATAATGATTTCAACGAACAAAGTCCTATCGCGATGGGAACGCACCGTCAGCATTAAAAATTATTGTTTTGAGGTAGTAGATGAGTTTTACCAGCACATCGACGTAGCTAAACAAATCAGAATCCAACGACTACGATGGCTGGGACATGTTGCCAGGATGGATGTAAATGCTCCAGCGAGAAAGGTGGTTAAAGGACCAAGTGGTTGGCGACATGCCACCATCTGGTAGAACTAACTGAAGAACGCACGCAGATGACCGAAGCGTGTGGAATTGATTAATACTTCAGGCCTCAAATTCATAAACCACGTTCGTAAGTTGTAATGGGCCACTTAAGTAAGTAAGTATGGCTTCCTCACAGTTATATGTCATAAATTGCCCAAAAATGTATGCAACATATATTTCGAACCAAGTCCTTTTCCAAAATTTGTCTTGTAGCAGAAAAAGGGGGCAGCTGGAAATTTTTGCAATAGGTAAAGGAATAATAAGACATTATTTTGAAAATATGGCAAATATAGTTTTTGATAGTTTTTTTTTTATTTTTCATCAAAGTTGAGAAATATTTAAAAAATTGAATTTTAGCTAAATATCGATTTACCTGGAAGCAATGAAGCAAACAGTACAATTTTTTTTATTATTTTCTTAATATCTAGATCTATCAATAGAATCAAAAAGAATGACGATCCGTTACCTAGTTTTTAAGATACTGTATCTGATATTATTTTGGTCCAGAATTTTATATATCGACCCAAACAAATTAATAGTCGATTAATCGAAAAAAATGTCAGTTATTTCATTACGTGAGGCTACAGGTTCATAGCGATATCAACCATTACATACGAAATACATATGAAAAGACTCATTAGATTTAAAACTGTTTGCAATTAACGGCTTTTTAATATTACACTAACACCGAATATAGTTACATGTCCCACAGTGTAAATGTATATGTTCAAATGCTTGCTTGCACTTGTATGCAACACAAAAAAAACACACACAAAAAAACAAACGGCTACAGCATATGTACAGCTGCAGTCGCGTAATTTATGATGATGGGAGATCAGCGTTACTTGGGACCGCTTTCGCGAACACGTGCTTAGGGGCGAATGCACAATGAACGAGTAATTGATCTTTTGTTAGATCGCATGAATAAGTAGAAAATACATATTATTAATATCGCAAAAGAAATAAAAGAAACACAAAAAAAGAGATTTGTAATAAAATCTCGCACTTTATTAATATACCTATAACAATGGTGTGTGTTCCATTATGATTAGTATTTATGTGGTTTGTTCAAAAGTGCGATTTACTTATTGAAGTCTTTTAATATTATTTGTTGTTGTTGGTTGACCTTTGATTGGTAAATGGTAAATGTTCGGCTATCAGGTCTATGTATTGAAAGATTTTAGATATTCTTTAAAATTTGTAACTTTTATCTCCAAGATTTGGACTAAATTCTCTTCAGGGAATTCTGATTAAATACACAAAAAACATGAATAAATATAAACAATAATTTCTATTCGATTATCTTACATTATAATTTTTATAAAAATATATATTTTTTTACTACTGTCGGATATGTCGGTACATTTTTGTCCGTCGTATCGCTCTTGTAATTGAGTCTTTTCTCAGCTGGGACATAAATTATATGGAGCATCTCTAGGGTACACCTTTGTGAGTAATTTCTCTCCTCTGCTAGTATCTCTACGTCCTTAAATTTTGGTTTGTGACCAGTTAAAGCACAGTGAGCTGCAAGGGCTGTCTTTTTTCTTCAAGGGTGTGTTGATTTCTTTTTGGTCCGATATGTGGGATGCAAGTCTAGTTTTAAGTTTGTTTCATGCAGTATCGACATGTACCTTGTGGCATATTTCAGACGCGTCTCCATTGCCCTTGATCTTATATACTAGATTGGATTTATCTACTTGAGATATTTTAGATTTTGTCCTACTGCATAATTGATTCAGTGTTTTGACATATATATTGGAGGATTGAAGTCAGGAATGTATGTGACTGACTTATAGATCTTTGGTTCTTGTGTTGCATTTAATGTTGTATTCGGTCTTCTGTTTGACCTTTTTATAAAATCTATAGTGGTTTTTTTTTTGGGAATTTTATTTTATTTTCCTTGTGAAATTCTTTGTCACTTATGTTGAGAATTCTATGTATGAAAGTAGCTGTGTTTATAACCGTTTTTCTCAGATGTTTGGAGTGAAAGTTTAGTGAATGGTTATTAATCGTTCTAATGCTGTATCCTTTTGATACCAGTTAATTTTCAATTCTGTTATCCGTCTAATTATACTTGCATCTAAATATGGTAATCTGTTGTTTGTCACTTTCTCTAGTGAATTGTATTTGTCTGTTATACTGGTTTATACTGTGTCCTTCATATGAATGTTCTTAATAATACAGAACATATCGTCAACATATTTACGTAAAATCTTAGGTTTGTTCGTCATAACGTAAGTGAAACATCTAGTGATTCTTTCATTACTAGGTCCGCTATAACAGAGGACGCTGGGGATCCCATTGGCATTCCTTTCCTTTGTTCGTACGTTCTGTCATCGTTTTAAAAACATTATAATTTCCATAAATAGTTCCTTGGCCATGTTGGTATGTTGTTGTAATTCATTCCATCTATTTTCGATTATATGCATTGCTAATTTAATAGGAATGCTTGGAAACAGGGAAATAACATCAAGGATATTGAAATTTCATCGTCTTCTATTACGGTATTGATAATTTTCGATTTGAAGTCTATGGCGTCAATCATATTACATTTCGATTCTTCGGTTAAGTTTTTCAAAATATTGACAATGTATCTACAAAGTCCGTATTATGGCGAATTTATTGATAAGCAAATTGGTCTTAAAGGTGTACCATTTTTGTGGATTTTTGGTAATCCGTAAATCCGTGTTGAGACTGCCGTTCTGATGGTCAATTTCTCCTTTTCAAAAATATTATTTTATTATTAAATAATTTTATTCCGAATTATTTTTTTTTTTTTGGTTTGTAGACTGGATGTAGAATCCTTCTTCAACCGTTTATACGTGCACATTCATTTTATTTTTATAATCAGACTTCATCAAAGTCACGTCATTTGTCAAAATTGTCTAGTTTCTCCCACTGTGTCAATTTGTCTCTGTGATCTATCTCTCTTCTATGTAACTGGTTGTCCATGAGAGTGATGTATTTGACTCTCTATATTATCCAAACTCTTTATTGACTCCTCAGAAAAAATATGTGCAACAATATCATTTGAAATTGTTATCCTTGTACATCCTTGAAAATTTTGAGAAAGTACGTGTTTGTACGCTTTTGTATAAACACAAAACTACTTATGTTTATTTTTATTTATTGCATATTTAGTAAAACGCTTAAAAAATATTTTTGTTATAATAAGAAAATATTAAAAATAAAAATTTTATTAATAAAAATTATAGTAAACAAGAATAGACATGAGCCACTTAAATAAATGCAAGTGATAAAATTATGTACAAAATTTTTATATAATTTTCAGCAGCATGGTGTTTTCCTTCCATATTTCACAATAAGTTCGATCACTCGCGAAATACCTTCCCCCGTAAGAGCTGAACATTCAACATAGGCGTAAGTACCACATTTTTTGGCCAATATATATCTTTCGTTTGTATCCAAAGATGTTTTACCCCTTAAATCAACTTTAGTTAAAACTAAAATTATAGGCGGATAGTTCCAATATTTTAGAAATTCCAGCGACCATTCATCTGGAAACGTCTTATCCTCCACCGAGCAACAAAGAACGATAACATCTGCATTCTGATACAATATGCGGCGAAGGCGTCCATAACGATCAAGCCCATTAACATAGTGTAGGTTTAATTGGATATAAGAACCGTTAGCGTCTACCGCTCGGGTGTGGGTAACATAATACGTAGATGGAATAGAGGCATCCTCAAAGCTATTGTTTATTATCCTGTGTATTAGACTATGTTTTCCGCTATTTTCTTGACCAATAATTACGCATTCGACAGATTTCGACATTTTGTTATGAGGCACAGAAACGAACTAACCAAAGGTGAGTAATTGAATGGAGTTAAACGGCATGTTATCGAATGAGCTGATATTTATTTTTTAACCTCTTGTGGTCCTCATTGGATACCTCAACCATGGGGTGTAAAGGGAAATTAAGTGTTTTGTGGTTAACACAAAAGTCTAGAGTAATTTCGGAATCCAACCGCAAAATATTTATACATTTTCATTCGATAAAAATATCTTATGTGTAATGATAGTAATATATCCCGACAAACCATCCGATTGGAGAATGATATCATTCTTCGGAAAAAAATCACCTTCGTGATTCTATTACGAATCGAATAAGCGATTCTTTTACGAATCAAAAAAAAAGATTCTATTACGAATCGTAATAACGTATTGCTTTAAAGTTGCAAAATCTATAAATCATCCTTATTTTTAAATTATTCCTTCTTTTCTTTTTCTCTTCTGAGGTATTGAAGATTTTTCTTCAATTTTTTTTGATATATTGTAGAACTATTTCATTTAAGTTTTTTTTATATCTGTTAACGACTAAATTTGATTGAAACCAATTTTACTCCAATCACACGACCGATCATGTATATACTCAAACCTGTTATGGATTTCAAAGAGATTAAACTTTTTGTATTCATCTGTTAAAGTTAAATTTATAGAAGATATGTATTGCATATCATTGATTCCCAAATTGATTCGTTGAATGCTAAAAATTAACCTAAAGATTGTTATGAATATACCAAATACTACTTATTTGAAATAAAAAATTGAAATAATCAAATTTTTATCGCTTAAACGATTGGTAAAAGAATCGCTTTTGCGATACGTTAACGAATGTTTACGAACTGTGCGACAATGTTCTCATTTCAAAATGTTTTTTAGAATTCTATCGCATTTTTACGATTAGTAAACGAATCGCTTTTACGCTCTACGTTTTTTATATAATCAGATATGTTTTTTTAAACTCTCTACCCTCTTCTATTCTTCTCTTATGATATTACCATCAAACATAAATATACATTGCGGTTTAGTTCCGACAAGTTATCGTGTTTTTAATTCGCACTATATTGTCTCAATAATGAATCATTTGATTGTTGAGAGTTCTTCCTCTTGTATTTGCACACAATTTAGTCAGTTCGCCGTTTGCTTGCCTTATTTCGATATGTCTACTTCTATCGCATGTGTAATCACTGGTCAATGGATGAGCGGAAAACGTTGTCTTATACGGCGAATTGTGGACAAAACGTTCGATTATACATTTACACCTGCGATTTACGATGCGTTCCTCACTATGGTTGAAGACACTGATGGTTGTACAAACAAATTAGACCTACTCTATGTTAATGGACTTGACGATTATGCACCAGTTCGGCATATTGCGTATCAGAATGCAGATGTTATTGTTCATTGTCGCTCGATAGTGGAAAAAGATACTTTGGAAAAGTGGCCAATGGAATTTCGGGAACACTGTCGAAATGTGCCTATAATTTTAGTTGCCACTAAACTTGATTTGAGGGGCACATCAGCATTAAATGAAGACTACGAAAAGAAAAGTAGTCAATTGGTCAAAGAACTTGGTGCCTGCGCCTATGTGGAATGTTCTGCTCTCACGGGAGAAGGTATTGACAAAGTGATTGAACTTATAGTGAGGAGTGCAAAGAATGACAAACTAAGAAAAACGAATTCAAATTGTGACAAGAGAAATTGTTTGATTAGTTAAAACGAATAATACAACAACAAATAAATCGTTCTCAACATTTAATAACAAATTACTAACTCCTTTACTCGTTTAGGTGAAGGTTTTAATCTTCTTGGTTGGTAAATTACACTATTAAATAATTTAATGGTCATTGTCTCGGGGGTGAACCAAACCTATATCAAACGATAGCATTTGACCTCAGTAACAAAACCCTAAACTCTATTTTGCTCCACTACGTCACAATTTTGTTTTACATTGGTTTTACAGGGGAATATTTTCTTGGAACATTTTAACCCTCTAGCTCTCACCCGTGTGGGGCATTTTTGGCCTAATTTGAAAAACTGTTTAAATGTCAACTTTGGAGGGAGGTCAAGGCTTAGAATCTTCGATAGAAATATTCTCCGGAAAATTTCACTAACAGTCACCGAAGACTAATAACCTCTACGAGTCAAAAGTTATAAAAAAAAATCAAAATGAAATGTTAAGAAGGCTATTTTTGAACAAAAAGTGCAACAAACTTTTTCGGGAGTGAACTAAAACAATTTCATTCTCGAATCATATATCATTCGCATTTTATTCGAGAACGACACTCGCCAACGATTCAAGCGTGATATCGCGAGCGGGAGAAAATCCACTTTCGTTCTCGAATCGTAAAAGCGGTTCTTTTACGAATCGATTTTTTTACAAATAAAAAAAAACTATTCTAATACGAATCTTTATAATAAGTTCCTTGCAAGTTGCAAAATTTATAAATCATTCTTATTTTTAAGTCATTTTATCTTTTCTTATTCTCTTCTGAGGTATTGAAGATTTTTTAAAAAAATGTTTGGTATAGCGTGGAATTATTTCATTTTTATAAGTTTTTTATATTTGTGTACGACAAAATTTAGTATAATTTTCAGAGACTACTTGATTGAAACCAATTTCACTCTAAACAGACGCCCGATCATGTTTATACTTAAACTTGTTATGGTTTTGAAATAGATTCAACTTTTTGTATTCAAATATTGTCACAAGTATGTTAGTTAAAGTTACAAAAAATTAAATTAAAAAAACTAAATGAAAAAAGTAAAAACGTCGATTTTTTATCGCCTGAACGATTGTTAAAAGAATTATATTTACAAAACGTTAACGAATGTTCACCAGCGATTCGAATATGTTATAATTTTCAAATGTTTTCACATTTCACATTTTTATCGGTTTTACGATTAGTAATCGAATCGCTTTTACGATAGTTTTATTTTCGAAAAAAGAGAAAATCCGGTTTACCCGGTTTTTATTAAATCAGGTAGTCGTAAAACCGAATATTTGATATAAGGTATTTTTCGAATACAACCGAAACCATTGTTCTGTTCAATTATTTGAACACTATATTGAGGATACATTTGAGCGGCGGTCTCCTCGTTGTTATACACAGCAAACTGTCGAGTGAGCACTCAGTGGCCATTTAACTGAAAAAACCAACAAAAAGCTGCAGATAAATCTATTATCTTTTTCGAGAATTAACTCAATCGGGTTCGTTCGGTTCTTTTCGACACCACTAATACCTACTCATCAATCTACATATTTGAGGTTAGTTTCAACAAACCACAATATGAATATTCTTAAATCATTCACAATTCACTTATAACTCTTTTTTTGTTTAGTTCTTTTTCTAGATTCATATTGAAATGTCTACTTCGCGGCGGATCAAGTGTGTGATCACTGGTGATGAGATGAGCGGTAAAAAATGCCTTATAGGCAGAATAGTGGGCAAACCATTCGAGGCTATAATTTGTAGAAATGACGTATACGAAACGGAAATAGTGACCGAAGCTAAAGGTTGTTCCAATATAAAGTTGCAGCTACACTATGTTAACGCGGCTGAGGAATTCAAACGCATTCGCCCAATATGGTATAATATTGCAGATGTTATCATTCATTGCCGTTCGGAAGTGAACCGCACAACAGGACTGGATGAATGGTCGTCGGATTTCCGTCAATATTGCCGCAATGTGCCTATAATTTTAGTAGCCACTAAAGTTGATTTAAGAGACAAAACTACTTTAGGTCAAGATCGCAAACAGAAGAAATTGGTCAAAAAACTACTACGTTCTTCCGCTTATGTGGAATGTTCTGCACTCACGGGAGAAGGTTTTGACAAAGTTATTGAACATATTGTGACCAGTACAAAGCGTGGCAATCGCGAGAGGAGAAAGTGTTCAATTTCCTAAAGAAAAAAACGGGATGACATTTAAATGAAACACAGTAAATATTTGTAAACCTATTATATATTTAGGTGCCTGCTTTGGAAGCGGTGCTTGGCAGCGTATCAGTGTGCATGAATTTTGAGGAACAAGTTATTAATTATTTCCCCCCGCTGCTGAATTTCCAACCATTTTTAATATTTATACATTATTTTATTTTGGTTTGCTAAATATATTAAAAATAAATACATAATAGATTTGCATTTATTACACATAATATAGATGCGTCAACACTCGAAAATTATTATATTTACTAGTAGTGAATCCATTAAAGACATGTTCTAGTGACGTTATTTACAACAACATGAACATTCATCTTGTCCACAAATAGGGTTAGATCTTAAATATGATTTTTGTTTATTAAAAACATTAACTACAACAACAACTTTATATATTCTCTTTTGAGTGGCGGACTCCTCGTATGCAAAGGGGAATTCCCAAAAAACTACGTTTAAAATTGTTGTTAAACAAAGAAAATTCGGTATTCGGTTTCTCGGTTCTCTTTTTTGTATTTCCCATTCTCTTCGCTCTTAAGTAAACTCCCTTGGCTGTTAAAACATTTGCGGTATGACGCGATAAGCTATTGTGCGGTTCATTTGAGCAAGGGGAAGTACATAATAATGATTCATTAAATTGTACGGCGGTTCATCTTAATTATTTCACAGACCGTTTGTTTAGTTCTTATTCGTAACTCAAGTCGCAATGTCTACTTCTTCGATCATTAAATGTGTGATACCAGGGAGATAGACACTGGCGACTCAACTATCGAACTGCGGCTAATAATAATTAATGGATATGAAGGTAGTTATCGCCAACGCATTCCTTTGTATGAGACTGCAGATGTTATCATTCATTGTCGCTCAGTTATATCAAAAGTGCCTTTGGAAGACTGGACGACGGAATTCCGCCATTTATGCCGCAAAGTGCCAATAATATTAGTCTTAACTAAATTCGATTTGAAGCAAGATGTAATATTAGATGACGACTTTAAAAAGGAAAATATAATGAAAAAACTTGGCGTTTCTGCTCAAGCGGAATGTTCTGCTGTCACGGGAGAAGGTATTGACAAAGTGATTGAACTTATTGTGACCAGTGCAAACGATAGTAAATTAAAAAGTAAATCAAAACGCATCGGAAGTAAATGTTCAATTTCCTAAAGTAAGAAAAGCGAAATAACAAATAAATCTAACTGAATATTTAATTTAAAATTTATAAATGAATGTATCCCCATTACTCATTTAAGTAAATATTTAAGTAGTGTTAAGAGAATGTTTTGCTAAATATTACTAATAAAAAAGTACTACACAAAAATGTAACACAGTGCGACAAAAAAAGTGAACTCGATATACCTAGGAAATGATACTATTTATTTGGTACGTGGCGCTCAGTTGAATATGAGTACAAATATGCGTTTTAATCGCATAAGTTGATAAACATTAGGGTGGCCTTATAAAATAGTGGCTAAAAATTTCCAGACAGACATGACAAGTTATCTATATTATATTCACTGTAGTGCAAAAATGAGCCAATGGGTTAAAAAAAGTTTGTAATAAATTTTTTTATAGTTTTAATTAAATTATTTCCGTAGTTTTTGCAAAATTTAAAATATGCATCTGTAAAATATGCAAAGCAATAAAAAAAAATATAACTTACATAGCTGTAAGTATATAAAAACAAAACATTTTCTAAATCAGACCATTGGCACACTTTTGCTCCAAGGTCTTACTCATATAAATTTAATAATTAATTTTGTATACTTTTGCTTTTTTCAACTGATCCATCCTATTTGGCGTATATTGACAAAGTTTAGCTACATAATATACAGGAATTTTGTCTCAATCAGGCTGAACCCTCTCCCACAGCTCATTAATTCTTTTCGAGGCTTCATCGTGTTCTGCCATCCCGGGCGTTGGGTAATCCCACAGGTTTTCGATCGGGTTCAGATCTGGACTCTGCGGTGGCCACTCCCTGACCCCAAACACCTGAGATCTAAGCCATTCATTGACAATTTTTACAGAATGTTTTGGGTCTTTGTCATATTGGAAGATGACGTTTCCTGGTATATCTGGCATTTTGGCCAGGGCTATGGGGCAAATTGTCTTGCAAAATGCGAATATAGTCTTCCTTTCGCATTAATCCTTCGATAAGTGGTCACAGACCATCTGAGTTATACACAGTGATGGTATACAAAATTGGTCAAAAATCGTCAATTTTGGGTTTAGAAATCGTCAAAACCGTCAAAACCTGAATTTAAAATCGTCAAAAAATCTTTACTTAAACATGTACTCATTTATCCTGTTTGTAACAAACTAATTAAAAAAAAAACAATAAAATACATTTTTTAAACATTTTGTATAAAATATACATAAAAAATTAATTTAAATAAAATAATTCATTAAATAAAATTACTTAAAAAAACAAACAAAACTGAAAAAAAAAATAAAAAAAAAAGTGAGAGGTTACATATTAATATATTTATATTACATTGTGCTTTAAGGAAGCTTTTACCTTTCTAGTTTTCTCAGTCTTAAAAACTTATTAATAACAATTATTTAACATTTTAGGCAGATGTACTGTTTGTTAAATACATGTCACTATTAAAATTTTTAAGTACGTCTGGCTTTACCTTTAAATCATAACAATTTGCTTTATTTGTTTTAAGGAAGTCTTTTGTGAAGAGAATACTTTTCATTGAATCTATTTCTAATCGGTTTCTATATTTATTTTTATTTATACCATTATTGATACCATTTTCGCACCGGTGTGTATGAGCTTCACATCGATTTCTTGAAACTTTTAACACTTAAGGTTGTGATAATGAGTGGAGAAGTCACAGCAAACGGATACTGATGATGATGGTTTGGCAACCATTGAAATAGCTATCTGTCCTGCCAGCTGTCAATATAATCCATTTCACCCAACTCTTGTAAAACAAATTCTGTTAGCAATAATAGAATAGATCTCTTGAACCGAACAATGAAAACACATCATTAGATTTATTTAAATTAACTTGACTAAATGCACTCTCTACATTTTCAGACAAATTTGGTAGTATTATAATAATTTTAATAAATTTTGTTAAAACTGGAAAAAGAATTTCAAAATTTCAACAACTCATTGTTGTTACTATTAAATATATTTCTTAAATCTAACTGGGATACTTCGCGGAACTCGGAGTCTGAACTTTGCAGTTCATCGTTTTCAATAAAATGTTGATACACTTTTACAATAACAGAGAAAGACTGTTTTGGACCTTATATTAATACATTCGGATTAATTAAGTTTAATGATTTGAATTTAATTTCAAATTCCAACCGTTTCAGAACTTGATCACAAAGTGTGTCAAAAAGTCTTGTTGCCATGTATTGTAATGAATTCAGCATTTTTTTTGCATCACTTTCATTGTGTGCTGATTAAGTTAGGGTTACCAAGCGCAAACTTGGAAAGGAAAGTTGTAATTTGTAAAAATCGTCATTTAAGGGGTAAAAATCGTCAAATCGTCATTTCTGTTTTTTTGGACAAAAAATCGTCAAAATGACGATAAATCGTCAAATATACCATCACTGGTTATACATCTCCATATCATAATAAAACCGTGCGTAATGGTTTGTGATACAAGAGCGGGGGCTGGCAGAATACGAAGAAGCCCGGAAAAGTATTAATGAGCTGTTTGAGAGGGTCAGCCTGAATGAAACAAAATAACTGTATATTATGTTGCTAAACTTTGTCAATATACGCCAAAATACGATGAATTATTTGAAGAAAGCAAAAGTTTACTGTATACATTATTAAATTTAGATGAGCAACACCTTGGAGCAAAAGTGTGCCAATGGTCTAAGTTATTTTTTTGGCATTGCTTTACATACTTTATAGATACATATTTTTAATTTAGCAAAAGGTTTGAAAATAATATTATAATATCGGCAGCAGCAACAGAAATTCATCTATCAGTAGTCGCACGTAGAAAAGTATTCCAAGTGCTTCGGTCTTTTGCGCTCCGTGTATGTGTAGTCTCTCCAAGTGTAGATAACAGCTTTTTTACCTGGTCCATCCAACGAAGTTTTGGTCACCCCCTCCTGCGACACCCCCCGAGTTTATTGACGAAGTCCTTTCG
Source organism: Muscina levida (assembly GCA_964034835.1). Taxonomy (NCBI): domain Eukaryota; kingdom Metazoa; phylum Arthropoda; class Insecta; order Diptera; family Muscidae; genus Muscina; species Muscina levida. The sequence continues at coordinate 3,085,604 of OZ035880.1, forward strand.
AGCTGGAACATTTTCATCCATTTCATCCAAGCCAGCGTATTCTGTCTATTTCAAGGCGCTTGACTACGTTGCTATCGGTGTACAGCTCGTATACTTCGTGGTTCATTCGACAACGATACTCGCCGTTAACGATGATGGGTCCACATTTTTTGCGAAGTATATTTCTTTCGAAGATTCCCGGAATAGATTTCTCCGATTGTGTCATTACCCAGGATTCTGTGCTGTAGAGCAAGACTAGTAGCATCAAAGTCTGGTAGAGTTGAATATATCTTCATCGATAGAGCGCTCTGTCATTAAATCGCTTGCTTGGCGCATAGTAGCAGCGGTTTGCGATCAAAACTCGTCATTTGATATCTATGCTGACATTATTATTTTTGTTTATGGCGGTGCCAAGGTAGACAAAATAATCTACCACTTCAAAGTTATAGTTGTCAACGTTATTGCAGCTTCCCAAAAGAGTAAATTTTTTGTTCGTTGAAACAAATTACTTGGTTTTGTCCTCATTTATCAGCAGACCAACTTATGTCCACTGCTTTTCAATGCTGGAAAAAGCCGCAGTAACATCCCGCGATCCGCGGCCAATGATATCTGCATCATCGGCATACGCGAGCACCATGTGACTTTTGTTGAAGATGGTACCATTCCTGTTTACTGCATCTTACTCATTTCCATTACGATGTTAAAGAGATCGCAAGACAGGCTATCGCCTTGTCTGAAGCCTCGCTTGGTAGAGAATGGATCTGTCAAATTTGTGCCAATTTTCACTGGACTTCGTGTCAGTCAGTGTAATCCCTCAAAGTCGTATTAGCTTCGCGGGGATACCAAACTCAACCATAGCATCTTACAGTTTCTGTCGTATCGGACTGTTGAATGCAGCTTTGTAGTCGATGAACAGATGGTAGATGGTTATCTGCATTTCTTGGGTCTTCTCCAGGACTTGTCGTTGTGTGAATATTAGGTCGATCGTGGATTTACCAGGTCTAAAGCCGCACTGATAAGGTCCATTTAGGTTCGCCAGAATGGGCTTTAGTCTTTCACATAACACAGAACCTTGCATGCGATGGCTAAAAGGTTAATCCCGCGATATTTGGTACACACACTTGTATCGCTTTCTTAAGCACATGACATAGAACACTTAGATTCCAATCATCGGGCATGCATTCCTTGAGCCAAATCGTGTTTATGAGCTGGCGCATGCATGTTGCCAGCTCATCGCCGCCGACTTTAAAAAGCTCTGCCTGTAGTCCATTGGCTCTTTTATCTTTATTATTTTTAAGACTTTCGATCGCCCTGAACAGGCGTTTCATCTCCCTCTTCTTCTCATTATAACGCTCTCCGCTCACTCGCGTCGTCATTGACTGCAGTTTTGCCTTGTATGCAGCATCCATTTTCTCAGACATTTTGCAACATTCATCATCGTGTCAGGGCTTGTAGTGGTCATAGAATTCGCAATATGCTGCAACTGTGTGTTGGGAACATCAAACTAGGGGGGTTTGTTTGAAGTAATTGAAAGAGTTGGTTGGAGTAGGCATTGGCTATATCGGTGGTATGCAGCTTTGTAATGTCTAGCTACCTTTGCGTTTGGTTACGAGTGTTTTTAGCACTACTAAATCGGGTGCGTACCTTGGCTGCAACTAGGTTGTGATCCAAGTCAATATTTGCACCGCGCATCACACGCAAGTCCATAACGCTTGAGGCATGCCTTCCTCCAGGCGCTCATAGAATGTGTCTTTAATGTCATCGTTTTCCGTCGGGGCGTGTACTAAAATCAGCGTAATGTAAAAATATTTCGCCAGGATGCAAATAGTGCCTATTTGGTCACTAACAGGTCTAAACCGCGAGACCAGATGTCGAAGTCTCTTGCCGACTGTGAATCCACGTCCAAATTCTTGTCTTAATATTATTATAGATGGGATCCTCATCAATTAACGTACAAGTTTAGCAAAAGCTTCTTAAAAGGCGTCTTAAAATATATTCCCATAAATAACAATACCATAAATTTCTTAATTTTTAGAGATTCTATTACAGAAATATCGTTAGCGATCTATGAACGGTTCATATCCATATATCGGTAAGTAAGTCCCTAGTGCCTCAACAATTTAAAAAGAAGCCTAACATGCAGTAGGTCTTGCATTACTCGTGGTAAGAAAAATTAGTATTCATTCTGGACATCGACAAATATAGCCACACTAAAGACTTATACAACTGCATTACAATTTTGCTCTAATTTTTCTTAACAATTCCCACACATCATGTTAAGAAACAGAAACCACAACGGTTACGAACACCAAGACCAGTGTCCAATTTCAGGAAGTATACATATCATTTCTCCACATCCGTTATTTTAGCACTAACTTTAAATGTTCGCTTGCCGATCCTCACCTCACTCTCTGCTGTATGGACAATCTAAACAAAGTCAAGTTCAATCTACTAAATGAGCATTCAAGCGTAAACAGAGAGAGAGAAAAAAATAAATCATCACACTGTAACGTAAACTAATACTGTACTACGGTTACACGGTTGGATTTTATAATAGTGTATGTGTATATAAGTTCGTGTGTGTGTTTGTGTCAATATGAGTATTTTGCTGCAACATTGTACCGTTAATAATGCATACAACATTATATATGCACAAAAACTCCTCATAATGTTAAATGGTCAATGAATACAAGAATATCGTATAAAAACATAAAAGCATATTACATTAGTATGTATGTGTGTATATACATATACATTAATATGCAGCACAAACAAAGTGTGCATGTGTGCGAAATGCTGTGGATGTTGCAGTGATATAGTGACTTCAAAAAGTAAGCTGTTTGTGCACTTATCTGCTTAAAGTTGTTTAATGTTTATGTAATTAAAAGAAAAATAGTAAAATAGTGGTTCGTTTACCAGTCGAGTACTTTTTACTAGGCTTGTCCATGAATCGCCGATGACTCGAAATATAATTACTAGGGCATGCACATTTTATGCATTAAAAAATCAAAAATATGCGCATATCACATGCATTTAAAATTGAAAATTATTACTATAACACATAAAATATGCAATTTAAATTTTTTTCTAAATTTTTTTGTAAATGAAATTGCCTTGTAATTTTTCAAAAACGTAAAAAACAATTATTTTTATATATCGATACTTTAATAAAAAAAAAAGAGGCTTCAGTCATAAAAAGCAAAGTATACAAGAGGAGGAAAAACGTAATAAAATTGGAAACTATAAAAATAAGAAATTTTTAATGCAGTTTTTATTCACAACATTAGCACTATTTTTCACCTATCAGGACGTAATAAACATGAATCATTAAAAAAGCATGTTGGACAAAATATGAGTTGTCTTTTTTATATTAATACAAAATGTAAATGTAAAAAAAAATTGAAAAAAAGGACTATTTTTGATCGCAATCCTTGCCCAACGCCACGGAGTTGTTGATTGGTTTTGTCTATGTCTACGACATTGTGCAAACATATCTTAGTAGCCCATAACTTCTTTTCATCTAAAATTCCCACAAAAAAAATTTAAAAATGTTAATACAAATATTGTCAGTTTAACGGGTAAAAACTGTCCCAGAAAATGTTAAAGCCATTTTACTTTTTAAAATAGTTGTTATTCAAAAAAGCAAAAATATACATTTATTTAAAAATTTTTAAAATATGCGCGTAAATATGCAAAAACAATTATTTTTGAAATCAAAATATGCAAAAACATGAAATAACATGAAAAATATGCAACAACATGAAAAATATGCAATAACATGAAAAATATGAAAAAAAACTTAATTTCCCTTTACACCCCATGAATGAGGTTGGGATAGCTTCTCGCGTTGAGAAGCTCTTACTAGACATACCGATTGACTCGATACTGATACTGCGAAGTTGCTCTCGACAACATTCGAGGGGAGCCGACAATGAAAGACAATTTTTTTCTTTTTAAGATGACTGAAGCCAGGAGATGAACCTGTGATCTCCCTCATGGTATCCATCCCGCATGATCTCCATCATGCCATGGCCGGTCCCAATATGCAATAACATGCAAAATATGCAGTAAAATGCAAAACATGCAATAACAAATGTATTAAAATGGCAATTTCATGATTCGTAAAGATAACGTAACTGTTTCCATTTTAGAATGTCCATTAAAAATATGTATTTGCATAAGATTTCTAGCCCTAATAACACTGTGCTAGTTTTGAGAACTTTTTTTTGCCGACAAACGGGGCACCCGGTGAGTTAAACTAAGTCGACTGTGCTGAATCGAATGGCGTTCGCCGTTTTTTTAGGTTAGCTCTTAAAAAAAGTTAGGGGGGGTTAAAGTTTCCCCCTTTTGGCCTGTTCTTGCAGAATACCGGTATATAAAACTATGTTTTGTTTACATCTGAGGTGTAGGGTGTGTTCAGCAACTTTGTAGAAAATATTATGCCAAATATTTTTGTTGAACATATTAACCCTCTAACTGCCCCTCATTACGGTTTTTTTTGGCTTTATTCTAACAAATCGTAAAAAACACCCCGAAAAAGGAGAAGGGCGGGGATAAAATGTTCTACAAAAATGTTGGCCATAAAATTTTACTCTATACGTCAGAACACACCAAAACCCAAAACTTAACACAAACACCAAAAACGAATCAAATTCAAGATTGCCCACACACAAGGTATGCAACCATATATGGTGAAATAAAAAAAATCAACTACATATTAATTTTAATTTTTTTTTTATTATTTTGTTCTTTCTTTGTTTCTTTGTACTTTCTTTGTTTCTTTGTACTTTCAATGACATTCTGACCTTTATTTCTTTACCGTTATTTTTTTTTCGGCAAACCCTCAATTATAAAATTGTGCAGTGGTACTAACTTTGAAAAATAAGAAATATTAAAAATAAGTCTAACTTCAAAGTTTTTGACAATCTCTTATCAAGTCGGTTATACTTAAATTTCTTAGATGGAGGCGTGTAATAAATGTAACTACTTTTGTTACGTGTGTGGAAAATTTACAATTATACACAAAAATACCTTTAATTTTGAATAGCAAATAAATTATAAATTTTATTTTTTGTTAACTGTAGGATTAAAAATATTTATTTAGTTTTTCTGAAATTTCTTTTGATTGAATATCAAAATAATAAAAAAAAATTAAAATTAATATGTAGTTGATTTTTTTTTATTTCATCATATATGGTTGCATACCTTGTGTGTGGGCAATCTTGAATTTGATTCGTTTTTGTTGTTTGTGTTAAGTTTTGGGTTTTGGTGTGTTCTGACGTATATAGTAAAATTTTATGGCCAACATTTTTGTAGAACATTTTATCCCCGCCCTACCCCTTTTTCGGGGTGTTTTTTACGATTTGTTAGAATAAAGCCAAAAAAAACCGTTATGAGGGGCAGTTAGAGGGTTAATATGTTCAACAAAAATATTTGGCATAATATTTTCTACAAAGTTGCTGAACACACCCTACACCTCAGATGTAAACAAAACATAGTTTTATATACCGGTATTCTGCAAGAACAGGCCAAAAGGGGGAAACTTTAACCCCCCCTAACTTTTTTTTAAGAGCTAACCTAAAAAAACGGCGAACGCCATTCGATTCAGCACAGTCGATTTAGTTTAACTCACCGGGTGCCCCGTTTGTCGGGTTTTTCAACTAGCATAGTGTAATTATACTTCTAGCTTTGATGTTTTTCGAAGAAATTACTACACCGGCTTTGATTACCAGGGCAACCGGAACTATGCCCTAAAAATCGTGTTTTATGCGCATAAAATATGACCTGAAAAATGACAAAATATAACCTTAAAATCAACAAAAATATGCTCTTAAAAATTAGTCACACAATTTTTTCCATATGGATTAGAAATATTTTTATTTAAAGTAAAAAAAACAGCTTAAAAATTAGATATAGAAAATATTATTTAAGTTCAGACTTTGTATTTTTGGTACATTACTTACAAAAATGTTGAGTAAGTAAAATAAAATAGAAATAAATATTTAGGAATTGTTATTTAAGGAATAATTAAAAAAATATCCAATGAATTTATTTAACATTAAAGTATCAAAAATCTTAAACCATGTTTCCCAAGTATCGGTGTTTTTGTATGTTTAGCATCTTATTTGAGATTGTTGTTGCAATAAACTACAAAATATTGAGACAAATTATTAAACAAAAAATGTTGTCTATTACAACGTTAAATGTTTTTGTACATTGAGAATGATCTTTCGACATCCTCAGATGTAATTGGAGCAAATTTAAGGGACAGTATTTCCTTTACTTCGTATTTTGATGTTAATGTTCCACACAATTCTTTACAAATAATAAATTTCTTTCCGAATTCGATAGATTACACTATGACACAATTTGAGGGTCATTGTCTCGAGGTGAACCTAGCCGATATCCACCACCCTAAACTCCATTTTGCTCCAATACGTCACAATTTTTTTTTATAGTGGTTTGAGGTATTTCATGTCTTCGAAGACCTATATTAAAACATTCAGGGGAATATTTTCCCGGAACATTTTAAACCTCTAGCTCCCACCGAGATGGGACATTTTTGGCCAATTTTGAAAAACTGTTAAAAAGTCAACTTTGGAGAGAGGTCAAGGTTAACAATCTTCGATAAAAATATTCTCCTCAAAATTTCACTAAGAGTCACCGAAGACAAATAACCTCTACGAGTCAAAGGTTATAAAATAAAATCAAAATTAAATGTTTAGAAGGCTATTTTGGAGCAAAGAGTGCAACAAGCATTTTCGGGAGTGAACCAAACCAAAATCAAACGGTAGCATTGTCCATGCAGTCGTTGTATAAATTTTTTAAATATATAGTTCAAAGAACTGTTTCGGTTGGCACTTGGTAGTCCGTGTATTCCTCAAATAGTGTTCTTATATTTTGATCTGCTTATTTTCACTTCTATGACTTAGTTGAATATGTTTGCCGCTTTCCACATATTGCTTCACTTGAAATCTGCTATCTGCTGCAATAACTTTGCTGCAGATTTTAGAATAGAGGAATCCACCATCAGCTCGTAAGTCAGGAAATTTTTCTACTTGTCCTTTAGTTTTGCTGCTTTTGTCGTATTAGCTTTAGGCATTATGTCCAGGGTCGAAATCGGTGTTGGTTGAAAAGCACCTCTTTTCTATGTTTTGTTTACTTATTGAATAAGACGAAAAACAAACATTTAACATTTCACAGATGCGTAAAACATGTAGTAGATTTGGCTGTAACATTTTAAAATAACCAAAGTTGCAAAGACACTTGTTTTTACGAACAAAAAAATAATGTGAAAAATATAAAATATGCTTAAAAAGCGATATTTTTAAAAAATATGGCCTAACAAATTTAGACAATGCTATAAAAAAAGTAGGTTTTTTAAAAATTATGCTCCTAAAACCAAAATTTGCTGAAATATGACTTTGTGGGTAAAATATGCCAAAATATGCTCTAACAAATAGGTCTCAGAACACTTGTAGGACCATGAAACATGTAAATACATTACCCATTTGTTAATACCTCGTTGTAAAAAAAAACATGCTGTAGCATATTTCCGGTTGCCCTGTTGATTACATATCATATTATAAAATTATATTTATTTTTTTATTTATTTATTGGTAATATTTAGTAAAACATAAGAATTAATTACATTTTTCTTATAATATGTAGAAATTACGTACTAATGAGACTGTATTGATTAACAATACCAAAGTAGTCACCTAAATTAATAATAGGGAGACATTTATTTATTGGATTTTATTAAACGTCCAGTTACATTTATTTCTTATTTCCCATTTTTGGTTTAGGAAATCAAACATTTACTGTCGACACGTTTGGAATTACATTTTACTTTATTATCTTTTGCACTGGTCACAATAAGTTCAATAACTTTGTCAATACCTTCTCCCGTGAGAGAGGAACATTCCACGTAAGCAGAAGCATCAAGTTCTTCAATCAATGTACTAACTTTGCAGTTATTATCAAAAGATGCTTTGTTCCTTAAATCAATTTTAGTGCCCACTAAAATTATAGGTACATTACGGCAATATTGACGGTATTCCCACGACAACTCCTCCGAAGGCTTTTCTATCACTACGGAGCGGCAATGTACGATTACATCTGGATTCTCATACCAAAGAATGCGAAAGCGATCACAACCCTCGTGCGAACCGACATAGCTTAGACGTAGTTCAATAGTAGAGCCGTCATTATATATCTCTTTGGCATCAAAAGTTTTTAAATTTTCGTTGAACGGTTTGCCCACTATTCTGCTTATTAAGCATTTTTTTCCGCTTAACCTTTCTCCAACGAACACACATTTGATCGAAGAAGTAGACATTTCGATATGAATTAGTATTAAGAACTAAAGACAATACAGTTTTTTAGTACTGCTTTTTCCCCTTTGCGCAAAGTAATCGCACAATATCTTATCGAAACATATCACAATTTTTTTTTAACAGCCAAGAAAGATTACTTATGTGTAGATAGAGTGGAGTGTATAAGAGGTGCATTGAAAACATTGTTGAGTGAGTCTACGACTTTTATATTAAGACTCAATAGAATCTAAAGTTTGACGAAGAATCCCAATGTTAGTTTTTGAGAAATGAAATTTACGAAACTATTAGATTATAGATTAAAAAATATTGTTGGTTAAAGATAAAATTAATACAAATCTTATTTATTCCAAGTTTATTTTAATAAAATTGAACGAGTCGTTTTCAAATTCTGATGGACTATTTGGAGAATTAGTTCACAAATGTTTGAAATATTGGTTGAATTTTAATTTTTATTACTTAGGGCACAAGTTTATTTGTTATCCTATTTAAGACCGTGTAATGATTATCTCTTAATTTTTCTTATAAAATGAAACATTTTCCTTAAAGTATTTCTGAGAATTTTTATAAAATTTTTTATATATTTTACTTAACACCAATTGTTTGGTTATAACACTTTATGTTATCCAAGTACTTACTTTTTAAACTCACTGTATAGTTTTGTATGTTTACACTCACTCATAGTTTTTTTCGTTCGTTCATTCATTCATTCATTTACTCGTCCGCACCAATGAGTAATGACAAAGAATACGGTTCAAACTTTTTTCATTAGCATTAAAAATATTTACACCTTTACTACTAACACACATTGAAGCAACAACACAACACGCCATTATCATTTGGCTGTCGTTCTGTCCGTTTGTCCATCTGCTTAAGCACTTTTTCACAAAACTTAGACCCAGAATGGTCGGTCGGTCTTCGGTAATACATATTGGAAGCAAAAAAAGTGCCAATGAGAATAAATGAAAAATTAACATTTCGTTTTAGGCCAAGTACGTTAAACGTTTTTTCGCTTCTGCTGCTGCTGTCGTTGGTGTTGTTGGCTGTTTGTGAAAAGCTCAACAAACATGACTTGGCGGCATTAAGAAAGAACAGCAACAACAACAATAACAATAATGACCTTAACTTGAAGACCTCTAAAAATTATCACACTTTCTATGTTTACCTTTTACGCTCTACCTGCTGGTGGTGATGGCTTGTTGGACGATGTTGATGGTATTCGCTTCTTAGCAATTAAAAAGATTTTTTCTGTTTTGTGGGAATCTCACTTTCTGTCTCGGCCATTATTTCGAGATTATCAAATGGTCTAAGTGGAGAGAGGGCACCAATGTGATATACATATATTTCGATACGCGTGATTACTATGACTTTGATGGAAATGAAGCCAACGTCAAACGACGTTTATTCATTGACAACAGATTCAATACCGTCATTGAGTGCCAATGGAATTTTTTTAAATTGTTTGTACTCTGATGCAATCTAGAGCAAGTAATTAGTGCCATCAGTCAATTATTTTGATAATTATATTGCAAAAATGTTTTCCACTAATCGACCCCAGTAATGGATACTAGCAATTACAGGGATGAGTATGTGTGTGTGTGTGTTATGGTCAATAAATATAGGCGGCAAATAATTAAAAATAATCAACCGGAGAGAATAAATTATGGCAAAATAAACACATGCATTTATCTGTCCACAATTACTCCCCCTAGAGTACTTTGTGGTCAACATGTGTTTTTAGACAATGCAACAACATAGCTACCGATTGTAATATAATTGCATAAAGGTTAGATTTATATTTATATTTCAACTATTTTATTATGTAAACGTATTGTATTGTTCACAGCTGATGCGAGTGTTGTTTGATAACTACCTAGAATTGAATGGAGATTTCAAATATTTTTTTTTAATTTAGAATTATAGTGGGCGTTAATTATCGAATAATTTTTGAAGGTATAAATCGTTTGAGAGTAACACTTTAAAGACAGAGGAGATTATAACATATTATCGTTTACAAGTGAAGTGAAAAAACTTCGAAACCGCCCAGGCGACGTTCTCACAAGCTGGTGATGTCTAGCCGCCCTTTGCAAAGAATTTTACATCATTTACAAAGTTTTCTATATAAAACTCAATTGTTTAACGAGTTTCAAAAATCTCGTGCACAAATGCGTTAATTCTCAAACATTGCATAAAGTTACTTATATGCCTATTGTTAAATTTAAAAATTGAGATGAATCTCTCTCATATTTATTATTTAATGTCCTATCTAGAGAGTTCAAAACCGAAAACCGCCTAACCGGCTTTTTTCCCCGTAACCGTATGCCGATTTATTTAAAAATGACAAATTCTAATACCCAGTTTAACCGGTTTTTTGATGTCGGTTAACCGGTTTTTCTAAAAGGAGATTTTCACAGAACAATGCCAGGTTTGTTTTAGGGAAATCGGCATATATGCTTATATGGCATTCTGTGGGTAAATGTCAAGAGATGATACCTTTGAAATGTCCTTATGCAATACGAAAATTTGTTTAGAAAATGCTGCTAGATGACTGTTTCCTCTCATTTTGAAATGGGGGGGAAGTATTCATATGAAAAACTTTCAATTGTCGTGTTTTCCTAAACTGAGCATCCAATCGCAAACAGAGCATGATTTGTTATCGCTATATAATAAGATAAGATATAGTTGAAATCTCACCTTGCAATGGCAGGGAAGCCGTAGATATTCATATGAACAAATTTAAGTGCAGTTATCTTCTAAACTAAGTGTCCGATCGCAAGAAGGTCATGATACAATAGTTGGAAAATCACCAAGATACAATTGGGATCTCGTTTTAAACTAGATTGGCATTTTACCTTGAAATGGCTGGAAGCTGTTGATATATATCTGAATAGCTTTAAGTGCCTTTATCTTCAATATTAAACATCTAATTGTAGAATGGATGCTTAATTGTTTTACATTTTACACTTTTAATTAAAAATTTGGGCAATTCCACGTAAAACGGCCCTATACAGGAAAATTATAATTTTTCAATATTTTTTATTCAATTTGCCAACAGTTTGAAATGAGCATATAACGAACACTCTCATTTCCATCTTTATACGATAGTATTTACATTAACATTTTCTAAAATTCCATTTATCTTGGTAAGTAAAAACTGTTATATCCGGAAAGACAAAACTTCTGTTTGCTTTCTCATAAGGTTTCGGCTTTGTATGTTTTATAATAAAAGTTTTATGAGTAAATAGAAATAAACGAATTTTGGGTCACACTCTTCCCCGTAAATAGTTTAATAAAATTGTTACTTTACGTGATAAAACATTAATATTTTCCAACCATAACATTGAAAGTGCAATTTTTATTACAGTGACATTTTGTGAACATTTATTTAAATATTGGAGTATTTACTTACAGTAAACATGTATTCACACCCGTCCCTGGGTAAAAAATTTATGCAATAAGCTATAACAAACACAACGTTTGGGTTTTCTTAAATATGATTGGCATCAAATTTTTTGCTTCTAGCCTTGGAAAAGACCAGTACATACAAAAGTATGAGAGTCTCCTTAGTTAAGATAGGGGATGGGTATGTTAGAAAAAAATATCAGGAGGAAAATACTAGTAGGGGTCGGTCATAAATTTTAAATTTATGGAAACCGACTTAAGTGTTGAAAATAGTGAAAATGTTTTGAGAAACTGTTGGAGCTGCAAAAATATTGGGGGTCGGTCATACATTTGACTCCTTTGGGGGCTAAAGCATGGATGTATGGAAGCTCCCTCAAAGGGTGAAAATGTGGGGTAGGTATGTTATTTCAACATTCTAGGGGCGACTCCGGGGCAGTTGCGTTGCTTTCTCTTTAATAACCGGGGGCTCGATTTTGATTTTAGACCCATGGTTTCATAGGTAAATTTTCTTTGAATTTATCGTAGGTTACGGTTTTGATAATTGAACTCTATGCAAAGTTAAATTTTTCCATACTTTTGGAGTTTATTTTACTAGGTCACACCCTTCGTCAAATGGTGTCACACCCGGATTTTTTTTTAAAAATTTTTTTTTTTATTTAAAAAATTAGTTTTTCGCGAAAAGTACTTAGCACAATCTAAAACAACCCCACAAAACATGTGGCGGGAGGTGATTCGCTAACGGTTCGTTGTCATTTCGCTAAAGCGATTCTAAAACAAATTCGAAAATGATAACATTACAGAATTACTGGTGAACGTAATGATATCATAATTTACATAAATCGTAATAAATTGTTTTTTTTGATTCGTAAAAGAATCGCTTTTTCGATTCGTAATAGAATCGCTTTCACGATTCGAGAACGAAGGTGGATTTTCTCCGGCTCTCGATATTACGCCCGAATTGTTGGCGAATATTGTTCTAGAACAAAATGCGAATGATATTTGATTCGAGAATGATGTAATTGTGGAATCGGATGGTTTGCCGGGAATAAAAACGATTACATAGATCACAATAATAGTGCTTCCTACAAAAATTTTTACAGAATTTAACCTGAAAGTCGTAATTTTGTAAAAGTTCAAATTCCTAAGGTCACATCCGTCGTTGCCTTCTAATGGACATTCTGAACAGAAATCATTCTGTTCTAAACCTGTATAATTAAGAAATTTTTTTTACTAATACATTTTCTATTTAAGAATTATAACCAAAAATGTGAGTAACATAATCACAACCGTACCAATGGAATTGCTCAACATTAAATTTAAAAAAAATTTACAAAATTATAATTTTTTTTTTTTAATTTTTGCTTTATTTTACTATTTAATTTTTCCTTACTTTTCAATCATTTTTTTTATTTTTTTATAAATTGAATTTTTTTCTTAAATTTTAATAAAATCTTAATTTTTGTATTTTTTTGGTTGTATATATTTATAACTTTACGTAATAAATTACTCCTTTGTATGGACAAATCACTTAGCCACATGTCGATGAAAATTTTTAGTAAATATCATTTCAATTCAACCACATTGACTCAAAAATCATATACATTTACTTCCCTGTGCTTTTAGTTATTAACAATTCTAGTATTTTCGAGCTAACTACATTTAAAATTTCTATAGTTGCATTTATATTTACAACCACATTTGTTTTTTTCTAAATGTTTTCAATCACATACAAACTCCATTATTACATTACTAGCCGAGTAAAATTGCACAGCCCTCTTCATTCTACTGGTGTGGACATTTAATTCTTCTCATTATATTTTATACGACATTTTTATGTTTCACCAGGTACTAAGCGAGTATTGTTCAATAGGGATTCGTGTAAAACCAATATTCATTTACGAAAAACAGAAAAAAAAAACAGCGAAAACAATTTTAGATAACATTTGCCAGCAACAACAGAATGAACAACAATAGAAATGCACAACATCGAAACAACACGAAAGATATAAAACTTTACACAAATAAACAACAGCAACAATTGCACGTTTTCCCATTAAGGTCTTTGCGTCGATCGATGCAACAGCGTCCAAATGTGAACCTTTGACTAGAAAACTAAAATTGTGTTCAATATATAAACGCTGGCTCGTTTGTTGTTGCATTTATACGTCGCTAACCAACCCAGCCCAAGCCAAGGCAGCCAGCCTGCCAGCCAGTCAAAGTCACATTTGTTTGCATGCAGAAAATTATTAGTTTTGTGTTACTGAAAACTTATGACATGTAACAGCGACAACAATAACAACTGCAAGAGCTTCAATAACAAAAAACACTACAGAAAACAAAACAAATACAATATATTAAGCAACATAGTTTCCTTTAATTTATGGTGTTGTCGAATTTTTAAAATTGGGAACATTTCCTTTTTCCCGTTTGGGATATTGCTCTAGACTTGGTGAACATTTAATGGCAACGGATAAGGAAGTCCTGTCGCTGAATGTTAATAATATTAATCGTAGTGTATAGGAATAGGTTAGAAAAACTGTTGTATACGTTTTAGTATAAACTACTTGTATGAACCAAAGCTTGAGCATTTTGTTGATTTGGTCTCCTTTTATCAGCGAGGATTTGCATATTGGCATTTAAAGTGTTTGAATTTCTCCTTTTCCGTAATTTATTACACAGACCATTGACATCAAACTTTACCCTTGATCCGCTCCCACGGTCACTGCAGCTTCTAACTTCTCTTAAGAACAGTCTCTATGTTCACACTTCTCCGCCAACACTGATAATGTTACGTACAAAGAACAAAAAATTAAACTCCAACTATTGAGTAAAATTAAAAATATTACAAAGTTTTATTGCAATTCAAGTGTGAGTAGAAGTGATTGACTTTTATTAAGAAATGTCAGTTTGACTAGAAGTGATTGACTCCCACTGATGTGAAACAATAAACTTTTCTAATTAGATTCCATAGTGAGAAACTTGAAAAAGAACAAAGTCGCACTATTTGAGCAATTATAAAATGAAAAAGAGAAAAAAATCAGTCTTTTTAACAGAATATTTATGAATTATGCATTCATCGATGTATTGCAAACGTTAGAAACGTAAAGCTTCTGTTTGGCAGCTTTAGCACACCGCAGGCAGTGCGGTATGAAGTAAGTGCTACTGCTGTCAGTTAAAAGTGCATAGATAAAATGTACATAGCAATTATAAAGGATTCCCACGACTACTGTACGTGATTAATATTTATTGAGTTAATATAATTGGAAAAATGGAAGAAACAAACTAGTAACTAGTAAAAAAAAACTAAGCTTCATTATAAAATCAATGATTTGTGGGAGAAAATTAACAAACGCAATGAAAACTTTAATTTTAATGAAAATTTTTATGGTGTGTTGTTGCTTAGACAAAAAGTAGTTGACAAATTACTCATACGACAAAATGGGTATATATATGAGATTATATGAAATTTAATAGATATTACAGGAATAACAAAACATTTTCGTAGTTAAAAACTATTTTTAATTGTCTTTAAGATTAATCATAATTTTTAAGAAGGAAAAACATGAAAATTAGGATTGTTAATAGATTTTGCAGCTTGAAAGGAACTCGTTTTTACGATTCTTAATACAATCGTATTTTTTATTTCTAAAAGAATCGCTTTTTTGATTCGTAATAGAATAGCCTTTTGGATTCGTAAATTAATTCCTTTTTCGGTGTGTAAAAGAATCGCTCCGAGAACGAAGGTGGATTTTCTCCCGCTCGAGATATCACGCCCGAATCGTTGGCGAGTATTGTTCTCGAATAAAATGCGAATGATATATGATTCGAAAATTATATAATTCTCGAATCGGATGGTTTGTCGGGTTTTTTAATTTTTTTTTAATTTCAATTGCAACAAACCAGATAATTCAAACACAAAAATTTATTATCATACTAGTATTTCTTTTATAAAACATTGTTCTGAAATCTTTTTTTCAGCTTAACGTTAAAATACCAAGTACAGGGTGGACCAAAATTCCGTTTACATTTGAATTGGTGCAGCAAGCAGCCAAGACAAGTTGGGACAGAGTGTTTACAAAGTGCCAGGACAGCCATTGAAAATTTCGTTTCATGGCTTCAATTAGCATAGCTCAAGTGTGTTCTGGGTACGCATCGAAAAATTTGCACTCAGTACAACAAACATCATAGTCATGAAGCTATATCGTTTCTATCCGTTCGAGGAAACAGACACAACTTTGAATAAACCACCATCTACCAGGACTAGAACTTCAAGGCATCCCGAAAAAGTAAAGCGTGTAATAAAATGTGTTCGTGAACAACATAGAACCTATACTCCAAAGCTGTCCAGCTTCTTAAATGTGCCAAAAACATATTTTAATCGCGTTCTTCGTATAAATATACGTGTATACCTTATAGAATTAAAATGTTACAGGAATTTAAACCTCAAGATCATGCTCAAAGGTTCTAGTTTACTAACGAAATGCAAGAGAGAGAGTCAATGGCTTTAACAAAAAAAAATTTTCGGACTAAGGAAGCTTCCACCTTACTGAGATTGTCCGAATGCAAAATTCCAGATATTGAAAAGACACTAATCTTTAATGGAAGCATCAAAACTCCGTGCATTTCATAAAGGTTACTATATACCCAATGTGCACAAATGCGGACGCATTTCCGCATCGGTAATCAGTTTCGGATTCAAATGCGGATAAAAAACGGATCCGTTTTTAAAAAGGAATTTCAAACGAAATCGGATCAGTATCGGATCCGATACTGATCCGCATGGCACACTGGGTAGTCAGCTTTGACCTCCAAAGGTATTATTGGCTCATAATTTTATAAAGATCAAAAAAAAAAATGCTATTACAGTGAATACAGGGCGGTATATTGCAATTGTAAAGAATTTATTGGGTGCCGTTGGGGATGTAAAGTGAACCTTGCATCTCAAGCCGACTCACAACTTCCTTCCTGGTGGCACCTGGGCAACGTTGTTCGCGATATTTTTTCATCATGATTAGCGGCAGATAGTGAGGAACGACTCCTGATGGTTGGGCTAGCCAACGGAAATGTTGACAACCGGCAAACGTAATAAGGACCATGATTTAAGGATATGCACCTGCAACGTCCGGACTATCTATAGAGAAGGTGCCACTATCCGACTGGCGGATGTCCTCAAAAAATGTTAGGCTGACATCACCACCATTCAGTAGTTGAGATGGACAGGACAAAGATGCTCGCGACGACATTAAAATATATCCACAAGGCAACATGACTATCCCCCGATCAAAACACTAAAAATCAAATTGATCATGTGGTAATTGATGGCAGGCATGCATCTTGTGTCATGGACGTGCGTGTGATCCGTGTTGCTAATATAGGCTCGGATCATTACCTGGTTGCAGCCAAGGTGCGCACAAGATTGAGCAGAGCGAAAAACGCACGTAACCAAACACAAAGAAAGCTGGAAATCGCAAAGCTGCAAACTCCAGAGATAGTCACTGCCTACTCCAACCAGCTCTCCCAAATTCTACGACACAACGCCTCTAATTCTGACGTTCCCGATACACAGCGGCAGCATATTGCGCATGGCAACCGCCGCAACAACCGTGCTAGGATATAAAAAACGGAGCTCAGACGAATCCTGGTACGATGAAGAATGTCGCGTAGCGTCTGGGGAACAGGATGCTGCCTTTAGGACAATTGTAACCCTGGCTGATAGGGAACGGCACAAGGAGACAACACAACAAGCGACACAGCTATTTAAGCGGAAAAAAACGTCAGATAAAGGAACGGGAAAACGAGGACATAAAGCGATACAAGGATAGAGGTGAGGCCCGAAAATGTTATCAGAAAGTAAAAGCAAAAGGCTGTAAGGACAAGGATGGAAATCTGGTCACAGATACGCGAGTGTGCTGCATATATGGAGGAAAACACTTCCAGCAACTGTTGGTTCCAGAAGGCAGCGCACGTGAAGGTATCACACCAATTGTCGACGACGACTTAGATTTTCCCCCACCAAATCAAGCCGAGGTAAGAAAAGCAATATCGCGGCTGAAAAATAAAGCTGCCGGTGCCGACGAGGAGCTGATAATGAGCATGCATCAGCTCCACCGCACGGTTTGGCTTAATGAGTGCATGCCCGATGATTTGAATCTAAGCGTATTATGTCCTGTGCTAAAAAAAGATGATCCATGTGTGTGCTCCAGCTACCACGGGATCATCCTTATACTTATCGCATACAAGGTCATGTCGAATGTGCTATATGAAAGACTAAAGCCAGTGCAACTCAACCTCATCGGGCCTTCTCAGTGTTTCTTTATTTCACACTTCTACAAATCCTGGAAAAGACCCAAGAGAAACAGATCAACACGGACCTTCTATTGCCGACTATAAAGCTGCCTTCGACAGCCCGATACGGAAAGCTGCAGTTAACACGAGTGGCACGATATTCAACAGAAGCCACATGCAACTCGCGTACGCAGATGACGTAGACATCATCGGTCGAAAACTGCGAGATGTGACTGCGGTCTTCTTAAGTATACAGAAGGAATCAACGAAAATGGGTTTAATGGTGAACGAGGACAAACCGAAGTTATTAGTTTCAACGAAGAAAGAATCTACTCGTTTGGGAAACTGCGTGAACGTTGACAACAATAATTTCGATGTGGTACATAATATTATCTTCATAGGCTCCGCCATCAACAAAACAAATAAGGTCAACCTCGAAATAAATACATCTTATCTTTCGTAACTTTTCTGTTTTTAAAGGGCTTTAATCCTAAGAAAAAATATTTTTAAATTTTAGGGGTAGATGATGTCGTATGTCAGCGACATTTATAGGAAAAATGTAGTACTCGTAGAAACATATACACCGATGCCTTTGATTTAAAAAGATTTTGGCTGTTTTTCCGGGGGTGGGGGAGGAAAAAACATTTTTTTTTTGAAGTTGTCTCGATGTGATCTTTAATATTTGCCCTCGACTTTGGAGAAAAAAAATTTTGTATGGGGACCGACCCGGTCTAGAGTATATAATCCAATAGGGTTGCAAAGAAGAGCCATCTAAGTAAGTAAATAACTTATTTGCTCCAGTATACAGAACTTTAACAGTTTTAATCAAAGTTCGTGGCGACAGCATGATGTGGCAATAAATTAAATCTCCAATGAATTATTGAGTGCAGTTTGGATAAAAATTGGCATCCCAAATATTAACATTAGATGACAACCCCGTAACCAAGGCTTATTCCTAGTGGACTTCTATCATTACGGATACATCTCGAGGTAATGCAGAACATTAACGAAACACCACTCAAGCGTCATTGAAAATTTTTTATACGATTTCATAAGATTATACTTTTATAGTTAATAAACAGTTTGTATCTCATTTATATTTTTTAATAAAACCGTTTAACAGCTCCATGAAAATTTAACAATGTTTTTTGCTATCATTGACTTAATTTTAAAGCTTAAGTATATATTATAACTAGGGATGTAACGAATGTGCTTTAGCGAATGCGAATATTGGAATTTTTTTTTTGCGAAAGCGAATGCTAATGCGAATACTTACTTTTGGGTTTTGCGAATGCGAATGCGAAAGCGAATATTCCAAAATTGTTTAGAGAATGTCAAAAATAGTTTCATTCCTACTGTCTGCCTTTTCATATAAAAATATGTATTCCAGTTAAGTAATTAAACATAAAATATTTATTTCAAAGTAAAACAAAAATATATATAATTCTCAGAAATTTAGTCTTTAAGGTAACTAAACAATAATTTTATTCAAAGTTTAGTAGAACCAAGTTGTTTTTAACAAAAAGAAGCTTTGGTGCTTTTTTGCTATGCAATCTAGTTCTTAGTGGATCATAGATAAGTCCGGCTCCACTAAACAACTGTTCGCTGGGGATACTTCCCGGAGGCGTAGCTAAGAACTGGCGTGCCAAAGGTACTAACTTGTGGTATTTCGAGCTGTTTCGTTTCCACCACAATACAGGATCTTCTGAAATATGAATTTTTTTCTCTTTATTGTATTCAGCTAACAATTTTTTTCATGAGAGACTGAAAATGTGACCTCTGGCATGTTGTCATCAGTCTCATTTTTACTTGCATTTAAGAAATTTTTTTGCGAATGCGAATATTGAAATATATATTTATGCGAATGCGAAAGCGAATGTACAAAATGATGCGAATAATTCGCATTCGCGTATGCGAACTAGCTGACCCGGCAAACGTAGTTTTACCATGTATGTTATTTCTAGGAAACATTTTTTTCTTAACATTTAGGGGGATGAAAAAAAAAATGATGATGGCCGATTCTCAGACCTACTCGAAATGCTCACAAAATTTCATGAGGATCGGTCTAACCGTTTCGGAGGAGTTCAATCACGCACCCTGTGACACGAGAATTGTATATATTAGATTATATTTTAGGACAAATATGTATTCATTTTTAAAATCCTAAACTTTGTTGATAGCTTCTCTAGGCATATAGCTATTTGAGTATTTGTCAAAATAAATTTATTTAATTTTATAGCGTAATTCAATTTTGTCAAAGTTATAACAACACAATCTGTTTTTAATTCACTGCAGTTGCCTTAGAATTTTTTTTTATATATATTTTTTTAAACCTTTTATTAAAAACTTACCTTAAGTTATTTCAGCGTACATTCTAGTTAAAATCCGGTGAATCCTGCAATGAAAACAAAACATTTTTATTAGAAATCAATCCAAACACCATTTATTATTATTTTTAGTAAAGCGATTTTCCTATAGAATTTCTTTTTATTCTTTATACATAAGTGTATAGATTTTGCTTTCGGTAATTTCAAACACCTCATGTCACCTTACACAATTTCTTGGCATACTGGTCGAATATAAACCACAAATTTATTATAAATATATGTTTCGTAATATTTGCCTTTTGATAAAATAACAACTGTTTTAGAAAATTTTCCATCCATGTATCTCCACTCTGTAGCAATGTTGCTGGTATAACTAATAATTTATCTAATAAATTGTTTACCGAATAAAATATCGCATGAGGCCACCAAAAACAAAAACTAAAGTCAGAGCAGTCGACAAACAATACAATTGATATTGCGTGCGATTATCAAAATAGCAATTCCCCACATGCAATCGCCGCTAATGTTGGCGGGCAGCAGAGGAGGTGGTTTAACATAAAGCCATTGCCCTAAGCTTAAAGCTGCTTTTTTAAATTTTAATGCAAAATTAACATTTCAAGATAATGTGCATTGCATGTAGTAATTTCCAAAACTGGCAACATTGTAACTGCCAAACAATTATGAATGTGGCCGGGGGGAATGTGTAGGGGATGATCCGCTGTTTTTCAAAAATTTCAAAATTTGCTATGTAAAGATATCTTTAAAACTCATTTGCAATTCGTAGAAATGGAACACATGCACTGGAATTTCTCTGCCACTCTCGAATTGTACTCTGGACAAGTATGAGAAATGCATATTAACACACACAATTTCATTTAAACGCTTCATTTAGCCAAATGACATTAGCAGCAGAGCGCATAGAGGATCCCCCACCGCAATTTAGAGCGCTGTATCAACGTCAAAACCATGAGAAGTGAAGTGAAAAAGACTCCCAACACAAAACTTATTACAAAACACCAACGAAAGTTTTGTTGGTCGAATAAAACCAGAAAGCACAGCTCATTTGCTATTCCGAGTGCGTGATGATGCAAGAAGTACTAGACTGCCGCTGCCGTCATACACACATCTTATACCACCAGCCAAATGGCAGCTCGTGTACGCCTCCCTCTCTGCCATCTGCGGCTATTTGATAAAACCCTCTAACAGCAGCGAGGGGGTCTGGCAGTCGGTCTATTTACTGCACATCTTCTTTTTGTGGGTATTTTTACAGCTGCCGGTTAATATTTTATCTTGGGTTAATATTTTTGCACAACTTATCTTCTTCCTTCTTGGCGCTGTTGACAGACAAAAACTCTCCAAAATATGGACGATGACAGCTGTGCTGGTGTTTGCCTCCTACCCACCTCCATCAACCATAGAAACTTATTTGGTGAAAGAAAATAGTTTTTCTTTTTCTGTGATAAATAATAGACAATAAAATAAACGAGCTTTAGAAAAAATATTTTCTTTGGTGCGTTTACCATCCGCCAGCCAGAAATCGGGGACATTGTGTGAGAGTGTCTTGTTGTTTTTCTTCTGTGGCTTTATATCGATTTTTTTTAGTTTTCTTTGAACTGCAGCAACTTGGCAACAACTTTTCCTTTTTCCTGATTCCATGCATAATTAATGTCAATTATGTTTTTGTGTTAATTTTTTCGATTACCTCTCCCCTCGCGTAGCCTGTGTACGCTCAAATCGTTCGTGCCAGATATTTCAAAAAGTTTCGTTAAATTAAATGTTTATTCACGTTCACATTCGTATGAAATGCTTCAGTAGAGCATAAAAGTATAGTTTTAATATTTCAAATTGCTTTAAAATTGTTTGGTTGTTGGCTTGGCGTAGTTAACTTAATGTAGATTTATGTTGGTATAAACTATAATTTAGTAATGTATTCAATGGTTTACATTAACTATTGTTGTAAATTTGTTTGAAATATGTATGTTTTGCACTATTGTTATACTCGTACGTGGAGAATACACTGGCCTACAAAAGTATGTAGCCAGCAACCTATGGGGCAAAGACCTAATGTTTCTGTGTATTGTGTGCGACTGTTAACTGTTGAATAAAACTGAGTAACGCTGCTATTTATTACAGATCAACAATAAATAAAATCAAGAACGATGAATACACTGAAGGTACACAGAACGAGGTTGGCACTTTGTCAACAACAAAACTCCTGCGCAATTGTGTCCGCTGGTCACATGCATAGGCAAGTGCTTGTGTGTGTATTATGTTGGCAGGTTGTGCGCTTCGAGGATGCTTTCTTCGCACCGGAGGGAAAAGTTCTCATTAACTTTGAGATTCTTTCTTCCCTTAAGGTTTGTGATGATAGAGGAGAAGGCACAGCAAAGGGCGCTGTCAACATAATACATTTCACAAACTCTTGATTAAAAACCTATTGGCAATAATAAATAATTGCCAATAGAACTGATCTCAAACCGAACTATGACAATATCATACATTAATTTTTTAATTTCATTCTGAAATTGCATGCTGTTATGTGTAAAATGCATATTTGTCCTGCAAAGTTAATACAGCATATTATTTAACGTTATAACTAGGGAATGGATTTTTATGCACTAAAAATCGAAAATATGCTCATATAATATGCACTTATTATTAAAAATATGCATTAAAACACATAGGATATGCATTAACACACAAATATTTGCGTTAAAACACATAAAATATGCATAAATAAAACACATATGCATTAAAATAAAAATATGCATCAAAACACATGAAATATGCATTGACACACAGGAAATATGCATTTAAACATAAAATATCAATTAAAACACATACAATATGCATTAAAACACATACAATATACATTAAAACACATAAAATATGCAATAAATAAATTAAATTAATAAGTTCTCCATCTGGCTCCTCATGGCTCTGGAGAAAGCGGAATACCAGAATATTTTTCATTTCTGTTCTCGCGAAGGCGTTTTTATAAAGATATTTTTTTTCATTTGACATAAGAGTATTCAGTTCAATAAAATGAATTCGTTAAAAATCTTCAATAAACAAGTCACATGCAACCGCTTTGTAAACCCCCTCCCTATAAAAACATTTGCTTTCTATCTCTCCTGGATATCTGTGTAAAAATGTTGTGTAAATACAAATATTGTTATTTTAACGGGTAATTCGGATAATATTGTGTAACAAATTAAAAGTCAACTTTTACCAAAATATGTCCCCCAAAATTTTTAAAACAGTTTTTAATAAAAATATGTATCAAAAATATGCATTTAATGTAAAATTTTTTATAATATGCAAAAGGAGGTTTTTTTCCCCGTAAAATATGCAATAATGGTATCCATTATTTTTAAGGAAATTACATAATTTGTAAAGATAACTTAACTGTTTCTATTTTAGGATGTCCATTAGTTCATGGATAAGTGCGTTTATGAAAATGTATCCATTTCAACGCTTTTATCCTAGAAGCGCTCTTATGAATTTCTAGCGCAATATAAACTGATTAAAGTAAATACCGAATTTTAGAATAACTCAAGCGTGAAACGCACTTAAGCGGGAAGAATTTATCCAGGAACTGTAGAATTATTTTCACTTATTTCAAATATTTTATTACCATGCAGCAAAAAGAATCACACATAAGACATCAAATTTACAACGCATATAATAAATAACGTTTTCGTATATTACCCACAATATTCAATATTTATTAATAATACTATTTGCCAAAGAACATTGAATTTTGTAAACAAATAGATTCCAGCTAAAGATACTGAATACTTATAATCACCCCTATTCCCGTAGTCGTCGTCGACATCGTCGTCGTTTTTATGTCAATGTCACTTCGATTCAACATCGTCGTCACATCAATGCTATTTCGGTATTCTGTAACTACAATGAGACGACGTCGACTGGTAATCGATAACATGAAAGAAATGACAACAGCTGATATAACATTTGTACATCAGCTGATTTATTTAGATTTTTATTGTGTTTCATGAAAAAATATTTTTGTGCCCGAATCAAATTCAAGCGATGAGGAAAGCAAGAAATATCTTATACTGGAAAGGAAAATACTTCGACTATGATCCGATGATCTTAAACTTGCCAAATAACGAGTATGTTTATCGGTGTTAAAATCGTAATTTGAGGTTATCTGTTGGCCGGCCTTCCAACTTTTTTTTAGATTCAAGAACTACTTAAGTCTTAATATAGCAGCATTTAATTACGCAATAGTTCCTATAGAAATAGTTCCTATCATGAAAAGTGAACTCAGGACATATGTTTCAGTCATAATTAAGTTGTCAGCAACATTGAGGTCCTTTGGACAGGGGCCAGACAACCGAAGTGTAAGTGCAGCCAGTAGTTGCAAGATTCCTGTCGAAACTCTGAATGCATTAGAGAGGTGATTTGTCCACCTTGGATACAGTTGGAAGTAACTGAAGATGACAAATCCGAAGCATAAACTAAATTTTTTTAACAAAACAGGATTTACTGGAGTTATTGGATATGTCGATGGAACCCATATCAAAATTTTTGCTACAAATAAAGAAGACCAGATTCGTAACTACAACCGCAAAGGATTCTTAAAGGCGCTCCAAAGGAATTAAGTTGTTTTTCACCAATTTTCTCACATTACCCCTTAAAATTAGACAAAATCCTTATACCTATGAGGGATTTTGTTTCCAAGCCCCTATTTGTTACTCGACATTGTTATTCTTGACGTCATTAAACAAAACCTTTTTTTGAATTTACAAAAACTAAAATTATTCCTTCAAATTGTTTCAAGTCGTTACAAACAACTGTGACGACAGATTCAGAGTCGTTTCGTTTCAACGTCGTCGTCACATTTCCTTACAGAATACCAAATTTGTGTCAATAGTAACCGATAGTTATCGAAAACGACTACGAGAATACCGATTTTACAGCGTCGTCAGAAGACGACGTCGTTTTGCGTCGACGACGTCTACGGGAATAAGGCCGAATATTTACTGGTAACTTTAAAGCTTTACACCTCAACAAATTTCACAGATTTCACAACGCACGACGTACACCTCATCTCTGCCCGTTCATATTCTTTTAGAGTAGACACCCTTGTGAAGATTTAATCAAAGAGTAGCACTACCACCACTTAACAGGTTTCTTTCGAGGCCATTGTGCCCTCCCCCCAACCCCAAAGAGCCCCTAATCAAAATTGAACACACCTCCGAAAAAATGCTTCTTACTTTACATTTAACCCGCAGCAAAGACAATTTTAGATATAAATCAGAGGAAGAGCAAGAAGAAGAGGCAGAGGTGGAAAAACCGACACATTCCATAAATTATGAACATCATTGAGAGATATAAGAAAATGATGCTGTTGCTGTAAGGATCAGTACCATCAGCAACAGCAGAACAAAACAGCACCGTTTGGATGTAAGCATACATAAATTCACTTATTTTCCATAATTCATGATAACATGTTATAACACAAATCCTGGCAATGGAATAAACTTATTTACACTCAAGGAAATGGGTTAGTTGAAAGTAAGGAAACGAATATGTAAATAATATTTTAGTTAATGATATTTTAAGTTTGGGTTATGTTAAGGTAAACATAACCAAACATAAAACATAATCGCCGGAAAACTGCTGCTTTACCAAGACAATGCACCGTGTCACAAGTCAGTGAAAACGATGGCAAAAATGCATAAATTGGGCTTCGAATTGCTTCCGCAACTACCGTATTCTCCAGATCTGATACCAAGCGACTATTTCCTGTTCTCAGATCTCAAAAGAATGCTCGTTGGGAAGAAATTTTCGTCGAATGAAGAGGTGATCGCCGAAACTAAGGATTATTGTGAAACAAAGGACAAATCGTTCAATAAAATTGGTATTAAAAAGTTGGAGGGTCGCTTTAATCAGGGTATCACTATAGAAGGGAATTATGCTGGATAAAAAAAAAACGAATTTTACCAAAAAAAAAAATGTGTTTTACTTTGGTAGGCCGGGAACTTTTACATTTTCCTTTAATATGACTTTAAAAAATTAAACACAATTTTTTTACTTAAAACGTTTTAGTTTTTATTGAGAAAATATCGTTCAAGCAAACCAATAGCAAGTGTTAGTAGAATTCTGCACTATGACTCGATTACAAATGTAATTCCCGATTTGCGGCTTATTATGTTAAGTAATGGGAATTTCACATTGAATCATAATTAGCCTAGATTTCAACCATTTGTTGAAATTGTTGTTACTGCAGCCTTATCAGGTATGGGGAATGTATAAGGAAAAAGCTATAAGCGGTAAACAATAACAGCATTTACAGGTCAGTATATATCGTTACCTTAATATAAAAAGGACAAATCACATTTTTTCGAAATTGATTTAATTTCCTTCAAAAATATTTCCCACAGCTTATTCTTTTTTTTAGAATTTACGTATTTTTCTTATTATTTTCTTTTTAAATAAAATTTTATTTCGCATTTTATGTTTCTCGTATTTTTGTACATTTTTATGACATTTTTTCCAATGTATTCAAATGTTTTAACAAATAGTTCCCAAAACCAATTTGAGAACTAATCACAATTGACATTAAAAAGAAAATGTAATTCCGTTCTGTTCTTTTATCTCCGTATCCAAAACCAATTTATCGTTCCAATTATGTTCCATCACCACCAACCAACCAACTCCACAAAAATATACGAGTAACAACAGCAACAACAACAACATCAGCAACACTTTGTGTGCTCCAACATAAGAATGAACAAATCTCTTTGTTTCCAAGTGTCCATGGCTAATTCCACCACTTTTTGTGTTCAACTATCCCCCTCCACCACACAATACCGATGCGAGGAAGAGCAGATATGTACATATTCACAAGCATTTCGTATCACATTTGACCAACCGGACAAATAAAACACAAAGAATTTGGAAAGAATGCAACAACAACAACGAAAAAGAAGAAAACAAGATGACGCAACCAACAACACAACCGCAGCAGAGGCGCAATGACTCTGCACAAGCTAACTAGCATGATGAAGAACGCTTAAAGATGAACAAGGAGTGCAAATTTAAAGCTGGTCAAATCAACCGACCGACAAACAGACAGACAAAATCCCCCCAAAAAAAAAAAAAAAAACGAGAATCACTCGCATTCTGACCAGTACCAGAGCCAGTGCATAGGGGTTTTGTGTGGCACAAAAGAAAACAGAAGAATGAATCCATTCTTTTCAAACATCTGTGTTCGATTACAAGAGACTTGAGCCGAACGGAGCCCAACAATTACAAAGCGTTTCTCGTCTCGTTCTCAAGCAAATCGTTTTGTTTCGCTAGTTAGAGAGGAGTCTTTACTTGGTGGTGTTGGCATTCCAAGGTTCCAAGGTAGATGTGTTCCAATTTGTTGGATATAAATATAGAATGACAAGAACGAATTAAAGGGGAATAATTCGTTGCCTTGCTTCGTCTTGTGATATTATCGGATATTAGTTGTCAATTTGGATTTAAACGCCCCTTTAACAAAGTAAATATACCTTGGGCATATAACATAAGAATTTCTCATTAAAGAATCGGGAATAACAAAGTAGCATATGAGCGTCAATCATACTTAAAAGTGGTCAGATTAAGTTTGAATTTTAACATTACATTTCTCTATAAAGTTTGATAATGTTTTGTTAAAAATACCAAAGCAATTGTTAAACATATCCAAAGCAATCACAGCTATTTAAGATTTATTTGCTGATTTGATTAAATTGCGCTTTTTAAAAGCAGAATTAAAAACAAACGGTTTTTCGGCACTCCCTTTTTGCAACTTGTTTTTTTTTTTAAAACTATTTAAATTTTTTGGCACGTTTCTCGCACAATTTAAAATGTTCACCGTGAAAGTGAATCTGTTAGTTTACTATTCTACTTGATACAATATAATTTGTGTATAAGACGTTCGCACATAAACTTCATACTAATTGTTAAATAATGTTGGTTATATTACGTACGAAACCGGTCAACCGGTTAATTACAGTGAGCTGTTATATCTGCGCGTGTGTAAACAAATTGTTACTGTCATTTTTATTTTGGCAGGTTTTTTAACGACAGTTGTCACCCCGTAATAATATATTTTTATTTGCGAAATATAAATTTTTGAGGATTTTGTTGTAAAAAACGGATAATTAAACGAACTTAGCAATCGTATTTTCGACTCGTATTATGAGCGAGAGCTCGGCTCGCAAGCAAGGAACTCTGAAAAAGAATATGTCTGTCTCTCCTATAATATATCTCGATTTGTGGGACAGACTGCGAGTTATAGTCCCGTTATCATGTTGGACTCCCTAAAAATCGCATTTACATTTTTTATTCTAATTTTTATTGTGTGACGGGTGTGACCATGTTACTCACATTTGTGGTTAAAATTCATAAATAACAAATTTAATATTAAAAAAAATGCTGTGTTTACCAAAAATGTTAAGTTTTAAAACGATTAGTAACAGATAGACACCGAAAAAAGGAATGTCCATTAGAAGACAACGACGGGTGTGACCTTAGCAATTTGAGCTTTTAAATTCTGTTAAATTTTCCCTAGAAAGCCCACAATTATTGTGATGTAGGGTATTGTTAGATTGTGTTAAGTATTTACTGTTTGCAAAAAACGAATTTCCTTAAAAAAATACTTTACAGAAAAGAAGACGAGTGCGACACCATTGTACGGCGGGTGTGACATAGTAAAAAAAAAGTATAAAAAAATTAAAGTTATTATTATAGAAACAATTATATAACAAACATAACACCCTAAGGAGGCTCTCATACAAAATGCACATATGTATGTGCCTTGGTCAGTAGCAAAAAAATTTCATGTCAATCAAGTTTAAGAAAACCCAAACATTGTGTTTGGCAGTCTTCATTTTTTTTACCCAGGGACGGGTGTGACCAAATGTTTTCCGTAACTAAATACTGAAATATTTAAATAAATGTTCAGAAAATTTTACTATGTTAACAATTGCACTTTCTTTGTTATTGTTAAAAATTATTAATGTTTTATCGTGTAAAGTAACAATTTAATTAAACTTTTTTTATATTGACGGGGACGGGTGTGACACAAAATTGATATATTTCTTTTTACTCATAAAACTTTGAATATAAAACATACACAGCCGAAAACTTATTAGAAAGTTCCTGTTTTGTCTTTCCGAAGATAACAGTTTTTACTTATCAATATAAATGGAATATTAGGAAATGTTAATGTAAATCCTAGCGTATAAAATGGGAGATGTTAGTTTTGTGTTTTGTTTGTGTTAAAAATATATTTTTTCCACTTGTCCAAAAGTTGTCGTTTTCTACATACATATTAATAGACCGATTTATATTTAAAATATGGAATTATATTTTTTTCGTTTTAAGTGGAATTGCCCTTTACTAGTTAATTTACATAAATATGTAGTTCAAAATTAATACATTTGCAATTTATTTGTTAACAAGTTCAAAAACATTAATGCAATTTTCTTAAATTGATAATGGGTGAAGTTCTTGTTATTTGATATACGGATTCATAAAATTTCAAAAGTTTAAAACTAACAACATTTAAAAGGAACTGAATCCGATGTAAGGTAAATAGTATATGCTAATTGCATGTACATACATATTTCATACTTTAACATCAGTGCAAGATAGAAGAAAATAAAGCAAGTGGCTGAATACTTTGAAAATTTAAAGTTCCACTTCGTTCATATCCTTGTTGTCAGCAAATTCAAAAACATTCATACAACTGTCTTAAATTGTCTTAATGGGTGAAGTATTTGCAATTTGATATACGAAATCAAAAAATTTCAAAAGCCTAGCACTGACAACTTTCGAAAGGAACTGATTTCGATAAAAAATACATTTAGATATTATATGATACATCTGGATGTATTGTATTCCTTGAAGGAATACAATAAAATTATACACCATTAGTGGAAAATGAAAAAAACTTAAGCAAGTGTGAATACTTTGAAAATCTAAAGTTCCACTTCGCTGATATCGTTGTTGTCAGCAAATTCAAAAACATTCATACAACTATCTTAAATTGATAATGGGTGAAGTAATTGCTATTTATTTTACGAAATCATAAAATCTCCAAAGCTTGGCACTTACAACTTTCGAAAGGAACTGATTTCGATAAAAGATACATTTAGATATAATGTGATACAGCTGGATGTAATGTATTCCCTGAAGGAATACAAAATAAAATACAAAAAAAATTATTATTTATTTATTTGAGTTAAATTATGAGGGTAATTTCTTATTTTTTCTGTTAGCAAATTCAAAAACATTCATACAACTATCTTAAATTGATAATGGGTGAAGTATTTGCAATTTAATCTACGAAATCAAAAAATCTTAAAAGCTTACCACTGACAGCTATCAAAAGGAACTGATTTCGATTGAAGGTACATGTAGACTAAATGTGATTCATTTGAGTATTTTTTAAATTACACTATCATATTTTTAAGCAAATATCTTTGTCAACAATTTCAAAAACATTCATGCAATTATCTTAAATTGATAATGGGTGAAGTAATTGCTATTTAATTTACGAAATCATAAAATCTCCAAAGCTTAGCACTAATAACTTTGGAAAGGAACTGATTTCGATAGGACGTAATTTAAAAAAACATTGATAATAATAAAGTAAAAAATGAAAAAGAAAAACTATGTATATTTAAAGTAAAGAAAGCAAATCGCACATGTCATAATTCAGCAAATAAGTCTTTATCCCTAGATTAGAAACTCCGGACATTCCATAGGAGAGCAGTAATGAGGTCTTGTATATGGTGGTAGGAAATGTGGTAGCTTGTGCAATTATTAAAAACTACACAAGACATTTGAATTGTGTATGATCCCCATATGTATGCTTTATATACCGCTCCTTATGGTAAAAGCTTTCCCACTAAAGATCGTAAAGCTAAAATTTAAGAGACCCAGAAATTATACATCTTCAGTTTTATATTGACTTCTTAAAAAAACTAGACGTTTAAGATGTTATCAGTTTACTTCTAGAACGAAACAAGTTAAAATACCACCAAAAAAACATATTTGATTTTATAAATTACCAAAGTTTTAAAAACACCATATCAGCTCTTTTTCATATGGACTTGGTCGGTTTGGCAAGAGAAGCATTCATATAGTGAGCCAGCTTTAAATGTTATAAACAACATAAACTCTATCAATTATTTTAAAAAGCAATATGTTGCTCAATTCTGTCATGATAATAATGTACGTACTATCAACTCTATCGTTCGCTTGTGCATCTTTTTCACATTAGATCTATATGAGGATACTCGAATTTGCTTTGCTGAAGCTGTGTCGTCGTCGTCGACATCATCTTCGAAACTGCAACAACAAAATCCGCATAAAAAAAATAGCATTCTGTACTCAGATTACTCCCATTTAGAATTAGGTATCGTCTGGCCAACCATGTGTTTGTACGTTCGTTCCCCTTGAATTAAAAATGTAAGACAAGCGAAACTCATGTAGCGGAAGTAAATTAGTCGCTCTTGGCTTTATTTTAATGTGGAAGACGACGACGACGACGTCGTTGATGATGATGATGACGATTACACTGATAATTGTTTGCGGTCTGTTGACTCGTATGAAAAGGCGAAATTTCTGTCTCCTTTTTCTTGTGGCCGTAGCTGTTGCTGCTACAAAAAACAAAAGAAGCCAAAATCTGTACGACGACGACGGCGACGTGAGGAATGTAATGGAAGTAGTGATACATTCTATATATGGCTTGGATCAAAACTGGATTTCTGTAAACAGATGTGTAATTTATCATTTAAAACCGACGAAGCCATATATACCAACAACAATAGCAACAACAGCCACGACAGCAACGACAACTACAACAATGCCGACAACAGCACTACAACTTTAACAGCAACATGAAAATTGAGATTGTCATAATAATTTTTTTTGCAAGAAAAGACCTAAAATAATAAATCATTGTTTTAAGGCAAATCACAATAAGAGATTGTGCAATTCCCCAGTTAACTGAAACGACCGACAACACAAAGTGTTAAGCTGTTGCAAGCAGTGAATGTGGCTCAAAAAGAAATTATATAAAATGTGCGTCTGTTGGTTCAGCTGTAACAGCCAAATGAAAGAATTGTTAATACACATATTCATGTGTTGGCTTCTGAAAAGAAAGTTTTGGAATTCACTTTAAGCCCCAAATAAAGGTATAAAAGAATATTTGTTTAAAAAAAACAGTTTTAAAAAAAGATTTTGTTGCATTTTAATGTTTGCATAATAATTTTTGATTATTTCTTTTTTATCTTTTCTCAATACCAATTTTTTTATTTTTTTGAATTTAAATTTTTTTTATTTCAATTATTATGATCTCAAAATGTCAGTACTTGACATTAACTCATTCTTTCGGAAACAGTGTACCCTAGTCATATTTAAAGTTATGAATAATATGCAAAAAGCGAAACAATAAAATGCTTTGACAAATGATGTGAAAACTCGGTAAATTGAAATCATGTCAAACTAACAAATGATAAGTCACCCACACAACATTTGTCCATAACCAAGGAAATCCCTCAAATCCCTAGTTTACCATTACCTATGCCAAAGACAACGCTATTTTGGTATTGACCCATTATACGTTGCACTGCATTGTGAAGGGCCACCTTTAGCCAGCGTCTATAAAAAAAACCATTCAACCAACCACCAAATAGCCAAACAAGTCATCATATCCAGCCAACTTACGGCCAAATCGAATCGCAACGAATCGAACATAACCCATACTTAACTGTGCCGGACTGAGCTCAAGTGAGACGAACAAACAATTCCCCAGCAGATTTGTTAACTTTGAAGTGATTTATGAATGTAATTGACCGCATTTCGTAAAAACGTTGGTTGTTGTACTTTTCTTTTTCCCTATATAAAGATGTATTTTTGCCATTTGTTGGCTCTTGTTTCTCCTCCTCTAGCCACAATTTGTACTTTGGCGTGCATCGTTTGATTACTACAAACAACAACATTTTTAGGTTTAGGGTTTAAGTAGTAGCAGCAGCACAGAGAGAGAGAGAGAGCGAGAAACTTTAGACGTTTTTAAGCATTAAGACATTTTCCATTTTATTCTTGTTTCGAACTGATGACTACATGCCCCATTGTGGTTGATACTTGTGAGCAGCTGTTTAAGATCCCACTTCGGCCCTGACGGAGTAATGGCAAACGCAAATGATTCTTGTTTCTTCTGCTAATAATGACGTTCAGTTCAAAAGGTTTCCAGGAGTGCACAAATAGCAGCAAATGTAATGCGTCCACTTTGTGTTGACTTCGTTGGGCGTTAAGCTTAAGCATATGGGAAAGTGTATAATTCCTGTAGTGCACGTGCTTGAAACTGAAGGAGCTTTTGGGTAGCAGCATAGCAACTATACAACCAACTTTTGATAATTTTAGTTGTATGTTTAAATAAATGCTGTAGAAAAAGTTTTCCAAGGAATGCAAATATAAATGAGAAATATATAATTTTGAAAGGAAAATATTTTTTATATCAAAAGACATTCCTTAGGACTACGCTTTGGAATGAATTACTCATATGACAGATTTTTAATCGCGTAAGCAGCAAATCGCCAACATATAAATGTTAAACTGAAACTGGAATGTAAAGTAATAATCGGGTTTAAATGATATTATTATTGTATCTGCATTATGAACCAAGTAAAACGTTGGATTTTTTTATAAAATTCATTTGCCACCTTTAAGTTACAATTAATTCCATTATAGAAAACAATTTCGTGAGTATATAAAAACTGTATGACACTACACCGCTATCTATCAGATTGGGCTCTGCGAAATAGATATTTAAGCACATAAATTTTAATAATAAAAATTCAATCAAGTTACATTTATCTGTACTTTTAAATCACTAATAATCATTAATTTTAATTGAATCGATTATCTTGTGTTAATTTGTTAAAGAATCTTATATATGTACACTAATCGGTACGACAACATGTGGCAACAACAATGTATAAAGGGCGACATTTTAATGTGTTATTTAAATACATTTCTAGACAAAAGTGTCTCCATTAGCTATGCGACGATGTTTTTGTTTACATGTTCGCACCGGAAATGCAGCATACATCGAACATAAATAGCATCCTAAATTACAGCGGATAATGAAAAGTATCCCAACATAATCTCGCTTTATTCAGTCTATTTATTGGCAACCTATGTGCATTTAATTAACTTAACATGTGAAAGACACACACACACATACGTTATGGTATACAGTCGTCAACACATGTACAGAAAAACATAAATTAATAGTCAACCCAAATATGTTGCTTAACTAAACAAATTGATGAAAAAATCACGAATACGAATACAATTTAACCAATAACAATATACTTTATTTGTACATTTACACTTTTTAGGGACCATTAAGGGATCCCCATCTATACATCGGTGGTGATCTCTGTATGCCTACACATTCTGTATCAACAACTATATTAATCCGAATTAGCAGCACTCAATGGAATCAAAAGTGTAAATCATTTAAACAGCAGGGCCGACAGCTGCGAATAAAACTGCGCTGTCAGTGAAAACAATTGTTGCCAATTTGTCTGTTGAGTGAAATTCTGTCATATGAATTATGCACACAGACGTGTTGGCACAAATTGCATACAAATAATAAATGCTATTAGTAGATATTAAGTTTTTTTTTACAAAATGTTTGTTGTAATTGTTCTACTTAGTGTGAAAAAAATTATCTTTTTAAATAGTAGTAGAAATGACTAAGAATTATCAAAAGTCTCTGAAATGGACAAAGAAGTGTATGCAACGATAGAACAAATGGGAGAACGTTAGAACGTTGTCAAGAGCAATTGCAATTATCTAAAAAATAAAATATTTAATGAACATGGCTTATTTGTTTCAAATAGAGTACATTTGAAAACTATTACCACGAATTCGTAACCACAATCGAAAATGTCAAAAGGACGACAATATATACATAAATTACCAAGAAATATTATGGCGTATATAGCCAGAACTTTACGAATGTTCTTCAAATAAGACAAATGTAAAACACAAGTTGCGATGTGAACGTCAAAAAATCGCCTCAACAAATGCCATAGCGTGAACTCTGTTCAATTGACATAACCGGCAGATCCCAATAGAATAGTTGATATCCAACTATAATATGCATCATTTTATACAACACTAGCTTTCCCGGCTCGCGTTGCTTCACCCGAACTTACAATGAACCTTCTTATGACTTTAAGCAATACAGGAAAAGTGCCAACGCTTCATAAGACGAACGAATACCCAATTTATATGATTGTAGCATTATCCCATTGGTCTGAGTGACTGTACCGCTTTAGTCCCTTTTTATCTATCGCACGACTAAAATGGACCGGTACCCCCTCCAACTCCAAAGGAAGCATGCCCATATACGATTATAGCTTTAGCCGTTTGGTCTGGGCGATGATACCAGTTTACCCTATGTGCTCGAATATTGAAAAACCCCATTTGACAGTTTTCTAATTCTATAGGGAGCAATTCTATAAACATTTTCGTAACTCTACCTTTAGATTTTTGATCTGGGTGATATCAACAGTTTTATCACTTTTTCGGTATTTGTACAACTAAGAACGAGTTTTCAAATTACTTTACTTCGCAAAATTTTTGAGACTATACCTTTAGCCGTTTATTACCAGTTTTATCCCTTTTAGTCCTTTTTACCCCTAAAGAGTAAGAATTTCGAAAACCCTCCTTGCTTCGTTCTAATTCCATAGGAAGCAAGCCTATATAACTTATCATGATTACATCATTAGCCGTTTGATCTAGGCGATAGTAACATTTTTATCCCTTTTTCGATTTTTTACCTAGAAACATGGGATTTAAAAAAAAATACTTTAATCCCATTCGATAGAAAGCATTTCCATATCAATTTTCCCGATTATACCATTAGCCGATTGGTTTAGGTGATGATACAACTTTTATCCCTTACTAACTGACCCGGGCAAACGTTGTTTTTCCTTCAAAAACACAAAAAACTAAATATTGCGCCATTTGTCGGACGAACTTCAAACTACACATAAACACTACTCACGGCCCATAAAGCATGCATATAAAATTTGTCAAAATCGGTGCAGTAGTTTTTGAGTTTAGCGATCACGAACATACGCGTAATTTTTATATATGTAGAGATTGGTAATTTTTAACCCATAAAAGTACGAGTTCCCAAAAATCCGTTCTTATCTATTAATATGACCGAAATAAAAATTGCTTCCATCGGGACGTAATCCCCCATGTACTTTTACCATATGTAGCAAATCTAATCTACATACCTTTAATGGCTCTTGAGATAAGACCGATTGAAATTTCGGTTTGTGTGGGCGGTGCCACGCCCTTTTGTCTAATTATGTTTTCATGTAGCCTATGATATAGGCCCTATGGACAGTATCACACATAGAAAATTCAATTGCAATCAGTCCATTTATTTGGCCAAAATTACTATTTTTAAAAAAGGGGTGTGGCACCGCCCTCTTTCCACAGACAAAGTATTTTTTCTTATATGACCGATATAGGTACCAAATCTTGACTTCATACATATAATGGTTCAAAAGATTTTTTAATTTATTTTAAAAATCCAGTTATATGGGGCGGTGTCACGCCCATTTTACCCCCTTTCAGTCCGAATTTCCAAAAATCCCTTCTTAGTGCGCGCCTACGTTATAAAAGAAACCTACATTCTAAATTTCATGGTTCTAGCTTTAGCCGTTTTGGCTGGGGAGTGATCAGTTAGTCACCCAAGCCTTTTATATATATAGATAATTACCATACAAATTTATAATGGGATCAACTATTGGGAACTTATTTAAATTTGAATCTAACTTAAAATATACAAACATATATTGAACAAATTGTGAACTTTTAACAAAGATAATAGAATTTTGTGGCGCCTGAAAGGTTATAGAACTAACTCCATTCTTTTTCGATATTCAAATCTTAATAGTGGGGAATGGGGAATTTTTTAATTTGAGTCTTTCTTTTGAGTCTTTCATTTGGGAATACCCAGAAGCTCTCTTTGGAGGTTCCCAAGCAGTTCACAACGTTCGAGAGATCACGTATTCCACCGGCAATGACACAAACATCCGTTCAGTCATAGAAAATGTAAGAAGGCGAAATGGTGAGTAACCTACCACCGATGCGTCTTAGGAAGTAGGTTACAGAAATTACAGAAGCTCAACACAAAGGCTCTCTTAGTGGCTTTGGCAGCCCCAATAAACTAGGTTCGGGCACCGTGGCCTTATAAGCCACTCTCCTTAAACAAAACAATTATTATGAAAACACGAAGAGAAAAAACAAGAAACAAGAATTTGGATGTGGTTTCACAGTTGGCAAGAGACTTCGGCACCTGGTCTCGCGGTTTAACCCTATAAGTGACCGAATAGCCACTATTCGCATGCGGCCACATTACGTAGCCACATTACGCTGCTTTGCACGCCCCGACGGAAGACAAAGACGATGACATTAAAGATGCATTCTATGAGCGCCTGGAGAAGATATATGACCGCTGCTCTGCACATAACTTAAAAATTGTTCTGGGAGATTTTAATGATAATATAGGAAGGGAAGATGCTCTTGGTTCAGCAGTCGGAAAATTCAGTCTACACAACAACACCTCCGATAACGGATTCAGACTGGTTAGTTTCGCGGCGGGAAAAACATGGTTGTAAGTGGAAACAGATTCTCGCATAAAGATATCCACAAGGCAACCTGGATATCTCCCGATCAAAATACAAGAAATCAGATTAATCACGTGGCATGTTTCAACCACCTAGTTTCAGCCAAGGTTCGCACACGATTAAGTAAAAACACTCGTAATCAAACGCAAAGGAAGCTAGACATCACAAAGCTGCATACTACCGAGATAGTCAATGCCTACTCCAACCAGCTCTCTCAATTACTCCAAAGAAACCCTCCTAGTTCTGATGTTCCCGACACACAGTGGCGGCATATTGCGAATTCTATGAACACTGATTCACAACATTCGCGAGAAGCTATCCCATACCTCAGTCATGGGGTGTAAAGGGAAATAAAGTTTTTTTTTATGACCACTGCCGCAACGACAGTACGATGACGAATGTCGCAAAATGTCTGAGGAAATAGATGCTGCATACAAGGCAAAACTGCAGCCAATGGCGCCGCGTGCGTTGACGGAGCGTTATACAGAGAAAAGGAAGGAGATGAAACGCCTGTTCGAAAAAAGCGTCTGTGGAAGAAAAGAGAGTGCCAGGATATCGAAATTACAGGGATAGAGCTGAGGCCAGAAAGTTCTACTAAAGGGTTAAAAGCAAAGGTTTTGAAACAGGGATCCCCACTTGTAAGGACACAGACGGAAATCTGTCCACGGACACTCATAGTGTGCTTCAAATATGGAGGGAACACTTTCAATCTATACTCGATCCCGAAGGCAGCATAAATGACGAAATCACACCAATCATAGACGACGGAGTAGATTGTACACCACCGAGTAAAAACGAGAACAGCACGGCGATCGTAAGGCTTAAAAATAATAAAGCTGCGGGTGCCGATTAACTGCCGGCGATGATCTGATAACATCCATGTACCAGCTCATAAACACGCTTTGGCTCAAGGAATGCATGCCCGATGATTGGAATCTGAGTGTCCTATGTCCCGTGCTTAAGAAAGGCGGTCCAAGTGTTTGTACCAACTATTGCGGGATTAGCCTTTTACCCATTGCATACAAGGTCCTGTCTAGTGTGTTATGTGAAAGACAAAAGCCCATTCTGGTGAACCTAACTGTGGCTTTAGACCTGGTAAATCTACGAATCCAGGAATAACCCAAAAAATGCAGATCGACACCCACCGACTTTGGGGGTGACACTGGCTAACACGAAGTCTTCACTGAAAATTGGCAAAAATCTAACAGAGCCATTTTCTACCAAGAGAGGCTTTAGACAAAGCCATAATCTGTCTTGCGATCTCTTTAACATCGTAATAGAAATGATCATGCGGAAGGCTTTAGTAAACAGGAATGGTACCATCTTCAACAAAATTTACATGATGCTCGAGAATGCCGATGATATAGATATCATTGGCCGTGTATTGCGAGATATTACTGCGCCATGTTTGAGCATTGAAAATCAGTCCGCGGAAGTGGGTCTGGTGATAAATGAGGACAAAACAAGTTATTTGTTTTAAAGAACAAAGAGTTTACTCGTCTGGGACGCTGCGTAAACGTTGACAACTATAACTTTAAAGTGGTAGATGATTTTGTCTACCTTGGCTCCGCCATAAACAAAAAAATTAATGTCAGCCTGGAAATCATAAGAAGAGTATTGATCGGAAACCGCTGCTTCTATGCGCTAAGCATGTGATTTAATGACAATGAGCTCTCTTGAAGAACAAAGATCCAAGTCTACAAGCCTCTAATCATACTTGTCTTGCTCTACAGCGCAGAATCCTGTTTAATGACACAAGCGGATCAATCTATTCTGGGATTCTTCTAGAGAAAAGTACTTCGCAAAATATTTGGACCCATCATCGTTAACGGCGAGTGAACAACGAGCTGTATTAGCTGTACAACGATATCGAAGTAGTCAGTCGCGTTAAAATTGATAGAATGCGTTGGCTTGGACAAGTTGTAGGAATGGATGAAAATGTGCCAGTTTAAAGGGTTTCGTCAATAAAATAGAGGGGCCGCAGGAGGGGCGACCAAAACTTCGTTAGATGGACCAGGTGAAACAGCTATTGTCTACTCTTGGTGTGACTAACTACGTACGAAGGGCAAATGCGGTAATTTCTCGCTTGGAATTCTTTTCAACCTGCGGGTACTGATAAATTAATTCCTGTTGCTGCTGCTAATTAAGAAGAAGATGTATATGCACAAGGCATTTCGTAGGCTTGGGAGAATTGCAGTAGTACTAGTACATAAATAGCACATTACTAGTTCATACTATTACATAACCAGTTTATCTTTAAAAAGATTCGTTCTAATTTTTTATCAGTTTGAAATGAACTATACAAATTTGAAATTTGTATATTGTAACTGCCACAATAATTTTCTAATGATGTTAGCAGAGCAGTTTTCAAATGAGGCCAACATCCAATGAATATCTGGGGCATAGCTAATTTAAGGCCAAAATGTCAGCGAATATATTACGTTTGTTGTGTCTGGGAAATCACATATTTTAATTAGGTTTCGCTTTTTTGATCAAAGATGTATTGTCGAACGGGAACGCATAGCCACAAGCTACATACATAACATAAAGCTTCGCCGGTATATTACTTACGATAATTACTTATAATAATAAAAAATTTACAAAGATTTACCGCAACTGCAATGCGATGTGATTACAATCAGATAGAGAGACATAAATTGCAAATTGCTTTTGCATTTTCCATCAAGACCGCTAATGTGTACGCGCAATATCGGTCATACGTAAGGCTCGAATCTGTACTGTTTTTCGCAGTACTGTACTGTTTTTCGACATCAAAAACTGCGTACTGCTTTTCTCCCTCAAAGTACTGTTTTTCAATACATAATAGAATGTAAAGGGTGGACATCGATTTCATGCAATAATAATGTTTACTTCAAAAATAAGCTCGAAGAAACACTAAAAATGCGTCAAGAGGATGATTTTTTATCCCCAGCTGTAACATAGTAGCAGAAAAGCAAAAGCTTATTGACAATGGATACAATTCGATTGAGATGGCTGCTTTACGCACTGATTTTTTCGGTAATTTTGCCTGCTTTGATTTGAATGCTTTTATACTAATGGAATGAAGTCGAAGCCGTTATGAACAAGTTAACCGAGTACAATTTGTTCAATGCCAATGAAAATGCGGAATATTTGCACACCCAATTTAGATATATCAAAAACGAGAGACAAAATTATGCAATGGAGAGAAGGCAATGTTTCGAATGTGGATCGGTGGGTGGAGATATTTATTCATCTCAATAACGCTGTTTGCGAATTCGAAGAAATAGCCACGATCGTTGAATATATTTTATGATTGCCAGGAACTTCAGCATCAGTGGAGTGAATCTTCTTGGACGTCAGACAAAACCCGATTAGATATGCAAACATTGAAGGCGATTCTGACCGTCAAATGTAATATGAAGTACAAATGCGTCGAGTTCTACAATTACCTCAAAACGAAGCCGGCATTGCTTATTCAAATTGCTTCAAACGACAAATACAAAACAACCACAAAAGTTGATTCTGGAAATGATTGTTAATTTTTTTTACATATTTAATAAAATATATATGCTATGTAAATATGTACTGCGAAAAGTACTGTTTTTCCAAATCAATGTACTGCTTTTTTTTAAAAATTTCAGTGAAATGTACTGTTTTTGTCCAAAAAAAATATACGAGCGTTAGTCATACGCTATTTTGATGATTGGAAACGCACAATACGCGCTTGTATTTTAGCAGCGAATATTACTTACATATGTCCACAACATAATAATAAGTAATAGGTATTTGCAAAGATATCTAACAACAGCAATGCAATGTATACTTGCTAAATACTTTCGAATTTTCATCTACTAAGAAACATCGAGGAAAATGCAAAATGTTTCAACAAAAATATCTTATAGCTTCATTCACTATCTGATGTATCAAATGGACACCAGAGGGTATTGATACGAAATGACACAAACTCACCACATTACTTCTGTTGTTTGGTTGCAGCTTCAAGAAAAAAAGAAACTCCTTGTGACTGGATCAATACACCCGATTGGAATGTGAACGTGTGATCCCTGTTTTTGGTATAAGCACACAGTAGGTCTCTTCTATTTAAGTTCCCGTGCACTCTGTTTGATTATCCCTCCCTCATCTTTGCGACCGATTGTTCTAGTGAAATGGTACGGATGGATGTCGCTTTTGTTATTCCTTTTTGGTATTACTTTTTCTTGCTGTTGTTGCTTTAGCTTGCAGTGCACCCCCACTATGAATGGAATATTCCCACAGTTTTGTTTTATTCTTTTTCCAACTTGTTTTAGTTGCCGTTGTTGTTGTTGGTTATTCACTCCTGTCGCTGATGAAGTGAACCAACCACTCAACCATTCATTCACTTCTTTATATCACACACACAAACAGACACACGCACGCTCATACAAACAACAAATGGGAAATTAAGCATATCCTTTGTTTGACGCAATTATCGATTAACAATTGTTGTTGCCGTTGTTGTTTGTTGGTGTAACAAATATTAACCACAATGCAACTTCCTTCGAAAGAATCCTTTTTGAGTATGCTACTAAATTACCTGTTTGTGTGGCTATCGTCGTCATTGATTACATTTTCTTTAAACTTTTTCTTCTTTTTTTTTTGTTTGCACTATCCTTTGTCCATTACTTAGGAACAACTACAACAGTGAAGGCTTCTTCATCTTTTCTTCTTCATTTCCAATTGTTTTCTTTTTCTTTTGTGTTGTAGGATTGCTTTTCTGTACACAATTTCAAGGTCGTTCCGCCGAGATTCTTGGTCGTTTTTAATTGGTTTTGGCTGCGAACCGTGATTTTCCGCCGTTTACTTCGATCACTTTATTATTTAATTCATAATTTGGCAAAAAATAATCTTTTTCTTTCCACTTTTGTTGTATTTAAGTTTGCACTCTCATCGGTACCGTGAAAGAAAACAACAACACTCACAATTAGGGGTTAAATCGATACGAAGCGACAGGCGACACCGGACGACCACTCACCGCGAATACTGAAATTGAAATGAAAATTTTACTCAACTCAATTATTAGGAGTGTTGCCATAACACTTGTGGGTGGTTGTTTTGATTTCGCAAACAATGTGGTGAGTTCAACATGGCAGAGTGGCCACACGGTAGTTGAGGGCAAAATTGATGCCACATTAAATCATGAGAGAACATAATAATATTAACATTGAGCGCTGTTTATATTAACAGCGTAGTATTGAGCGAAATGTATGATGCTGTTAATGAAAAGATGTTGCACAGGAAGTCGATGTTCGCACGCAACATAAATGAAAAATGTTTGGAAAAATTTAAGCAACATTAGTTTGGATTGTACAAGAATAGAATAATATGGAAAATATTGTGTAAGAATAACAAGTTCAGTGGTACATACAGCTTGACGAATGGCTTAATCAGTCTTGACTTAACTTAACAAAACTTTACAGAAGAGACCAGCTGAGTGAATCTACTAAATACATTTTGTATGAAAGTAGCTATTAATCACTTAACGTAAATTAACAAAATGTTGGAACGTGCAGAAAACCGATTTTTCTTAAGTTTATTACATTTGGCGGCAAGCAGCTGATTAATTTTGGTATTGTTGTTTTGTTCTTTGCAAAGTTTGGTGGAAATTTGCAGCCGTTTAGTAGAATTGGAAAATGAATGATGAAAACTTAATTTCTCTGGTGCAAAATTGTGAATGCTTCTGTATATAGAGTTAATATTAGTTGTCAGTAAGCTCTATAAGCTACGTAATAAAAGTGTATATAATGTTGAATCAAAAAAAAATTATACTTTTTTGTTCAATAAGTCATCGGCATAATTTTAACACGTGTTTATGTTTCTTAAGTCTCTTAAGTTGTCAATAATGACCACTTTTGCACTCTGTTACGTACTGTTAAGTTAAGTTCTGTTTAATTAAA
This sequence comes from Muscina levida, assembly GCA_964034835.1. Classification (NCBI taxonomy): domain Eukaryota; kingdom Metazoa; phylum Arthropoda; class Insecta; order Diptera; family Muscidae; genus Muscina; species Muscina levida. The sequence goes on from OZ035880.1 coordinate 3,129,583, forward strand.
TTAAGTCAAAGCTGATTGAGCCAGAACGAGGACATATAGTACTTGTAAGTTAGTGCCTTAAGTAAGTCATTTGGGCGTAAGAGTAATTTTTTGTGTGTTTGAAATCATAAATAAAAAATTAAAGTAAATTATTATTAAAATTTAAAAAATTATTATTACAATTTTAATATTATCTAATGCAATTTTATATTAAAAAGATAACTTATTAAGAGACATATATATATCTGTGGCCGTATGGAAAACTAGGTAGGGTTTTAAACATATTTCACTGATTATTTAATAACACATAATTTTAAATAATGTTCAGGATTTATGGTTCCATTCCACCCATTTTTATTCATTTTAAACCGAAAATCTGAGACAGTTACCTAAGTTTTTTGAAAAATTGAGTTACCTAGTTTTTTTTAAAAAAAAAACTTTTTTTAGTTTATTTTTAAATTTTACGTAATTAAGGCAACTTTAGCAATCATTTGTCGAAAAATGTTATTTATTTGACAGTTTAACCGTTTTTCACAAAAAAATGGATTAACCCAAATTTTTCAAAAAATATTTTTTCGTTTTTATTCTTTTATATATCAGATATATGCCAAGTTTTTGTCTGTTTTTATAAAAACACTTTATTAACTTTTTATTTAATTTTTTTGATTTTTTGAAATCATAGTAAAATTTTATTTAACTCCATTTTAAGCGTTGCCATACATAATTGTGGGTTGTTGTTTTGATTTTGCAAAAAGTGTGGTGAGTTGAAGTTGGCAGAGTGGCCACACAGCTGTCGAGGGCAAATGATGCCACTAAAATCATAAACATAATAATATAAACATTGAGTACAATTATGGGAAAATGAATGAATGCTTAATAATTAATAATACCTTTAATACTACATTTACGGAATATAGTTATAGTTTTGCAAATGATATTTCTACGTAAAATTACTCTATTACCACTAAGCTGATTTATTTTTAGGAATAATTTAATAATAAAGATTTACATACAGAAAATTTTTAATTTTTTTTACGTTATTTTAAAAGAAATGATTTGAGAAGAACATTTTTCTATTTTAAGCCACATATACCTACATATATATTGAAATTATTCAGGGCAGACTGATTTTATTTTTTTAACTGGGTTTATATTTTGTAAAACGTATATTAGCGCTATCTGAAGGAACTTTGTGTACATCTATGAACGTGCAATAGATGGCTCTGCGTTATATACGGGTAAACCGAGTGCTTATGAAAAATAAATCCATAATAATTTAATATTTCCTATATATTACATATGTCTTTTAATTTTTTGTATTATTTACAACAACAACAAAAACCTCAAGGAATAAAAAGTTTAACTATTTCATATTTTGTATCGACCTTTTTATTATATATTTTAAAAATCATTTTTATCGGGCTTTCAAGGTCATTTTTTATGTCAAATTAAAATATAGTTTTTATCATTTATACATCCGCCGATTTGCTGGGATTCTTTACAGCATCTTCAGGGATGATGTTTATTACATATACAATCTTTGTCAATTTTTCTTTACATATTTGTCAAATTTTTGTAGTTTTATGACACTACAACTGCACAACATAAAACGGAAAATTTCAAATAAGTAAAAAATATCACAATAAAAATTTTCTCTTAGAGCAAAATACCTATCACAGTTGGAATAAAACTGTTTTAATTATTTTACAAAATTTTCGTTTTGAATACTAATACATCATTTTAATTATGATAATTAATTATAGTTTATCCTCTATTCTCCTGCGAAAATCAGTTATAAGATTTCTATGTATTTTCAACAAAGGTGTTCTTGTGCATAGCGAGAAAAAACCCTATTATCATTACTTTAATGCCATTTAAACCTTCACCATCATCGCCATCTAACGTTTATCGACTTTGCTACACTTTTAATATTTTCGCACTTTCCAGCACTGTTTTTGTTATCCATATTCAGTGCGCCACCTACCGCATGATCATGTCATCGCCTTTTAAATACATTTCATAGCCACCAGCTTTTGTCTGTGTCCCCCCGCCACCAGCACCAAAGAGTTCACTAGTGATTTGTTCAAATTCATTGTGCTTTCCAACCACTCCTTCATTTCGTGCAAGAAAGAAAATCGAAAGCCCAACAAAATTTGCCAACTTCTGAGCACGATTTTTCAGTCGTGTTCGTGAAATCGTCGTGATAAGTTGTTTCAAGTCAAATCAATCATACCAAACGTACAACGAGCGCGTCCAACCAAACCAAACCAACAAGAAAAAAAGAAGAGTGTTGGAAAATTTTGTAAGAAAAATTTTCCACATCGAGAGTCGTTAGAGGAGAATAAAAAAGAAAAATCAAAAAAATAATTACTTGACCCAAAGCACAAGAAATTTAATTTTTTTGTTTGTCTTAAACGAGAAAAGCTGTTAGAACAAGTGACAAAAATAACGGTACATACTACATGAATTAACGGTGTGTTGGTGTATATGTATGTGTCGCCCTCTTTGTATGTGTGCGTGTGTGTGTGTGTGCATTTACTGTTAACTGAATAATTTTTTCTACCCCCTCCCACCGTCCGTCCATAACCTGTGTTAAAGAAACCTTTTTAATTAAAAATAGTTTTTCTTTTACCCCTATCCCCACTCAATAACTTTGCATACTTTTCGGATGAATTTGATTGTTGATGGTTCGATTATTGATTTCCTTAAGCCGGAAGTTCTTTTTTCGTCTCCTTTCGCAACGCACTGAGAAAAAGTTGCTTAAAGTTTTTTTTTCGAGTTGTACATAGTATACCATAAGAAAATTTTCCACATTATATTTTTCAATGTGTGAGATCACCACTTTTCCTGGTGCTTGTTTTTTTGTTGTTGTTTTCGTTGCTTCTTTTACGTAGGCAGTCAGTATCGGCGATACAACCGACCACAGGCGACTGAGAACTTCGGTTATTTTAGTGCTTTTTTTTTGGCTGGCTCCTTGCAAATTTTCGTTTCTATTTTTGGTTTTGTTCGGAGATACTAGAGAAACAACATTTGTCTGCCTGAGCGTGTGTGTGTGTTATGCGAAAGGACGACACCGAGGACGACTTGGGGCGCAGTGTGTGTGACTCCATCGGCGATTCTCCTTAAAGTATGCAGTAATTTTGTTCATTCATTCATTCATTTTGAAATCCCCTCGAAGATATATTATAATTTTTGGGATAATTGTTTGTTGTGTTTTTTTTTGTACATTTTTTAAGCTTCCCGTAGATGAAAGTTATCTTCTTACCTTTGTTTTATACCTCAACCACTCAACCACCCAGTGCTAAACGATATCGTACGAAATGAAAAGTGTTTTCCAATGTACATAATACATAATACGAATTAAGAAGCAAAGCGAATTAATTAATTAATGTTGTTGTTAATTGTTGTTTAACTTAAGGCGAAACGAAAACGAATAAAAGAAAGCAAGAGCGTTTTGCAGACATCGTTACGTTACGACACCGATTTCAATTTGAATTGTTATTGTATTGTATTGTGTTTTTCTTTAATTGATTAGTTTCGTTAAGCAATAAAACACTTCCTTATGATCGGCTCATTTTGGAATTTGTGTAGAGCGTGCCCATCAATGCCGGTTGACAAGGTGAGTACCACAACGACCCGTAATTATAACTTTCATCCTATTCTACACACTACACCCCATCACCATCCCATCAACCCAACACATGTTAGTTAGTGAGTTAGTTGCCATTATGGTGTTGTTGGTGGCCTAAGCAGGCCATTGGGTCATAACACAGCGATTGCGAGCGAGCTAGAGTGATTTCATACTGCAGTATTTTGCTGCAACTAAGACAACAGCCGAGCCAACACTCGACATACAATAAACACTGATGACTGAGTGAGTGTTGTAGCAGCATACAAAGCATACTACAGCCAACATACAACAAGGTAACCAACCAACAACTGCAGTTGTTTTTACTACCAGACATGTCTTTGTTGCTGCTTTGCTGTGTTGTGCAGCAGTCGTCCTGCTATCCACCTCGGCCCAGGTCTCCACATTCGACCACCACCAGACCACCAGTAAAAACACAAACAAAAGCAATGGATTTATTGCTAAGGATAATAAGGTCATTATATAAAGTTGCCAATAATAAAAAAGAAGAAAAAAAAACAACAACAAAAATACAACCAAAGTGTACAAACACACGGACGAATTAGTCGAATTTAACCTCTCCCCTACAACCCCTGAACACTATGGCCAACTGAATTAAAATGTACATCAGAGATGGAACTTTGTCATAGTCTCGTATATAGTGGCAAAAGGAGCCAAAAAGGGACACCGCACCGTACAAAATATTGATAATAAATAAATAAAAAACAAATGTTGTTGAAAATTTTTTTTTGCCAAACAAACGTTTCCTCTTAAAATATTTTAATGGCAAAATATTTATAATACAAGATTTTGCACATAAATTTATTTTTGATGAAAACTAACCGTCGAGTTTTTTGTTAAATGTTAAGTAATCTTTTACAGTTAACATAATACTGGACAAACCTTATGCAGGGCTTTAGAATGGCATACCCCATGAAATTTGAATGGCACAAAATCCACATCTATTAACATAACCAATTAATTTTTTAAAAAATTAATTTCAAATCATTGATTGAATCCATATCTCCAATAATACAAATTAACACTACTTATCATTTTTTACATCGTTCAATTTTTTTACAACGTTAATTTATGTTTTATGGAGTCAATCGATTCGACAAGTGAAGTATTCATGTGTCAAGCCCTACAATATCTTCGATTTTTTGTCGAAAAATTGTTTGTTTGTATTTTTTAGTACCGTATGAACTCGAATTATCAAGGGGGTGTGGTCCCGCCCATTGGACCCTAATTTTGAAACCTCAATATTTGGTGAACTGTTTTTTAAACTGATCAACTCCACTTTTTGCGCTTCTGAGTTATTGATGATTTAAAGTTTATGGCTGCATTTGTTTTTATACAATAACTACAAAACTATTTTAACTTGACATAGGATATCATTTTATACGACCCAAAAGTGTAATATATAGAAGGAGTCACTTTAGACCCCAGATTACTTTGAACCAAATATGATTCATGACTTCCATGACCGTCTGTCTGTCTGTCCGGCTGGTACGCAGGATAACTTTCGAAAGACGCAACCAATTGTATTGAAACTTTGCACGGGTTAATATTTCCCCAAAACTATTTACGATATTGCAAATGGGCTACATGGCCAAGCCCCTTCTGGTACCTCTAGCCACGCCCCATATGTTACCATATGTTAAATGTACCATTCCGCCCACTTTAGAAAGCGAGATGTAATATCAATACACTCGACACGATCGTGCCTAAATTCTGTAGTTTGTTGTTGGAAGTCACGCCCCCTATGGTACCACCCATACTAATACGTCCATTTAAGAAATCGGGTAATAATATCAATACACCCAACGCGATCGTGCGCAATTTCTATATTTTGTGAAGCTATAACAGGATAAAGTTTTGGATAACAAATTGTTAGTCTAGCCACGCCCCTTTTGGTACGTCCCATATAAATGTGCCATTTTGCCCACTTTAGAAAGCGAGTAGTAATATTAATACAACCAACGCCGTAGTGCCCAAATTCTGTATTTAGTAATGTTAAATCAGCATAAAGTTTTGGAGAAAACTTTATCCTTTTTGAGGAAAAAACTGGAAGTCTAGCCACGTCCCCTTCTGGAGGTACCCTTCTGGTACCTCCCATACAAATGAACCATTTCGCTTTAGAAATCGCTTTATGTTTTACTGAGGGTGAGGGTATATCTCAGTTTGTTTTCCCGACTGAAACTTTCTTACTGGTTTTAGATGGCATGGACTATGACTTTTGGAATACTTTTGCATCATTAAGTTCATTTCACAAAAAAGTGGAGTGGTTCAGTACACGCAGTAAACCAACGATATATAAATTTAGGTCTTCCTTCTTTAAATATTCAGTTCATCGAACCAATCTTGATCTTCTTCAATGACAGCAACAAGATATATTCATGCATCAGTAGTCGCACGTAGAAAAGAATTCCTAGCACCTCGGTCTTTTGCGCTTCATAGATAGTTCGTCACACCAAGTTTAGATAATAGCTTTTTTATCTGGTTTATCCAACGCCGTTTTGGTCGCCTCCTCCTGCTTCGTCCATCGAGTTTATGGCCGATATCTTTTCGAGCTGGAGAATTGGATGATGATTTAGGCCTATTAGAAGCGCTTGACAACATCGATGTCGTTATACCGCTCATGGTTCATTCGACGACGGTACTCGCCGATAACGATGATGGGTACAAATATTTTGTGAAGCAATTTACTCTCGAAAACTCTCAGAATAGATTGATCCGCTTGTGTCTTTACCAGGGCCTACATAAGTATGCAATTCATACTTGTATATGCAAATGCATATTACAGACTTACAGGCATGTTTTGGTGGTTTATGCATATAAAAGCATATACATACATAATATTTATTATACATTGAAAGATTAAGCATGGCATTTAGTAGAGTCGTTAATTAAAATTCTGAATCGTATAAAAATTATTTAAAAGAAATAACTATTTTATTTTCAACTATTTCTGATGAATTTTTATTAAAAATTAAATGTATTCAGTAAATAAAATTAACTACGCATTAAAATTTATTACGATTTTTTATCACTTTTAAGGGCATTTTTTATGTTTTTCGTGCTTATATAATGCGCATATTTTTTTTTGTAAAATGACCCTGGTCATTACATTAACTTATTTTTGATTTTCAATGGAAAAAAGTATTGTAGCCCAACTTTACTCCGAGCTGTTCTTTCAATTTAATGAAAGGTGGGAAAGTCTTCTTGCGACAAAAGAAAATAATTCTCGAAAATTTTCGAAACATGAAAAATTTTGTGCAAAAACCCATCTTGGGTTATATACCCGACTGGCGAAGGGCGTGGCCGATTTTGATTAAACATGGCATGCATCAAAACTAATTTATTGAGATTAATAGTAGTTTATGTAAAAAATGTATGAACGTAGATAATATCGCTCCAGTTCATCCAGAGGGTGACAACTCAAAATTCCTAAATTTTAATTTTCTGCAATAAAAAGAGAAAAAATCACATAAAGTGGTCATATGTACCCAAAGTATAAATGGTCCATTGTTTAGTATCGTCTTCCGTAAAAAACCGTTATGACACTCTCTGTGTTTTCAGAATAACATCTTAAGACTCAACAAAAAAGTTACACTTTTACAGCCATATTCATAAAAAAATTTTAAAGTAGGTATGAAGCGTTCTCTAGATAAAGTATTCTTAGCTCTAAAAAACCTTTAATAAGAAATTGTATTCATAAACGTTTTTTATCAGTACTTTAGCTTTATGTGTTCCGGTGGCAACGCCGACTGTTTTTGGTCATTAATGATGTATAAAAAGAAGCTTTATAATCGGATACAAAAGCTTTATAATCGGTAACCAAACCTTTATTTGTACTTACAATAACTATGAACATAATTGTAGCTCAATTTTACATTAACTACGATTCTCATGACGGTAAGAAAGACGTTAAAGTAAAAATGGCATTTAAAGTTTGCATATTCCTTTCCTCGTGTTGAAATAATAATCGGATACCGATTACATTGTTTCCTTGTTTTGATTGTTTTTACATCACGAATATTATTTTATTATTTACAAAATATTTTTAAAGAATTTTGGAGAAATATTTTTCAAAATGGAATTCATTAATGAAAAGTGTCTATTTAGATACTTTTCTATGTGCGAAATGATTTTGAAGACAATTTCCTACACAATGAATACATGCAACGGCTCTTTCTCATATTAAAAATGCCAAAAAAATCAAAATAAAGATCTCAAATTCATAAATATACAATAAATTGTACAAACGTCAAGTTATAGCATGCTTAAAGTAGGGACAACCCTGGTTTATAAATCTCTTATAACTTTTTATGAATACGGCCGTTATTTTTTTAAATTTTGTGTCACTCTTTTGTCGAACAGGTACGATATGTATTGAAATATGTATAACTGATATAAAGAACTGAATATATATAAGATATGTCGAAAATAAAGAAAATTTATCAAATATATAATTTTTCAATTATACAGTTATTACTATTGCCTCAATAATGCTATTGAGCACTTGAAACTATATATCTGTAAAGCTCTTTTGATATTTGTTTTAATAAATATTATAATACCAAAATCAATGATTTATAATTCATTATTTTCCCATTATTTTTGTTAACCAACACGGTAGTAAATAGTAGATCCAAAGGTCCTATTGTTCTTTTTGTATAATGACATTTAATTCTGATAGTTTTTAAGAGTTTGCAATTGCTTGCTTATATGCTCAGTATCGATTAGTTTTATCCATAAATTCTTGCATTTCTATGCATATGCTTTATCATACTATCACTATCTATCAGTTCAGTTAGGCGAATATATGTAGGTTTTTCCTTTCTTTAACATTTTATTAAAAGAGCTTAGAATTATTTTGCAATTTGCATATAGTAGCTGTAATCAAATCAACCATATTATCACAATACCATCTTACTCCCCAAGAAGTACCGAAAAGAGTGTACTTTGCCATGTCCGGTCGCTTTTGGCATTTGCCACAAATTCTCCATGGGAATACGTACAAGAGCCAGAATTCTAACGTATGTGAGTCTATAAAAAAAGAGAATTTTTTTGTTTTTTGGTTATGTGTCCCCTGAATGTATCAAAGAAATTTTCACTTTGCAGTGCACTTTGTAGTTGCACACGTGTTTTTGTGTGAATGCATGTGTGTTAGTCTATGTTTTTAAATTTAATGGGTTTGACAAACCTTAAAATATGCATCGTTTTCGTTTCGTTTTTTGTTTAGGCAAAGGAGCAGCTTGTGGTTAGAATGGCTAAGCTACATAACACACACACATACACATTCATATACTCGTATTTGAGAAATTTGCTATAAATTTAATAGAAATATATGTGGTTTTCGAAATGTTATCAATGTCTGCTATTATACGAAAATATTATAGCCTAAATTTGGGGTTAATGGACGAAACAATAATTTTGCATAATGGGCACAGCCGAATGTACAAGTACACCTGTCAATCTGTGGCCAAAAAATGTCAAGTCAGGAAGTATAAGGGAGTGGGCAATGTGATGTCTATGTGTTTGAGGATAAGTTTACGAATGTTAGGCTTTACTTAAGAAATATGTATTATCAGCTAAAAAAGAACTATTTGCCTTGTTAAGTGACAGTTTGGGTTGTGGCCACGTTTATATTTTTTTCATTTAAATAAAGAAATGGGTAAAGGGGTATATTTTTTTATTTTTTCGAAACTTCAAAAGTGTTAAAGTGGGAATAAATGGGTAATAAAAACACAGATATTTGCTTAGGAAAATTGAAACATATAATAGCAAGATCTTAAAGACAAGAAAGACAGGTGAACATAATCTTAATTTTAAAGATTTTTATTTAAGTCTAAATAAACTTAAGAAACCAATCTTTTGAAATATACCCACGTTATAATGAGAAAAAATTGTTGCTACCAAAAATTACTTTTTAGTAGATTAAAGTACTTTTGGTAGAATTACAGAACATTTGGTAGAATAAAATAACTTTTTAATACAACAAAGGTAATACAAATAAAAGTACTTTGTTGCTATTAAGGTAGTTTTTGGTATATATATAATACTTTTTTGTACATATATAGTACAACAACAGTGTTTAGTACTTTTTATTACATTTAAATTACATTTTAGTTGAATTTTAGTACTTTTAGTGCAATAAACATACTTTAAATAGAATAAATGTACTATTGCTACAATAAAGTAATTTTTATTACAATTAAAGTACATTTTAGTAGAATTTAAGTACTTTTTAGTGGAAAAAAACAAAATATTTGATTGAATAAATGTACTTTTTGGTACAATAAAGTACTTATATCACAGTTAAAGTACATTTTAGTATAATTAAAGTACTTTTTAGTGTAATAAACGTACCTTTTGGTAAAACAAATGTACTTTTTTGTACAATGAAAGCAATTTTTAGTGCTAAAATCTTACATCAAAAGTATTTTTAAATTTAAATAGGACATAAATCTTGACAGTACCGCATAAAATATATTCGATATGCCTCAGAATGTGCCTAAGAAGGTAATATGTAGTCCTAGGTGTATACAAAAAGCCAAAATTTTAATTCACAAAGTACTTTTTAGTAGAATGAAAGTACTTTTTGGTACAATTTAAGTACTTTTTGCTACAAAAAAACTTACTTACATGGGAAAAGAGACTGTAACATATGATAAAATACCAAGCGCACGCACGGACCCAAGGCTATATTCAGTTTGTTTTTCCATTGGTAACGCCCATGATGAGGCGATGTAGGTATGACAATAGTAAATGACCAGTAACGAATTCTAAGTTGATTTGGAGATGTCCGTCCAGCCATCTGTCCCAGTCGTATTTTAAGAGATATCGAGCTGACATTTGGCATACAAGCTTCTATCCTTTTAGTGGAGATTAAGTTCTAAGATGAGTTAGATCGGTCTAAAACAACTGCCACCTACCATACAAGCTGTCCCTTTTTGGGGATTGGAATGGGAATGCCTCTGCGATTAAGAGATATCGAGCTGAAATTTGGTATACAAGCTTCTATCCTCATAGCGGAGGTTAAGCTCTAAGATGAGCAAGATCGATCAAAATACTACCACCTACTATAAAAACTGCCCCTTTTTGAGGGCTTGGTCCTGCGATTGGTCCTTGGTCCGTAGTTTGTGCTATCGGGCTGAAATTTGGTACGTAAGCTCCTAAGTTAAGTTCTAAGATGAGCAGGGCATAAAATTACGCCCATCTTCAATACAAACTTTCCCTTTTGGGGAATATTAGAATATTTGTAGCAATAGTGATCGTGAATTCCTCTAATATTTTTATCACCATTTTTACAAATGATGAAGGGTATTTGAGCTTCGGCATAACCGCAAATAATTAACTTACTACTTTGTATTCTTCGTAACTATAGAGGATACCTTTATAATACACAGTACAACATTTTTCAGCTCATTGATTTGGGACACAATTCTGAGATCTGCACATGAAAGTAGCCCCAAAAAGAAGAAGTTCTGCAACATTCATTTTGTCGTTACATTTTTTTTGTTAATTTAATTTTCAGACTAGTGGTTATCGAGTTATATCAAACAAAAGAGCCTAAAACGTGAAAAATTCCTCTATACGATACTTACTAACTTTAAATCGATATTAAATTATTATGGCATGTAACTTGACAAAACGAATAATGCAGAACTTCATCTTTCTGGGGCCACTTTCACGTGCAGTAATCAGAATTGAGTCCCAAAATCATGTCTGGTGCTGTGATACTAGCTGGTGAGTAAGTGGTTTCAGAACAAATGAAATTTTCGAAAAAAATTAGTATATGATAATTTTAACTATTTTAAATTTAAAAAAAGTATAGCATAAAATTAAATTTTTTTTGTAACAAAAACTATTAGTCGCTATTTTCGAAAAGTGAAAAAATAATGATGTCATGACGTTAAACACTTTTAGCCCGAAAAACTAAATGTATCATAAACTGTATCACTTTTTCCAAATCAAACTTTTAGAAGATATATACTCGTATCCCTTGCCTATACCGGAAAAACTTAATATTTAATTGAAGCAATTGAAATTGTAGTATACGCCAAGGATTAGCCGACATATAGACCCAGCACGATACCAATGATGTTATTGACACTTACCACAGATTATAATATAGCTAAAAACATTAAATACGTTGTCCCTTAAGTTAACGTTCTTATATACTTTTCGGATTTTGCTGTCGTTTTCTTACAAATTCCGATATTTGATTCCATAGTGTTTCCTAAAAGTACGCAGCATTTTTCTATGCCAAACTTATTTAAGATCTTCTCTTGCTCACACCGGAAATGCGTAATCTTCACTATTTCCTCGAGCACATACACATAATTTCTGAAATTTTCAAACAAACTATAGCATGCTTTGGGGATTAGTCGACATGCCAACAGAAACGTATGCGTTTTGCAGTATGGTTTAAGGCGATACGCAGAAAATGTGACAATCACATGGAAAATGTCACTAAATGTCACAAACGTAAAGGAGACAAAACTTAAGCAGAAAAGAAACACATTTCTTTACGCAATTTCTACACTTTGAAGAAGTCGTAAAATACAATGACAATTCATTTTGCGTATCAAAGACAGAGAGGGAGAGAGAGAAAGCGATACTGGAGAAATAGAGAGAGAATTGCCAATGAAAACCTCGTTTGTTCTCAAAATAGCACATAGCACAAATGAACAATGACACAACGTTAAACAAGTGAATACAAAGTTGAAGGAGAAGCCGACGGACGACAAGAATCATGGAAAAAATCAATAACATATGATGCGGCATATAGTGGCATTCAATTGAGCACAACACAACAACATTGTGTCGTACGACGAACAAGTTAAAAGGAATCAAATACCCAACAACAAATTGACTTGAAAAACAATGAGAACAGCGGTAAAAGCTATCTTAAAAACACGAAGAAATAAATGAAAACCTGCGACAAGTGGTGGCCACAAGCAGGAAGAAAGCAACACCCCACGGCAAAGGTGCTGGTGAGAGAACAGAAAACTTATACTAAGAGAAAGGGAGCGAGAGAGAGAGCGAGAGTAACAAAGGTTGCACCAGTACGTTAGAGGTAATTTCTCCTACTACAAAACTCCCTATACCAGTCAAGGGAAAAATGAACCTTTTCAGTTTAACCACTGGAAGTAAATGACTAACATGACGACGACAGCCAATGAACGTAAAAGAGAGGAAGTGAACCCCGTTAAAACATATGTGACTAGCAGCTGAGAACTTTTAAAACCGCATGTGCTTCCACAAACACGAACACACAATGACACCGTTATCGTGCTACATGCGAAGCAAAAGAGCGAGCCATTAGTTGCCTCTCCTTACCGTATGACTGGTGCCGGCTTTTGACTGTTTGCTTTCCAAGGATGAAACGACGACAGCCAGCAACGTCGCTGCTGTAATGACGAGGAACAGGCAAGCAAGGATAAAAGCAAGACAACAACAGCGGTCGCTGGCTAAAGCAGTAAAGTTATTACTATTACATCAGCAGTAGTGTTGGCAACTTCATTACTTAACGGCCTACCCCCTAACACCAACCATGCTTCCCAGTCCCGAAGAGGTTTCTGCCTCATTTCGAAGCAGAACTGAAAAATAGAATCAAATGTTGCATTTTTTTTGTTCACTACACATGCCGGTTTCTGAAAGTGTTTCACATGCAAGTATATAGTCGTATTTAGACGAATGGGTATATACAAGGATACGTACATGCTACATATATATATGTAAAACACTCTTTATGTATTTGTACCCCATTGAATTTCCGGGCTTTCATTAAAAACGATTGAAGGCATTTTAAGTTTATTTCTCGTTTTCCCTACACAAATGATGAGTCATCAAATGAACTTTTTGCTCCGTTTGTGTGAACAGCAAGAAAAGAATAGCAATGAGTATAATTGTGTAAGAGATATAGAAGCAAAATGTTAGTTCATAGCTTCAGATGAAGTTGCTATAAATCTTTTGCAATATGGGTTGGTATAAACGGCATTAAAAAGGGACGAGTGGGGTTATAGCTGTTTATTCGTAAATTCCCGAATACATAGTAAATATTTTCTATGAATGTGGCTTATTCGCCGAGTTTGTCCTTTATGTTCGAGTGTATCATCTCGTTTTTGCAGAACCTATAACTTCTTTTCTTAGAAGATGACAAAGCGCAGACAGGACGTATGTAAGGAAATCGCGAAGCTTTGTATAATAGTTTGTATATTAAAAAGAATTTGTGTTTTTGTTGCATTATTACTTATAAATGGGAACCTTAAAAAAAGAATAACAAAATAGATGAGTGGACCGTAACAAAACCAGAACCCATGTGATCTGTGTTGAAGGTGGCTGCCGAATTAACCTAATTTAACCTAACCTTGTAACGCCCATAAGAAAGCATATTTAAGATGTCCGTCTGTCCCCGCAATTACAGCCGTAGTTTAAGAAATATCGAACTGTAATTTGAAATACATCCACCCCCCACACAAACTCCCCGTTTTGGTGTTTTTTTCCTGCGATTACAGGTGTAATTAAGTTGCTACCGAGCTGAATTTTAGTATGCAAACTCCTGTTCCCCTACTGAAGGTTGATTTCTAGGATTTTCACCTCCCATACAAATGTCCCCTTTTTGGGAGTCTGTCTCTGCGATTGCAGTCGTAGTTTAAAAGGCAAATAGCTGAAACTTAGTATGCAAGCTTCTATCCTCTAAGTAAAGGTAGAGTTCTAAGATGAGCAAGGTGGGTCGAAAACTACTCCTACCTCCCATAAAAATTGTCCCTATTTGGGGGTCTCTCCCTGCGATTACAGTCGTAGTTTAAAAGGCATCGAGCTATAATTTGGTATGCAAGCTTCTATCCTCTAAGTGGAGGTTCAATTCTAAGATGAGCAGGGTTAGACAAAAACTACATCCCTGTGCTATACAAACCCCTCCCCCTTTTTGGGGTGCCCGTCTATCTGTCCCCTCGATTACAGCCGTAGTTGAAAAAATATCGAGTTGAAATTGCTTCTATCCTCTACACAGGGGTTAAGTTATGAGATGGATAATAACGGACAAATACTACTCCCATCTTCCATACACACTCCTCCTTTTTAGGGTGTCCGTCTGTCGCTCCCATCGATTATAGCCTTAATTTAAGAGCTATTGAGCAGACAAGCTTCTACAAGCTTCTATTCTCTAAGCGGAGATTAAGTTGTAAGATAAGCAATTACCGCCGAAGTTTGACCGTAGTTTCTACATGCAAACTCCCCTTTTTGGGGATTAAAAATTCATAAAATACATGTAAAACATATGATTTTAGGACTTAATTCTGAAAACTGCACGTGAAAGTAGCCCCAAAAAGAAGAAGTTCTGCATCATTCGTTTTGTCAAGTTACATGCCATAATAACTTAATATCGATTTGAAGTAAGTAAGTATCGTATAGGCGAATTTTTCACGTTTGTCACGGAATTTGTCTTTTTTGTTTGACATAAATCGAGAACCACTAGTCCGATTTAGATGAAACAAATTTAAAAAAAAAATTAAGAATTTTTACATATGGTGTAGGGTATGTGGGCTTCGCACAACCTAAGATAACTACCTAAAACGATACCTTAGGCTCTAAACAATAGTTTTTTAAAATCGGCACAATTTAATTGTATCTTAAACCTATATTTTCTTGGAAATCTTATGATATGAGGCTTAAAAGATTGATTCAATGACAAAGTCATTGAATTAAAAGAAAGACAACATAACACTTCACTTAACTAATAGCAATCTGCATTTTAAAGCAATCAATATTTGCAAATACATAATTAGTAAGATAATTTAAAATTATAATGAAATTTCTTGTAATAAGAGTAACAGGGAAAATTTAAATAATTATAACATGTGGATAAAATTAAAGATAATCGCAGATAATAGAAGTTAATATGATACAAATATATCACAAAATTACAGTAAATAGTCGTTAAGTTTAAATTATAATGAAATTACAAAACACAATACCAACAACTAGTTATTTCAAATTATAACACAGGCACACAAAATAAAATTGATGTTCTGAGTTCGAGATCGGATCATGACATCTTTATGTTTTTAGGGTCTCTGAAACAGAATCTAAAGTATATTTTACCCCATCACGTCAATTTTTGACATAACCTCCAAAAAACCTAATCTTTAGGGTCGAATTTACATGTTAACTTTATGGTTTTGGTGTCGCTGAAACCAAATCTGAAGTCTATTTTTACTCCATCACGTCAGATTTTTGACATAATCTTAAAAACCTAAACTTAAGGGTCGAATTTTAATGTTTTTTGAGGTTGTCGCGATGGGGCATAATTCGATTTCAGATTCGATTTCAACGACCCCAAAAAATTAGAGTGTGATCTTCAAGTTCAGAACAACAATTTTAATTTGAGTGCCTGTGTAATTTAAGATTTGAATGCTTACTAGAGATTGAATAATTTGCCAAGAAGTTAAAATTTTATTTTAAAAATTAATTTTATTTTAAAATATTCCAATTAGTTAATTTTACATAACATTCCATTTAATACAATTTATTTGCAAATTTAGTTTTCTGACGTATATTTTACATTATATCCAAGTAAAACTTCGTATCCAGTTGACTTAGCTGCTTTTTTCTTTAAGTCCGCAATTATAAAATATTTGTTTAGAAACCGTAATAATTAATTTGATAGTTTACATTCGATATAAAATAACAAATTTGCCCAACACACTTACAAACACGCTTAACATGTCATTTAATACTAGCAATTAAATACGACGACGAATGGCCCCTATTGGTTGGTTTATAAGTCATATTGAATGACTTTGGATGATATAAACATAACAACAAAACTGAGACAAAGACAGAGCTCGAATTCGTTTAATATACATACATGTGTAGTAAAAAAAGTAAAGGTGGTTCAGCCATTGTACTTAATCATTTAAACAGAAGACGTCTATTAAATAAATCGGTCGAAATGGTGCTAAAGCTATTAGTACCTTAAACTGTAAGTTTTAATATGATCATTTAAGTTTTAAATTCGGTAAAAATTCCTCAGTATGGCCTTCTTAGACAGATTTGTGTTGAAATGTAATAACTATCCAGTTAGAGTGGGTCAGTATGAGGTTGCCTCTTTCCAAATTAGAATTCATAATATCTCCTAAAGTAAAGACGAAAGTGGAAAGTATCTTCATACATGAGCTACATTCAAAATCTATTGGGCATAAAAAAAAAAATCAAAACAAAAAACTGCCCCTGTGCTGTCAAAACCAGGCAAGTGTAAAAGATGGTAGCCGTAGGGGTGGGGCTATTCTGTGCATCTCCAATACTCTATATTGGCAAATAATAATACTGGCAAATTAACATAAGTATCAGTTTAAGGTTTACTCGAGCCAATCAATCGCCTTAAAAAGTCCCAAAGATTCTAACTTGTCACCTTTAATACGAATTTTTTTTTATCGAATGATCTCTATCTTCATCCCTAAGGGCGGGCCAGTAAAACAGTGAAAGATAAGCAAAATTATCCAATGACCCCACAAAAAATACCTTCAACTTTCGTTGACACTAAAAGCTGATACAAATTCAATTGCATATTACATTTTGTTTAATCACACAAAATTCCCATCAGCTGTGCAATGGAACACACATATTTGAAGACCAACTTTTGTTCTTAGCTGCACACTACAGCTGAGGGAGTTGGCAAGTAAGACAAAACAGCAAAGACACTATGCTATGGAAATGTGTGCTGAAACCAGATAAAGCAGAGCTAAACCACAATTCCCTATTGATTTAATATTGAGTACAAAACTCTGGCGATTACTGGATAATAATAGTTTTTAATTAGTTTTATACTTGTTCCCTCTCTTTCTCTCTCTCTCTCTCTCTATCTACTCTTGTGCCAAACTGACAATGAAAAGCAACGAAGAAAATCTTAAACAAATAGAAATTGCAAATGCAAATGATGATGTGCATGTCTCATGTTACACGTTCCATCTACCATGTAGCAACTCCAGCAGCAGTAGCAGCAACTCCACCACCGGCAGCAGTGGCTGGCAGAGTAACTGCTGTTGATGAACATTCAAATGTGCCAAGTTGTTCTTTACAAGTTGCAGACACACCTGGTGATGTTGCTGCCGCCACTAATGCGGTGCTGCTGCCTCTTTTGTTGTGGCATTTTATGCTGCTGCTGGTGGTGGCGGAGCATGAACTGTAACCATAAAATAAAAGAAAACCACTAAAAAATAGTGTAGCAACAACAACAACAACAGCAGCAGTGGCATAGCACAGATCAACAGTAGTGCGGCGAGCAGTTAGGCCACAGTGTAACAAAACCTAACACAAGCCATGCCCAAGGGCTCATCGGGATAGTGTTGCAGTAGTCTCAAATGGACCGTAAAAAATTGGTTGTGGCTACGATTTTTTTTATTTTTTTTTGTGGTGGTAGAATATATAATGAATTATGTGAATTCCCTTTAACGTCCTTTTGTTGCGGCACCCGCTCATTGGGTCAACTTTTTTTTCACGTTTAGTGTCTGAGTCTGCCTTTCCGGGTGGTTAGCGATTACTTCAGGGTTGCGTGTGTGTTGGTTTTTTTGTTTTATTTTTTTTTTCATTCATTTGTTTTATGAATTTGTGTAATAAAAAGTAATCACAGTAGAAACTGCATTTTTATGTGAAATTTATGCGAATATTAATCATATTGCATTGTTGAGGAAAAAGTGGTTGCATAGCATGTATTTTCTTTTGGTCCAAAATAAAAAAAAATGAGGCTATTGTTCAAAGAGATTATGATGATGATGTTTAAATGTATTTCCTCTGACGATTGAAGTTTCAATGCAATGTGTAAGATAGGAAGTTTATTGGGCTGCAATTCAGATGATGTGTAACTTTATGTATAAAATTATAAAAAAAAATAATTAAAATGAATAAGGCTTTGTAAGAGATGCTTGTAGATGCGGTTAGATGTATACAAATTTAAATATAGCCAGCAAAATTAACTCAACGCTTTAAATAAATTGTATTTATAGAATGTAAACAAAAACCTTATTCGACAAAAAAAAAAATCAAAATTTTGTTGTGATTTTACTAAACTACAAAACTTTATACAGAATAAAAAATATTTTGTAAATGGTTTAAGTGAATCCTGAGCTGGAAGCTTTACGTTTTTTTGGGGTGCAACGAAAATCGAATTGTCCATTGTTTTTATTTGTAGATCTTTGGGAGTTCTTAAACTGCATACCTTAAATTGCCCTTTGAAATGTAAAATGGGATTTTTATTTCATTAATTTCCATAAAATGACAAAAAATAGCACATACTGGCACTTCCACACAAAATTAGCATACAAAATTTTTTATTAAAAAACAATTTGATTTGAGAAAAAAAGTACCCAACTTTATTCATTAGGGAAATTGCAATGTTTTAATAGTAAAATTGTTAAAATCTATAGATTAGTTTTTGAGTTTGCCCGTTACAAACATTGTTATAAATCGTAATCATTATTATACACAGTAAAATATTAATAAAAATGTGGAATTAGTTAAAGAAATATCAAAATATATATAAATCTACAATCCTATAATAAGATTTTTGATGAAAAACTAGTAAGGACATTATCTTCGGCTATGGCGAAGCTTTGATACCCTTCACCATTTTGTTAAAATTGTGATAAAACTGATTATTTGCACTGCAACTATATTTTATTAAACTTTAATCCGTAAAAATGGGAGTTTAAAGTTTGTATGCTCATCTAAGAACTAAAACTTCGTTTAGAAGATGTAAGCTTGAATACTAAATTTAAACGCGGTAGCTCTTAAACTACGGCAATCGAGGAGACAGATAGACCGCTACCCCCAAAAAGGGGAAGTGTGTATGAAATTTTGGTGTAGTTTTTGTTCGATAATGTTCATCTTTAAACTTAACAGTAGCTTGTATTGCGAAATTTCTGCTCAGTAGCTCTTAAATTAAGGCTATAACCGCTGGGAGAGACAGACCGACAACCTAAAAAGGGGGATGTATACGGGAGATGGGAGTAGTAATTGTCCAATATAGTTCATCGCAGAAATTAACCTCTGCTAAGAGGATGGAAGCATACATACCAAATTTCCCCTCGATATTTTTTAAACTACGGCTGTAATCGCTTGGACAGTTAGAGGGACACCCCAAAAAGGGTAGTTTGTATGGGAAATGGGTTTAGTTTTTGTCCGAACTTGCACATCTTAGAATTTAACTTATACTTAGAGGATAGAAGCTCGCATACCAAATTTAATCTCGATACCTCTTAAACTATGTATGTAATTGTAGGGACAGACCCCCAAAAAGGGGGAGTTTGTATGGGGCATGGAAGTAATTTTTGTCTGATAATGTTCATCTTAGAACTTAACATTTGCTTAGAGGATAGAAGTCTGTATACCAAATTTCTGCTCAATAACTCTTTAAGTTAAGGCTATAATCGCCGGGAGAGACAGACGGATACACTGCAAAAGGGGAAGTGTATATGGGAGAGGGGAGTAGTATGCGTTATTGTTTATTATAGAAATTAACCTCTACTTAAAGGATGGAAGCATACATAGCGAATTTCAGCTCGATACCTCTTAAACTGTGGCTGTAATTGCACGGAGAGACCCCAATAAAAAAGAAATTTGTATGGAAGGTGGGAGTAGGTTTCGACCGGTCTTGTTCATTTTAGAACTCAATTTCCATTTATTGGACAGAAGATGGAATACAAAGTTTTAGCTCGATTGCTTCAAAACTGCGACTGTAATCGCAGGAACAGACTCCACAAAGGGGAGTTTGTATGGGAGGTGGGAGTAGTATTTGACAGATCGGGCTCATCTCAGAACATAGCCTCTGCTGTGAGGATATAAGTTTGTGTTCCAAATTTCAGCCTAATATCTCTTTAACTACAGCTGTAATCGGGAGGACATACTCCAAAAATTGGGAGTTTGTATGGGGCGGAAGTAGATTTGAACGATCGGGCTCATCTTAGAACTTAACCTCCGCTTAGAACATAGAAGCTTGTGGTCCAAATTTTAGCCTAATATCTTTTAAACTACAGCTGAAATCAAGAGAGCAGACTCCAAAGAGGGTGGTTTGTATGGGGGTGGGAGTAGTTTTGTCCGACCGGGCTCGTCTTAGAACATAACCTATGGTTTGGGAGTATCAGCTTGTATTCCAAATTTTAGCTTAATATCTGTATATCTACGGCTGTAATCGAGGGGACAGACGGACAGATAGACGAGCATCTTTAAATCGACCCGGAATTTGACGCTGATCATAGATATATATATATATATATATATATATGTATTTTGTAATACCTTCCACGCTTCCTTATAGGCGTTACAAATGGAAGTACAAAATTAATATACCCTTAGTTCCGTTTGAGCGCGTGGTGAATGAACAACTTAGATACAACATTTTGACAACTAGAACAAGCTTTGGGACTCCTTGAACTGAAAAATTAGATGATGAGGTCAAATTTCTATTAAACCTAAATATTAAAAAAAAAAAACACATTCCTTTTTGTCATATCACATATCCCTAATATGTAGACTATATATGTGAAAAATCGAAAGCCCAAACATAGTAACAATTGTATACAAATCTTTCTCATATGTCATCTCAATATCGACCAATAGTGCTACATAACACATACTGCTGACTGACTGGATCCACATTTTATATATGGTAATGTATAGAATATGAAAAGTAACTCAATTATAACTACTACACGTACTCTCTGGTGAGCCGTTTAATCACTGATTACGTTTGCAAACAAATGAGTGTGTCGGTATCATATCAATATACAGTGGAACCTAGACGGGGTTCACAATAGAAACAACGGATTTGAAATACAAATGTATAAATACATTAACAGTAGTTACAACATAAAAAATTTTCCCACAATTTTTGTTGTTCCACTTAGCCAAGCCTTACTGTATGTTCTGTTAGCTGTATTCACTTTTGATGTGACACAATGAAATTTCCCACCTTACCCACAATCACGTACACACTCAAGTGTCACATGTCGTAAGCCAACAAAGGCCCGATAATGAAGTGGATCCTGTTACAGTGCAATCATTATGTTTGAGTTAATTTTAATAAATTAAAATTTAATTATGCCAAAACAAACGATGGCACCAACAGCTCCTATGGCTCCTTTATGACTTTGAATTGCCTTTTAGTTACTCCAGTAGGCTCTCAAAATGCCCCCCTCCCCACATTAAAGGCATTTGAAAGAAAACGAAATTCTTTTAGCTTAAATGTTTTGTTTGGAAACAATTGGAAAACAACAATTGTTCAGGGAAAGGGAGGGTGGTAAGCAACTTGCTTTGATTTGGGCGTTGATTTGGTTTAAACAACAGAAATGTTGCATGTCCCCCATTTGTTGTTGCATGTAACGTACGAGTGCATAAACATCTACCAGGTACGATTTGATTGGCATATATTGTTTGGCAAAATGCAATGCTTTCATGTCTTCTTAGTCATCCAGCCATCGGAACCGGTTCGCTTTAACCGCCCCGCCACCCCCTTTTCTTCTCGTCAAACGTTATGAGTTACTGACGTATTGATTTTGTGCCGAAAGTGTCAAACATGTGATTGATATAGGCGGTAAAGAAGGTGTTACACAAATATTGTGGTCGTTTACACTGATTAACATAACTGTAGGAATTGTAAAGGAAACTAAAGGGAAGGTGGAAATTTGCAAATCTGCTAAAACAAAAAATTGACAACTATAGGACTGTTTCAATCATTCAAGTTGATGAGAATTGAAGCCAGCAAACAACAAATACATAATTGAAGAATCCTAATTGAATGATTTTCTATGGTTCATAATCTCATCTCATGTTCTGAAACGTTTTTCGTTTAGCTTTCATTTTTACTCCGTCAAATGTTTTGTTTATATACTCTCAGTGCTGGCGTTCTCCAAATCGTTACCTAATATTGCTGGTATTTATTTGTTGTTTGCACCAAATTATTTGTGGTATAGTGTCATTTCTAATACCTTAGTGCTAGCTAAGCATTTTTACGCAAAGTGCTACGAGCAACGTTTTATTGTAAGGTCAATAGGGTGATAGGGGTCATACTTAGGCGCTGGTGTGAAGGTGCGATTATATGCCATTGGGGGGAGGGTCTGTTTTTAACTTGTAATACAATGAATATGTTTTCCAATTGCAATAAGTGGGTAATCGCAAGTGAACGAACGAACGAACACCTTGTTAGTAGATTATGTTGCCGTTTGAAATCCACCGCTGAAGTAGATGAAGATTATATTGTAATGTTTAAAAATAAGAAGATTTGAAATACATTTTTTAAATTACCTATTAATATGGCTAGTTTAATACTACTACTAAGGGGAGAATATACGTATATGCATTAGTAGTAAGAAGTACGTATATAGAAACATAATGACCTAAACAATTTAGTTACCTAAGAAAATAACTGTTATAAATTTATATTCTCCAAAATTTTAGGCTTTTGAATTTCTAAAATATAACTTTGTGTAATGCAACAAACGATATGAAATATTACACAGTATAACACATGATTTTGGGACTCAATTTTGAGAATTGCACATGAAGGAAGCCCCAAAAATAAGAAGTTCTGCATCATTCGTTTTGTCAAGTTGGCTGCATTAATAGTTAAGTTAAGGTTAAGTTCTTAGATGAGCCCGATCGGTCAAAAAATACTCCCACCCCCAAACAAACTTTTGGGGGTCTCTCCCTGTAATAACAGCCACAGTCTAAGAGGTAACGAGCTGAAATTAGGTAGGACGAGAAAGATCGGCTAATAATTACTCCCATCCCTATACAAATTGCCCCTTTTTGAGGGTCTGTCCATTAGGGATATAACTTTTTGCAATTTTTTGCAAATATCCAAATGGCCCTAGCATAGTCGAATAGGCCATTGAAAATTATATAAAAAAATGGTATTACTTTTTCGCAGTTGTCAAAAAAGTTCACCCACCAAACGCGGTAAAGTTTTTAAATGATTTTTTTTATTTATTTAGCGCAAAGCGCAAAAAACTTTTTTATTTATCAAAATATCAAGCTGCATTTAACATTTGTGTAAATATTTAGGAAGCTGAATGTATGTCATTGATAATTACATCATGTACTTTAATTGTTTTTATTATTCAAAGAAAATTATATTCCGAGTTTGTGTTTAATACTTAAAAACAATGGATTTTAAAAGCGTTTTAAAAAATGCAAAAATTTGGACAAAGGCTTTGACCAAATTTAAAGATAGCACAATAATGTGGAGAAACATTGCAAATATCGTCATTCCATTACATCAACTGAACCCAAAAAATGATAATTGGAAGATTTCATACTTTAGCATGAAAAAAAAAAAATTAATGTTTTTTTTTTGGGAGATTTTAGAAAATCGTTTTCGTGGGTGAGGTTTTTTATCCGAAATGACCCCAAAATTATTTTTTCGTAAATAACACAACCTTCGCCATCGCGTGGTGCTAGGGCCAAAATTTGGTTATACCCCTACTGTCCATGCGTTTACAATCGCAGTTCAAAAGCCATCGAGCTGAAACTTTGTATGCAAGTTTCTGTCCTCTAAGTGGAGATTGAGTTCTAAGATAAACAAGATCCATCGAAACCTATTCCCACCTCCCATACAAATGCCCCTTTTTGGGGGTCTCTCAATTACAGTTTAAGAGGTATCGAGCTGAAATTTGGTATGCAAGTTTCTATATATTAAGTAAAGGTTAAATTCTAAGTTGTGCAAGATCGGACATAAATAAATTTCTATTAGACTCCCCTTTTTGGGTTGTCACTCTATCTGTCCCCGCGATTACAGTCATAGTTAAAAAAATATCGAGCTGAAATTTGGTATACATGCTTCCAAGCAGAGGTTAATTTCTGAGATGAACAATATCGGAAAAAAACTACTCCCACTCACACTCTCCCCTTTTTAGGGTGTCCATCTGTCTCTCCCAGCAATTATAGCATTAATTTAAGAACTATTAAGCAGAATATTGGTATACAAGATTCAGCGCTAAGCGGATTTTAAGTTCTAAGATAAACATTATCGGACAAAAACTACTCCCACCTCCCATACAAACTCTCTCTTTTTGGGGGTGTCCGTTTGTATGTGCGGGTTAATTTACCAAACTACTTATCTGATTTTAAAAATTCTTTCACCAGAAGAATATGTTATTTTTAAATAATACGTGTTAATATTGGCGGAGCAACGCGAGCCGGAAAAGCTAGTTTAACAATACAATTACTCAGTACTACACATGATTTTGGGATTCAATTATGAGAATTGCACGTGAAGGTAGCCCCAAAAAGAAGGAGTTCTGCATCATTCGTTTTGTCAAGTTACATGTCATACCGATTTGAAGTTAGTAAGTATCGTATAGGGGAATTTAACACGTTTTAGGCTCTTTTGTTTGACATAACATAAATACTATATGGTGGCGTATGATTATCGTAAGTAATATTCCACGTAAATCATATGCCACGGCGTACAACAGTTTTATTCTAACTACTACGAAATAAACCCAGTTCAAAATCATTTGATGAATGGAAAAGTGAAACTGTTGCTTATGTAGGGAAACGTTATATGAACAGTTTAAAGAATTTTAATTCTTATTTTTTTTTTAAATTTGTTTCCGCTAAATCGGACTAGTGGTTCTCTAGTTATGTCAAACAAAAGAGCCTAAAACGTGACAAATTCCCCTATACGATACTTTCCAACTTCAAATCGATATTAAATTAAGTTATTAAAACTTCTGCTTTTTGGGGCTACATTCACTTGCAGTTCTTAGAATTGAGCCCCAAATCAATGAGCTGAAAAATTTTGTACTGTGTTATCTGCCGCAAAACCCTTATTTCATATTATAACTAACTTTGACGGCCATCTAGAAATAAATTTAAAGCATTCTACGTACATGTATCAAAAATTGCTCAACTTGCAATTGAAATGTATTGATATCATATCAATATTCTGTGCTCCAAATCAGTTTGTCACAAGACAAGACTTCGACATATGGTCAATCCTTATCCACACTTTGCCATTTTAATCAACCTTCTTATGCAGGGGGCCTTCGTCGTCATCATCATCATGACATGCTAAAACGTTTGAATTGTCCATCAATGACCATCGAATTGTGGCTCCTCCCACTACTATACCGTTGTACAGATATGTCTGTCCCTCGTCCATGGAGGGAATCTCATATCTAAAATGTCAATTTAGTATCACAAATTTCAATTAAAAGCTTGATAAAGCCAATAAAAATAAATTGGCAATAACCGTCTACTATCCTGTTTTACGATTTCAATTAATAATTTACAATTTATCGAAATTACAACAACAAGAGCAACAGCAAAAAGGACATGCTACCTACCTACCGCATACACATAAACTGAAATAACAAATGATATGTTTGGCTCATGTATCCATGTATGGGGTACACATTGACACTAGTACATAAATACATGCATACAATTGTGTGTATGAAAAATAAACATATGTAATAAACATTGTATGTAAACAAGCATAAATCAACGTTGAGTTTAATGTTTTTTCAATTAATTTTCAATTTTGTGTTGAACAAATTTAACAACACCCATCTTACATGCCACAGACACAGTGTGTGTCTGTGTGTGTGGCATATGGGCTTGTTCGCATGCAACTAACGCTGATAACGCCACAACAGCATGAGCATCAGTAACGGGCGCAGACAACACATCAGAGCAGAGTAATTAAATTTAAATTCCATTTCCCCCCCTTACCCTGCATCCAACCAGCCGACAGACCTATACTTGTCCTCCTAAATCCTTGTCATGCATCAACATTTGTGCCAACAAATTTGAGTTTCCAAAAAAAAAATGAAAAGTTGTCTATCTATCTCTGCAAAAATGTAACATACATCGTCATCGGCATCGCTATGATTTTGGTTATGGCTGCATCTGGCATGATGTTGGCAAGAATGACTGCATTCATCCAGAGCGGGGTAGGGTTATGGAGATGGTTAGGTGACGAATATGCAGGAAGTTACATATTTGATTAAATGCAACATGTTACCAAGTCATCCAAGATGGTTGCGTTCGTTGTACCCATCACATCTATATATACAATTTTTCTCTACTTCCTTTGGCCGGATTATGAGATTTGTGTATCTGCTGCTGCTGCTAGCTGTGAAGGAGGCAGCCAGCCATCATAACAGACGATCGCTGAAGAAAAATTGTGTTCTGGCTGGAAATTTTCAATAGCACAAGTCCTATTGCCATTAGCACATCCTCCTCTCTGGCATAATGTAATTATTATAATTTCCTTTTTGTAAGGCTTACTCATCACTTAGAGTTTTCTATTTGCCTTCGAAAGCAATGGGAGGGAGCGGGGTTGATGGCTACGTTTCAAATGAGGGCAGACACCTCTTGAGTTGGGTTGCTGCTATACGATTCGATGTACATTGTCATAATTTATCGGTGGCTCAATAGTTGAAACCACACCCAAGTGACATTAATGCGAAATTGCACTTCACTTAAGGACCGGTGAGTTAAGTAATTTTTTCGGGTATAATTTTCTATAACATTTTTGTGTCAAACATCGCCATTTGGTTGTAATTGCTGTTAAGGGGTTAGGTTTGGGTTTTATGGCAAAAAGGTCGTGGAATATTTATGATTAGTGTGCCATAGGTGTTGGTTTAAAATGGTAGTTATAATTTAACATAACTTATACGCTCTGGCATGGGTAAAATTCTTATCGTCGCATAATACACAGTACAACACATGATTTTGGGACTCAAGTTCTTATGACAATCATACGCTACCATATTGTATTTATGTTATGTCAAACAAAAGTGCCTAAAACTTGACGAATTCGCCTATACGATACTAACTAACTTCAAATCGATATTAAATTATTATGGCATGTAACTTGACAAAACGAATGATGCAGAACTTCTTCTTATTGGGGTTGCTTTCACGTGCAGTCCCAATCATTTGAGTCCCAATCATTTAAAGGTGACCGACTGTTCACATGTCTGTCTGTCTGTCTATACGCCCCCGATTACTGCTGTAATTAAGTAGCTGTCGAGCTGAAATTTGGTATACAAGCTTTTGTCTTCTTACTGGTGGCTGATTTTTAAGATGATCCCGATCGGTCAAAAACTACTTCAACCTCCCATACAAACTGCTCCTTTTTGGGGTCTGTCCCTGCGATTACAGCCGTATTTTAAGAAATACTGACCTGACATTTTGTACGCAAGCTCCTATCGTCTAAGCTGAGAAAGGTTGGACAAAAACTACTTCCACCTCCCATACACACTCTCCCATTTTGGGGTTGTCCGTCTGTCCCCGCGATTACAGCCTTAATTTATTAAATTCAAGCCCAGTACTTCACATTTCAATAAAAAATTATTTACAAAAACTGACACTCACTTCTTTTTGCGGCACAAAGTTGAAAATGTATAGTTGTAGTGTAAATAACCAGTTTTATCACCATTTTTATTTAAACTTATGATCAGTTTATGGAATTTAAAGAAATATAAGAAACTCACTCACAAAACCTAAAATACAGTGTGGATCAAAAGTCGGTATACATTTGAGCCGTTAGCTGCGTCGAGACGCCACGGTGTATTGTACTGCAAGAGCAGCAAATGGGAATTCAGTGCCTTGACAAAATTCAGCGGGGCACGATATGCGTTTTAAGTACGCTAGTACTCTTGATAGAACGATATTTCTATATTGGCTGCAGTTTGAAGATTTTTGGGCAGAAAGTGACATCCATTATTCATATCCTCAAGCTCAGACATATAATTTTTCACTGCGAACACCTTAAAAATAAAGTTTTCAGTGTCTGTTTGGAAATTCAACGAATGTATTTGATAGCAAATGTGGAACATTTACGAAACATTAAAAATTTTACTGCATCTCCTTTGGATTTAAAAGAAATAAAATCCCTAATTAAGTACTTTCATAATAAATGAAAAGTTTTTATCTCATCTAGTTAGTTTTTTTTTATCAATGTTTGAAAAGTTAAAAGGCTACAAGAAAATCATTCGAAAAAATAAACATGTTTTATTTCATTATTTAATAGTCGTCAAGGACATAGGGCTTAAAAGTTTTACATTTGTATACTTTATCTAGAGCGAGAGAGGATGAAAGGATGAAAAACTTCTCAATATATATAACGGATAATTCACCAGCTCTCTCTTTCATTACCTTGTATCTAAACTTGTACATTCAAACCAAACAATTTATATATCTCATAGAATCCCTATATTTTTTAAGCACTCTTGCAAGCTGCACCTACACACACTGCCACTGGTAAATCCCTGCCTCCACATAAATTATGTTCTCTTGGATTGCATTTAATTAAAAATTATTACTGTTAGGTCAGGTGCTGTCGACATTTCTGCGACTTCCTAAGCCCATCCACCCACCATCTTAATTTGAGCAATAAATTCGTGTAACAGTTTTTTTAAACCTCACCAAGAAAATATATAGAGATAGTGCCTGTTTTAATTTTCTTGCGGCGTTTTTATTGCAATTCGCCCATAGCAATGACAAATTTATGTGGGCAATTTAATGCCGCACGACTTTTCCACATCGATATAACCACAAGCACTATCTTAGCACTCGTCAAGCCTCAAACCAAAGTATCTTCTCCCCCCGCCCCCCTGTACTTGTAGTTCTTCTCGTGCTCGAGCACATTTCAATCCGCTGGCAATGTGTCCATGTGCATGCGAGTGTGAGCGACATTAATGTAAGGACACTGAATACTAAGGATTACAAATAGAACACGTAACATTTGAACATGTCGTCGTCATCGTCGTCCCTGCAAAGTGGCTGGTGTCTGCACATTAACCACAAGTGCAATCCCTAACCACCCCCCACACACCTACACTTAGACGTGTGATATCTCTGTGTGCGGGCATGTCCTAGATGTCTCTTCACACATTCTATGTGTGTTATTCTAAAAGGAAACAAATAAACATTGCAAATGCTGTAACAATTTTTGTAATACTTATTAAGTAATATGTGATTACAATTTGAAAGGATTATCAAGTCAATGCGCTCACTCTGTGGCGAGTAATACCCCAGCTAGGGGGGTGGTAGGGGCGGCCCATCACTCGTTGCTTGTTCGTTAAAAATCAATATCCTTGTAGTTACACTTTTCTTAGTTGCTGCTCTCGGTGTACTTTTAACATTTCCTATGACTGTCCTCACAAGACAACAATTTTAAAAATATCTAATAACAACCTTCAGACACGATATGTCAGAGTTTATAGGTTGTTGTTGTTGTTGTGGTTGTTGTCTTTCAACAAAACACTAAGTATTTGCACACTTTTGTAATAAAGAAGACTATTACACAAGCAAATTTATAAAGGAACATCGTTTATAGTGTAACAAATGTTCACTTAATATCGTTAAGAAATTTAATAATATTTGAGAAATTATGATGGACGGAAATATCAGTGGGGGACCGAGGTCAAGAACGTTCAATAAACTGATTGAATTAGTGTAATTGCTAAAGTTGTTAGTGTGATTTTAAAATATCACATTTAATTAAAATTTTTAATTAGATTAAAGGAACTGTGTCAATAGCGACCTAAAATAGTTAGAGTATCTATATTTCTTAGTTTTTTAGTGATATCGGATGTTTTCAATGTTTCGGATGTTTCAATTAAATGAAAATTTATTTGTTGGAACATTTTAATTCTCTATCTCGACTCCTTAAGTGTCCTTTTCATCATTATTTCAAGAGAAGTCAGAAAAGAACCTTAAAATGGTACTTAACAACATTCAAATCGTCTACAAAAATGTTGCTCAGAAAATTATATTTGGTGTGCTCAAAAATCGATATCTCTTTTACTAATAATTTTGTCTCTTTTCAAGGAACTGTGTGAATAGCGACCTAAAGTAGTTTGAGTATCTATGTTTCTTTCTGTTTTAGTGAATTTTTAATATCAGATGCATTCAATGAAATTTAACGAGAATTTTTTTTTGTGTTACATTTTAGCACTCCATCCCGACTTCTTAAGTGTCCTTTTCTTCCTTATTTCAAAAAAAAAAGTCAGAAAAGAACCTTAAAATGGGACTTTGCAACATTTAAATGTTCTACAAACATGTTGCTCAGAAAATTCTACTTAGTCTGATCTAAGGCCAGAGATCAATATCTCTATCTTATACTAATCATTCTCTTTTCAAGGCACTGTGTGAACAGCGACCTAAATACTTACTTACTTAGCTGGCACTCTTTGCCAGAAAAATATTATAAGCGCTTCTTCTTCAGTTAGTCACACCAAGTTCTGTAAGGTTCTCAGTAACCTGGTCTTTCCAACGGAGTTTTGGCCGCCCCCTTCTGCGCCGTCCATCGAGTTCATTATCGAAGTCTTCGAGCTGGAGCATTTTCGTCCCAGCGTACAACATGACCTAGCCACTGCACCTAATGCGTCTGACCACGTCAATGTCAGTGTAAAGACATGATTCATACTATATATTTTACGGAGTATTTTGCTCTCGAATACTGCCAGAACAGATTCATCCGTCTGCGTCATGTCATAACCCAGGATTTTGAACCATACACCAAGACAAGTAGAACCAGCATCTGGTATAGCTGAACTTATAACTTCGTCGTTCACCATTAGACCCATTTTCGCTGATTCCTTCTGTATACCTGAGAAGGTTGCACTCACATCCCGCAGTTTTCTACCGATGATGTCTACGTCATCAGCGTACGCGAGTAGCATGTGGCGTTTGTTGAATATTATGCCACTCGTGTTTACTGCAGCTCTACTCATTATCACATTCATGACTATGTTGCAGAGGCCACACGATTTTGCGTCACCTTATTTTAGGCCCTCCCTGGTATAGAATAGCTCTTGTCAATCTTCACTGAAGACTTCGTGTCAGTCAGCGTCATTCCCCAAAAGTGTATCAGCTCTGCTGGAATACCAAACTCAGCCATGGCTTCGAGTAATTTCTGCCGTATAGGGCTGTCGAAGGCAGCTTTTTAGTCGACGAAAAGATGGTACGGGGTCTTTTCCAGGATTTGCCGAAGTGTGAAAATCTGGTCAGTTGTTGATTTACCCACTCTAAAGCCACACTGATAAGGCCCGATCAGTTTGGATAACACTGGCTTTAGTCTTTCACATAGCACACTCGACAAGACCTTATATGCTGTGGATAAATGGTTGATCCCGCGGTAGTTGGAGCACACACCTGGATCACCTTTTGTCAGCATAGGACATAATACGCTTAAATTTCAATCATCGAGCATGAACTCATTAAACCAAACCGTGCGTAGGAGCTGGTGCAGGATCGTTATCAGGTCCTCTCCAACGGATTTGAAGAGCTCTGCCAAAAGTCCGTCGGCACCGGCTGCTTTATTAGCTTTCAGTCGCAATATTGCTCTCTTACCTTGGCTTGACTTGGTGGTGGGCAATCTAAGCCGTCGTCGACAATTGGCGTGATAACTTCACGTGCGCTGCCTTCTGGAACCAGCAGTTGCCGGAAGTGTTCTTTCCATGTATGCAGCACACTCTGCATATTTGTAACCAGATTCTTGTCCTTACAGGAGAGGAGCCCATTTCCGTAGCCTTTTGATTTCACTTTCTGGTCAAATTTTCTGGTAGAACATTTAGCTCACGCAATGAAATACCATCTCAAAATTTCTTGTATTAAGTATTTTTTATAATCTGTTGTATATACTGTTAAATACCACACAACCATCTGGCTACAATTAACATCTAACAATAACTAGTTTCCCCCTTTATCAGTCTAACAAATTTGCCAGATGTATTCGCACAATTCTTTACAATTCACATAACGTATTTCAAAGTATAAAAAAATCCATGTCTCCCTCTATTCAAAAGCTATTTCCCAGCATCCAGTGACTTTTAATCATTTGTAATTTAAGAATAATCATCTCAGTTGCACATAATGATACAATTTCACAGCAATCAAAGACGTTGTTCAAATGCTAGGTTTAAGGATATCGCGTCGCAAAAAAAATATCATTCTCCTTGAAATCCTTGAGTAAACAAAATACACACAGTCCTCCGCGTAGATATCGCTTATGATGTTAGTATTGTTTGCTGACGCTTTTCTGGTTCAATATTATTTTTTTCTCTTAGTCACTAAACGCTCGTCTTTTGCTGCTTTTAAAGCCAAACAGTGCAGTGGTGGTGGCATCTGATTTTTTTTTATCGCTGTGTCTTCAAAGCACTGCACAGCTAGAAAATGTTGTGTGTGATTTTTCTGCCGCATTTCTGTGCAAGTTTTAGCAGTATGAGCCAGTAGCTTCTTTCGGCTTTTTGATGATGATGGTAAATAATGTATTTTTTTTTGTATGCTGTACATTGACGTCAGTCAGTATTTGGAAAAACCCCTCTTTGATAGTTATTTTTTTTATTGTGTCGTCCTTTCCCTTTGTTTCCAAGGTGCAGGGAAGTCATTATTAAGGATTATCTTTGGCTTTGGTGTTTGCTATTCGTTTTTTTTCTCGTGAGGTTCAAATACTTCCAAACTACAGTTTAAAATGTATAAAATTCATATTTTTTGCCATTAAAAGACCATAATAAATGATGCTTGCTTACTTACACTTTGAGGATAAGCCAAGCCGGTTGTCATTACGAGCGAAAAGGTTGGGTAGATGATTTGAGAGGAAAAAAATCTAATTACATTGACAGCAAAGAGAAATGAGGTAGGTTTATGTAGTAGACTGTTATGAGTGTGTTTGATGCGATAAGTTTTATATATATATATCTAGAGGAAAGGGGCATAGTTTGCTAATGATATTTTTTTTTACAGATTACCCTCTTAGAAAGCGGCTGTAGAAATGCTGATATCGGGTGGGAAATAATTCTATGGCGGGATGGTTCTCCGTTCATGACAAAAACTTTTTTTTCTTTTTGCATACCATTAATGAGATATTGGAGAGCTTCTATCATTTAGTTGAGCTAAGATGCAACTAATTTATAACGACTCTTTTTTGAGAAGTTTTTACTATTTGACTCCAATTGCCTCGACTATTGGAGGGGGGCGACAATCAAAAAGTGTTGCTGGCTGTCACAGGTCGCGAACCCAGAACACCCACCTGATAGTCACGTCATCTAATCATCATGCCACGGTCTGTTCCGTACCATAGGTCCTCTACAAACTTGCCACACAACTATTTACAAACAACGTAACATTTCAAGCCTCTATCCGCCTTTCGCCCTCTATCCCACCCAATGTCATTACAACACATTTATAATTAAATGATGGATGACAGTTGCAGTGTTTGCGCTTTTCAACGTTAACCACCAACCAACAGGAAAGTTAGATAATAAAAGGGGTAATTAAATTGTACACTCTAGAGTCATTTAAGAAATCTCATACAAAATACTAAAACTTAATTGCACCTTTTCAACATCCAAAACACGCATTGCAGTTGCAGTGGCAGTGATAGTTTAGTGTTGGTGCCTCAAAATTTTTCTTTAGTGTTTTGTCATAGATTTTTCGAAAGCCCATCATCGTGTATCTGTGATGACATTAAATTACAAGCCACACCAATGAAATAACGACAACAACAAAAACTAAAGGAAAACATGAAAAGAAAAACAACTCACTGAATGCTCTACTTCAAATTTATTATCTTCGGGCTGGAAAAGACTGAATTTATGCATAAATCATGCCAACAAAATACCAACGCCCGTATCTAAAACGAGGGTACTATGGCCTGGCCTCACTTGTTTGTTTGAGCTGCTAGAGATGGGGCCAACTTAACTGTTGGCCGACCACAAGACCAAAAATTGTAAAGGCAAATGCTAAAGCACCGAGGAACCACAATCAATATTCGACACTCCCTAATGGCATGGGCAAGAGGCATAGAAAGAGAGTGGCGCAAAGAGTAAACATTGCACGTTGAGTTTGTACTTAGACCGGACCAGCAACAAAGTATGAAATTTCTGAATATTTTCCACTTTTTTTGCACCATTTTTTTTCTCGTACAGCACAAACAAACATACGCCATTTGTTTAAGTATGTGCGAGTACGTGTAGGTTTGTCAACGTTTAAGGAAACCATAAAAAAGTAAATAATGTTTACATATGTATATGGGTGTGGAAGGACAACAGCCATACACTTAAGGTGTCAAATCACACACAGCCAGCATGAGAAACCACCCAGAGAGAGAGAGCGTGTTCCTTGAACTAACAGGAGAAGAAGGGTATTACGTACTCCCCCCTCCCCTCTCCCTTCTGTGTGTGAATATGAATTATTTTTATTTTGCATTGAATCCATAAAAAAGTGACAAGTTTTTCTTTTGCAGTTCAAATGCAGATTTGATTTACGCAGTTTTAGCTTACTCTGCTTAAATTTTCCATAGTAATTTAGCAATCATAATTTCTGAAATTAAATTTTTATGGCTTGCAACTTGCTAAGATAGCTATAGAGTATAAAGTGTGGTGGTCTAGATTAGAGAGAGAGATAGTCGAAGTGGGAGGCACAAATTTATACAAATTGTGAATTTTGTTGTTCTAGATATTTGTTTAAGGTTTTTCTTGGTATGTCCCTAGTCGAAGTGGGAGGCACAAATTTATACAAATTGTGAATTTTGTTGTTCTAGATATTTGTTTAAGGTTTTTCTTGGTATGCCCCTAACATAGATTTGTTTAAAAAAAAAATGACTTGAAGTTGATTACTGTGTAATACGAAATTGCCTTAATTGTTTTTGAATCGGTTTTAAAGGACAAAAAGTGGTGGAGTATGAAGCCAGTGTTTAAGACCGACCGAGGCTTGGTGGTTAGAACACGCGACTACCATGCTGGAGATCCGTGGTTCGATTACAGGCTTCAGTCATCTACATTTTTTTTTCATTGCCGGCCCCCTCGGTGTTGTAGTCAGCAACTTCTACAGTCTACGAGTCAATCGGCATGTCTAGTAATAGCTTCTCAAACAGTGACGTAAGCATTCGTCGATAAACAAGTAGGTGCCGTTTGTTGCGAATCTAAAATAGAAAGCGTGTTAATTCACATTAACGGGTTAAACTTTCCACATACCTCATTTATGGGGTGTAAAGGGAAATTAAGTTTTTAAGTTAGTTTTAAAGTGTACTTTTTTACTATACGTTACGAACACAACGGCACCTTCTTGTTTATAGACAAATGTGAACGTCAGCGGTTTGAGAAGCTTTTAGTTGACTTTTAATGTGAAGTTGCTATCGACAACATCGAAGAGGCCACCGATGAAAGAAATTGTAGATGACTGAGACAGGAAGATTTAAACCATGAATCTCCCGCATAACAGTCGTGTTTTCATGCCGCGGCCGACTCCTCGGATGTAACATAATTGGTAAGGTATAAATACATGTGTTTAGTTTAGAGAGTAAATCGAGCATAAAGGTTACCTATGGCGATAGTGAGCAATGCTAAAGCAAAGTTGATCTCTATGAAGTACCTGTGTGAAAATCATTTGATATTAAAACTAAAAATAGATTGTGGATTGATTTCAGGGTGTGGTGGAAATTGTCATGCTATACGTTCAAAATTATACTATAGTAAATTTTACAGGACAATATAAGATATTAAAAGGAGAAACATGGAATAACTTTAGTCTTTAACTGCGAGTAAAATAAATTAATCGATCTTATTTTACAACGGGGCCTATGAGTCTTTTAACTTTTCAAACGATAATAAAAAAGTAGATAGATAAGATAAAAACTATTGATTTATTATGATTATGATCATTTGTATGAGATGTGAGAGTAGTAGTAAAGTAGAGAGAACTTAAACTTCGCTTATAGCATAGGAGATTGAATACCAATTTCCAGCTCGATAGCTCTTATACTACGGCTCTAATCGCATGGACTGTCTTCAAAAAGGGGAAGTTAGTATGGGATGTGGGAGTAGTTTTTGACCGATCGGGCTCATCTTAGAACTTAACCTCCGCTTTGAGGATATAAGCTAGTATCCAAATTTCAGCTCTATATCTCTTAAACTACGGCTGTAATCGGGGGGGGGGGGGGCAGAATGATAGACACACGTTCACCTTTAAATCGACTTAGAATTCGACGCTTATCATTTATACTGTCATACCTACCACGCCTCCTTATGGGCGTTACAAATTGGTATTGTTTTTTAAAACTATATCATCCATATATGATGCTTTATATTTGTGGCACTGCTGCAACCTGACGGATTGATAGGTGTTTCGTGAAATGTTCTCAATTACATCGCGAATACGTTCTTTCATGAGATAAAAAAAATTAAAAAAAAAACATTAAGCAAGTTTCAGTCGGGAAACCCGGCTTATATATACCTTCACCCTCAGTGGAACACGCAATTTTCTAGTATATGGTTATTATTACTCGATTTCTAAAGTGGGCGGACTGATACATTTGTATTGGAGGTACCAGAAAGGGAGTGGCTAGGCTTCCAATTTTTTTTTTTCAAACCTTTATCGTGTTATAGTTTAACAAAATACAAAAATTGGGCACGATCGCGTTGGTATTATTACTCCATCTCTAAAGTGAAGTAAGAGGCGTGGCTATACTAAATTTTTTCTCCAAAACTTTATTCTATTATAGCTTTACTAAATACAGAATTTCTGAAGTGGGCGGAATCGATTTCTAAAGTGAGCAGTACCAGATGGGTTTGGAAGGTACCAGTAGGGGCGTGGCTACACTTCCAATTGTTTATCCAAAACTATAACTTGTTACGGCTTTACTAAATACAGAATTTGGGTAAGATCGGGAGTATTGAGGTTATTACTTCCCTACCCTATTTGCAAAACCGTTAGTTGTTTTAGGGAAATATTAAAAAAGCATTTGTTTGCGTCTTTCGAAAATTATCGTGCGTACCAGCAGGACAGCCAGACAGACGGACGACTTAAAAAGTCGTGAATCGAATTTGGTTCAAAGAAACCTGAGGTCTAAATTGACTCCTTCTTTGTGTTAAACTTTTGGGTCGTATCAAATGATATATACCCTCTTACCGTAGAGTGAGGGTATAAAAATATCGATTGCGTACATGTCTCGAATCTATCGTCTAAAAACGTCTTTTGTCTTTAAATTTCGCATCTTTCGCAATTTTCCCATCTTGCTGAAACTCTTATCTTTGATTAAAACCTTTCAAATTCTGTAGCATTAAAGGAAAAAAAAACTTTTGTAATATGGTAATATATCCCTCTATATTCAATATAATAGCATGCTTTTATCAAAGTAATGACCAAAAATAGCCACTGCTGACAAAGCTGATCATACAGTATCCTTATGTAAAAGCAGATGGTATTGATGCTTTAATAAAGGATAAGTGTCACTTCAATGCTTGAAATTTTGCCTTTTTCCTTAATCTTTGTGAAGAAAGTTGTTATAATATCTTTTAGACAAATTTAAGACGTTAGACTACTTACAAGTAGAGAGTCTGGATTGTTCAGTAAGAGTAGCTTTAAGACGCTCTACGTTTTTGGGATTCTAGATCGGCTGGTCGAGGCGCATGATCTTGAGGCTTTAATTCCTGCACCCTTTGATATTAGTAATAATGTAAATATAGGTCGGTCGACTCGTGATTGATTCAATGTTGAACCGGTCTCCTTGTACTTCTGAACTTACTTTCTACTCAATTGAATAAATTGAGCTTCATTTCTATGCCGCATATTGTAATGAGCGCAGTATATGCGTTGCGCTACTGTCAAGGATTGGTTGCTTCGTTACTACTCGCGTACGCAGGACGCACGTTTTGACGGACAGATGACGTCGTGACTCCGAATTCCCATTGACTACTCTTATGTTTCGTAACCCCTCTGCCTCACCCCGCAGTGGGTGCTCGCTGCAGGTATTGATGTAAATATAAACGGACATTTGGTCCGCCATGTACAAAAATTGTGAAAAGGAAAGGATTGCGATCTCGCAGCAAGTTAAAATAGGGCTTGCTTTTTTTTTTTGCAAATTGTATCTAAATGTGAATTTTTAGCTCCGACCGCGACATGATAGTTTGAATACACTTAGTGTAACACAAGATCGTTAGTTGGAAACAGGATTCAACTAACAGTATATAAAGTATATATATTAGACCATTTCATTTTACCAATTTTTTCGAAAAGTCATTGGGATAATATATTTTCTAATTCTACTTAAAAAAACAAAAATTTTGGTATATAAAACTTGAAAATTGATCGACGTTTAGGGGTCGCGCAAAATCGTTTAAGGTTTTTGGCTGCAATAAGGCATGTTTTAAAAATACTGATTTACTTATATCATTAAAAGTTTTGATGCGCTTGACCGATTTTAATCAGATTAGACTTGTTTTAAAGGTAATAATTTTTCACACATTTTCTGTGAAGACATCAAAACATTTTAGATAATAGTTTGAGTTTAATAACCTTTCAAACCTAAAAATTTTAAAATTTTAATTCAAAATTTACCTACTTTTGCCCATTAAAAAAATTTTTTTTTTAGTTTTGGGTCTAATTTTTGTATATCTTTAAATGCACAATTGACAAACTCTTTCTAACGATACTTTTGATGTATGGCAGTACCATTCAAATGACAAATGTTCAGCAGCAGCAATAAAAAACAATAGTGATAAAAATTAAACGAAAACTGTGTACTATGTATATTTTTAGAAAGGAAAACGATTTAGGTAATTAAAAAGAAGATTTTTTTCAAATTGGATACGATAACACCTTTTGTGTTCTTTTTGTATGTTTTATTGCGTTTTTAGATGACTTGTACTAATTAGTTTTGCTGGTTATTATTCTTCGCCAAAGTGTTGTTCACAGTTTTAATAAGCCCAATAGCAATCGTTGACAACGCTGATGTTTTTCACAATTTCTTTAATCCGTTTACAATTTCCATTCTTCGGTCAATTTGACGAGTGGATAGCAAGAAAACTGCTGCCTACTCCAATAATATCG
The DNA here is from genome assembly GCA_964034835.1 of Muscina levida. NCBI lineage: Eukaryota > Metazoa > Arthropoda > Insecta > Diptera > Muscidae > Muscina > Muscina levida. The sequence continues at coordinate 3,169,043 of OZ035880.1, forward strand.
AAGAATTTCATAGTATTTTTTGAAATCATTTTTGTAACATTTTCTTCGCAATTTTGGTCACCAGGATGCTTTAATGCAGATGTAATTTTAATTAAAGTTCCTTCGGTATGCGTGGGGTCGAAAAGAAAAAAGCCGAACGCCATGTCACTTATATACCATAAATGCCACACAAAAGTTTTGAGTGCAACATTTGCTATCATTTCATTTGATTTGCGGTATTTTTTTAAGATTCTATCCACAAAATGTCGTTTAATGGGGCTTGTGTTGCAAGGGGACATGTAAACCAGTTTTGAATGTAAATTTTGACCACAAAAACGTTGATCTGAATTAATCCATTTAGCTCATCACCAGGCAAATAGTAAAAATTTCAGCAACAATTAAAAATTCTATTCATTATGTTATACATCAAAAGTATCGTAAGGAAGTGTTTGTCAATTGTGCATTTAAAGATATACAAAAATTATAGCCAAAACTAAAAAAAATAATTTTCTAATGGGCAAAAGTAGGTAAATTTTGAATTAAAATTTAAAAATTTTTAAGTTTGAAGGGTTCTTAAACTCAAACCACTATCTGAAATGTTTTGATGTCTTCACAGAAAATGTGTGAAATATTATTACCTTTAAAACAAGTCTATTCTGATCAAAATCGGTCAAGCGTATCACAACTTTTAATCAAATAAGTAAATCAGTATTTTTGAAACATGCCTTTTTGTGCCAAAAACCTTAAACGATTTTGCGCGACCCCTAAACGTCGATCAATTTTCAAGTTTTATATACCAAAATTTTTGTTTTTTTAAGTAGAATTAGAAAATATATTATCCCAATGACTTTTCGAAAAAATTGGTAAAATGAAATGGTCTAATATATATATTATATTCTTAAATAAATATTGCTTATAAGCCATCAAAAAATTCTATAAAGTCTATCAATGGCCATTGATTAGTTTATACATTATGCATGAAAATCTCATCAATACTACCCACTATGACTATTTAAATTCTAATTCAAAAACTGCCCACATGTAACATATCCAAAAACCCTTCGCTACCAACTGTATTTAATGCTGCATTCGTGTTAATAACCTCAATATAGACTAGAATAAATTAGTCACATACATTATCACGCATAAAGCTTTCAGTCCACGTGCAGACACTGTCATGTGGTTAGATAATAACTTGTCTTAAATTTTAAGTACAAAATCTAATGAATACAATTCAAAATACAGACTACAGAGTACGCATTTCTTTAAATGCTTACCACAATACAATGCCTTTATATACAGTCAAAAGTGCGGCCAACTTTAAGTTAAATGTTAACGAATGATAAGGCCATTGCGGACAAAAAGTGATATAAAACAATGGGGATTAAAAACTCAGCTCAACTAAATGCAAGACAATGGTGAGCAATGCAGCAATTTACTACAATAATAATAATAACAAAGTGGATTTTGTAACTTATAACTGCTATGAACTTAAAAGTTGTATAATAAATCACAAAAAGCTTTTGAAAACTAATTTTTGCCTTAAGAGAAAGAAAAACAGACAGACAGACTGGTGTTATGTTGATGGTGCTGGAGTACACACGAAATCGGCGATAATACTCTGTTCATTCTTCGATTGACAGACACTTGAACTTATGTCATTGAATACAGCCATCGACTTTGTCAGGGTTAATGCCCTGGGATTTAGAGGTTCAATGATTGACAAGAAACCAGAAATGGAAAAACTGGAAAATGCACTTAAATATTATACGAGTACAATAAATTCCACACAGAATTTTTGCAGAGTATTTGTTTGTATTTGTTGCACAAATCCTAGGGATTATGAGGGTCGATGATCTGTTATAAAATGTAATGGGGGAAAATACAATTTCTTTGCATACTTTAATGTACATGTATGTATGTATGAGAGTATTTAATTTAAGTTAAAACATCATCTGCCAGTGACTTTATTTTAGTTACAGTCAGAGGTTGTCATGACATATGATTAATATATGATGATATGCCACATAACTCATTCGCTGCGTTGTGGCTGTAGAGCGTGTAATTAATAGCGAATGCGTAAAAACACGTAATTTTGGGGATAGTGCGAGTGTTGCAGGGTGTGTAAGAGGAAATGCATACATATGTACGTGCTTTTGTTTATGTGAATGTATGTATATGTATGTATGTATGCGTTAATGTTTCAACGCCTTGCTGCCTCATTATTTATACATAACAACAAAGTGTATCTAAATCAGTCTTGGGTGGTTATTTGTTTGTTGTTTTCTCAGAAATTACAAAAGCATCAAGAAAGTTTTCATGTTATCCTGTCTGGCCGTAATGGGTTATTTATGTTTAGCAAAATGTTGTTGTGTTTTATGTTTCCATTATAAATTCACGCCTCGCAACGCAACGCTTTGAGCGCAGAAAACAGAGAAACAACAGCGAGAATTGTTATTAAATCAAATATACGTAAAAAGTTTGGAAAATCCTGTAAGAGGTATAAGTGTGATGTTTAGGATGCAGAGATTTTTGTTATTTATAGGAGATTTAACTATCTAGAGGATTATCGTTAGTTAATATAGAGAAACTTTATATGCTATGGTGGCGTATGATTATCATAGGTAATATTCCACGTAAATCATACGCCACGGAGAACAACAGTTGTATTGTAACTGCTACAAAATAAACCCAGTTCAAAACCATTTGATGAATGGATAAGTGAAACTGTTGCTTATGTAGGGAAACGTTATATAAACAGATAAAAGGAATTGTAATTCTATTTTTTTTTTAATTTGTTTCAGCTAAATCGGACTTGTGGTTCTCGAGTTATGTCAAACAAAAGAGCCTAAAACGTGACAAACTCCCCTATACGATACTTACTAACTTGAAATCAATATTTAATTATTATGGCATGTAACTAGACAAAACGAATGATGCAGAACTTCTTCTTTTTGGGTCTACTTTTACGTGCAGTTCTCAGAATTGAGTTCCAAATCAATGAGCTGAAAAATTTGGTACTATGCTTGGGTCTTTTGCTTCCATATGAATATATGTTACTATACTTCTTGTACAAATCACCATGCGTTATTTGTAAAGGAAGATTGTATGCGTTAAACCCTTACATCAAGGCCTCCTAATGCCCTTAAAAGTCTCAATTGTCTTTCCGGGACCTTTATATACTATACCTTCCAGTGGAATATATTTAGCTGTACTCAATGGCGTATGAGTGCTACAATTGAAATTATTATAACTCATGCGTTACTACAGACCTGTGCTCAGTTCCCTTACATCCCTGCACAAAAGGGAGCTTGTGTATTGATTGTGTTTATAAACTTTAATATTTTCCTGTCGCTTGACTAGGGCACTGTGCTGCGCCGAGCTTTGCTTCCTTGTAAAGTTCAGCGTCATTATAAAGTTCTTCTGTCATTGCATGTCATAAAGTAATTAAATAGGGTAACTTTTCTATTTGTATTCCGCTCAAAATGCAATAAAAGATTATTAACATATCACATTGGAATTGTTTCAGCGGAAACAATTGTTATTTATTTTCCTGTGCGAACAACCATTTCTTCGTTCTTTGCCTTCAATTATGAAATTTTAAGCACGAAATGACAAATCAAATACAAAACTTTTTTTATATGGTCACGATTGCACGGATGTGCTCAAGTTCATGCGAGTGTATGTGTTGAAGTATGTACACTATATACAAACAATACATATATATATATATATGTATTGTAATTAATAGCGGCCTTCGTTGGCCATTTCGTTGCGCCGCTCTTAAATATTTTACAGCACATACTAGAAAAAAAACACACATTCTTTCGTCCTTACGAAAAGCAATCAACAATAATCATCCTTCGCATACAAATACTCAGATATATGCCAGAATGGCAAGCACAGTGTGGCAATTTATTTGTTTTATTATTATTGTGATTAGTTATTTTTCATTATTCTAACCAACTTCGGTAGCTGATAAATTGAAAATGTATGGAACAAAGACAGCAAACTTTATGTAAAGGATTTAAACAATCATTGTCGATTTCCACATCGATTGCTTAGCTTTCGTATTAATTACCAATGAGACTATAATTACACAGTGCAACAGTGAAAAAAATACAAAAACGGGATAGTATAGGTTCGATTCTACTATCGAAGGGTAATAAAACCCTATACTCAGTTTGGCGAGATTGGTGACCAATTTTTTTTTATGGGCCCCTAAAGATTCTCAAAATCAGTGAGCCCCATGCAAAAAGGTGTGATCAGTTTTTGTCCAACAGCTAACTCACACTTCGTGATAGCGCTAAACTGTATTCGGCAATAATGTAGCTGGGAGTTTTGCGCACTAACTTTGTTAACAAATTATGTCAAAAAGATTGGTTATTCCTGCCCTTTTTCAAAAAAAATTGAAGAAGAATTTATTATTTTTTCACTTTTTTGAGCATTACTTTGAGGGAGTCCAAATTTTCCTCTAACACTGTTCGCCAAAATTGTAGCCCTGGTAAAGATAAACAACTTTCGTGAACATATCAATCTAATCTGAACGTGTCTAGGCAACCTAAATAGCTCATAAAGTCCAAGTTGATACCGGTTTTTCGAACCTTTACGCACTTAAAAGCCAGTAACGTGGTTGAATATCAACTAAATTGAAGTTTATCAGCTGTTTTATAAAGAAGAGACTACGGCCTTTCCAATGGTATATATAGTTCTATTGATAACTTATCATAAATGTCTGTTTTTTGCCTCGAAATTTCAAACTTTTGTGACTTTTTCACTATTTTTTAAGTTTGACGAAGTTTGTAGCCACTATTTTATAAGGACACCCTAATCTTTACTACTTTATTCAGAAAGTGCACGCTATCACGAGTTAAACGCATATTTTTTTGTAAAAATCGGTTAACAAATAGTTAAGTTATACATGTTTTCCGAGGGACGCAACTATGCTAAAATCAAAATTGAAGTAATTAACAGCAACACCAAAACAATGCTTCTTCTTCAACTCTTTGATTTTAGTATAGGATATGAAAGTTGCGTCCCTCGGAAAACATGAATAACTTAACTATTTGTTAACCGATTTTTACAAAAAAATATGCGTTTAACTCGTGATAGCGTGCACTTTCTGAATAAAGTAGTAAAGATTAGGGTGTCCTTATAAAATAGTGGCTACAAACTTCGTCAAACTTAAAAAATAGTGAAAAAGTCACAAAAGTTTGAAATTTCGAGGCAAAAAACAGACATTTATGATAAGTTATCAATAGAACTATATATACCATTGGAAAGGCCGTAGTCTCTTCTTTATAAAACAGCTGATAAACTTCAATTTAGTTGATATTCAACCACGTTACTGGCTTTTAAGTGCGTAAAGGTTCGAAAAACCGGTATCAACTTGGACTTTATGAGCTATTTAGGTTGCCTAGACACGTTCAGATTAGATTGATATGTTCACGAAAGTTGTTTATCTTTACCAGGGCTACAATTTTGGCGAACAGTGTTAGAGGAAAATTTGGACTCCCTCAAAGTAATGCTCAAAAAAGTGAAAAAATAATAAATTCTTCTTCAATTTTTTTTGAAAAAGGGCAGGAATAACCAACCTTTTTGACATAACTTGTTAATAAAGTTAGTGCGCAAAACTCCCAGCTACATTATTGCCGAATACAGTTTAGCGCTATCACGAAGTGTGAGTTAGCTGTTGGACAAAAACTGATCACACCTTTTTGCATGGGGCTCACTGATTTTGAGAATCTTTAGGGGCCCATAAAAAAAAATTGGTCACCAATCTCGCCAAACTGAGTATAGGGTTTTATTACCCTTCGATAGTAGAATCGAACCTATACTATCCCGTTTTTGTATTTTTCAAAAAGTCGTCATTTGTTGCATAGTGTTATCATTATGAGCACACGTTTCCTTTTTTGCTTTTAAAGCTTTTGTGGCATTTGTTACGTGTTGTATTAGCATTAGACAAACGGAACAAGAAAATCAATACGAATACTCTAATAGCTATAATTTGAACTTTTGTTAAATTCTTTGGTTGTTCATTTTGTCAGTTCTACCAACTTTCATGCATTGCTGTACATTAGGTCCTGTGTTTGTTTATTATTTAAACAACCAGTCCCCATGATGAGGTCACAAGCACAACAGACAAATATAAACAAATAAAAGACTACAATTTCAAACTGCCACAAATTACCATAGTTTTGTGGAGGTACAGCAAAGCGGCTTGTTTCCTCTTTTTTTTATAAGTGTGCGTGTATGACCAATACGTGTCCTATTGGCCACATAAATACATATTAACACATGGCCTCTTTGACTGTTGTACTCTCTTGTTCCCTTTATGGAAATCTATAAATATTTATTGTGTTTTGGGGAATGCTATTTCGTATACGATTGTTTTGCTCTAACGCATTTACCAATCTTGGCTGTAAATTATATTATGGAAACCAAAGAGCGGGGACTGTCCCGCCCCCTCTCTCCACCAATTGCTTCGCTATCATTAATGCCACAGCATTGGTTGGTAGCCAAGAAAAACTAAGTACTGTTTGTGCCTTATCAAGTACATATTATTTATATTTGTTTTTGTGTTTTTTTTTTAAATTGACATTGAACACATTTCACTGTTAAAGGACATCGTGGCAAAACAATCTAAAGTTTTTAGCCTTCAAACAGATGTACATGTACGCTGTTGAAATGTTAGCTGAAGCTGACACTGATGACTGGTCAGTTGTTGTTGTTCGTGTTGCAGCGTCTGATGCTTCTGCGGATGAAGGCATCTTCTATTGGTGTGTTTTTTTTTCTTCTGTTGTTATTGAGAGTAATTAGGCCATAAATAAGGCTTTTTATTATACTGCATTGTCTTCATAGAATTTTATAATATGGATATGATCACAAATAAATCATAAGAAAATAAAATTGATAAGAAATAAATATTTTTATAGAATCAGAATGAAAACATGCTGCGTGCTTGCAAACCTAACCTCTTATAGTGATATGACTTTTAGTTTATTTATATATTTTGTAGTTATTTTCATCATCGTTATGGCACTCGTAATACAATTTTTATCATATGTATTAGCATTTATATGCCAAGTGTGTCATATTTATGGTACTATATAACAGAACACTAGAGTATGATATGAAAGCATATGACCTTTATTCACAATAATTTACATTTGAAAAATATTGTTATGTAGTGGTGATTCTAAAATTTCGTATAAGGTTAACCGACTCACTTGTATATTTACAAATATCTTTTAGTATTGTAAATAATATAGTCACTTATAAGGATAACCGACTCTCTTATATATTTACAAATATCCTTCTTAGTATATATATATGCAATTCTTAGAGCATAGTCTCCGATAGATGCATTAAATGTATACAGAGTAACGTTATTGTTTACATTTTAATATTTCCAATGTCGATATAAACCATCTACTTTATATACCAAACATATGTACTAGTTTAATTTAAAACATTTTACGTATAATCTGTTTCCTGCAAAATTTCTCATTGTGAAATTTTGAAGTGTCTTGCACTGCATGACTAAAATTTTTTCGGTTTTGTGTATTTAAAGCAAGAAGTATTACATTTTTAAACATAACTTACTATTTTCATCACTTTTTTCTTATGAAATAATAATTTGCTTTTAAGCCAACAAACATTGTTAAAAAATACTTATACTATTATTGCAAGAAGACGGTAGACCGCTTTTGAGTAGAGAGAGTAGATTGTTTACGACCAAGCGATATTACACGCTCAATGTTTTCGAGATACCCTGAAGTTCTGGGTCAGCCAGATTGTGGCTGATTCGTTGAACTTCTAACCCCATTTCCTATGAAAGCTTTATTTATATGCGCATAATTTGTCCGCAGGATTTTTCTCCGGATTTCGGCTTACATTATTTGTTTTGTTGATGGCGGAGCCTAGGTAGGTACAATTGCCTACCACCTCGAAATTATAAGTATCAACGTTCACGCATTTACACAAACGAGTAGATTCGCAAAGGCGTATCAGTTTCGCTGGAATACCAAACGGGTATCGGGCTGTCGAAGGCAGCTTTATAGTCGACGAAAAGGTGGTACGTGTCGATCTGTTTATCTTGGGTCTTTTCCAGGATTTGCCGAAGTGTGAATATCTGGTCAGTTGTTAACTTAAATCTAAATTAATTAATTTGGTCTAAAGCCACACTGATTAGATCCTATCAGGTTGGATAACACTGGCTTTAGTCTTCCACATGGCACACTCGACAGGACCTTATATGCGATGGGTAAAACGCTGATCCCGCGGTAGTTGGAGCACACACTTGGATCACATTTTTTCAGCACAGGACATAATACGCTTAAATTCCAATCATCGGGCATGCACTCTTTAAGCCAAACCGTGCGCAGAAGCTGGTGCATGCTCGTTATCAACTCTTCGCCACCGGACTTGAAGAGCTCTGCCGGAAGTCCGTCGGCACTAGCTGCTTTATTGTTCTTCAGCTGAGATATTGCTCTTCTTAATTTGGCTTGACTTGGTGGTGAGCGATCTAAGCCGTCGTCGACAATTGGTGTGAAAGCTTCACGTGTGCTGGAACCAGAAGTTGCTGGAAGTGTTCTCTCTATATATGCAGCACACTCTGCGTATCTGTAACCAGATTTCCATTCTTTAGGTAAAATTTTTGGGCCTCACCTCTATCCCTGTGTCCTCGTTCTCCCGTTCCTTCATCTGACGTTTTTTTTCGCTTAAATAGTTGTCTCGCCTGTTTTACTGTCTCCTAACAGACCGGGTTACAATTGGCTGTAGCGTTGCCCTAAAATCAGTATCCTACTCTTCAGACGATATGCGACATTCTTCATCGTTCCAGGATTCGTCTTAGCGCCGTTTTTCATAATCTAACACGGTTGTTGAGGCGTTTGCCATGGAATGCGCAATATGCTGCTACTGTGTATCGGCAACGTCAGAAATATAGGCGTTGTGTCGTAAAAGTTGGGAGAGCTGATTTGAGTAGGCAGTGGCTATCTCTGGATTTTGCAGCTTCGCGATGTCCAGCTTTCTTTGTGTTTGACTACGTGCGTTTTTCGCACTGCTCAAACTTGTGCGCACCTTGGCTGCAACCAGGTAATGATCCGAGCCAATATTAGCACCACGGATCACACGCACGTCCATGACACTAGATGCATGCCTGCCATCAATTACCACATAATCAATTTGATTTTTGGTGTTTAGCCAAGTTGTGAATATCTTTGTGCTGGAATCTGGTTCCACTTACTACCATGCTTCTTCTCTATGCGAATCTAACCAGCCTAAACCTGTTGTCTGACGTGTCGGTATGCAGGCTGAATTTATCGATCGATGGACCAACAACACATCTTCATCTTCCATTCATATTTATGCATTAAAGTCTCCCAAAACAATTTTAATGACGTGGTCAGGGCAGCGGTAGTATGTTTCCTGTAGGCGCTCGTAAAATGCACCTTCAATCTCATCATCTTTATCTACTGTCAGGCATGAGCACAAATCAACGTGATGTAGAAATTTTTCGCCTTGATGCGGAGCAGTATTGAACCGTGAGACAAGATGTCTGAGTCTCTCGCCAACTACAAATCCACATAAAAATTCGTGATTTTCGGCATGGCAGCTGTTATAGATGTCTTAATTTTTACGTCGCGAGCATCCCTATCCATATCTTCTCCTGGATAGCGGTGATGTCAGCCTTGTATTTTTCGAGGACTTCCTCCAGTTGGATAGAGGCGCCATCTCTTTATAGAGTCCGGACATTCCAGGTACATGTACTTAAATCATGGTCCTTATATTTTGTGAGCTGCTTGGGAACCTCCAAACAATCAAAAAGACTCAAATTAGAAAATTCACCATTCCCGAAAAAGTGAGACGGAATCGCTCAGTGTCTGAACAGCAACCCTCTTTTTCGTTTCGTTCTTGTTCTCGCTCTCGGATTGAACGTAACACTGACATCGGTCTCTTACTGACCGCTCGATACGAATAGAACCGTTCGTCGCTCAGCTACTGAGAGTCAATAAGTAAGCAAAGCAAGCAACGTTTCCACAAAAAAGGTATTTATTTTTATTGTTGCGTTTGCCTTAGATATTTCGTCACAAACAAAGCATAAAAGAGAAAAGGGCGATCATTTGTGTCCATATGCGTATGCGTCTGTTTGCCTATTCACACGCGCCGAAGACCGTTTGCCAAGTTTTTACGAAGTAACGGGTCTCGAGGAAACCCATGAGCTGAGCGAGCGAAGAAAAACGCTTATGGTTTTAGCGAAGACCAAAGAAGAACGAAGTTTGAGGGTTTTTTCCCCACACTTTCGCATCGTGTCAGTGGATGTTTGGTTTTTTTCTGACAACAAGCACGAGAGAGACCAATTATTAAGATCTCTGGTTAAAGTTGCAAATATGCGTCTTATATGGACTGAATGTGCCTAATGCATTGTTTTAGTGATATAAATCAACATCGCATAATTGAATTTCTAATGAAACTAGTTTGAGGCACATGGGTTGGATGATTTTTAAGTCTTTATATGTAGAAACAATGTTTGTGTTTTATATAAATAGATTAAAAATTCATTATTTGCCAGTTTTGGTCATCATCTTTGTTAAAAGGTATTCACAGCTTGCCATAACATTGGATTGGACCGCGGTTTGAACTAAACACTTTTCAAGACTTTAACTCTTTGCGTGTTACAAAACGATATTGTCCAAGATGTCTGTTCACATATATATTGCCATCATAATAAAAATTTAAAACTTTTTGTTTGTCATCTCTAATTTTGTTGATTCCCTGATATTCCTTTAACTACTTAGACAAAACAAAACAAATTTTAATGACAGCATAAGCACCATATATTAGTCTCGTATAAACTAAAAAAGGGACCGAACGACCAACCAACCGAGTAGACAACCAGACAGCTATTCCGTTTCATAATCATCTAAAGAAAAGTTTCTTGTGATTATCGTCTTGCTTCTCCGATGCCATTTGATAGTTTGCCAAATGTCCCGCAAGGCATCCTTTTCTCGCATTCTCTTTTCAGTTGAGAGCATTAATGCAAATGGAAATGGAAATACAAGCAAAGGGTACGAAAAGGACACGGTCATGTATATCTAACACCCCAAAAAAAGGGTTGGCATTAGGTTGCCATCATTTGCACATGTAATTGATGACAACGACGCCTTCTTTGCTTGCCGCATTGAATGTGCGATAAAGTTATATAAAACCTTGATTCACTTTGATTATGATTATGAAACCTCTTGAAACTCTCTGCTGCTGAGCCGCTGTTGTGCTTTGTGATGGAATGTCTGTGGCCATAGAGAAATGGCAATACAACTTAATTCAATTGATTATTTCGTTATTAACTTTAGTATACGATAAATGTTGCTAATAACAGTAGAGCGCGTAGCGCGTTTGTAATACAATTACTTTAGTAAATGTGCTGTTAAACCTAATAGCGTCTGGCTATTATTAGCAACGAGAAATATGAGTAAAAATTGTAAACAAACTTGTAACACGCAATGTGATTAACTCTTTCTCTGGGCTTCTCCGATGTGTGTGTGTGTGTGTACGTACGCTCGAGGTGAACTGTGAGGGCGAGGTGATGCAGATTTACTCTCTCTGGAGGATAAATAATGATGAAGTTTTTTTTATTTAAGTCAATGGGATTGTTTTTAAACATATGGCGGAATTCATTAACACTTATATGTAATCAAGGAAACGCGTTGCTAGAACATTAAAGAAAAAGATATTGTTGTACCGGTGAGTTGAAAAACAGAAGCATGTTAGCTTTCTGGATAAGAGAATACCCCATAACAAAACTTGGAAAAAAAAAATTTAAGAGCGTACTCACATACAAATTGATAGGAATGAAAGTTACATGTTTTCAAAAGAAACTAATTAAGATTTGGTAGTGTTATTTATTTTAGAAAGATTTTTTCATATTTAAATTTGACATTATAATTTCAAATGGTAATATAATACTTAGTAAATAATAAATCTAAAGTTAATACAGTAAAACTATATGAACTTTTAATGTATCTCAACCACTTCAGAATTTGCATATTGAATGCACATTTTTTCCTCAGGTTATATTTGCGTAATATTTTGTTTTTATTCTACGGGTGCCTTTTTGCGAAAAAAAGGGGGCATTGAACACCTCCATTCACCTGATAGGTCTTTATTTATGTCGGTAGCGTTTATGTTGTTGCTATTGCTATTAGTATCATTATGTGTACGTGTGTCGTATCATGCTCGGTGTCCGTGTGTATGTGTTTGAGTGCCTATTACATGTATTTATTGGGTCTGCAAGCAAATGTGAAGGTAGTAGAATTAATTAATTTACGATGTTACAATGTTCATCGTTTTTATTTTGTATTTTATTTCTCTACTTACGAAGTTCAAGGTTAATCTATTACGTTACAGACACAAACACATACACATACATTTACAGCGATCAGAGCAGTAGAAGCGAAGGATAGAGGCGAGAAAGGTATTCCTGAAATGGTAAAGGATGTTACAGATATAATGGGCAATAGAATATAATGTCATGTAATATTTAAAGGTGGCAATAGTTGGAAGCAGGAAACTCATTGCGGTTGCAAAACAGAGTCAGTTAATATTTTATAACAAAAGAAGTTTGGATTAAATTGGTTTTAGTTAACAAATATGTAAGAAGAAACATATCAGTACTAATTTTTTACTAAAATACAATACATTATTTGCGAAAAAAGTATAAGAGATGGCAAATTATCAGAACAAATTTTTACTATTTGCTATGGAGCTACAACCATGCCTCTTCGTCATGATGCTGACTTGGGTTCGAGTACTGTCACAGCCATCTACATATAATCGACGGCACCCTCGTTGATGTCGACAGGAATTTCTCAGTAATAGAGTTAATCAGAATCAAATTCTATAGAGAGCAATTCTATATGGCCGTGTTCGCGGTCTTTCACATTACATTTGTACACACAAATTTGAAAAAATTGGTTTGAAACTAGTTAAATGCTAATGTTTTATGCATGGAAATCATAAAGCTTAACAGTGTGCACATTTCCTCCAAAGAAATTTTTTTTCCAGGTCCTATGGTTTTCATGGTATAAGCAGTTAAAGACGGTCTTTCACATTACAAATTTTGGAAGTCACTTTTGAGGTAGACAGATACTTTCTAAAAGTTCTGCTCTTATAGACAACGGGTTGTCCCCGTACTTTTGGAGATAAAAGTTGAATAATGAAGAAAGGAAATTGCATTTAAACGGTTTAAATATGTCGCTTAGAAACCTCAGTAGGACTAAAAATATCAAGTCTTTCACATTACAACGAAAGTCTTTCACATTACATCGTACAAATTTTTGTATTTAAAAACGACTTTTAGTGCTTATAAATGCTTCTTAAAGAAATTTTTTTACAACCAAAGTCCAATATTAGGTCTTGGGGCTAAATGATCGTAATAAATATCATGGTTTGGGAGGTGGGAGAGAGGGATTTGTGACAGGTGGTACAAAACCATGTTTTTATCCGCTTTTTATGGCAAAAAAAAGAAAGGTGTCAAAAAATTCGAAAACAGCATGACAATATTTAAGGGCGTGCCCACACCTGGCCGTGTTCGCGAAAATTTTTTGATGTGTATGAAATAAGAAGTGTCTAATAAATTTGGCAACACTGGTTTTTTGGTCGAAAATTCCAGCCCTAGCATGTTTTTTCTAGTAAGCTTTAAAGTTTTATTTCACCATTGTTCCGTATGCCAAATAAAACTTCATTCTTTTGAAAACGGTTATATTTGCGGAATTATAAAAAAAATGCAAAAACAAAGTTATTCAAACTCTATTTTTATTTTGTTTCTCTTTTGATTTTAATTTTTTTATTTTTTAAGATTGATTATATCCTTCTTTGGAAGTTGAAAAAATGAGGATATTGCCGGACTCTTGCTGTATTTGATGGGCCGACGCAATATCACGAATATTTTTTGTGTTAAAAAAAAATCGGCAACATTTAATTTATTGTTTATTTTACAAAAGTCTTCATCAGTGACTTCTTCGACAGAAATGGTTGAAGGTGTAAGGTTGAATGCATTTACGTAGTCTTTGCGACGTCTTTCTACAAGAAACTCACGATCCTTTCTTGGCATTTCACTTTCCTTCAGCTTACGGGTTTCTCTCAATTTACGCATAGCTTCTGCCCTCTTTCTTTTGTGTTCTTCGTATTTACCATTCTTTTTTAGCTTTTCGATGTAATTTTTATTTTTTTCTGCACATGTGAGTGGATCCTACCAAAAAAAAAAATTTAAGTGTTTTTTTTTTCAAGTGGTCTTTCACATTACACACATTTGATGTCAATTTAAACTGAGAAACCAGCATTAATCTTTAAAATTACCACCCATTCCAGATATTAGGAACTCCAGCTCAGAAAAAGTTATGTTTTCATAACAAAACACCAGCGTGCAACCACCGTTATTAAACTTTTCCTATTTTAGTCTTTCACAATACACCCAAATTGCGCAGTTTTCATTGCCATCAAATGTGCATTTAAAATTTTTTTTTAATTTTTTTTTTTGGTTTCAGCACTAAAACAATTCTTTATCTATATATTGCAAAAGAAAACAATGGAATTTTCTGAGCAAAATAGGTTGCTTTTACCTTTTTCTGTGAGCTATCCATTTTGTTTTACATCTCAGTATAAAGCTTACTAGAAAAAACATGCCAGGGTTACCACTGTTTAGCAATTTTCGACCAAAAACAGATTTTTCCAGATTTATTAGACACATCTTATTTCATACACACAAAAATTTTTTGTAAAAGTCACAAAAAATTTTTTCCCCTCTGGTTGACATTTTCGCGAACACGGCCATATACATTTTCGTAACTCTACCCTTAGGCATTTGGTCTGGGCGACAGTACCAGTTTTATCCACTTTTCGGAAAAGGGCGAATTTTGACAAATTACTTCCCATCACACAACTAAAATATTCACTTAAATTTTTGCGACTATACCTTTAGTAAGTTTTATTCCATTTTTTACTCCTAAACGAGTAACCCTCCTTGCTTTGTTCTAATTCTATAGGGAGAAAGCCCATATAAATTATCATGATTATGTTATAACTTATAAGCCATTTGGTCTGGGCAACAGTAACATATTTATCCCTTTTTCGATTTTTTTAACCAGAAATCGTATTTAAAAAAAAAAAATTCAATCCAATTTGATAGTGAGTATGCCCCTATTGTAATATTTGTCGATTGGTCTGCTTAATGGTATAAGTTTTATCCCTTGTTGGTCATTTTTACCCATAAAAGGACGAATTTCCAAAAATCAATTATTAGCTGACGTTTACTTGATAAGGGATCAACCATCCCAAATTTCATTTCAGTTAGTCAAGCAATTTTCAATACAAAGATTATGAAAATGTTATTACAATCGTTCTATCGATATGACCGGCATAACAGTTTTTTTCCATAAGGGGCGTGGCACAGCCCATATCTCAGCGAGACGTTATTCCCCATGTACCATATACATTTGTTGTAAATCTCATCTTCATAATTTACATGGCTCGTGAAATATGACCGATTGAAATTTTGGTTTGAGTGGGCGGTGCCACGCCCCCTTGTCTAATTATGTTTTTAAGTAGCCTATGATAGAGGCCCTACGGATAGTACCACACAGTGAAAATTTTATTGCTATCGGTCCATTTATTTCGCCGAGATAACGATTTTTTCAAAAGGGGTGTGGCACCGCCCATTTCCCAGCGGGACGCCATCCTCATTGTACCAATAAAATATGTAGCAAATCTTATGTTCGTACCTCTAATGGCTCGTGAAATATGACCGATTGAAATTTTGGTTTGAGTGGGCGGTGCCACGCCCCCTTGTCTAATTATGTTTTTAAGTAGCCTATGATAGAGGCGCTATGGTCAGCATCACACAAATAAAATATAATGGCAATCGGTCTATTTATTTGGCCCATATAACAATTTTCAAAAAAGGGGCATGGCACCACCCATTTCACGGCGAGACGTAATTCTCCTTGTACCAATAAAATGTGTAGCAAATTTCATCTTTATACCTCTTATGGTTCGTGAGAAATGTCCGATTGATATTTCGGTTTGTGTGGGCGGTGCCACGCCCACACAGTTCGATTTTCCACAAATACCGTCTTAGTCATCAAAACAACATACATTCCAAATTTAGCCGTTGGGGCTGGGAAACGATAAGTCAGCCACACAAGCCTTTTATAAGTTTTTAGGTTAAAAATTTGAATACGTTTATAAAATTTTTTCACAATTTAGTGGCAGATATTAGAAATCACAAACGGTTAACGATAATAGTAATAATTTTCAGTACCATGTACAAATGTTCATTGTCCGACCGTAGCATGATGGGTAGAATACATGACTACAATCCGGGAGACCAGGGTTCGATTCCCGTTTTAGTCGCTTACATTTCTTTAACGGCAGCTACTTTGCAGTATAAGTCTAGTAAAATCTTCCCAATCAAATGACGTTCGTATTCGTCTGTAAAAATGTATATTCAATTCAACTCACATTTTAATTTCTGTGACTGGATTAAATATCACTCTGTGTAGATTACATGTTATGTACAACTCTTGTTAACAATCCAATTTACAAATTGCGTTTGAGTCTTGTCAACAATCAGAATTCAATCTTCATCCTTAATGTTAATAGTATCAGTATACCGCTCACAAAAAATGTTATACAAAATCCTAACACCAGTTTAGGGACCTTATTTATTTTCGAGCAACTCCATCATCTGACGCTCGTATTAGGTGATGAAGCTTCTACAATTACTTTCGCCCTTTTGCATCACATTTCAAGCTAAGCAATGTGTATACCCCACCTTTCCCTTTCCTCCGCAGTATGGCGGTGCCACGCCCCCTTGTCTAATTATGTTTTTAAGTAGCCTATGATAGAGGCCCTACGGATAGTACCACACAGTGAAAATTTTATTGCTATCGGTCCATTTATTTCGCCGAGATAACGATTTTTTCAAAAGGGGTGTGGCACCGCCCATTTCCCAGCGGGACGCCATCCTCATTGTACCAATAAAATATGTAGCAAATCTTATGTTCGTACCTCTAATGGCTCGTGAAATATGACCGATTGAAATTTTGGTTTGAGTGGGCGGTGCCACGCCCCCTTGTCTAATTATGTTTTTAAGTAGCCTATGATAGAGGCGCTATGGTCAGCATCACACAAATAAAATATAATGGCAATCGGTCTATTTATTTGGCCCATATAACAATTTTCAAAAAAGGGGCATGGCACCACCCATTTCACGGCGAGACGTAATTCTCCTTGTACCAATAAAATGTGTAGCAAATTTCATCTTTATACCTCTTATGGTTCGTGAGAAATGTCCGATTGATATTTCGGTTTGTGTGGGCGGTGCCACGCCCACACAGTTCGATTTTCCACAAATACCGTCTTAGTCATCAAAACAACATACATTCCAAATTTAGCCGTTGGGGCTGGGAAACGATAAGTCAGCCACACAAGCCTTTTATAAGTTTTTAGGTTAAAAATTTGAATACGTTTATAAAATTTTTTCACAATTTAGTGGCAGATATTAGAAATCACAAACGGTTAACGATAATAGTAATAATTTTCAGTACCATGTACAAATGTTCATTGTCCGACCGTAGCATGATGGGTAGAATACATGACTACAATCCGGGAGACCAGGGTTCGATTCCCGTTTTAGTCGCTTACATTTCTTTAACGGCAGCTACTTTGCAGTATAAGTCTAGTAAAATCTTCCCAATCAAATGACGTTCGTATTCGTCTGTAAAAATGTATATTCAATTCAACTCACATTTTAATTTCTGTGACTGGATTAAATATCACTCTGTGTAGATTACATGTTATGTACAACTCTTGTTAACAATCCAATTTACAAATTGCGTTTGAGTCTTGTCAACAATCAGAATTCAATCTTCATCCTTAATGTTAATAGTATCAGTATACCGCTCACAAAAAATGTTATACAAAATCCTAACACCAGTTTAGGGACCTTATTTATTTTCGAGCAACTCCATCATCTGACGCTCGTATTAGGTGATGAAGCTTCTACAATTACTTTCGCCCTTTTGCATCACATTTCAAGCTAAGCAATGTGTATACCCCTCCTTTCCCTTTCCTCCGCAGTATGGCAAACTTGTAATAACCTTTAAGGGCATCAACGACGACACCAATTGGATGGTGTGCAAAATACAACAGCAGAAAAGTCCTTGTTACCACACCTAACACTTTTTGCTGTTTAACTTACACCAACAACAACCACGTCTCACACTTACAGCTAAAAGTAAAGCAGCAACAAAATACACAAAAATGCTGAAAAACAATTTGCAGTAGAATAAAAACAACTTAAAAACAAAAAAAGTTTAATATTTTTTTGTCCATTATTCACTCATTCATTCCTATTGTTTTGTGTACACTTTATCCATGAAAAACGCTAAGAAAAACCACAAATCTCAATGTTGTTGTAGATACTAATGTATTTTTGTTTTTGTTTTTGTTGTTCTTTTCTCGTTACATTTGATGTTGCATTGGATGCGCCGCCACACCAGCAGCTCCACTCGGAGTATCGGAGCACTTATCGTTGGCATGAGTTCACTGGTAATTCAAGGCCTGAGGTGGTACGACGCGCACCAGCGCCGAATCCAAGTCAATTTGTGGGTAAGTTCAAGTACATTTTATCCATTTGGATTCATTAATAATAAGATATTTGATAATCATGGGATGATGTATGTATGTACGTTTGGGTGGGTGATTAATTTTCAGAGTGATTGAAATTGAATACAATATTTGCCACTACAGGCAAATGCGGTCATTGTACGCCCTTCACTAGGAAGATTTGTAATTCCTTAATCGTATTTAAAAAAAGCTACATTTTGAGAAAAAATATATATAAGTTTTTACATAATTAGAAATATTTTAAAAAATTGTTTATCTATATAAATAAAAATTAGTTATTGTGTGTTGGTAAGCGCATCACTTGAGAATTGGTGAACCGATTTTACAAATTAGAGAAAAAAGTTTGTACAAGCCATTTTCTAGACCAACTATTACCTAAATTATATAAAATTCCTATATAAAAATCTCTTAATAGATTTGCTCTATGATCTATATATATAAAAGGCTTAAATGACTGAGAGACGGTCTGCAGAAGGGTAAACAGGGCATGACACTACCGTATGCAGCTCGATATTTGAAATGGCTGTATCTCATAAACTATTATAGGTACGAAGTCGAGATCTGATATATAAGTTGGTCTAGAAAAAAAATGGTGTAAAATGGGCGGTGCCACTCCCCTTCTTAAAAAATCGTTTTATCGTAAACGGGGTATGAAGATAAGTTTTTCTTTATATACTAGTGGTACAAAGAAATAAATAAGGAGGATTACGTCTCGTTGGGAAATAGGTGGTGCTCCTTTAGAAAAAATCATTATATTGGCGAATTAAATAGACCGATTGCAATGAAATTTTCACTAAGTGGTACTATCCTTAGAACCTCGATAATAGGCTGCATGAAAAACAAGACAATGGGGCGTGGTACCGCCCACACAAACCGAAATTTCAATCGGTCACATCCCACTATTCATGAGAGGTATGAAGATGAGATTCGCTAGATATGTTACTGGTACAAGGAGGATTACGTCTCGCTGGGAAATGCAACGCCCATTTTGAAAAAATCGTCATCTTATCGAAATAAATGGAAGGTTTTTTTTTTCGAAATCTGCACTTTCTGAGGTAAAAAAACAGTGAAAAAAGGGATAAAAATGTTACTATTGCCCATACCAAACGGTTAATGCTACAGTCGTGAAAATTTATCTCTATAGTATTAGAACGAAGCAATAGAGGGTATTCGAAATTCGTACTTTTTAGGGGCAAAAATACCGAAAATGAATAAAACTGCTACTAAACTGATAAAGTCGCAAAATTTGAAGTGAATATTTAATTAATGGAGTAGTTGTGCGATATGAAGTAATTTTTCGAAATTCGTTCTTTAGGCGTAAAATTAGTATATAAAGGCATAAAGCTGGTACTATCTCCCAGGCCAAATGCCGAAAGGCAGAGTCACGAAAATGTATATAGAATTGGTCCCTATAGAATTAGGAAGCCGCCAGATGGGGTTTTTAGGAATTCGTACTCTTTGGGGTTAAAAAATGCAGAAACTGGTACCATCAACCAGACCAAACGGCTAGAGTTATAATCGTATATAGGCATGCTTCCTATAGAATTTGAGGGGAATTAGTCCATTTTAGTTGTGCGATACGAATGGATTTTTTTGAACTTCGTACTTTTAACTAAAAATAGAGACTAAAGCGGTACAATCACCCAGACCAATGGGAATAAGCTACAATCACATAAATTCCGATGTTTGTTCGTCTTATGAAGCGTTTGCATTTTACCTGTATTGCTTAAATTCTAAAGAAGATTCATTGTAGGTAAGGGTGGAGCAACGCAAGCCTGGATCTATATACTATATGGAAAATATCACGGAGTTTATTTATTATAAATTTTGTTTTTGTTTTAATCGTAATTATTAAAATCCACTGCGTAAAATTTGATGATCATCCCATAATGTAAAGAAATGCAAAAAAGATAAACTTAATAAAATTCTATTATTGTTGTTGTTGGATGTAAAATTGTAGTTTTTGATTCTCTTTCATTTGTATTAAGACCCTTCAAATACAGTGAAGCGTGTAATTTTTCGTTCATCAGGGTGTATTAAGCCAAGTCGAAAAAAAGTTCTCAATGTTACCGCCTCATATGAACAGTTATTCCAAAACAATTTCAGGGGTGCGAAAATTTTATTTTGTTGGCGCGTTTAAATTAATTAATGTCAGTAAATGAAACTACCAACTAATTGAAAAATAGTCGAACGGAATAACTTTTTTAAAAAATATTTTTTTGAGCCAATAAAATTTTTTGTTAATGTCAACTTCGTATAATTACTATAATGTGAAATTTATATAAGTTTGTCGTTTATAGAGAAAATGTGACATATATTTCGTAAATGTTTAATAGTTTCTATAGAGCTACAAATCTGCATCCGAAAATAAAGTGATTAGGGGGGTGTTTAAAGACGTAATGTTGAGAACCACTGGAATATGACGTCAAAGCTTTATGTGACTATTAGAGTATCCAATCGATTAATCGTTGTTCGATTAATCGAAGAATTTTTTTCGAATAATTTTTCGATTAAGAAAAAATAGTAAATTTCGATTAACGAATAATCGATCAATTTAAACCGATTAATCGATTTAACTTATTATATAGGCAAATAATTCGTTTTCAAAGGATTTGACTGTCTACCTTAAGTCTAGAATAAATGATAGACGAATAAAAGTGCTTAACACACTTGTTTTATACCTTAACTCGGGAACATTCCCCATAAATGATAACTTTTTAAAATATAGCTCCAAAACGGAAACAATAGACTTTGCCTCGAAAATGTATGATCGGTTATTTCACACTGAAGCTAATCAAAATATATCAGATGATGATATTGTGTTGAAAGAAGAAGAAGAAATAATTGATATCAATGAAAGTAATCTTTTACTGAAATTGAACGATACTATAAAAAGTATTCAAAATTTAAAAAAATCGAATGTAAACTGTAATATAATTGATGATTTTCTGTATC
Organism: Muscina levida; assembly: GCA_964034835.1. Taxonomy (NCBI): domain Eukaryota; kingdom Metazoa; phylum Arthropoda; class Insecta; order Diptera; family Muscidae; genus Muscina; species Muscina levida. Next base: position 3,190,667 of record OZ035880.1, read on the forward strand.
TAGATAAAAAAAAGATCAGAAAGGCAATTCTTTCAGGTTTACCAACATCTACTTTAAATGAAAGTGTGTTTTTAAAGTCAAGCTTTATTAAAACGAAGCAAAAAAATCGAATAAAAGCCAAACATATTAATTGCATATTATTTTTAAAAGATTATTTTAGAAGATGTGACTAAAATAAAAAAGATCTCATTTTGTATGTACCTAGTTAATTATTATTTTTATTTAACGTTTGAATTCACATGAATTATTATTTTACATTTGTTTTTATGTTTTAATATTAATTTTTTAGTTTTTTTAATGAATAAAATTTAACGCCCACATCAAATTTGTTTATTTTTCACGTAAGGTATACAGATATACAGAAATTATTCGATGTATTCGACTTATTCGATTAATCGAATTATTCGAGCAAATTAAAAACCTTAATCGATTAACCGAGCAAATTAAAAATCCCAAAATCGATTAATTTTTTAATCGAACAAAACCTAAACCCGATTAATTGGATACTCTAGTGACTATGTTAACAAAGCTCTTATTAATACCTCTTTAACGATATATAAAATTTAACAATCGGACATCGAATAGCAAATTTATGGACGCCCATAAAAATTAAAAATTTTTCACCCCAGAATTTGTTTTGATATGAGTAACATATGAGTAAGGCGGTAACAGTTCAAATATTTTTTTCTTCATACAGATTTACCCGGCATAGTGTATATCAACGCCTGCCGGACCCACTAGTTTTGAAATATGATAGATTTCAATCCAAACTTTTTTTTAGTATTTAAATAAAAAAATACAGGGTTTTTTTAATGAAAATTTACCAAATTTGAACTTTTCAAAAATCAAAATTTTAAGAATTTATTATCAAAAAAAAATGTCATTTCAAATTATGATTATAATAAAAATACATTAAAAAAAATTATCAATATCTTTTTGATTTTTGGGGACAAACTTCACCACTTTAATTAGATTTGATTAGAAACACGAGTACAATGTAAATTTTCCTAATTAAAATTTTATATCTAATGACCAATGACCAAAGCGGTATGAAGGTGATACTTGTAACAATATATATTTTAAATACAGTTTTTGTTACATACAAAAAAATAGAACGAATAAAACGACATATTCACTGTTGCAACCGCAAAGGTTCCATTTCCTTAACAAAAAACTTTAAATTTTTTACAGAATATTTAAGTTTAAACAATTTATATCTATACTTATCATATAAATGAAGGCAATTTCAGATTTTCATATTTTTTTTTTGTGTTGATTTTTATATTTTATCTTAATAAAAAGAGTTATGTGCTCTTTAACAGAATTATGACTTGATAAACCTCAGATGTTTGTTTATTCAGCTTAACTGAATCTATCGCTATAATCTATATTTTCATGTGTTTTACTATTGTTTCCCTTTCATCTTTATTGCCATTACAGGTCCCACGAATGAGCCACCATTGCCACGGAGAAAAAAATGTCCAGAATTAGCGTACAAATCGCACGAATTCATTATAGGTTCCGAATACACAGATGCACGCAACAATGCGGCAAACCGTATGGCCAGAGTAAGTATCCATCGCAACGCTTACCATCAATAATTATACGTACGAGTGTAACAGCACAGGTACAATGAAACTTATGACGATAGTAGAACCACACGCCCTTGTGGTTTGTGCCTTTGCCACCAAACAGATCGATGGATCTCCAATGTAATGCATTTCCGCCTTCCCCTAACCATTTCAAGAGATTTTGTCATATTTCTACTTGGCTAAGTGAGCACGTGTGAATTAGTATCGCTGTGTGTGTGGGTGTGTGAGTGTTGGTTTGTATGAAAGTGATTTTAATGCACTTTACTGATGTGTCTGTTTGTGTATGGGGGTGTGTATGTGTGTGTTTGTATTCTCTAACCATTAACATTTTTTTGCTATTGCTGTTGTTGTTGTTTTTTGCACTTATAATGCATCTACTATGTACTACTGCTGCATCTGCAACTGTAGCTGTTGCTGTTGCTCCTCCAAAGCCGTCGTCGTCATCGTCATTGTTTGTTGTTGCTCTAAAAGAAACAGCAACAATGGCTTTTATATTTCAGAGTATTTTCTCCTCATTTTTGTCGCTTTCAATTGTTTTGTTGCATTTTTTTTTCGTTACGTTTCGTTGTTGTTCTGTTTTGTTTTTTTTTTTTAGTTTAGGTTTTCTGTAAGACTGAGGCGGGCAGCCAGAGTGACTGATGCCAGCATGTCTTTTTAGCTGCTGGCAATTCAAGACTTTTTATTATTTATTCTTTAAGAATGTATGAATCTCATATTACAGGAAAGACTTGCATAAAGATGTAGACGTATATGTGTGTGTGTGTGTGTGTTTGCGTGTATATATTTATTTATTTTCTGAGGACGGTGCAAAATCGCTTTAAGGTCTTCTAACAAAAAAAAAACTCATTTGAAAGCAAAAAAAAAATTGAATGAAACATTTCAGCGTCACCTGTTTCGTGGCCAACATTTTATGTATTGAGAAGGATGAGTTGGAATTATTTTAATGTCGTCTGCGATAGTCGGATAATAAATAAAACTATGGTAGTCCAAATAAAAGACATGACTAGACTTGACGGTTCTACCCTTACTCGGGCACGAGGATTCGAATTATAAGTTTTTTGATTTTAAATAATAGTTTCATACTATTTTTTAGTTTTTATATATACAGTGGATTTTTTGTTTGATTTTTCGATTTTAACTCACTTCTGTTGCCACAGAACTTCTGCTTGGGTACAGAACCTTAAATCAGATTATATTCAGTTTAGACCCCTGAACGAAACTAGATATAAGTGATAGTAGTGATCATCTATAGTAAAACTGAATACTTACCCTTTCATCCTCAGGTTTCGTTTCTTTTTCCATAAGGGAAATTAAATGAATATTTTCAATAGAAATTTACAATACCAACTTAGAAATATTCTAACTTAATCTTCTTTCTTGAGATGTTAAAAGTACTGTTATTGTCTTGCTCACTATCTCATCATAGCATAAATTTACCTGACGTACAACTGTGATGCTCATACATTAAAATTTCATGGTGCATCATAACATTTAATTAATTAGAACAACATAAAACTATTCCGGTGCATCTCATTAAATGTTTTTATGTTTAAGCCCATGACTGACTTGTGTATAACTTTTAGATTTCTACAACTAGAGCATAATAAAAACTGCAAATGTTTATGGCTTTAAACGATCCAATTAAAATTTCCTCCAAACGAGGATTCATTTTGTGTTCAGTTCAGTAATTCTAAAGAATTGTGGGCAAATCTCGTAATTTGACATTTCATTCTAACTGAAATGTTTATTATACTTATACATATGTCTGCCTGTGTGTAAGTTTGAATTTGTTTGTATGTGTTTGCATTCATAAGTTTTCATTAATTTATTACATTGTCCTTGTTCATGCCGACAGCATATGTGGAAAAATTAACAGAAAAAAAACAACAAAAACAGGAAAAATTGAGGAACAAAATAAAACGAAAAGTACCCAATGTACTTGCACTCGTGTAGTTTTTGTGATTTTATTTTTTATTATATTTTATTGTTAATGCGAGTGTAAGGAACACAGCAACAGCAACAAACAAACAAATACTGCTGTGAGTATGTTGGTTATATGTTTCTTGCTGCCGTTGTGCTCTTTGCAATGTTTGTGTGTGTGTGTATGTGTGGACATGTAAGCGCAGGTGGACATGCCCACAAGCAGATGTTTGCTGTTTACCAACACACACACTCCAACACTCATATACATGCCAACATCAACATATGTAGAAAGTTTTCATATAAAAGACAGTGGGAAAGGTCATCAAAATGTTGTGTGGGTAAAGTATAAATGTAAATATTTGTACTATATTATGATAGTAGCTGGTGCCAACATATGACGCTAGATAATTTCACATCAGTTAACCCTAAAAATTGTTTTACAATTATAATTATTCATACAAAATTGTATAGTAAAAAATTCCTAAATAAAACATTCACAAAATTGAACGAGTGATGGGTCGCGTTCCCCACCAACATAATAACTCGAGAAAATCTTTACCGATTTAAATGAAAAATTTTATTTATAAAATAGGCCTAATGGCCACGCCCGCTCTTATATATCGCATACAAAATGATATACATATTTGCCAAACAAAAATTGTTGTGCCTTAAACTGCAAGTTAATGCACTGCTTCACCCTAAAATGGGGACAGTTCTATGTCAGCCCAGCTGAGTCCTATCGAACGCGTCCACAGGTTGCGGATAATGGAACACCCAGCAGATATGTTGGGTAGCTGCGAATTAAATAAGCAGTCGCTGACAATCAGCGCTTATAAGGGAAGAGTCCCGGGAGGGCTCCGGCTAAAGTTGTTGTTGGAGCCTCCAGACCCAATCGGCAATCCCGATACCAGACTAGGATGCAATCAGCCAATCACCGGTCTATCTCAAATCACAACGATTACAGAAACCGAAATAAATGAAAACTGTTGACGACATTTAACTTTAAATTAAGGACACGATGCGGAACATGGAATATCAGAACGCTATTAAAACCATACAAATTAGCCAAATATGCAAAGAATTCAAGAAATACAATCTTCTCTTCCTTGGTCTATGCGAAACAAGATGGACAGATAATGGCATCATAACGACAGATATAAACAGCACTTATTATACACCCTATATCTAGCGGTGTGGGCTTCTTACTCACCAAAGAGCTAAGATGGATCCTTCGCACTCGTACACGCAATATTACGTGCATCCGAGACAAAGAAGATTTCTACAGCCTTCTGAACACGCAACAGGTGTGGTGCACATAGAGCTCCAGATCACCAATTGTTTGTAGGGGAGATACGACTGAAAATATTTGCAATCCGGCGACAAAAACCACAGCCTCTGCCAAGCCAAACTTAAGTCCATTGCGGTACGTGGAAGCTACGTTGATTCCTTAAGGACCCGGTATGAAGGTGCACCTAACAACTGTAGAAAGCAGTGAAATAAAATCAAAAACATTTTTTTAGAGAGCGCGAATCAACATCTCGGTTACCCGTAACATAAACGTAACGTGTGAATATCAGACCATATCTGGCAACTCATTGAAGACAGAAGTCGCTTGAAAGGTGCCATAAACGGTGCCCAACAAATCGTGTCTACAAGCTCAATACACCCCCCTAGAACGCCTGATCAAATCGAGTGCGCGTCGAGACAATCGCGTTTGGACGGAAATGGTCCGACTACTATGCCGACATACTCTCAATTCCGCAACCTACAACTGTCTGGAAATCCCACTGATCCTCTCATGAAATTAGAGCTAACATAAGTACAGCCTGTCCAGATGAAACCGAGATAGCCGATGCTATTCGTTCACTGAAATTCGGCAAGACACAAGGTGTAGACAACATCAACCTCGAATTGCTTAAAGCCGATCCTCGCAACGCATCCATAGTCAGACACATTATGGAAGACTTTTGGTTATCCCATTCACTTCCAAAAGAACTAAGTAGGGAAGTCATAATAAAGCTGCCAAAAAAAGGAGATCTCATAGAATGTAAAAAGTGGAGAGGCATAACACTCTTACCTATGGTCACCAAGGTGTTAGCCTGATCATGTAAACAGTCTACGAATCATAGCGGTACAGTCTGTGGAATGGCGATCCTCACCATATCTAATTTTCATAGACTTTGCGAAAGCATTTGATACTCTTTATTATCAGGCGATCTGGCCCGCTCTCCAATGTAAAGGAGTTCCACCAGAATTAATTGACCACATCAGAGCTCTGTATAAGAATTCAACAAGCCGATCGCTGCATGAACGTTTGTTGAGCAACCCAATTGGTGTAACCACTGGAGTACGGCAGGGATCTTTTTTATCACCACTGTTATTTATCTGAACTATGCCGATGACATATGTTTGCTCGCCCACAACTACTCTGATATCAGCCAAGTTGGATCAAGTACACCATATAGCATCCAATGTTGGACTTCACATTAGCATCAGCAAGACAAAAGGTTATACGCATCAACACGGATAATCCCTCCAAGTTTACTGTCAACAATGTAAAACTCGACGATGTCCAGTCTTTTTGCTATCTGTTGAGCATTATATCCACCACCGGTGGCTCAAGTGAGGATATTGCAAATCGCATAAAGAACCAGTCCCTTGGAGCACTGAAAAAAGTATGGAAATCTCCCCAAATCCACCTTAAAACTAAACTCCGCCTTTTCTCTTCGAATGTGAAATCTGCACTCCTATACGGCTGTGACTCATGGTATTGCACAGCTGGTGACATACAATCAATGCAAGTTTTTTGTACGCGTTGCCTGAGAAAGATATTGACAATTTTTTGGCAAAATGTAATTTCTAATCGAGACCTCTTGCAAAAAACTTGCGAAGCACCACCCCGAAAGCAATTACGAAGAGAAAATGGAGCTGGATTGGCCATATTATGAGACGACCCCGGAACGATATTTCTAAGATGGCAATCGATTAGAACACTCAAGGCAGCAGAAGATGAGGCAGACCAGCCAACACATGGAGAGGGTTCCTAGAATCCGAAATTAAAGATCTTTGAATGACTTGGTTCGAAATGAAACTGATGGCGCAAGATAGATCCCGATGGAAGAATTTTGTTAAGGCCCTTTGCTCCAACCTGGAGCCGTAGGAATCAAATATACTAATAGTATATGTGTGATAAACGGAAGGTAACATTAGTGTAGAACTTTCGATAGGGATAACTGCAAAACTAGCTATCATACAAATAAAATGTGTTTGACTTTTTTCAGCAAACTTACATCTACATTACATTTAATACTTAACATAGTTTTAAATTAACGTATCGATGTGTAACAATCTCATATTCAGACAAAATGCGCAACGTAACTATTTTTAAGTAAAATACAATAACATTTTTTCCCACTGTGCCTTTTGTGCTGCCTACTTACATAACATACAAAATTTATGGCTTGTTAACACTTTAAGGACACATACAAACACACTCATATGGCTTTACATAAAATATACCCTTCAGTACAGAGCCTCCCCCTTTACCACAGTCAGTACGTTCATTGTGAATTAAAATATATGAGCCTACTTGACATTTATATGCAATATACAAAATAAAATGGCTAATTTTATAAATTTTAGTGGGTCTGCTGCTGAACTGCTCTTACACTCGTTCGTGCATCATGTTCTTACATCCCTGCTGCTGTTAAAAAGTTAACAATATGAATTTTCTTTTTCTCCTTTCTCGTTGCAGTCGGAAGAACGTAATGGTACACCCTCGCGGCGCAGCAAATCAGAGGGTCCTCCAGCCGTGCCCAATGGACGGGCCTATGCTATACCAACGGAAGTGGATGGACCGGAAACGAAACAGGTATGTTAGCGTACAGTCGGTACGATCATATTTAAATCAAACCAATGATACAATACATACTACTATGTACACTATATTACAACTGTGTAAGTGTGTGTAAGTGAGTGTTTGTGTTTTAGCCATTACTTGGGCGTTTATAAATTTTTTCTTAGCGGATTTTTAAGTTATCATTCGAATTGAACAAATCGAAACTTGAGTTTGCATTCAGAAGCTATCATGCATGCCTTAGTCACAGAATGACCATGCCAATGGTTTGACAGCAAGTATCAGTATTTAATTTGGAATTTCGTTTGTTTTTGCTCTACTATCCCAAACATTTTGTGTACATTTCACTTGAGTTTTGCTGTAAAGGTGCAAAATAACGTAATGTCGTTTTTTCTTAGTTTTATTTTTTTTATTAAATTTATAATAATTTTGTTGAATTCCGTTCTCTCTCTTTCTCTCTCTCGTTTAATTGATGTTGTCTCTTAACCGTTTATTTATCGCATTTATTGATTTTATATTGTGTTATATTCTTGTTCTTGTTGTGATTATAGATTATCAGGGTTTTACAATGGTTTTCAAGTGGTTTTGCCACTGCCGCACTAGTGTACTGTGACCCCACTGCTGTATGCATCGACTACATTTGAGCTGAGACCAGCAATCTCTTACTTGAGCACACATGTTCACTGAATAGGGCCCATCCATGCCAGCCTCGTTATCTATCCCTGGCCAGACCCGTAGTGTTTGACAAGGCGTCGTCTTTCCACTTGTTCGACATACTTGTAAATTCTTTGTAATTTCAAATTGTTGTCAATTCTATGGTCCGTTACATTTGTTGTTGTAGCAGCAGCAACATAATCAATCTTTGTGGCCCCCATGATCCCTTTGGCCGGCATTCAGGTCTGCTACATGTCAAACCCAATACTTGACCGAGATGTGTTGCAAAGTGCATTTGTCAAACAGCTGTCACTGTAGGCTCGATTACGGACGGCTGAATAATTTAATGAGAATTTATCGCATTGTATATTAAACGAATATTACAGTACACATTCCACTGCATTGCATTCGATACGATACACGTTGCAACATGATATCAAGGAAAATAACTCAATTCAAATAAATCACGAAAAGTACAAAGTTGCAAATGAAACATTTTCAAGTTAAATTAAGTGAGTGACGGATGAAAGTGATTGTATTAAATTTCGTCTGGAAGCAGGCTGCCCTTGCACGATAGGAATATTGTGAAGGAATTTCGAATAAATGTGTGTACGTATAATTGTTGTGATATAAATTCAGGATGTATGTATGTGCGAGTGTGTTTGTAGAAACATTTGACATGTGGTTAGATTTAATGGATGAACTTTTTGGATATTAGGAGTAGGAGAGTTGGAAGTTCTCAACACGATAAATATCATTAGAATACAATTTCTTATATGAAGTTGGTTTAGAGTTTTTGCTAAACTTTGAACAACAATTTATGTTAAAATTAATCTTAATATGGTGCCGGACGTGGCATGCTGGTTAGAACAGGCGACTATGATGCGGGATCGATTCCCACCATTAGTCATCATCCCGCGGCACCCACGATATTGTCAACAGCAGCATCTTCACAGCATAGTATAGAGTCAATCGGCAGGTTTAGTAAAAGCTTCTCAAACAATTACGTTCGCTTTCATCGATAAACAAGTAGGTACAGTTGTATGTAAACTTCATATAAACTTAAACGAACTAAAAATAGTCTGCGATTGGTTGGAAATCCTCACCCTACGGGTATGTGGGTATATATCATTTGATACGACGCAAAAGTGTAACACATTGAACGAGTCACTTTAGACCCTTGGTTTCTTTGACCATAGTTCGACTCATGACTTTTTAAGACGTTTATGCCATGTCCGCCTGTCTGTCTGCCCGTCTGTCTATCAGGCTGGTAACCACGATAATGTTTTACAACTTTCCACAAGTTAATATTTTCTAAAAACTACTTACGGTATTTTAAATGGGCTGCATGGCCACGCCCCTTCTGGTACCTCCCATACAAATATCGAGTAATAATATCAATACACCCATCGCGATCGTGCCCAAATTCTGTATTTAGTTAAATTATAGCAAGATAATTCGGAACTTTCGATACAGATGTACCACTCCACCCACTTAAGAAATCGAGAAATAATATAAATACATCCAACGGTCCAGGTGTTCTTGGGTCGACCATAGCTTCTGATGGCATGGCCGATCCACTTCCATTTTCTACGTTGCTTAAGTTTCGGAGATCTGTGTTGGACCAGAATATTCTGCATATGACTCTGAGGCACTTGTTGACGAATACCCCTAGTTTTTGAGTAATTGTGTTCGAAACTAGCCAGGTTTCACTTACATAAAACAGAGTAGACTTTATGCATGCATTGAATATTCTGAGCTTGGTTCGTCTGGATATTTGTGAGATTCTCCATACTGATTGCAATCCTCCGAATGCCGCTCTCGCTTTGTTGAGGCTGCTGCATGCGTCCGTTTCTGTGCCGCCATTTATTGTCACTACCTATATATCAGAAGCTATCTACTTATTCGACTGGTTGGCTTTGTAGCATGATGTTTTCCGTGCTAACATTGTTGATTCTCATGACTTTGGTTTTCTTGATATTTACTTCAAGTCCAACATTACGCGCTAATCTTTCTAGATCTTCCAGTTAAATTGTTTTACTCCTGCGTTAGTATGAAATGTTTGGCTGATGCTTCTGTTGTGAACAACTGAGGGTTCTGCATCCTCATACATAGCTCGGATGATTCGAATTATTTTCTGGGTTACTCCTTTCTTATTCAATGCTTTCGATATGGCAGTCCGTTTGATGGTGTTGAAGGCTTTCTTGAAGTTGTTGGACAGTAGATACAGGGGAGTACGCCATTCTATAGATTGCTCTGCTATAATGCGTAAAGTATTGGCCTGATCTAATCTGCTTCTATTTAGCCAGGAACCTGCCCGTTAATCGCGCAGATTGTTGTCTATTTTATTGTATTATGACTACCAGCAATATAATCATAGTCCATATTTATTTTGCTATATGAAACTCTCCAATACTGCATTAATACTTTGGATCTGTTGACAACATTTAGACTTCGTCGCTAATATTTCGTACTTTCACTCTTTCTAGGGCAGTCGATTTCTATTGATTGTTTTCAACCGCAATATTTTCGCATACATCAATTTTATTTCCTTGCATGTTGTATTATTAATTTATTTGCGTATACATTTTTCATTATATTATTTATTGTATACCTTCGTTTATTGTTCTCTATCTCTCTCTCTATCTCTCTCCCTAACTCTTGAATGCTTTTGTTCGTATCGTATCGTGAGCACTTTGTACAAAAAACATGAGACCACCTCTGTCATACAAATATTTTCTCATGTTAACATTTAGAGTTACTCTGAATTTGTATTAAATTTTTGTATTAACTAACCAACTATATATCATAATAGTTTCTATTTTAAATTAATCTATAAATTTACCAAAAAATACTTGTATTTTGTCTGTCTCTCTTTTCTTCTATTTTTTTTCGTGTGTGTTTTCTATTTCATCTTTTTGTGCAACTACATCGGCGGCAAATTGACAACTCCTTTCCGGATGGCGACGCTAATGATCACGATGATGATGGTGACCACCTTTATGGATTTAATTTTATTGTCAACATGTGTGTGTGCCAATTTGTATTTGTATTTGTTTTTCTCTTAACTTTCTTTTTCAGGCGGGTGAGTCGAATGGCCTATTCAAAAAGACCATCTCAAAATTGAGCACAGAGTATCGTTTGCAATTCGTTTGGCCCAACGTACGTAGAATACGAGATCAGTCTGGGCCAGGCGTTCAAAAAACAACAGTAACAGCCAAAGAACAACAACAACAACAACAGTTCCAACCGAAAAAGTCCATATCGTTGGGTGCGATTCGAGGCCAACACGCCTACCAACAGCACCATCCCCAGCACCAACAAGATCGTTCCATGCTGGCCGCAATGCCAAGCGTTCATAAAAAACGTACAACAAATCAAAAAGAAGGTGCGACAAACATTTCCATTTAGTTTTGTCGCTTTAACTATTTGACAAGCAAACTAAAAAAAAAAATCAAACATTTACCAAAAAAAAAAAAATGAGAAACAACAAAATTCTTTCATTTGATTTCCTTATCGAGTTCTTTTTTAAACTACTATATTAACTTTTTATATAACAACCAAAAGAAATTGCAAACAAAAACTAAGAACACATCTATGCCATAGAAGAAGTACTTATTCGTATACTCAATTCTCGAAACTAAATCTGAAAGCGGCTCTCACACACGTGATTCAGGATTTTGTTGAAATCTAATTGCAAAACTCAAAATTTTCGTAGATCCACCATAAAATAACAAAACATGTGATAGTTGCTCATGTAGCCGCCTTAACATAGTTACTACCTAACTAGTTAGTTACATACGTAGTCCAGCTTAAACTAACGATCTAGTTTAACTTAGTTTAGTCCTTAACGCAGTTGTTGGTTTTATATGTGTGTAAATCATGGTGACGTTGAAAAAAATCCTTCTGTAATGTAAAAAAAGAAACTTTTGCTTAAAGTAGTTGGTTGAACAGCTAACAAGAAATAGAAAAAACACCTCGATAAGATCTGCCACATAGTTCCAATCGTATCTCCGATATGGAACGCTTCCTGGAGATCGTCCATAGACAGTAGGGCGTTTCACAAAAAAAATGTTGCAACTCTTGAAGCGGAATATTAAGGCTTGTGATCTAAAAGAATTTCGGAAAAATTTTTGGATTTTTTGAAGATGGGTGTGGGGTCGCTGAAATAGATTTTATCAAAAAAATGAGGTTATGGAGAAAAAAATTTTATATTATTTTTTTCTGGTGCTTTTTGTTTATACAACTAAACAATTCTCTTCGTAAGGATCCGAACCCACAACAAAAAAATTATTGGTGTGAAAAATTATTATATTATGGACCACTTTGATAGCCTTAAAGGTGAAAAATTATTTTTCCTAGATTTCAAACCTCGATAACTTGAAAAGTTTTAAACATTTTTTCAAGATGTTAAATGCGTTTGAAAGGTAATTTAGATACCTTTATTTTGGTATATATAAGTTTATATCATACTTGTGAAAAATGTTGAAAAAAATAAAAAATAGACAAAAAATATAGTTTTTATTTTTAAATTCACACTATTTGAATTTTAAAATATTTGAAATAGGCCCTTTATAAAATGTAAAAAAAATCATAATGCATAATTTTGTAACCTCAAACAGCAAAAGTGTTTTTGATGAATTAAAATTGCCGACTTCCTTTTTTTCGAAAGATACACTTTTATCGGAAAATGATGATGATTTTGTTTCTTCAAAGAAAAAACTAGAAAAACTATGTGTTGTGAATGATTTATCAGAAAGAGGCGTGGCGTCGGCTACAATATATAACAAAAAAATTACAAAGAATGAGAATGATTTTCAAAACTTATTGATTAGAGTTGATAACAATCAAAAAATTATATCTAATGTTAACAAAAATGTTATTGAAAAAGCTCTTAAGAAACCAATTTGAAAATACTTCCACAGTTGTTCCACATTGAATGGTTAATGTCTTGTAATTTTAGATACAAATTTACTTTTTAATTTTAATTTGTTCATTAAATATGTTGGTTTTGTTTATTTAATATCTTTTGATTTTGTATGGGAATACAAATATATTGATGAATTGATTTTCTGCTTTTTTTATTAAAGCAATGTATTTTAGAAGTTTTTTTTTTACTTAACCAAGAACGAAACATAATGAAATTCTTTTAATTTTCATAAAATTTGATAAATAAAAAAAAAATCTCAAACTTTAATTTTTTTCTTATATTTTTCCAACAAGTAAAAATAAATCTATGTACCGAATGAAAGGTAATTTAAAGGCCTTTCCAACGCATTTTACATCTTGAAAAAATGTTGAAAACTTTTCAAGTTATCGGGGTTTGAAATCTAGGAAAAATATTTTTTCACTTTTAAGACTATCAAAGTGGTCCATAATATAATAATTTCTCACACTAATATTTTTTTTGTCGTAGGATCGGATCCATAAGAAGAGAATTGTTAAGTTGCATGAGCAAAAAGCACCAGAAAAAAATAATATAAAATTTTTTCTCCATAACCTCATTTTTTTGATAAAATCTATTTCAGCGACCCCATACCCATCTTCAAAAAATCCAAAAATTTTTCCGAAATCCTTTTAGATCACAAGCCTTAATATTCCGCTTCAAGAGTTGCAAAAATCGCAAAAAACGCGTTTGGTGAAACGCCCTAATAGACAGACGCTGGAATATCATTTCCATTAGTTAAGAAACTTCGTATCATTCGTTTCTTTTCCTCTCTTTGTTTATAACCATCATCAGAATTTCAAAATTATTTGCTTCGATGGTGGCTTTTCAGTTTTCAGTTATTTTCCGTTAAACGCCTCCTTACGTTCCCATTTCTACTTCTTCCTCCTCTTCTCCATATATGTCTACTATATAGAACGAAATTGTTACAAAAAAATAACAAAAATGCATTTTAGTCCAAATATTTGTATAACCCTAAACAAATGTGATAATCTGTGAAATAGATTTTATTTCTGTTTTTTTTTTTTTTACAAACGAATTGTGTTGACTTAAAAACTTTAAATGCTTTTTAGCCAAATTGACTTTTTAGGCGATTCAAGTAAGTGCTGTTGTTGTTGAAGCTTAACATACACTATCTCTATATACAAACGCCGGGGAGGACGTCCACAACGGACTGCCCACATCCATCTGTTTGTATCCTTTAAGTTGAATTGTTTATTTCCTAGAGAGTTCTTTCTTGCGGTAGCGGGAGCATGCGATCGTTTGTGTTTTCTGTTTTGCGTTAATCGGATTTTAGTGAAATTTTAATTTCGGTTTTTATGTTGAAGCCATTGTAAAAAAATTAAACGTTCATCTCATTTGATTCATTATGCGTTAGGAGCGCAAGTTGCAAAGTAGTGTTACGCTTACAGATATAGGGCGCTTAGTAAAGGTTGGTAATTTGTGAGAGTGCTTTGTACAAGTTTAGGTTCATCTTAGAGCTAAGGTAGTGTTGTAAAAGTTGTAACCATTTACATATTCAATACAAATACTTTCATTATCTTTTTTTTTGGGTGGAAATGTATCTACTCAATATTGGCATATATAAAGTTCTTTAAGTCACAGATAGGATGACGGAATAAAAAAGGAATTACACAGTCTTACTACTAGGGTTATGCCTTGAATAACCAGCACTAACTTTGCTGTACTTTTGGGTGTTCCTTTTCCTTTTCTTCAAGTTGACCGGAAACTACGTGGCTGGATCAACCATATGCTAGGATTAGAGGGATATTCTGGGAAATGTTCGGTGCAACAAAAAGTGAAAGGGTACATCATGGTATAACATAGGAAGAAGGGAGGGATTTTGTGACTATTATTTTGGGCATTCAGTCTACTGAGGACACTAGCCGATGAAGTATTTGAACCAGTCGACGTTGCAGATTCTGGTCAATTAATGGCCGAAAATGTTTTGAATACCGCTCAAAACTGCATTTAACTGAGAGGATCGAGTGTTTACTTGGCAGAGATGGAAATCTGACTCTTTACTAGAGTGAAGACAAACAAGGACTTCGTTGAACTTTGCTTCCTGGGCAAGACAATGACCATAACCAATAGAAAAACATATTGAGGAGTGATTCTAGACTGAAAATGGCGATGGAGAGATCACATGGAGGACAGAATCAACAATGTATACTGCTTTTCAGAACTAAGAACTATATGGACTTAAGTCCAGGAGTAATACATTGACTATATAGATGTGTAATCGGACCAATTCTGACCTGTTCTTCTATTGTTTGGTGGACATTCATGAACAGGGAATGTTATACTAAGGCACTACAGGAAGTGCAGCGCATGTGTTGCATTGTTATCAGCGTGGCAATGATGCCCATATCCTTAAGGGTTCTAGAAACTCTATTGGATATCACCCCTACTGAAATCGTTAAGAAGTACGATGTACATATGCTTATGAAATACTGCGGAACGGCTAAAGGTATTGGAATAGAAGTGAATACAGATCACACCATCAATGCATATTGGACACACTTGATGGCTATGTATACATGACGGGAATAACTGACCAACTATGTCATCATACATTGCGAGACCATAATCTTAAATCGGGAATACGATCCGGGAATAAAGGATACTTGTAGCGAATACCTATGAAGATTCTCTGCTATGTGACTTGGTAGTTTCATAAAGGAGACAGAGACTGTAATAAACTTCCGTCTACCAATCAATAATACTAGTCTACAAGTGAAATTTTTTATTGCGGAAACTGCGGAAAAGCGAATATCTTCACAGGTAATCAAAGTTTTACTTCCGAAAAGGTTAGATTTTAAAAAGCATTTAACTGAAAAATATCAATAACTACCTTCTTGGAAAATCGCTGACTTATAATCATCTGGGTGCCAGGTCACTTAGGAATATTTGGAAACTAAGGAGCCAACGGCCATGTCAGGATATATGAAAGGTGCTAACTTGAACAATTCAAAAGCGTTAGAGGCAAATATAATGAAATTAATAATTCGGACAAAATACGCCCACACAATAATCTGTTGCTACGAAATAATAGCTAAAACCACAAAAATCGTATGGGATAACTCAGATGAGAAAAAGACAGGAAGACAACTGAAACTGAGGAAGTTTGAACCTAGCACAATGGCTCGCATTCTAACAGGACACATGGGATTACTGACACACCTACACTAGATGGGCTTAGATATTAGTACTTTGCGAGCGATGTGGTGTTGGATTTAAAAACCCACAATATACACTGGAGGGAGGAAACCATAAAGAATCATCCTAGAGACGGAATCCCTAAATATTGGACATTGATGGATTCCCGAATGGTAATCCAGATAAATGGATTAGGTATATGTCCCCAGACATAAGTCAGTTGAACAGACACCTCCTTTTCAACCAACCGATTATATTTTTGTTTTATGGGCTATTTACTATATATTACAGTACAGCACATGACTTCGGGACTTAATTCTGAGAATAACATGTGAAAGTACCTCCAAAAATAAGAACTTCTGCATCATTCTATTTGTCATGTTGGATGCATTAATAATTTAATGGCCATACGAATTTTTTTTTATCAAGGAGGACTTTTCGTTCTTTTTCGTTATTTTAACACGGTTACATCTCGGTATACCATACGGGCTATCTCTTTTGTGTCCGCAGCAAAGTTTAGATATTGGAAAGGTAGCATATATTTTACTTTTTGGTACAGTAAATTTGTACTTTTTTGTACCATAAATTGTACTCTTTGTTGCCATAAATTGTACTGTTTGGTACCATAAATTATACTGTTTGGTACAATAAATTGTCCTTTTTGGTGCCGTAAATTGTACTTTTTGGTACTAGAAATTGTACGTTTTGGTATTAAAAATCGTACTTTTTGGTACAATAAATGATCATTTTTGGTACCATAAATTTTACATTTTGGTATAATAAATTGTAAATTCCACTTTTTGGTAAAATAAATTATACTTTTTGGTACCATAAATGCTATTTTTTGGTAAAATAAATTGAATTTTTTGGTACCACAAATTGGAAAATATTGGGCCTTTGGAAGCGAATGTTTTCACTGATAGCCAAATGAAAGCTTCGTATCATCTGAGTGTAAGGCCACTGCGGGATAGTTGGAAACGAATTCAGTCAAGAATTTACAACTTCCGGTTTTTTTTTAAATAAAAAGTATTCTGCAACAATTTCACTCATCTAGAAAGGACTGCAATAACCCTCAGTTATAATTGGTGTAGAGATTTCTCATATTTGTATTGTATGAATACTTAGTAGTCATGCAGTCTAAAAATCTCACCCATCAAGGCCCAACCTTTTGAGAATCAATATTGTAGCATTTAACAACGTCCTGTATAATATTATGTAGCACACACAAAATTAGGTTTGTGATCTTCGTTGATTAATCTAAGAAATTTAATAATATTGTGAAAATTTTGTCGTCTTGACCTAACTAACTCTTTGTGCTAGGTTTAGCTTAAATTACCTCTTGCATTGCACATCACTTTAATCATCATTTTAGTTTAATGTTGTATTGCATTTCATTGGATTTGATTACTAACCCGCCCCCACCACCACTAACTCGTATCCTAACAAATTTCACCCATTGGTTTTGAATTTCGTTCTATATTTGAATATCTCTATTACCTCTACTCGTAATTTAATCTATTTCAGTTTTAGTTTATTTGAATTTTCAGTGATTCTTGTCTGTACTCTGTACTTACTAACCTAGTAATCGTTTTGTTTAGTTTTTGTTTTGTTCTCTCTGACTAACTCTGTTTCTCTTCGAACTGTTTAAATATTTGAACGAAGAATTAGCTTCTTTTTTTGTGTGTTACTTTAATGTAAATTGAATTTTAAAGGCCTTCATTTGGTTTTTATAACATGTAATTTAACCCCCGAAATGCCAAAAGAAAAAAAAACACATAACAAATTTGCTGTTGTTGTTAATTTGTTTACTAATCAAACAGATTGGAAAATCGGCCAACAAAAAAAAAAACACAAGTAAAAAATAATTAATGAAATTGTTGTATCGTATTGCAAACATACTAAGTATAACTCTTATTCGTACCACTACTACTACTACTACTACATACTATTACTCTACCTTAACCATTAATACTAATACTAATACATATTCATTTTTGTTCAAGTACAAAAAGTTGTAGTTACAATAACAATAACTGAATAACTTAAATTGAATGACAAAATCAGAAACCAAAACCAAACATATCTACTACACATCTATTGTAATCATAAGAAATCAATTTTTATATGTGTGATTGTTCTATTTTAGCCACACTTCATGAGTTGGAGCCGCTGGTTAGCGATGCCGAAGATAGAAAACCAATTGAAAAGTATGCAAATCCTTATGTTTATATTTAAGTTTCATTTTATATATTTACATTTTTTATATTTATATATATGATGAATTTCATATCAAAGCCTATAAAAAAAGAGACATTTTGAACCCGACCCCCTCAGATTTCAATGAAATTTTGCATACAGCTACATTTTACCTACAGAAACACAACCTCCTTTTTAGAAATTACATTTTTGAAAATATGTGGGCGTGGCAAGGTATCAAAATATTTGAAAAATGACGGTAATAGGTACATTTAAGCTGCGATTACTATGGAATGACTCATACGATTTTAAAGATCTTGGTGTCATTAGAAAGTTATATAAGTCAGCTTTCCAAAAAATACACTGTAAAAATTTTATATTACACTGAAAATAAAAGTTTAAACTTGGAAAACGCTTCTAAGATCAAGTCTTTTTTTCCAAAAAAAAATATTTTTAGATAGGTCTATTTAATATATATAACATATCCAAAAACTAAAATTTTTTCTTACCTTTTTTTAAAAAAATTTTTTAAGTAATTCCTTTTCTTGTAAACTTCCTTATATTTTGATATCTTTGTGTGAAATAAAGAATAAAGTAGCTAAACTTTAGAAGTTATACAGATTTTTTTGGTAATTCTAATAGATTAGAACAAGAATCGTATTATAAATTTTTCAGACACCCCCAAAAATATGGACTTAACTTAATATGGACTTTTTTAGATTTAATATACAATTTTGCGCAAGAAGTACTGTTGACTTACGGAATATTTGCTAACACTTAGTGAAGTTTGATCTAAAGGTATATAAGAATAAAAGCTTTGAGTTCCTGTAATAATTTAGCATTTTTATGCCTTGAAAATAGCTCTTATATTGTTTTGTTGTAGTCGTCTGCATAAGCATCTTCCATGGAGGTTATAAAAGTTTGTGAAGCCCAATGTTAAAGGTCTTTCGCCGTTTGAAGGAGTCATTTTAAACCCTCGGTTTCTTTGGACCAAATTCGACTCATGACTTTTTGAATCGCTTGAGCCATGTCCGTCTGTCTGGCTGGTGCGCACGATAACTTTCGAAAGACGCAACAAAATGGTTTGAAATTTTGCACGAGTTAATATTTCCCCAATACTACTTCCGGTATTGCAAATGGGCTACATGGCCCCGCCCCTTCGGGTAACTCCCATACAAATGTACCTTTGCGCCCACTTTATAGATGGAGTAATAATATCAATACACTCGACACGATCTTGCCCAAATTCTGTATTTTGTTAAGCTATAACAGGATAAAGTTTTGGAGAAAAAATTGGAAGTCTAGCAAAGCCCCTTTTGGTTCCTCCCATACAAATGTACCACTCCGCCCACTTTAGAAATCGAGTCATAATATCAATATAATAGCAAATTTTTTTGTTTTACTGAGGGTGAGGGAATATGTAAGTCGGGTTGCTCAACTGAAACTTTCTTACCGTTTTTTGTCTAGGAATTTGTAGAACACATAAATAAGCTGGTAAGATGCATTTACTTAAACATTTTTTTTTTTAAAAAGTAAGAAAAACCGCATTTTAGTTTCTAGATATGTTAGATATATTAAATAGACCTATCTAAAAATATTTTTTTTTGGAAAAAAAGACTTGATCTTCGAAGTGTTTTCCAAGTTTAATCTTTTATTTTTGGTAAAAAAAATTTGTCAGTGTAATATAAAATTTCTACAGTGTATGTTTTC
Source organism: Muscina levida (assembly GCA_964034835.1). Classification (NCBI taxonomy): domain Eukaryota; kingdom Metazoa; phylum Arthropoda; class Insecta; order Diptera; family Muscidae; genus Muscina; species Muscina levida. The sequence continues at coordinate 3,210,702 of OZ035880.1, forward strand.
GAAAGCTGACTTATATACCTTTCTAATGACACCCAGATCTTTTAAATCGGTTGAGTCATTCCATAGTAATGGCAGCTTAAATGTACCTATTACCGTCAATTTTCAAACCTTGCCACGCCCACATATTTTCAGAAATGCAATTTCTAAAAATGAGGTTGTGTTTCTATAGGCAATATGTAGCTGTATGCAAAATTTCATTAAAATATGTGAGGGTCGGGTTCAATAATATCGGTTTTGATATGAAATTCATCATATATATTTCTGTAGTTTCATTATCTTAGTTTACAATATTATAAAATGTGTGTTGGGTTGAGATGAAGAAGTATACCAAATGAATATGAGTTGATAATAGTAATGGAGCCAAGCATTGATGAATTGAAAAATGGGCTTCCATTACAGAACTATGGAATCGCATTAAGGAGGTGTTGTCTATTTGAAGTGGTGGACTGTTTTGAGACATTCATACGAATCAAAGATTACATTTTTTATATTGTGAGACAAGGGGAAAAGGTGAATAAATTGTAAACGGTATAAAATTTGGATTATACATTAGGGAGTGTAGACTTATAAGAATGAAAAACTTATTCCCATTGCTACTGCATCGTTTCTAAAGATTTTTGTTTAACAATGTATATGTTTAAAGACATTTTTGTCACGATTTTGTTCTTTCAAGTTCTGTGTCAAATAAAGTCAGATTTTGCTGAGGCTGGGTAAGTGGCCTTGTTTCAGGTCAACAAATTTGTTTACTTATCTTCAATACATTTTGTGCTTATTTGTTTCAGTTTGAAAGTAGTGACTTCTTTAGAAAATCATGTGGATTCACATTAGAGGACAAAGAACAGTATGTAGAGAATTTGGCTTCTTGAGGTTATAGTAAGAATATCTAATTAAAGGTTTATTCAAATGTTAAATACTATAAAGTCTAACACGCTTATGCTATAATTTTTGATAATATTTGAATTTTAAAAGGAATGGTGAAGATTTTCTTGACTACATAGGAATATTTACCTATATTTAAAACACAATTTTGACTTTAAAGTAAACTAAGTCAATGACCCGAAATATACTTCATTGTCAAATATTATCAACATTGAAATGCGCTTGTAAGTGTATGTGTTAAAAGGTAGGAAGAAAAAGATTAGTTCTCGCTGAACAATTTGCAGATTTAAAACTATTCTTTGGCGAAATTGCTTAGGAATTACAAAGAATATTTACTTTTTATCTTTTCCATTTTATAAAAATGCAACACTTTCAAAATAAAATGTGTTAACTTTTCTTCGCGAAAATCCGCTTAGATTAGAATTATACTATGTAAATGCCAAATTCGAGATGTCGTCCACAAAATCTACAGACAAGTCTCCTTTCGTAAGGCAAGTTACATTCAAATCAGTAATGACAAACTTAAATATTGCAGTAATATTTAATGGCTACTGCGGTATTTGTTTAAAATAGCTCCGAGAGTAGATTCATTTTATATTTATTTTGTATTAAAAAAATGGTTCTCATACTATTGCTGGTGGATTTCAAAGCATTAGACACTTGACTTGTTGTTGTCTCCTAAAATAATAATAATTCCTATAAAACAAGAATATCTAACATCAAACAATACAAAGAGGTAAATTAAGCAATATGTAAGTCAACTCACATTATTTTAAAAATAATAAATATATAAAATCTTGTACCACACTAAGCTACTGGTCTTTATGAGTTAATGCTGATAGTTACAACGTGCAGGAGTATTTAATGTGATAATTTTTGTCTAAAAATGTTAGGTCGACTGATCCGAAATCAATAGAACAATTAGTAGCGATCATATGTCAAATGACTTTCATAGCACGATGATGAGTTATGTTAGGGGCAATGGATTCGTCTACATTATATATAATAAAACGTAAATAAATAAACAAATAAATGTGACAGTAATAATATGGAGCGATTGCATTTTTTGACGCGTAGTGAAATAAATGTGTTTTGTGCGTTTTAATGATCTATAACACAGTACAACACATGATTTCGGTACTCAATTCAGAGAATTGCACGTGAAAGAAGCCACAAAAACAAGAACTTCAGCATCATTCGTTTTGTCAAGTTGGCTGCATTAATAATTTAATGGCCATACAAATTTTTTGCTCAAGGTGGATTTTGAGCTATTTTTTTATATTTTAACACGGTTGATATAACGGTATAACAATAAATTGTACAGTTTGGTACCATAAATTGTACATTTTGGCATAATAAATTGTACTTTTTGGTGCGATAAATTCCACTTTTTGGTATAATAAATTGTATATTGTACTTTTTGATACCACAAACTGCACGTTTTGTTACAGTAAACTGTACATTTGATACCATAAATTGTAAACTTTGATACCATAAATTGTTCTTTTTGCTGTCATCAATTTTTGTTACAATAAACTGTACTTTTAAATACAATAAATTGTAAATGTCTGTACAATAAATTTTACTTTTTGGTACCATAAATTGTACTTTTTAGTACCGTAAATTTAACTTTTTGTTACAATAAATTTTACTTTTTGATACCAAAATATTTTACTTTTTGGTGCTATAATTGTACTTTTTGTTGCCATAAATTTAACATTATTGGTTACCATAAATTGCACATTTTAGTACCATTTTTGTTACAATAAACTGTACTTTTTTAAACCATAAATTGTACTCTTTGGTACTATAAATTGTACTTTTTGTTGCATTTTGGGCATTTGCTTTTTTAAGGGATTGGATGCACTTTTTTCGGGTAGGTTTGTTCCGAATTTTCTTCTATTCAATATCTACAAATTAAAATATAAAATATAGAAAAAGCGCTAAAAATCCACCTTGAGCAAAAACTTCTTATAAATTTCAAAATCGAGTCCCGAATCAATGAGCTGAAAAATGTTGTACTGTGTAATATGACAAAAATATACTTTTTACTTTGATACTTTGTTCAATAGGATTTTTTAAATCCGTTTTGTTGTGAATCAAAAATAGAAAGCGTGCTAGTTCACAACAACGCTAGATGCATCCCATACCTTATTCGTGGGGTGTAAAGTGAAATTACGTTTTTTAAGTTTCTATTTACAAATATGGGGTACGAGCGCAGGGGTAATGCTTCATATTGTATACATTGAATTAATATTTAGAAATATTAAGTAATATTGGTTGACAGAAAAAATGTTCTATACATTAGGCAATAACTGTAGGTTTTACATCTATTTTTAAATTTCAAGCCGCTCAAAACATTATGCAATTCCTCAAAATGACAGGTTTAGAAAAATACACCTAAGTTCTGCTAAGTTCTCTCGGAAAAAAACGATTCGGGTGTAGTTAGGACATATTTGGTCTACAAATAACGCTTAAAGCTTCTTTATGCTTCCACAGTGGTTTTTAAACTACAGATTTTGATAGGTTCGCGAAATGTTTATAATCTATGAACGGGGTGAGATTCTGCCTACCATAGCAAAAATTTATTTACAGCCATCGGCGAGGTCTTTGTGAAACTGGCAATTGCTCATTCACAAAGTTCATAAAATACTATTCAGCTGCCGAACGCTACTTCGTATGCGCCACCGTTTTATTTATTACAAATAGTTTCGTGCAGCTATTGGCCTCCTTGACGCGTAAAATACTTGAATTACTAGAAATGTGCTTTTTAGCGTATACGTATCGCGTTAAAGTTGTACTTAATTCTAACGTAAACATATGTGGCCGTATGATAAAGCTAGGTAACTCCATTTTTTTTATAACACGAAAAAAAACACTTAGGGTCGTTTTCTCATTAGTCGATTATCTTTTTTCTTAACGAAAAACTGTAGATTAAATAAAACCAAAATCGTTAACGGACAGTTCATCATTCTAACAAATTTATGTCGAGATTTAGTAACAGGAAGTTTGTCAATACATCGAGAAAACGGCCATTAGAGTTTTAAACATACCTAGTTTTACATAAAAATTTATATTTTTATAATTTTTTTTCAAATAACTTTTAAATGTGAAACTATATCCAAATTTCGATCTGACAGGGTGATAGTAAATAAAACACACTTTCTATTTTTGATGTTATCTCAATCTTCGCAAAAAGTTAAGTTGCCAGTTTTTTCATACGGGACACAGAAATATTTCGGGAATATAATATACTCGTATTAAAGTAAATCTAATTTTCGTTTTGACTCTCATATGCAGTTAACACTTTTTACTAAGCTACTAACTGACACTTTTTACTAAGCTACTGACTGACACTTTTTACTGACCACTTACTTACCCTTTCAAACGCTGTATTTTGTTATTTTCTATTAAGTTGCAAAAACCTTATAGCTCTTTGGTATACTTCTTACTCACTCAATGCATTTAACTCAAACACCATTGTAAATAATTTAGTTGAACTTCCACCATCACCAACAGAAAAAAAAGATTAGCATAGACCAATCACCAAAATTGCACCTTCATCATAAGTACTACTCATTCAACTTTGAGTGTCGATCATAGTTCTTACTTAACTAAAACGAATTTTATTTCATTTTTATTTTTTTTTAACTTCTTTTCTCACATCGACATATGAAATCCTCAAAACGGTTTTTTGATCCTTCCAAAACTTTAACGACCGTACGGATGCTTGCGTATGCCCAAAAACAAAACAATACAAAAACAAAAAAACAAACCATGATGCTTACATCAAAATACAAAACTGCTTTCTATCCTATACCATCCATCTTTAAATATAACAAAACAAAATCAAAACAAAAATATCATCAATCAAATGGCATTTGTTACAATCAAATAATATTACGAACCAAACACACCACCTCGTTCCCCTGGCTTTACTACTGCACTTGGCTTAAACTCAAACCTGTACAACTGTGTAACGACAACATCAAACTCTGTACAAATTTTCAAACTTTGCACTTGCCAATATAAACCAAAAAAAAAAAACCTTAAAACAAATTAGACAAGTAACTATACAGGAGAGAAAGGTCACAGCCAGACCCTTCTCCCAGTTGATTGATCAGGAGCGACCTAATCATTTCATAACGAAAAGGGTGGATTTCGGTTTCGACGAAATGGTCGACGGCGACAATAAGCAGGCGCATGCGAAGCTGCAACATGGTGAGATTATAATGAATGGATCTGCACCGCCCCACTCCAAGCCGAACTTGGATTTGTGGTTTAAAGAGGTAGTAGAATTACGCAAAAAGGCCGGAGAATACAAGGTCTGTCAAAATGATTTTTTGCTATTTCCGACATTGAGCATGAAGACTAATATGTATCTTTTGTTATTTGTTCTTCACTCTTTTTCGTTGTGGTTATTGTTTTTGAAAATATAAAGAGTCGCGGCTGGGGAGTAGAGATTGATCCTGAATTGTATAGCAAGCAAAGGGAACTATGGGATCAAGTGTCCAAACGTAGTTCATTGTCATCGCTCTGCTTGGCCTCAACAATGCCCATGTAAGTTTTCAGATAATTTTGATTAATTTTTGTAAAGTTGTTTTTGTTAATCAGTACAAGAGAAAAAGTGGCGGAAGCTGTTAAAAGAGCGTTAGTGGTTTCATTGGTAGTAAAAATTTTTTAAATATTTACATTGGGTATTTAATGATCATGAGAAAAGGATTGTTATTGTAACTAGAAAGTTCTTGACTTTTTAGTATATTTTGAATATTGATATTGTGGGCTAACTGACGCCGTTATGTGACACGTAGGTAATGCTAGAAAGTGGAATATTGTTGTGTAATAAAAAATGATTAAGGTCCTCAAGGTAAATGTAATTGCTAAGTTTCAGTTAGACATATTTTGGTGGCAGACATCATCATAAGATTTTTTTATTGCATTGACTTTATTTTTTGTTCAGGTGTAAAGTTGTGTATATAAGTATTTCCTGTTGCGGACGCACTTTTTTTCTTATTTTGTAGTTTTCTTATGTTCATATTAAAAAATGTTGATTTTGGACAGTACTATAATGTTCTTTTAATGAAATTTTACTTAAAATGCTGTATTCATTCATTATGGCTAACACAAAGTGCGTTACGGACACACGCTAATTTCCACAACAACTTGAAGTGTCTATGAAAATTTGTGAAATTAACGAAATTTCTTAAGTGATTAGTATATTCCTTTTTGTAAAACAATGATTTAAAATACGTTTTCCTTTTATGCTACTTAAATCTAAATGTGCGTTCCGGACACACGCATTATTCCATGGATAACACAGAGCGACAAAAAAAAACAATACCTGGGAAATTATACTATTTTTCTGGTTGGTGCTACTGAGCACTACAAAAATCTGTTTTTCAAATCTCCCAAAACCCCCAAAATCTAGAATTATGGGTAAAACCCGGTTTTTCGTACTTTTACGCACTTATAAGCCAGTAACGCTGATAAATATGAACCGATTTTAAGTTTCTCAACGGATTTGGAGAGAAGAGACTTTCCAACGATATATATAGAGTGTTTAATTAAAGTTCAACAAATTCATTATATGATTACAACAACAAAAAGTTAAAAATATAGCAATTTTTTACTATGAAATCGTCCGTCCTTCCGCTGGAAATACCCATATAATCTTTATAATTTGGGATTTATCCAGGAGATGAATATTAAAAATGAAGAAATTTTCAATGTATTTAAAAATCAAATAAAAAATACAAATTTACATTTACACCACAGGTATTTATTGCAACAGGAAAACACTAGACGAATATAATGTAACTTTGGCAAAAAAAAGTCGAATTTCATACCGAATATGTTCCCAGCAGCGGAAAAGACGAGGCATTGTAAAAATATGCCTGCAAACATGCCTTCAAAGGCAGTTTGTTGACATTCAAATACGCCTTCTTTTTCCAGGCATGTATACAGGCTATAATAAGTCCTTCACTAAGCCTAACAAAAAATTCCATACCCATGCACATTTCGCTTCTCAAATGAGACCTGCAATGAGGCCTCTTACTAGGATAAGAAAAGATCCCGCAGACATGCCTCTTTCCCTTCTTAAAACTGGCCTGTGATCAGCCCTACTGTGTACCCACAAAAATACCATAGATGTGCACTGTTGGCAGTCCTATTAGTAGAAGGCAGAATTGACGTTCATAGCCATGCACTTGTCACTTCTCCGATTAGGCCTGTTGACAGGCCTCTTAAGGGAAGGTAAGACAGATGCTGTTGTTTATGAAACCACATGTTTGTTATTTGTCGTACAACAACTATATCACGTGATAGCCGAGTAGGTAGCATGCCCAACTATGAGTACTGAGGTCGCGAGTTCGATTCCCGCTGCTGGAGGTTAAAAAAAAATAGTTATTAGAAATTGTACTAAATATTGTATTAACAATTTATAAGAAGTAGGAAATCATTTAATATGGAAATAATTCGCATATGTTTTTTTTTATTTAAGTCCTTCTATAAATGCTCTTTTGCAGGCCTGCAAGCTGGTCTGCAGTAGCAATGCCTCATAGAAGGCCCTTGTTATTAGGACTCCAAGCAGGACATACTAGGCATGCCTACTGAAACGCCTTCAATGAGAAAGGGAATGTGCAGGCCTTGCCTGCCTATGACACCCTATGTTAATTTGAAATGAAGACTGCATTTGAAGGGTAGGGCTTCTGACTGCCTTTGCAGGCCTGTAAGAAGGCATGCAAAGCCCCATTTTTTGCTGCTGGGTTCTTTAATAAAAATATTTAGGGTCTGAACCTATGTACATAAATGGGGTATTATGGGAGAGTACCACTAGTACTTAAGTAGGTAAAAACATCGTACTTTTTTCCTTTAACTTAAGTTGGGCAATGACATATACCTTAAAAAGGAACAATTTATGCTATCTTTGCTAGTGGTAATAAATATAAGGCGATTATTAAAAAGACTTAAGCCAGCCTAATTTGAATGTGAAACATGCGTGCGTAATGTTTCTTGCACAACGCTGAAGCAGAGACTGACTGCTTTGAATTAAACATAGCTTCACATACGTGTGAATTGCCAATCGTATAAAAATACGATTTTTCTCGATATCGCGAGGCTATGAGCTGCCTGGCTCTAGTCTAAAGTGAAGCGCACGTTTACTCTCGGTTTCGCAGGGCTATGGGCTTCCGAATTAGAGGATTTTAGGCAACTGACATGGGTACTTGCGTTAATTTAACCACTACTTATCTAAAAAATAAAGAACGAATATCTAAAATGAACTTTTATATAGGCATTTAACAAATATCAGCACTAACTCATAAATACCTGTCTCTCAGTGTGTAGTATTGTGTATATACGAGGGCGGGCCTTATTGTTGAACTTTCGTAAAGTTTAGCTACCACCCCTCATATAAGCGAGAATGAATAAAAACATGATCTATATAAAATTGTGGCTTAATCGAAATACTACAGATCATGCATCAAACAACATAAACCTTTGTCGGTCAAGCATATCACAGCGTATCTTAAAAATGTCATCTACATGTACTCTGGCTAACTTTAGGGTAATGATGATTAAATGATAAAATGTATTCAAAAGATATTGTCCCATTCCCCAATTTGAGTATAACACTTTGAAGAGAATATGTGATTTTTTAGGAAAAAAAAATATTATAATGAAATTTTAATTGTCTTCATTTTAATGAAATCTCAAAAACCCAGATAAATTTTCTTGAAGAAAACAGAAAAATTCCCCATAAATTTTGGGGTGTTTTTCGTTTTTTTTTCAGGTAAAATTTCTCATGGGGCCCCTTACCATTTTGCCAATCCTAATTCCATACTCTCCAAATACGCCTTAAAATGGGCCCCACCACCATTTGCCAATCCTAATGCCACGCCCATTGGCCCGCCACCATTTTGCCAATCCGAATACCATGTTCCCCAAATACGCATTAAAATGGTGCCGGGTTTTTGGGCCCGGAGGAATGTTTTTTTGGGGTATTTTTTATAAATTATTTGGGGTGTTTTTTTAAATTGTTGCGAAAATTTACGTGGTTGAGTTTTAAGTAATTTTCATTTTTTTCGCCCAATTTTTTTGGGACATTCGTCATAGAGCAAGTATAAAACACCGAGAGAGAAACATATTTTTCCCCTGGCGCACTATTTACGGTCAAGGAGTAAAATGTGATTTACAAACACAAAATTAAACAATAAAACATCGTAAATATACCTTTTTTTTACATCTGCAGTATTCATATTTAAAATTGTACTCCCTGTATTTAAATCGACTTAAGCACAGTTCATAGCATCCAAAACAACAACTAAAATTTAGTTATTACCCACACGTAGTCAGAGAAACTATAGATGACATCTTTAATATATAGAGTTTCTTTCGCAAACACATTGGTGTTTAGAGTTTACACAGATTATGTTTTGATTCATTTTCTTAGCATTTAAAGGAGTAAAGGACACTCCCTATTGGTAATGGTAGCACTAACGCCTTATCTTCCTAGAATTTTTCAGGCGGATCTTAAGAAATTTGTGTACTCATACAAATTTCTCGTTTTTTTTTTGTGTGTTACTATTTAGACCCATCACCAAAGAGGAGAAAGACCAGGAGAACAACAAAAAGACTACTCCTGTTTTAAAGCCTCAAAAGCCTAGAGTTCCTGGTCAGGCTTATATTTTGGACAACAAAGATGAAATCAATGCACTGCCAGCACGCTTCAGTCACATACGTCATCATTTGGAACGCACCACTGGACCAGGTTTCATTAATTTGCCTATGCCTTTGTAACTTTTAGAACAATAATAATAATATTTTTGTATTTCTTTCGCAGATGTTGAAGAGGGCGCCCTACTGCCTTCCCCCACGCGGGAGAAACTGATGCCTGCTATAACCAAACGTGAGTCGGAGTCTCAACGGGGAAGCCCCAAGAAAACTGCCGCCTCTCGTCACGGCTCTCCTCAGAAGGGAAGTCCCCAAAAGGGTAGCCCCAAAAAGGTTTTGAAAAGTAAGTACCCCCTATGCCGTTCTATCACATGAGCAACTCTTCCCACCACACGTTTTTGTATCCAACAACAACAAAAAAACTATCGATCAATTGACCAACACAATTCGAAGCACAACCACTGACTGTGAGGTTTCGCTTATATGTAGCAAAAACCTCAGGATTCTCACGATTCTCTCTTTCCACACCTACACATACACAAGGATGTAATATTCTGAGTTCCTATGATTTCCCTTTTTGAGTTATGATTATCGTTTATGTTTTTGGGTTTTATCCTTTTTGAGTTTGAGTTGCGAGCGAAAATGTTTGTCTTGCTCTATTTTTCTCTACTTTTACATGATGGAGTGAAATGATAAGTTTTTTTTTGTTGCTTGTTCTTATTTGCAAGATTCTTATTTGATTAGCTTTTGTATTATTTGTTTGTTTGGTTGAAAGCGTTTTTGAGTGCAGTTTTTGCAAGTTTATCGTTTACATTTTACTTTTGTGTAAAAAGTTTAAATATTAAAAATAAAATAATGATCAAACAACTGAGTTCGAAACCAAATATGGGATCAGGGAGTGGGGGGAATGGTTTTAATTATGAAGAAGTTTTATGTTGTTTAAATGTTTAACGGGTGTGTTTAGGTGTGTAAGGGGTAACTTTGATAGATTTATGATAATGCTGGTATACGACGCGTAGTAGTGGACAGAAGAAACTGTATGTATTTTGATGTGATACTAGTAAATATTGTCAATTATATCAGTTTTTGTTAGGAAGTAATCATAATGTTTACATTCCATTATAGTGCAAATAGAAATATAAGTAAGCAATCTTAAACTCATTGCATATGGATTTATTAAAGTTGTTGATAATTGCTCTTGGCATGTAGTGACTTTGTCATTACACCACTCGAAGACCATTATGGACTTCGGAAATTAAATTAGAAAGTATAGAGTATAATAGAATTATTAAGGATTATTAAAAAATTTTGATAGATTTTGAAAAGATAATTCCGGGGTATTATCTGGTGAACTTTATATAAATAATGCTGTGGAATTAGGCATGATATACAGGGAGACAATCTGATCTATGGTCCTGTAAGCCAGCTCAAACCTTTTGTGAATTTCATAAGGTTTTCCATGTTGCATGATTTCATTTCATTGAGCCTATCAAAATACCATTGCTCTGGGAATTGCTTACTTCTTCTATAAAGAGCTAGGCAATGACAGAGCTAATGCTCAATATCAATATCCCAGTTTACAATAGTTCACCTCTCAGTTCGATGTAAGGGCCCTAACAGTGCCCTGTCATTATGCCTATTCGTCGTTTGACAACATTTCTATCCAGCTTCAAAGAGTGATCCGATTCGTCTTCCATCCAGTTTGGGTCAAATATCCGGTGATATTACGTAGTAGGTGCGGTGTTCCCAGGAGAAGTTTGCAAGCCGATCAATGTGCCGGTTCAAAATTACGTATACATGATACATTTTTAATCGCATTGATTCAACCGATTGGCTGGGTCCTATGGATGAGCCTTTCAGTGCTAAAGTGTTGAGAGCGCCATTCTGCATCTATGCACCAGTTTTGACTTTACAATCTTTGATACCAAAGCTTTTAAAGCCGCTTGCTAACCACATAGATTTTCACTCCAGATTTATTGTCAATAGTATTTCCGCAGATTTCATAACTTCGAAGATCTCCGCCGTGTTGTCTGCAATTGAAATACTCGCTGAAAATACCTGATCCTGTTCCAATGTCCATTTTTCAGTCATTTGTGAAGAATGATTAAATGCTAGAGAAGCATTCCAGACATCTCTAATAGGGATCGCTATCTCTGAGTATGATGATCCATCGTCAAACCATATAGTCCGTTCCACTGTGCAGTCCTCCATCGCATCCATGTTTGCTGAGCCATAACAGTTTCGATTAGTGACCCTACTCCGATTGCCGTCAGAAGCCATTTTCTCCCCGGTTTTTAACGAGAAACTGGTCGTATTGCGTAAATATTCAAAACAAGTTCCACAACTGCCCCGGAATCGCTCCTAGACGGTTCAAATGTATGACCGACCCAGTAATTTATTCCTCCTAACATTTATCCCAAATATACCCACTCCCCATCTTCACACCTTAGGGGGCTCCTATACAGAACTTTTTTTTATAAAATTTGCAGCCACCGCTCTTGCTGCTCCGGAGTTGCCCCTAGAGAAGTCAAATGTATGACCAGTCCCCAATATTTTTTCAATCCCAACAGTTTCTCAGATCATATCTACCCACTAACTTCAACCCTTAAGATGGCCCATATAATTATACCCACAACCTACGGGTAGGAGGGTATATGTATATCATTTGATACGACCCAAAAGTGAAACACATTGAAGGTGTCACTTTAGACCCTAGGTTTCTTTGAACCAAATTCGATTCATGACTTTTTAAGTCGTTTGAGCCATGTCTGTCTATTGGCTGTCCGGCTGGTTTGTTTTTGTTTGTTTTGTTTTTGTTTTTCTTACTTACTTACTCCCAATCTTCACTCCCTAGGGGGCTCCCATACAGAACTTTTTTTCATAAAATTTGCTCCCACCGCTGTTGCTGCCCCGGAGTTGCCCCTAGAGAAGTCGAATATATCACCAGTCCCAAATATTTTTTCAACCTCGACAGTTTCTCAAAATAATATTTGAACGGAAATTTGTCATTTTTATTGAGGATAATTAATAGTGCTCCCCATTTCCAGGGAAATGGTATTCCCGGACCTGTTCCGGGTCGGTTCGTACTTTGCCGGCCCCCCTCAATGTTGTCGACAGAACTTTCGCAGTATAGTGTCGAGTCTATCGGTTAGTATAAACTTCTCGATAAGTAAGTAGGTGCCGTTTGTTGTGAATCTGAAATACAAATCGGTTTAATTCACAACAACGCGAGAAGCTATCCCATACCTCATTCATAGAGTGTGAAGGGAAATTAAGTTTTATTTCGCAATGTTTTTATTCAAATTTGGCAGTTTATAATATAAATCTAATCATAAAGTACGAAATATTCAAGATAATTATAAATTTCTGGATTTCTGGACACCTTCTTTAGGAGAGCTAAGGGATAACATTTTTTAAACTGGCAAATTGTAGTTGATGGCAATATTTTTAGGTGTATCAACAAAAATGTAAATATGGCCTTTGGCAATATGTATAGAACTATTCTCGAGAGTACTTTTTAATCTAGTTAAAAGTATCTAGCAAAGAGTATATACATATATTTTCTTCTGTTTACTGAATAACAGCCACCAGGTTAATGGATGGTGATATAAACAAAAAGAGTTCATTCATAGGAAACAACAAGCATAGAAGGTTCTATATTAAATATCTTTTACATAGTGCAACTGCCCTGCCCCGTTTTCGACCAAATCTCTTTGAACTGAAAGCCAATCAGCCATATATCAGTCATTTGAACCATTTACCTCAGCTTTTAGTCTGAAAAATTATGTCATTAATTTGAAAAACCAAATAAAATTAGTCTAAGCTATACATAGGTTCATTAACTGTATCAAAAACGTCTTAATGTCTATGTGTGTGTGAGTGTTCTAATACTTAAATACTTGTAGTAGAATATCTAACTAGAATTGGAACTATTGTTATAAAAATAAAAACAACATTATCCATAAGTAACATATTTTTGTGTTTTCACCTTAGAAATTTGTATGAAATTTAAAAAACCACAAAATTCTTCATTAAAATTCACCATTTAGTTTTTAACAAAACATAAAAAGTTATTAAAAAAAATTGTCATGCCATATTCATTAACATAAAAAATTCAAATTTCTTCTTCAACAAAAAAACGTAAAATAATCCAAAAAAAAAAAAACAAAAACAAATACAAAAACGTTAATGTCATATGAACATTGCCCATGAAAAAAATGTGACACGAACATTAAATCGCATTAATTCAACAAAACAAATTTGAATGTGAAGCTCGCTCACAATCGGTTGGTCCAGAACATGAATCGCCCAAAAGACAATTACGCTCGGCTAGCACAGCGCCCACTAGTCGGACAGCTGGCAAGAAAACTCCTACAGCTGCAACGCCCGGAACCGCCACGAGTGTTGAGCGTAAACCACGACCATGTAAGTAAAATCTGTAAAAAAAAACCCATCCAAACAAGCAATACCAACAAAATGTAGCTACTACGTACACAGAAATACTTCCCTTTGAATCGAGTACTGATTTGAAATCATAAATATCATTTTGAAAATGTTCGTTAATAGATTATTAGTTTTTATTTCCACTTGAGTTGTTTCGATCGTTTTATCCTTTAGTTTCATTAACATACAATTGGCATTTGATTCATTTAGAGTGTAATAACAAAAACAAAACAAAAATAAAAAAAAAACGAAACTAATATTCGTCCATTCATCAATATACTTAACTTCATATGTATTTAGTGAAATTCTTAGTAGTTCTCTTAATTGTCGTTGCGGTTTTGGCAAATGTACTAACAATCTATATACCAATTAGTTACGTATCTATATAGAAAATAACGTATACACTACTGCTACTACTACTACTACTAAACATAATGTGCTCCCACCCCCAATTTTCTTTCCTTGTGACGAAACGATTCATTGATTAAACTTTTGTAAATTGTTTTCTCAAGCGAAGCAAATCTATTCTTCTTTTCCACGGATTGTTAAGCGATCTTGTTACTTTTTGTTCCATATTTAGTTCAGCATGTTTGTGTTCAACATATTCAACATATATACATAGTTCATTTGTGGAGATTGTAAATTCTGTTCTATTCTGTTTAACTAGCGTGTGTGCTCTAGCGATGTAAACCGACACACGATCTATTGGTGTTTGACAGAACATAACATACTCGAACATTATCAAATACTTCTCGTTTAGTTGTACATTAATGTTTTAAGGATTCTATATTCTATGTGTAAAAACTTTTGCGAGCTGGGTGACAGAGTCGAGGTCACATAGTGCATTTTAGATCATTGTAATGTTTTTTATTTTAATTCAATTCACTTTACAATTAGTTGTTTCTGCATATGTTTTTAACTTGTCAGGATGTGCGGATTTTGGGGTTATGCAATTTTCGGCGCTGTTATATAGGTAACGAGCTCTAAAGCTTTTCGACAATGGCGCATTATAAATCCGCTTATAGGATGTGTTAAATTGCTTGAAACTACAGACGAAGCGTAATTACATTGCATACTTAATTTGTAACATTTTGATCCTTTATCCTCTTTGGATCACTTCATTTTTAAAGAATAATATATCATTATAAGTGTTTAGAAAGGATTTACCATTTTTTTGATATGTTTTTAATTAAGACTGCTGGCGAGTTCGTATGCACGAAAATTTTTGAGATTATTTTAATATGTTTGTTTTCCTTTGCTCAACGAAAACGTGCGATTACGTTTTGTTCGATAAAGTTGTCATATAGTTATTCATATGACCAACTAATGGAACTGACATTTTTGAAATTTCGGTGGCTTCTTAAATAAAAGCTATTATGAATATACAAAGAAAAGAACCCCCAAATGTGAACGACCCCCGCAAATGTTATAAGGACCATGATTTAGGGATATGCACCTGGAATATTCGAACTCTTAACGTTTTCCAATTGGTGGATGTCCTTTACAAATACAAGGCTGTCATCACCGCCATGCAGGAAATGCGATGAAAGGGACGTTTCCTGTCCGAATCCTAGGGCGAATGAAGTGTTACATTTTTTATATGTAGATTCATAGTCGGCAAGAGACTTCGACATCTGGTCGCGGTTTAAGCCTGTAAGTGACCAAATAGCCACTATTTGCATCAAGGCGCAATATTTTAACATTATGCTGATTTGTGTACACGCCCCGACGGAAGACAAAGAGGAGGAAATTAAAGATGCATTTTATGAGCAACTGGGGGAAATATATGACCGCTGTCCTGCATAAGACATTAAAACGGTTCTGGGAGATTTTAATTCTAAAATAGGAAGGGAAGATGGTCTTGGTTCAGCAGTCGGAAAATTCAGTCTGCACTACAACACCTCCGATAACGGATTCAGACTAGTTAGCTTCGCGTCAGCAAGAAACATGGTAGTGAGTGGAACCAGATTCCCGCATAAAGATATCCACAAGGCAAACTGTATATCTCCCTATCAAAATACAAGAAATCAGATTGATCAAGTGGTAATAGATGGAAGGCATGTCTTAAGCGTTATGGACGTGTGTGTGATAGGCGGTGCAAATATTGACTCGGATATCACCCTAGTTGCAGCCAAGGTACGCACTCGATTAAGCAGTGTTAAAAACGCCTGTAACCAAACGCAAAGGAAACTAGAAATCACAAAACAGCACACCACCGAAATAGTCAAAGCCTACTAAAACCAACTCCCTCAATTACATCGAACCAACCCCCCTAATTCTGATGTTACCGACACCCAATGGTAGCATATTGCGAATTCTATGACCACTGCCGCAATGACCGTACTGGCTTATGAAAAACCACGCTCAGACAAGCCCTGGTACGATGATAAATGTCGCGAAATGTCTGAGGAAATGAATGCTGCATCTGTGGAAGAAAAGAGAGAGCCAGGATATCAAAAACTACAGGGGAAGATGAGAAGCCCGAAAGTACTACCAAAAGGTTAAAAACAAAGGTTTGGGATTAGGGATCCACATCTGTAAGGACAGAGACGGAAATCTGGTCATGAACACTCAGAGTGTGCTGCAAATATGAAGGGAACACTTTCAACCTCTACTCGTTCCCCAAAGTAGCATAAGTGATGAAATCAAACCAACCATAGACGACGGAGTAGATTGTCCATCACCGTCCCACGTGCATTCGACAGTCCGATACGACAGAATTTGTTAGATGCTACAGAAATTGTTGGATGCTATGGCTCAGTTTGGTATCCCCGCGAATCTAATACGAATTTGCGGGTTGACATTGACTGACACGAAGTCTTCTGTGAATCGTTGGTAAAAATCTGACTGAGCCATTTGCTACCAAGCGAGGCTTTAGACAAGGCGATGGTTTGTCTTGCGATCTCTTTAACATCGTAATGGATATTATCATGCGGAAGGCTGCAGTAAACAGGAATGGTAACATATTTAACAAAAGTCACAACATGCTCGCGTATGCGCCAAAAAAAAAGCTTTTTCAACCAGCAATCTGAGGACGAATATAACTGTTTCTAGAACCGCGTAGATAATACAAACTAAGCCTTAATTATTATTCTTGACAAGTTAACACATAAATAATATTTGTTTTGTTTTGGACTTACATAGAAAAATTATTATAAAGCTTAAGCTGGCTGCTTTCTTAAAGAAACTTAATTTCATGAAAATAAATAAATGTTAGTGCGAGTAGTCTTTCTACTAGTGTAAGGACCTCTTTTGCAATTTTTTTTTATTAGAAATGCCATGTTTCATTGAAACGAAATGAATGCTATGCAGAAAAGCTTAAAGAGCCAAGAGTTAGTAAAATTTGATATACTAAGATCAATAGTTTATTGTTTTGCTTCAACTGCCGCAATGTTAATTTAATGAATAAGTTTAGATGTAATCGTTCGCAGATTCTTTCAATTGCCCTTTTCTTTCAATATCGGCATAGGAAAATCGTATTTTTTTCTGCCTACACAAACTTCACAAATGTTTTTCTTGTTCTCCTTATATATGGCTTCACTTTTTATTTCATCATTTATCACAAAGTTTTACAGAAACGCGATCGATCGTCAAATCTCACTACGTTGCCATAAATCTCAGCACATTTAAGAACATTTACTATCAACAAGCAATTCGTATGAAAGCTTTACGGTTATTAAATGTTGGGGAGGGAAATATGTATTCTCTGGTTAAGCTTTAAATTAACGCAGTTCTTTTTACATGTAACTAAAGCCTTTTGTTTTTTGTGCTCTTTCTCTCAAGACAATGCTAGTTTGTTTTTTATGTGACTTTGATTAATTATAACTAAATATTTAATTTATTTTCATTTACTTTTTCCTCCCACGTATTGCCCACATTTTTCTTTGTATATTTTTTGTGTGTTTGTTTTTTCTGTTTTGTTTGTTTTTTTTGGAAATCTAGCAACCCTTTCCACTACATTTCATAATCGTACGAAAAGTAGTTCATTACCTCCCCCCAGTGGTAGGGCTCATGCAAATGCTGCTGCTACAACAAATGCTGCCGCTGCTACCGCTGCCGCTCATAGCGCTAACAATCAATTGCATTTGCCGACATCACAGCAAACAAGCAAATCACCGCAGCTGGTCCATATGCGTAAAAGCGACAAAGACAAAAGCAATGCCGCCAGGCCCCGCTCCAAGTCGTCCACTAAATCGCCTCATGGTGCAGATGTGAAAAGCTCAAAGCACTCGCCAGCATCCCCACGCTTGGTGAATGGTCATGGGCCCGATGATGGCGGCATTGCCGTTGGCGTTGGTATTGGCAAACCCAATTTATTGGCATTAAATCATTTAGCTGTACCAGGGCGCGATAAGAAATTGGCTGAAAGTGAGTAGTGAAGGTCGTTGACTTGAATGAAAATGAAAAAAAAACAAAAACAATAAAATGAAAATGATGTTTTAACCAACAGGAATGAATTGATATGTTTTATTGGTTTGACCAAACTGCCTTTTAAGCAAAAATTATGTGCAAAAAATAAGCAATAATAAATTAAACAAGAAACACATCAAAAACACTGTAAAGTCAACTTATTCGTATTATAATAATGTTTTCATTTACTCAAAACTCAATGTCTGCCTACTTAGTCACCTATGTTGAAGCAAATACTACCTCTCTACCTACATGATACTAATTTTGAATGTTCCCATACCCAACCTTAGCACATTGACAGAATAGCACTGAAATTGGGCACTTTGTTTGGGTTATGAGATGAAATCTCTATCGAAATTATAAATTGAGAAAGCTGTAAATGTGGCAAGGTTAAAAGCTGTTATACGTATATAGCGTTGTGTTTTTTTTGTTGTACTAGAAACTGATAATAATGACATTATTTTGTAAGATACTAAAAATGATACTAGTTGTGCTCTTAAGTTGTTACAAATCGCCTTCAATGTATACGAATATTGTTTTGTAGTGAATAACAACAACTCTTTCCTCTAACAATGTACATATAACAACAACAACATGTATTACTACTCCTAATACTAATACTACTACTACTACTAATAATAATGCAAGTATTAAGTGTTATCTTTCGTATTGTAGCTGTGTCTATGTGTTTGTTATTAACGTAGTGACATTTCAAAATTTTAGTTGCCACTCTCTCTTAATTGTACCCAGGACTCTTCCTCCTCTACAGCAAAACTACCAACAAAAAACTATCAAGAAGAAACTAACGTTTATTCCAGCTAACATTTCAACCAACATCACTCTCACAAACTTACAAGTTCATTACTCTCTCTATTACTCTATATCTATCTCTCTCTTTTACTCTATCTCTCTTCTAAACTCTGTGTAAACCTAAACTCAAACTCATACCAGAGATCCTTTGATGTAGCGGGAGAGGTGGAGAAAGAAGTGTCACTTTTTCTCCTGCTACATGAAAGTTCATCTCCGCTGTTACTCAAATGTAAAATATAAAGCTTTGTTTGAAAGTTGTTTAATAATTTGGAAAGTTTGTTAAGCTTTTAAGCATGTGGTTTTCGTTTTCCTGTTATGGTTTTCAGTTCTTATGGTTTTTATAAAGGATAAAGCATAACGTTTGGTTAATTCTTGAAGTTTTTATTGATACAGCGGCTTTTTTGAAAGTTCCTTTTGATTTCCACAGGTTTTTTTCTTTTGGTTCAATCAAACTCTTAACATTATCTCTCGTTACTAATACTACTACTACTACTAACCATACTTTTCTTACTAAACTTTAAGTATGCTTAACGAAAAAAAATAAAATAAAGAAAAACATTAACGATAACAATAAGAACCACAATAATTGATGATGACTGACCTCTGCAGTAGATGCGGTGAGAAATTCTAATCCACGTGTGTTTTCTAAATGCAGATGATGCTGAAGATGGCCGTGACACTGCCATATCTGTATCTAGCTGCAGTCCTCAACCGGTAGCTGAGGTTCCCGAGGAGCCCATTGTCAAATCGCCTCCCGAACCCACTCGCGTCAAGAGTCCCGAGCAAATCATAATGCGCTCTCCCGATCCAGTAAACTGGACCGTGCCACTGGACACAGGGAAAACTTTTACTGTTACACAAAACGTCAAAGAAGGTATGCTAGCTGCTCTCCGCTCGCCGAACGTTTGTTTAGTTAATTTTGTGTTTGTTTGCAGGTGAAAATTATAGTAGACCACAAAGCGAAATTAAAGCGTCTACGCCCGTTGAAAAGCCACCACCTCCACCTCAGTCGGCTCCACCAGAATTGACTGAACAAGTCAAAATGGACGGTAAGCTTTAAAGCACGCTTGTTCTTCGTAACATCCATATCCAATAAAAACCAAAAAACCAAAAATGCTTTTTCAATACTAATTCGCTATTCATCATTATCATCCGTATTTACCAAACTAAAAAAAAAATCTCAAAAAAGCTTAAAGCCTATCAAGAAAGAAGCACTTTTTTCGTAACACATTCTTCTTCGTAATCTAATCCCTTAATTAATACACTCACGTTCACGCCAACAAAAAATAAATGCAAAATCGACAAAGCAGCCTGGAAGAATAAAGCCCAGCCCAGCAACAACAACAACGAAGCAAAAACTCCTCAGACTACGCTAAGTCCAACATCGACTTTGGCTAAATATCCGACTGCGAATAAAAAGCCCTTGCCCGGCACTACCATACGCGTCCTAGAAGATCCAATGTTCGACGTCGATGTTATAATGGCTTCTAGTGCCGCTGCCGCCGCACCCGGTGGAGGGGCGGCCAATTTGTCGTCATCTTCGAACTCAACAACCACTACGGCTTCAACAGCTCGTTCGACAGCTACCGAAGTTCTAGAAAAGGCTCGTGACCGTTTCGATCGTTTCTGGGGTGGTAATGCCACAAAGGAGGAAAGTGTTTAAACTATTTAAGTGTCTTAGACTATAACAACAACAACAACAGTAAAACATATAACTCACACAACAACAACAAAAGTCCCCTTTTAAAGAGAACCTTTTTTACCACTCGACAAGAAAAAGTTATCCACTGTTAACATAAGACTTTTCAAGTTACTACACAAAAAAAAGCTAAGCAAAAAATAGAAATGAAAAACAAAAAACATTTTTGGTGGGTACTTGTGACTATTATATGTATAACTGACAACCCATCCACAACACGCTCTCTTTATAATCAATAAGTTTACCACTTGCCCCCCACCCTGCCTCCTGTTGTTTTTAACATCTAAACCTTAAACTTGCCTCTGCTATTAAGACTCGAAGAGTTTAGCATATTCATAGAAGTAGGAGTATTAAACAACACACACACACTCAAAGTATAAGAACATTCGAACAGGCCCCGCCCCACAAACGTATTCAGTATGAAGCTTTAAGTGAAGTTTTAAAGCTTAGAGTTAGGAAGTAGCTTACGACACACACATACTAACATACTGTCTGTTTCACTTAATCACTGTATCACTTGCTTTATAACGATTTATTTCGGATTGAAGCTTAAAAGCTTGAGAGATACAGAGAAGATTTAATAACGTGAGAATTTTCGTTTTCGTTTTAGAAATATGCATTCATATACATATATACGTTCATACATACCTAACAAAGTTGTTGAATGTAACACGGAGGGGTTATTACAGGGTGTTGGTGTTAAAATAAAATGGTGCCGTGAAATATCCTCAATTGGTGTATAGTAAAATATCGTCACTAGTGGAAGGTTGTAAAGCTTCCAAAATGTGTATTATCATGGGATAGGTGATGTTGATCACAAAATAAGCAAGCGGGTGGATATTTGAAGCTTATTTAAAGGCGTAGAATATAATTTTAATAAAAAGCTTCAAAGAAATTTAAAAGTGTAGAGCTTTCGTTACAACGTCTCGAATTATTTAAGGTGAAAGATGAAAGTTTTTCTTATCAACAATGATGATCGAAAGAATCAACAGCTTTTCACTTGTATCTTAAATGTATCGGAGAAATATATTAGTAAAAGCTGTAGCTAAAGTATTAGAGATTTATCTATAGAGAGAAATAATTTCATAGGAAGCTTTTATGCTGTGTAATGTTTGCAATAACAGAAAATACAAATGAAAGAGGCTATTTGTGCTACCAGGTAATTGCTGGGTTAAAGAATTACCATAATACAAAGCTTTTATCCGAAAGACTACGTGGGTGCCACTTCCACAGATTTTGTAACAATGGTAAAATTATTTTCTGCGTACCGGAGATCTTTCAAGACATTTGTATTTCAGCGAGTCCAAA
Organism: Muscina levida; assembly: GCA_964034835.1. Taxonomy (NCBI): domain Eukaryota; kingdom Metazoa; phylum Arthropoda; class Insecta; order Diptera; family Muscidae; genus Muscina; species Muscina levida. Next base: position 3,232,921 of record OZ035880.1, read on the forward strand.
TAGCTTTACAGAAACAATCATCGGAATTTATCAAGCTAAGGTTTTCACTAGACAAAAAGCTCTTTAAGTTGGCGTTCATATAGTGCAGAACTTACATGGATGTACTTGCAAAACGGCTTACTTTTAAAATAATAAATATTAAGCTTAGAAAGAGTAGATCAAGTGAGATCGAATGACAGATTAAATGCAATTGTTCAAAAGTAGGAACGTAACTGCAAGAGATGTGCTTCAGTAGATAATCAATAGACAGCTTCAGATGGACAAATTAATCGGGAGACTAAATATTTGTTAAAATGGCTACCGAAGGCTATCGAGCTATCGATTTACATAGCTCAATTACTAGAAAGTCCGTGACAATTACCAAAGCTACCCAAAGCTTTTTAAAAGTAGGAACGTAACTGCAAGATATGTGCTTGAGTAGAGAATGAATAAACAGCTTCGGATAGACAATTTAAGTGGGAGACTTAATATTTGTTGAAGTGGCTACAGAAGACTATCGAGCTATCGAATTGTCTCGGATAAGTATTGGTATTTTACCAAAGCTTTTCACAATTACAAATTAGCTTTTGACTTCGATAAAACTAAAGAAATGTAATATTTAATAATAACGAATAGAAATTTTTGAATAAGTATCTATATTACTAAAAAAGAAGAAGTTAATACCAGAAAATCAGTTAAATTACAAATCCCAATAAAAAAACACGTTACACTTTAACATTTGCCTACCTAGCTTACCATACTCAAAGCTGCCTGTAAAAACTTTTCATGTTACATTCAACTCCTTTGATATCTACTACCGCATACGAGTTCATTACAACAAACCAAAGACACGAAGACCCGTCCAAAACATAATTACACATATAAAGAAAAACAAAAAGATTTACTGATAAACACTCAAGAAAAAAAACAAATGAAAAAAAAAACATAACAACTCAAAAGATTTAAGATGAAACAAACCAAAAAAAGAACAAAACAAAGAACAACCAAACCATTTTTGCTATTTAGGCCAAACTAATTCAGGCATAGAAGATGTTTCCGTCATAAAAAATTTTACAAATAACATCACAAAATTATTTTTCTAAACTCGTATGTCTGTCTGTGGCAAACTGTCATGATTATGATTTTTTTTTTGTTTCAAGAGGGTATGACGATGACAATTTTAAAATTAATAAACAAAAACTAAATATAAGATGAAACTTTTTAAATGTAAGTGTACACAACATCAACAATTACAAGAACAACAACAACAACAATTGATAAACAGATGTATTTATTTTTAACTAATTTCCATCAAATAATTTTGGTCACTTTTATTTTATACATTTAAAGCTTTATTCTCTCAAGTGCTTATTTCTTTGAAACTTTTAAAGAACATAAAACCAAAAATTACCCCTAGAAAAAATCTCATAGTTTTTAGTTAATTCCTTTTAATAAGCAAAGCAACCAACAACAACCACAAGAAAAAAGAAAAGAAATCAAATTATACTCAAAAGTATTTAACATTTTTATTCAATTCAATCGATTGATGGCAAACAACAACAACAAGTATTATTGGATTATAATAAGTGACTCAAAAACCGAAACCGTGAGGATGTTCAAAAAACAAAACCCCAAAGGAATTTCAGAAACAAAACAAAAGAAAAAAAACTAAATAAATTAATTAATAATGAATGAATGGAAAAGATGAAGAACAAATAACAATTGCATGTTACATTTATATTACTCGATAAAACGAAAACCATACAAGAAATGAAACAAAAAGAAAGCAAAGAAAACTAAAACACAACAACAACAACAACATATTTATTAAACATTTATTATTATTATTATTATGATTATTGATATCGTATTAAATATTAACCATCGAACAAAAGCTTACATTGAATGTTTTCTGTTTGTCACATGTTGAGCTTTATTTAATATTTTAAATACATATATATTGCGCTGTGCTGGTGTAACGATGTGGCGTTTTGTGGAAAAGCACGGGGGGGAAAAATTGTGAATACGAAACGAGATACTAGATTGGCATACTAGAACTTCGAATGAGCCGTGAGTAGAACAAGTTTTTTGTATTGGCTTTGGAGTGTTTGAGTTTATTATCGGCTATTTAAAACGATTGTCAGTTTTGAGGTTTACACTTCAAAGTTTCTGAGTTAAGTCTTGGTATGCGATGTAGCTTTCTAAAGAGTTTTTTCAAAAAATATTTATTTTTTTTTGACACGTTTCCTCCGAATAGCTTTTTATGTTAACCTTAACATTTCCTTCTTGCTCTTTCATACCTAAAGTACTTATGAGGTATCAATTTCAACATGTCCTGATTTCGGCCTTGAACAAATCTCACCATTTGTTAGAGATAATTTAAGAACTAATAAGTTGCATAGTTTGTTATGAGAATGTCTTAGGGTTAAATTTTTTGTTAATATGGACCCCTTTGACAATTTGGAATTCAGAATATATCATTCATACGATAATATATAAAATGAGCTGAATTCATCATACAATATAATAATTATTGTGTTAGCTTTTCTAAGAGACTGTGTGTTGCTTTAATTAAAGACAGTTGAATTGTGAAGTTTAAAATTTTCGGAGATTTTTTCAAGAGTAGCAGTTTTTTGTAGTTTTTTGGAATTCTAATATTTTAGAACAAAGCAAGCCTCGGTAACTCCATTGTATAATTAGAAGACCATGAAAAACTTGATCGAAGCAGATCTAAAGCAGGCTGATTGATATATAGCATAACGATTTGTATGTATATCTGATACCTAAAAAATACAAACTTTTCTTATAGGAAAAAATAGAGAAAAAACATTCCTTACTTGGATGATAGTAATGCCACAAACTTCACATAATGTTTTAAAAAACCATATTAATGGGTAAAACTTTAAAAGAATCGAGCTTTCAGAGTTCTTCAATTCGAATCGTCGATGGGGTATATAAGACAATTGTCCCAAAATTTATATGATGTTATAAAAATTGGTACCTACAGAGGTTTTCATTGGCTTTTTAAAAAGAGTCAAGAGGAAATTTCGTTAACCAAGCATTTTCAAGTAATTTCATGTCTGTTTTAAAGGACCCTAAGGCCGCACCCTGTCCATAAAAAGGCAAGAGTCTATTACAGACTAATCTCTCTATCAAACATACTAAAAAATATGCTTTTCAAATATAAAATATGCTTTGATTTTTTGACAAACCCATTGGGCAGATAAGGCAACTTTCCTAAACAGTTCTGAGTCTTCAACTCGAACTGTGAGAAATCTACAGTGGCTTCAAGGCAGTTTGTAGAACGAGTTTGCCAATCCTGGCCCTTAATAGACAAAAAAACTCATGTATATGCTTGTCCTGTGTGTTTACTAACAAATATTGTAACTATAGCCGAAAATGTGCCTAAACAGTCATCAAGAGGGCAAGGAATTTTATGCAAATGCATGTTCTTACTGGACATCATAAAATGGAAACGTTTAAGTTATCTTTAATAATAATAAAATTTCCTTAAAAATGGCATCAGTTTGTTATTGCACATTTTGCATATTTTACGAAAAAATACATGTTTTTGTATATTTATGCGCATATTTTAGAAAATTGTACAAGAAATGTATATTTTGGTACCATTTTTAAAAGTAAAATGCCTTTAACATTTTGTGGGACATCTTTTGGTAAAAGTTGAATTTTCATGTGTTACACAATATTCATCTTAATTGTCCCTTAAACTGAGAATATTTGTATTTACACAACATTTTACACCGATATCCAGGGGGCATAGAAGTTGCTTTCTATGAAACCGTAAAAATTTTCCTTAAAAAGGCATCAATTGGTTATTGCAAATTTTGCATATTTTACGAAAAATACATGTTTTTGTATACTTATGCGCATATATTAGCAAATTGTACAATAAATGCATGTTTTTTATGTATATTTTTAGTATTCTGGTTAATAACCGTTTTAAAAAGTAAAATGCCTTTAACATTTTGTGGGATATCTTATGGTAAAAGTTGACTTTTCATTTGTTACACAATATTCATCTTAATTGACAATTAAACTGAGAATATTGGAGAATATCCCCAGGGGGGATAGAAAGCTACTTTTACCGTGAGAATTTTACATAAAAGGTAGATATGTCCGACTAATATATGTTTGCTCAATGTCCAAGATATAGACAAACCAATCATCGACTCCGTTGCCCCGCTCATCGATGATTTCCACAAATATAAAGTTCTTGTTTTATTACCTAAACAGCGCCTTCATTGTAAAAGCATGCGGCAAAGAGTTTACAAAGCTGTTGCATATGACTCGTTTATTGAAGTTTAATAACGATGTCATTTTGTTGAACTGTATTCTCTTATATCAAACGAAAAACAATATCTTAGCGAGTACAGATTTTTAATAAAAAAAATTTATTTATTTCAGTTCCTCCAGAGCTAATTATATGCATTAAAATTGTATATCCAGAACTTCGAAAAATTCAGAAGTTCATCGATTCCGATTCGAAATAAATTTAAAATGTAAAATAACTTTTAGGCTTTCCTTCAGTCAAATCTCAACTGATTTCTTTAATAAATCAGCAACTGTCGTTCCAACAATTTCGGTTTTCAATAGAGGACACTTTTGTATAACAAAAAGTACCAATTTGATTGAGATTAAAATTGTTAATGATAGATTGGAAGCTGGTCTTCATAACAGCTCTATAATCCACAGAGACATAAATTTATATTATTATTATATACACGCGACTACAATGCGGGATATCCCAGGTTCAACTCCTGGCTCAAGTCATCTTTCATTGCCGGCCCCCAAGTTGTTGTCGACAGCAACTTCGCAGTATAAGTGTCAAGTCAATGTATAGTAAAAGCTTCTCAAAAAGGTGACGTTAGCATTCGTCGATAAACAAGTAGGTGCCTAAAAATAGAAAGCGTTTTAGTGTAAAGGAAAATTACGATTTTTTTTTCAATGGTGAATGGGAAAGATGTGCTTTCAATATTTCCCTATGGTCAGTGTCTAGAGCATTTCTGGAAATATTGGAAACTCACATATAAGACAAGAATGCAGTTATATTTAATATGACTGTACTACATATAAACACAAACCTCCCGAAATTGCGATAATTTAGACAATTCCTCCTGCGAAAAAATCCATTTCACATTCCGTCACCTCGCTACACTGCCTCAACGTAACATTGTTAGCCTTTCATCCTGCCCCCCTTCTACAAATTATTAAATCAAATATTATATACATGCATACATTAATTAATACATACATACGTACATACATATATGTGTCTTTAATCACGAAAATGAAAATCAAATATATTTAATGTTATTTTGTACAATTACGACTAAGTTGCCCATGATCATGTTAACAAAATGATTTAAATTACAAAACAAGAAAAAAAAACCAAAAAACAAAGCAAAGCAAAGCAACCACAACAACCAGTTGAGTTTATTTAAATGAATTTATTAATTATTTAAAGAAAATAAAAAAAAATCGGAACTAAACCAAAACAAAGATCCAATAACTCTCTAAGACATAAGTAAATTATAAATGTTTAGCCTTCTTAATTAAATGAATGAATAAAATAACAAGAAAACCAAAAAAAAAAAAACAAACAAACAAACCTATATACTCTCTGATCCAATATTATTAATTATTTCATAACAAAATCAAGGAAACACCAACAACAAGAACAAGCCCAATACACTTATTGACATTTAACACAAAACTAACAAAAAACAAAATAAACTAATAAAACCAAAACTTTCCATGGACAAACTTTTAAAACGAAATAGTTAGATTTTAATAAAAGAAACCCTCAAAAATAACAGACAATTTTTATTGTCAAGCATAAACTACAATTCCGATGTGATTGGCGGTAAGAGATCTTGGAACATCAATACAAATAGTAAAACGAGAGAGCAAATAATAAACGATACATTACTAAGACTTACCTGAACACGTATCTAACTATAGTGCCCTAAACGTTTGCTCTTTAAAGTGCTACCTTGATATCTTGTCTGCCATCGCATGGAATAACTCTAGAACTTTCACTCGTGTCTCACATTAACTTGAAGACAACACCTCCTCCTCTCCCTAAATCGCGCGACAGAAGCACATACTCGTATTACATACCAAACATACTACATACTAGTACATACACACAAAATATACAAATAGAAAAGATCAAATGTCTCAGCTAACTAAATTGAAAATTTTAAATTTCTAAAATTGATTTACTAAATGTCATCTCTTCTAATCGACCGCTGACAAATGCATAAAAGACAACCATCAGTTTTTTTTTTTGAATTTTTAATTAACAACAAATAGGAATTTAATAAATTGAAATTAAACAATAACGACCGATTTTTAGCTTGGTAAAAATTAATAATAAAACAAAACCATAAAATCTTTACATAATTCCAAGGAAGTGTGGCTAAAAAAAACTCCCCTAATAAATTAGTAATTACCACGGCTTAAAAAAAGAGACAAAAACAAATACTTAAAATTTCAAAACCAAAAAATGGAAAAAACTAATTAATATACAAAAAACTAAATTTCAATAAAAAAGGAACTAAACAACAATTTTAATACTTTTTAGAGTGAATAAGCCCACTAATAATGATTGAAAACAACAACAACAACAAAGAACAAACTTGACAAATGAAAACAATTTATAAAATCACAAAAAACTGAATTTACTTAATTAAATAGTGAGCTTTTTTTAAACCAAAAAAAAAAACCAAACAGTAAGAAAACACCCCTTCCCTCTCTCTATAAAGAAAAGGAAACTTGATTCCTTCTTAAAAGACAACTGAAATATGCAGCCTTCAAATAAGATCAACCAACCAAGAACCCTCTCCCCTAAAGGCTCTAGTAAACGTAAATGTGAGATGATCAATGAAAATCATTAATTAAACACAAAAGTAAAAAGGAAGAAGAAGAGAACAACTTCAAATCTAATAAGCTATAAAAATGAGATCGATAATACATACAAAAAACGTATATATTTAAATAAAGAAATGCATATAAACGTTTCAATAAAAAAAATTATCACCTGTGTTTTTAATTAACGGTATGTAAGTGGCAGATGGGGGGAAATTAACTTTTAGCGTGGTTTCATCACTCGAAAGGTAATGCGGTGGTGGACAAAAAGGTTTGCGAAAAACGTGTGAAGCAAAAGTTGGTAAGTATGACTGAAGGTTGACTTTCTTTATCTATATAAATAAAATTTAATCCAGAAGTACTCTGAGGGAAACATTTAAGAAAAAAAAGGGCTTAAATCAAGCCAAAAACGTCTTAAAAGTTTATTAAAATCGATTATGTTAAAATCAAGCCGATAACCTTAATTTTATAACGGAAATTCTTAAACTTTGTACTAAAACATTTCAAAATTTATCCCCTAGCTTTTTTCTTAGTGTAGCGGGATGTAAAGAATAATTAACACGACATTTCCAATATCTACTTTTGAATAATCACAGAAGAAGAACTTCTTGCATGCAGTAACTTAAAGGTCCTGTTGGCATTATGTAGATGATTAAGACAGGAATCGATCCCTGGCCATCTGCATGATAGTCGGGTGTTCTAACTATCATGACACGATCGGCCCGGAACTATTCACGTACATTTTTCATGAAATAGAGAAAAATTTCAACTAATATTCATACCCAAAAAAAAAAAGTTTTAAGAAACCAGTAAGAAAGTTTCAGTCGGGCAACTCGACATACATATACCCTCACCCTCAGTAAAATATAAAATTTTCTATTAAGTGGGCGGAGGTGTACATTTGTATGGGAGGTACCAAATACAGCGTGGCTAGAGTTTTCCCCAAAAAGTTATCCTGATTTAGCTTTACTAAATACAAAATTTTGGCAGGAACACGTTGGTTGTATTTATATTACCACTCCATCTCTTAAGTGGGCTGAATGGTACATTTGTATGGGAGGTACCAGAAAGGGCGTGGTTAGACTTTTAGACTTTTTTCTCCAAAACTTTATTCTGATTTAGTTTTACTAAATACAGAATTTGGACACGATCACATGGGTGTATTGACATTATTACTCGATTTCTAAAGTGGGCGAAACGGTACATTTGTATGGGAGGTACCATAAGGGGCGCGGCCATGTTGCGCATTTACAATATTATAAGTAGTTATGGGGAAATATTAAGTTTTGCAAAGTTTCAAAACAATTGCTTTCGTCTTTCGAAAATTATTGTGGCATGATCGCGTTGCATGCTTTGATATTCTTACTCCATCTCAAAGTGGGCGGAATGGTACATTTGTATGGGAGGGTCCAGAATGGGAGTGGTCATGGACCCCATTTTCAATACCGTGAGTAGTTTTGGGAAAATATAAACTTGTGAAAAGTTTCAAAACATTTGATTTTGCCTTTCGATAGTAAGACTTTGTGCAAGAATATCAACATTTGCACAAAATTGGTTTATTAACTTGTGTGTAATAGTCTGATGAAATTTCAAGAGCCATTGGGCACTTTGTATAGAATGTACCAAAAAGCCTGGTGCGATTCCGCTCAAACTATGTACAATATGTACAATAATAATAATAGTCAGAAAAATACAGTACAGTAGGGTGTTATAGTGTGATATAGTTTTAGAGCCCACGCCACCCTTTTATGGGAGGTACTCGAAGACGTGGTATTTCGGGGTACAAGTTTTGAAATTTTCTAAATTGTGGCTTTATACCAAAAATCACTAACTTTAATGATGCTGCAACTACTCCTTCTACTTTTGTCCCATCGATGTATGGGGACAAAGCACTGTTTGGAGTGGGCGTGGCAAAACTGTATTTTAGCCCTAAAGAGATATAATTTAAAACCCAGATAGTACACAGCAACACGAACATGAATATACAAACGACATTTTAATTTTGGATTATTGGGCAGAGAAATGGTTATTCTCAATCAGTGGGCGAAGGGGGCGTGGCAATACTATATTTTAATCCTGGAGCGATAATATTTGATACACATTTAATGTTCTATGCCAAAAAGTCAACATTATTTTATTGTACCTAAAAGTACATTAATTGTACTAAACAGTGCCATTTATTGTACTAAAAACCAGGGATTAAAAAGACTCCAAAACACTCTGCTCAACACGTTTTAAACGTCGGTAATGTGCGCAGGCGAACTCGAAACACAAGAGTTTAATGATCGAAGATGCTCCGCACACAGAGTAAACACATAACAAAACTCTTTTTTACCATTTTTTCCTGAGCACTCAAAGATGGTGTGCACACATAAACGAGCGACACTAAAAGATTGGTAGAGAAGAAGAAGAAATATAGCTGTATATGTATAAATATGTGTTTTTTTCTCTATATGAATATTCATATGTTACTCCGTGTTTGGGTATTTTCGTTTCTCAGTGCACACATGAGTTGTGTCATCTTTATCGCACACACGACGGGAGTCAGAAAAAAGAGCAATATCGTTTTCCGACACTTAGCAAGATGTGTTTGCATGTTAACATGCTCAACGGTACAGAGTTTGTGTCACATTTACCTCTCAAACACTCCCATGAAAAGAGTTTTGCATACATTTTGTGCACATTTGTGAGTTTTTTTCAAACGCTGCTAAAAACTACAATTATTTGAACAAAAAGTACAATTTATTGTACCAATAATGTACTGTTATTGTACAAAAAAGTTATTTCATTTGTACCAAAAAGTACATTTTATTGTTTTAAAATGTTCTAATTAGAGAACGTTTATTGTACCAAAAAGTTATTTAATTGTGCAAACAATTATTTTTATTGTATCAAAAATTGCTTTTTTTATCAAATGTTCTTGAGGCAAAAAGCAAGGACTACAATCGTTTTTCTTAATTTCTTAATATTTTTACATTTTTTTTGCTCACACTCAATATTTTGATTTGACATGTTCTTAGAGCTGTATCAGTAGAGTTTAAAGAATATTTACAGGGCGTCAGTTTTATTTACCAAAAATGTTGTCAATAATTCGTCAGAAAAAAAGTCGCAAAATTGTGACAAAACAACTTCATTTACACGGTGCTGACACATTTTGAAGGGAAATACTGACAATGATGTCAGTCGTGTAAATGAGCCTTTATAAATAGTAAACGGCAATGCAGACATGAGTTTACCCACAAAATATTTATGGTATTTCGGCCGGCAGGAATATGAAGGTGAACATTTTATTTTCGATCGGTGCGCATAATGGAAGATGGAGTAAATGTTTTTAGGATTATGTAAGGTATATTTTGTATACAGATAGTACTTGGAGCTATAGATACGAATTTACAGACGGATTTTTTTAATTCGGTTAGTGAGACGTTGTTAGTTTGATCAGTTTAAGGAGTGACAAGGCGTAACGAATTGTTTACACAGCGTATTTGATCGTAGCTTTAACTTAGCCCTTGAAGTAAGCAAGCCAAACATATTATTCAACTATGCAGTAGCGAAACATTGTCGGGCCGTACTATTTAATTGCGAACATTTCCTCAAGCAAGACTAAAGTTAGATTTTTTTTTAAATAAAAAAATACACCCATCAAATTTGGAGCATCGATTTGGGATAGCTTGAATGATGTGTTTAAATATGCCAATAATTTGTCTCTTTGAAATAATTGTGTAAATTGTTAACTTTTTTGCTACCTAGTTAGAGTAGGGGCTATTCCGTAGTGAACCAATGTTGATCACCTCAATATAAACCGATTCTTTAAAATGCTGAAGCTAGGATACCCTTCACCGTTTAAAAAAATGATTATTAAAATATTAGGGGTGTTCACGATCATAAGTATTTTAATCAAGTGTTTCAAAATTTTTGATTAATTTAGTGTTTGAAAAAAATATCAAACTTATGACATCGGTGGGTGTTAGAAATGGAGTATCTTTGAAATAAAGTAGACTTGGCCATTGGCATTCCAAATGGAAAATCTTCTTTCGAGATTACACGAAAGGAAACGTTTTAAATTAATTATTTCAGTCAAATGTTCAAATATCGAACACTATTTCAGTTTCTTATACATTTTTCTTATGTGTTTTTAAAACTTTATTTCATTCATCATTGAATGCTGCCGCTCCTTATTAATATATATAATATATATATGTATATAATATAATATATATATGTACAACTTACATACTCACCTCTAAGTTGCCAAGTATCCCTAAATCTACCCCCAGCGAAATAAAACACCTCGATTGTGGGTTTTGTAAAGTTTTAAAGAAATAAACAAAATGTTTGCTTTTAATTTATTAAAGAGCCATTGTTGTAAAGATTTTTGTGTGTATGTGTGTGTATTCTGTCCGTCTTCTTTTGGTTTTCCGGCGTTGGCAACAATTAAAGAACTAAAGATATTTCGTTTGTTTTGTTTTTGTTTTTGCTTTCAAGTAAGTAAGTATTGTATTAATTAACGGAAGTGGAGGGGGTAAAACAAGAACCAATTAAATATTGTAGTTAATTTGGTAATCTCTCGAATTACATAAAATGGTATGCAAATTGATATAAATTGTATTCAGATATAACTAATTACATAGACGTTCGTACATACATGTGCTAATGTATGTCCTATGCTTAGGTATGTGTATACGTGTATGTATGTAAGAAATGTATATAATATATAGTAGTGGTAGAATATTGAGTTATCTATGATTGTTATATAGACTTATGGGTTATTATTCGATCGAGTAGTATTATTGTATTTGGTATTGTGAAATTTGTCGCTGCTTCAAATGAGGTCTCTCAGGAAAGTTAGGAATCAGGGTGAGAGGCAGGGATTGGGAGGAAATTAAGCTGAAAAGAAAAAGAAAGTGACCATGATTGTTGGTTGGACTGCTTTAATATCACAGTGTTTTTGTTTATACCGCATGTCTTGTTGGAAATAGTTTTACAAAATCAGTAAATCAGTTTAGAAAATTTGTGTTTTTTTTTAAACATTTAGAGGGGGTATGAGTTATTTATTTCGGGGACATTTTTAGAGTTCATAATTTAGGATGAATTGCTTTTATGTTTAAATTTAGTTTTAGTTTTTGCTTTTGTTTAATTTATTATTTTATATTTAAATACATATAATATTATCTAAAAAAGACTCAATGATTGATTTCATATAAATGTTTTTGGTTTTTATTTGTTTTTGTTTTTGTTTTGTGTTGCTATCAATTAGTTATTCATATCGTATCCTTGTGTTAGGAATAAAGTTTTTATTATAAAAGAAAAAGAGGTATGTAAAATAAAAAATATATATATTTTATTATATATGACTCACGAAAAAAGTTTCGTTTTTGTTAAGCGTATTTCGAATTTTGTTTGTTACAAAGACTTTTAGGGGATTTTTGTTTTTTGGGTTTCCTTTAAGATTATTTTTTTTTCATTACGACATTCAAGTGTAAATGTTCACACAATAGAAATTGTGTCAATAATTGCATTCGATTGCAAGAGAACGTCGTGTACTTAACTGGGCTCGCTATTGGTGGCAACAACAATGCAAAGTACGCAAGGTTCTCTTAGAGAAAGGATTAAGTGTCGTAGGTTGTTTGGTTGAGTGGAAACATTGATGTGACTTACAGTTAACACTTTATAAGATCAAGGAAATCCTTGATATTAAGTTTTTTTATATTCTTGTTATTGATATTTTGGGGGGAAAATACTTAAAATTATCCTTAAAGTTCGTTATACTGAATGTCCTTTGAATTAAAGAAGTTGTGTTGTTTTGTTACACAGTCGTTTCGTAGATATTCGATTGTTTCAGTGTGTGTGGCTTAATTTAGGATGTTCACACGTTCACACTGTTATGTGTTGTAGCTGTGTGCATGTTATGTTTGTATTCGTATCGTATGTAAATACAAAGTTTAAGTTTAATTTAAGTTACATAATATTTTTGAAATTGAATTGCTTTTAAAATTTAGAATGGATTTTAAGTTTTTTTGTTTTACTTTACTTAATTTGTGTTTATTCCCCTTTTTGAGAGGGGGGTTTTTATTAGCTTTTTTGTTGTTGTTTTTGTCGTCGTTTAGTTTGAGTGTTATTAAAGAAGTTTATTTAAATTAAATTCGTGTTTAATTCAAAATTCATTCACATTTGACTTACATTGAGATTTGGTAAATTTTCGTAAAATAATTAATAAACTTAATTAATTAAATTGGTAGTTGCTTTTGTTTGTGTAATCTACTTAAATGCTACAATAATTATAATTTGGGGATTTATGACAAATTCATAACGTCAATTTTAAATTAAATATTTATCGTTTTTCATTTCATTGATTTGTTTGCGCATGCGCATTAACTAACTGGGGTGTAATGCGAACATTCGCTCTTCTTTCGTATTCAATTTGTATTCATAGTGGTGTGTAGTTGTTACCTGCTCAAGGTTAGAGAATGTTGTAGTAACATTTGCATAGGGCAAAGGATTGCATTTGGCGGTTAGAGTGCTAAGTTGGAGCGAGGTTCGATTGGAGTAATATTTACAACCTCACATTCGAAATTGAAATTATGTTTTTCTTTGTGTAGCTTGATTTAATGTATACTATAGGTTGGTGGCATATCAAGATCATATTGGTATTCAGAGCATGGAGAAAATGGAACCTCTAAGAGAAGGCTGAACGAAAGATAACTATACATTTTTGGCAGTTCATGTTCGAAGTGGGGCAAAATTGCTCCAGTAGGTGCTAATCTTTTTCCGTATTTTTCTAAAAGTTTTCATATATGCTTTAAATTGATATTTAAGCCAGGTGTTAAATCAGTAACACAGCACAACTTTCTTGAACTCATTGATTTGGGACTCAATGCTGATGACTGCACGTGAAAATAGCCCCAAAAAGAAGAAGTTCTGCATCATTCGTTTTGTCAAGTTACATGTCATAACAATTTAATATCGATTTAAAGTTTGTAAGTATCGTATAAAGGAATTTGTCACGTTTTAGGCTCTATTGTTTGACATAACTCGAGAACCACTAGTCCGATTTAGCTAAAACAAATGTAAAACAAATAAGAATTATAATTTCTTTAATTTTCCTACATAAGCAACAGTTTCACTTTTCCATTCATCAAATGGTTTTGAACTGGGTTTATTTTGTAAATAAAACTGTTGTATTTCGTGGCGTATGATTTACGTGGAATATTACTTATGATAATCAAACGCCACCATATAACAATATAACAAATGAGCCTAAAACGTGACAAATTCTAATATACGATACTTACTAACTTTAAATCGTTGTTAAATTATTATGGCATGTAACTTGACAAAACAAATGATGCAGAACTTCTTGTTTTTGGGGCTACTTTCGCGTGCAGTTCTTAGAATTTAGTCCCAAAATCATGTGTTGCACTGTGTTATGTTAACATCAATAATTAACTGTCAATCAAAAGTTCTTAACATGCTAAATGGAGTCAAAGCCTAAAGCCTAAATGTCAAACATAAAGAACTTCAAACCACAGCTCAACTTTAATCAAATAATTTAAGTTTTTCACCATTTTCTTAGATTACTGCAATTAGTTAAAGAAACTATACAGTCAATAAAAACATAAGAGTAAGAGTCCTCAGGAATAAGTCTCGCTAAAAGAAATGCATTTCATGAAACAATATGTTGCATAACTATTGTATAAGTGTGTAACTAATGTAAGCAAGCAAACAAACGATTTTACCGACTTCAATAGTAGATACTGCAATCCCTTGCCCTATCATAGCCTCAGCACCACTCACCTCGATATATATTCCCTAGCGTACTCCTATAAGCTTCTAAGTATTCACTGTAACAATGTTCCATAAACCAATAATTGCTCTGTACTATCTTCATTCAGTATAGTCTAGTATGTCTATGATTGTATTTAGCATGATTTTTGTTGTTGTTGTTGTTTTCATTCGTTTGTTTTTCGTTTTGGAATCCCGCTCAGATTCGTATTTAGTTTTCATTCATATCCTTGATGGCCTGCAAAATACGTTTGACATGGCCTACTTTGGTGACTCCCAAATCTTTGAGATCTCGGCGACCCAGAGTTAATAATTCCTTGCCCCGTATGTCGTTGCGTAAGAAACTATCAACGTACTCTGAGAGTTGCATAGTTTCCAGCCATGTAACGACTTCGTTGACACTCCAGTTGCTAACAGCTTCGCGTGTGTTAGTGAGAGGAGGTTTGAATTGATTCTGACCAGCAGTGGAACCGGAACGTAGGCGTGTCCAAAAGGCTCGAGACTTACGGCGACCATCACCCTGTAAGTATTTTTAAATTCATAAGTTAAATACAAATAATTGCAACACACATTATTACCTCCTCGTTGGGTGCCAAAGCATTGAAATAGGCTCTCAGTTTTCCATCAACACATTTTTGCACTGAACATTTCTTCAATTCCATTTCCATGTTGGCCAATGCTGCGCTTAGCTTACTCTCCAGATCCTCTCTCAATATCAGACTGTGGCCACGATCTCTCAGCAGCGTGCAGGCATCATCGTATAACTGACGTGAAGAATCGATCACTTCCACCAAGTTTGTGCGCAGTGAAGGCCCCTCTAGCAGTTTTCCCTGTGGATGAATACTCTCCAAGGCATCTTGCGCACGACAAGCGACAGCGTAGAGATCATGCCTTAGCGTGGGATGCGATATAATCAAGAACTTCACCCATTTGATGAGCGAACTCACCGCCTCGATGAAATTGAGAAGAACATAGCACTCGCGTTCGGAGATGACCTCATCGGTCGATGTGGCATGTTCGGAAGCAGTGGAGGAATGATCTCGCTGTATG
Source organism: Muscina levida (assembly GCA_964034835.1). NCBI lineage: Eukaryota > Metazoa > Arthropoda > Insecta > Diptera > Muscidae > Muscina > Muscina levida. The sequence continues at coordinate 3,248,623 of OZ035880.1, forward strand.
GAAATGCTATGTTGTCGTTGTTTCTCCTGCCACGTCTTGAGGGACGCCTCCAGGTTGCGATTGCGGCATAACATCTGCACACGATTCTTGTGCAGGATCCTTATCATGCCGGGTGGTTGGAGCCAGGCTTCGCCATCGACCTGAATGGGAATCTCCTCGTCGCCCAGAATGTTGATCTGCACGCTTTGGCACTGAGCAATGCGATGATGCTGAAGATTGATCAGTCGCGAAGCGGCCATTTGAACGGATCCAAAGACAGCAACGACCTCCAGGATGCGATCATCGAAACTGGGAGAAAGGAAGATGTCATCCTTTTTGGAGTTGCCCCAGAAATTGGTGCCACCCATGAAGCTGAAAGGGATACATTGTTAATAAACAAAATCTTTTTCTAGATGCTCTCTTCCTTTACATACCTGGGTATATTCAAGATTACAATGCCCTGCAGCGACGGTAACGGTATCCTTTGGCCATCGCATTCCAGCTGCACTCGTTGCTCCAAATTTTTACAGGTCTTTTGCAACAGCTGTTTTGAGCCCAACACCCCATACCACATGTAGTTCTTGGCCCTCGAACGACACTTCTCCGGATGCTCCTCTCGCTTGTTGTGGAAATCTAGAGAGATCTTGGCATCGATGCCTATGCCAAAGTAATTATTCATCACGCATTTCTCGTGATAGCCGGCCAGAAGGGTTTCATCCGGGTCCATGAGTGGACTGACGGCGGCGCAGAGGGTGTCTGCATTAGCCAAAAGACATTTAGAAATAAAACCTGAACCCCCAGTAAGATCTTAATGTAGAAATACAATGTTAGACAAGTTCAATGGGGGGTGAGTTCATAACTTACTTGGCCAATTGGGCAATTTCACAATCGGATTGATGATGGGTAATTTGCGGTTCTCTTCTGTGGGTGTTTTCTCCTTCTCCTTTCTGTCCTTATCCTCCTTTTCGGGCGTGGTGCCGAAGTGATCAAAACCAAAAATGCTGGAACCGGTGAACAAACTGGCTTTCGATCCCCTAAAGTTCTGCATGGTGGGCATAGCTTCATTTGGCTGAAAGAGAGGCATAGAAGGCCTGTTAATGCGGGAGCAGCACAAGTTCTGTGAAACCTCAAGTAACGTTAACTAACTACATAAGTTATGGAGGATATAAAATGCAGTAGAAAAGTAGGACTTTAGGAGGAAATCACAAACGATAGCATCTAAAGAGCGAAAGCACCAAGGATAGACTTCTACGGAAACGAGGAATATTCTTACAATACGAGTACCTTGGGTAGTGGTGGTGGTGGTTATGGTGAGTTAGTGAGTGTGACTAGTGGATTGGTTGGTCAAAATCAAAGGATTGGTTTGTCAGTTACTCTTTGGCTGGGTTCACGAGGGGTTAATGCAATGTCTTACCAATTGTATGAGTGGTCTTATGAGGGCCAAAGTGGCCAAGCGTAAGTCAGGTTCGGCCACTACAAAAAATCGTATGCCCATCAGGCCACAGACGCGTTCCGACAAAATACCCTTCGATTTTTTCTTCTACAATCAGACCGTCGAGCGTCAAGAGAGATGAGAGATTTGAGAGTGCATGTAAGTGTGCGTGTGTATGTACGTGTGTGTAGGAAGTTTAAACTCCACTGGACTAGGAAATAGGGGACGCCAAATGTTCCTCCTGTTTCATAGTCCCTGGTGGCAATGACTGACTATAGTATATTGATTGAATGACAGTGTTATATTCTTTATGATTTAGAATATTTTGTATAACCGATTCATTGAGTTGTTTTTAGAAATATATCAATAATTTTGAAATACATACCAATTGCGTTTGCTAAAACAGAGAGTGAGAGAGGGAGACAGTGGGAGAGAGAGATGTTCTATATTGCTTAGCCCCGACTCTCAACATGAAGTTATTCTCTAAATGCACCAATACAAGCACATAACACATTATCCCCGAGGGGATGGTGGTATCTTGTGTGGCAACTAGTATTTCTGAGTCCCTAGCCTAACACCCTGGCTAGAAACTGGGCCTGTTGCTAATTAGTTGAGGGAAATTTACCTTAAAGAGACTGCCACAGCTTATTCTACGACTGGCGGCTGGTGAAGAGTTGAGGAAGCGGGAGTGCTCGGGATCCAAGCTTAGGTAGTTGGGATTGAAGCCGGAATGCCTGCGGTCCTTTTCCTTGTCGAACTCTCTCACGGTCAAGCTGGGCGCGTGACTGGAATGCCTTCGGATTTCCGAGGGCAAGCGTATGGCCAAGAGGCTATTGCAGGCCTCGGGATCTAGAGGCCGAATAGCATCTCCTCTTAGGGGTGTGGGTGGTCGCACAACGACACTTATCTGTGGGTGATGGGGAGTTACATCATCAAATGATTCTTTTTTACAGGAGTCATCAAAAGTAATTCGCTTTACATCTTGTCCATGAGCGGATTTCTTCGGTGACGACTGGTTGTTGTTGTTGCTGGATTTCAAACAGGAGGTACTGGTGGTCGTATCGCTAACTTCGATCCGTATGGCCGTGGCCGTGGACAGATCATCCTCGGAGGGGTGGCCGCTGGTCGCAGTCAGGGTGTGCGTGGTGGTGGTTGTGGTGGTCGTTGTCGCTATTGTGGCTTCGTCCAGGGAAAGCTGCTGTTGGGATACAAGTTTCGAAGTAGTTTGTTTAGTTTGTTTTAGGGAAGTTCGTTTCTTGGGACGCTTTTGTTTGCGCAAACGGGGGAGGTTTAAAGAAACAGAGAAAATTTACCACAATGAGGCAGCCGCCGCATATTTTAGGTAATGCGAATGGACCTGTGCTTACCTTGAAACTCTGTCGGGCTATGTCATTACCTTCCACGAATTGTGCCAGCGAACAAAAGCGCGGAGGCTCACGGATCTTTTGGTCATCGCAACGATTGTCGATTTCGAATACGAAATTTTCAAATCCGAATTGCTGGGGATTGTCATCGCTGTCCATGCGGTCAAGTCGAGGCAAGTGGGGAGGTGATGAGTTGCGTCTTGTAATATTCTTCTTGGCCCTTGCAGGCTTTGGGGGCGGGGGACCCAAGGTCTCGGAACACATTGTAGTGCTGTCATCGGTCATGGTATTATCCTGCAGAGCATAGGTGATGTCGCGACCCAACACAGAACTGATGTCATCCATGATACTTTCGCCGGGCATATTTTCGGTCTCGTCACTTGTCTCGGGCGAATCGATGTGTGTGAACTCGTTGGAATCCAAATTCTGCGAATGCCAGTTAATAGTGAATAGGAAAGTCACGATTATCCTATAATTGAATCATTCTCACCTGCAAAATGTCTCCCAGTTGATAACCGGCTATGTGCTGATCCTGCTTGTCAAAGATTTCCGAAGCCAAACTACACTCCTCGTTACTGATGGCTGACAAGACATCGCTGGGCTCTCCTTGGAAATCCTCCTCCGATGATTGTTCCTGCAAAGGGAATACACACGAATATTTGAAATTGTCCTGCGACAAACAAACTATTTTCGGGGAAACATACAGCGTTCCCATCTGTATCGATTATTGTTATGTTATCGCTTGTATAGACATTACAAGGATCTTTAGGGGACACTACAATGCTGGGTACCTGTAGTTGACACGTATGCACCAGAGTCCCACTTCCGACCCCCTCTATTTCCTCCAACTCCTTCTCCTTGTGCAGCTGCTTGCTCATGTAGTAGTTGCGCTCGAACACTTCGATGGGCCGGTAGTCAGACAGAGGGTCCACCATGTGTTCGCTGGTCAGTATGGGCACCGTGAGGAAGTTCCTCTCGGTGGGCGTGGAGACACCTTCGCTGCCTGGCGACAGACGATTACCAGCATCGTCTATGTTGGCACCTCCACTTAGCGATAAGCGTTTGATTTGATACGCTGACTCGCCGTTGGCGTTCTCCTCTTGCTCCTGGATGACTTCAGGCACTCCAGAGCTGCGGCGACTGTCGGCAAATTGTCGTGGAACTGGCAAATTAATAGTGTTGAAGAACTGCTCATCCATAGACTCACGTCGGGTGTCGGGTAAGGGTGATATGCATGTTAGTCGCGACGTCTCCATGGTGGGCGATATAATGTTGATGGGTGGTATCACGGGCAAAGGCGAGGTGCAGGGCGTTGAATCACTTGAGGTTGTGGTAGGGATTTTTAGAGCTTCGAATGGTGACACAGACAGGCGGCGTTGATAGCGTTTAGGTCGACCTGGTTCCGAGTGTTCGACGACATTATACATGGCCCGTTTAACGCTATTAGCGCGGCTTTGTAACGCCTCACGTTCGTTGCCGCGTAGGGAACGGCTATTGCGTCTCTCTTTAAGGTTAAATTGATCCTTCTCATTCTTTTCGATTGATATGTTGGGGTTTCTGAAAAAAAAAACTTTAGTGCTGACGCTTGCATTATTTTATCGAAAGACCTACAAATGAGGCGACGAAGCAGCCGATAGGATAGGCGAGTTAGGAGCAGATTTGGCGATGATACTGCTAATTGTGGAGAGTAAATCGTCACCATTGTGCGAACCATTCTCCTCCTCTTTTAAGGCATCCAACAGCATGTTAAGCTTTTGCCTGAGAATGTCGCATTTAATGGTCAGTTGGTCGTCTTCCTTACGAGTCTCACACATACGTTCCAAAAGATCGTCAATGGTCTCGCACAAGGTCTTCGTGGCCGACATCAATGTGGGCAGATCATCCGTTTCAACAATAGATCTAAGGTTTTCATTAGCTGCCGTAACCATACCTGTCAGCAAAGCTTCTTGCTCGGAAGACAGAGACATTTTGGGTACTTTAGGTTGCACGGTGATGGCTTTTTCAAAGACCATGATGCTCCAACGATCAAGCATTTTGGTGCTAGCGGTTTCATAACGTTCCAGTATCTGAGGTAAGTGAGCGTCATCGTCGCAGGAGGAACCCCAGCCTAAGACGCGGGCTAGGTCGTTCCCCGTGCCCAAAGGTAAAACGGCTACTTGACATTGTTTCTGAAAAGGCAAGAATGTTACTGTACTCTCTCTCTGTCTATAGATATTATATAAACTTACATGCATACTGAAACGATCGATTTCGCTGAGAACCCAGCCCACTGAGCCATCACCCGAACACACCAGTATACGAAACATCTCAAAGTGGCGGAAAAGTCTTAAGCCCAAACCAGGACCCGTTGATATCAAGTCAAATACTTGAGCTGGGTTCAGCAACTGCTTAAACCTCCGCAAGAACTTGACGCCCTGATTGTCTCCCGACTTGGAGTTGACGAATACCAATAGGGGCGAGAAGTTTCCCTTGGGACTCACAACATCCCATGAATCATCGTTACCTATAGAATGCACACATGTGGGAGGAACCACGGAGAGCTTGGCTGGACCCAAGGGACATGCTATTGGCACATTGGGGCGACACGCCACATGCACCGTGGTCCGACACCATAGGCAACGCCAGTCCTGCAGACGCAATACCGAGCCACAGGTCTTCTTGCATACAGCGCACGTGGCCGATACTGGCAAGTTGCCCTCCATCCACTGATGTGGCATAACAATGCTGCCATTCTGATCCTCTATAATATCCTTGCCAACTGTGGCCAAAGTGGTCCATTTGCAGTTGGCTATAGCCTTAGCCGCACAACGTTTGTGCACCTTGCACTTGCACACCTCACAGGAGAGCCCGTGCGAAGTGACGCCCGATAGCGCGTCCCTACACACATTGCAATAGGTGGGCCGGGCATGTGAGGTGGCATACCAGTGATGATGGTTGGCGAATATATCGTGCTGCTCGATGAAGAAACTGTCTCCGCGGGATCGAGGCGGTATGGAGGCCGATTTTAGCGAACCCAACCAGTCTTCCATTTCGCGTCTTGATTCGGCGCACAGTACAAGCGAGCGAGTGGGTGTAATAACCTGCAACGAAGAGAAGATAAGGTACATGATTAATTAAGCTCTTGTTGCTAATTCCTGCTCATATCCTATGCTTGGCATTTTAATAGCTTTGCCGTAATTTGAGTTATGCCTGCGGTAATAATGTGTCATGAAAAAAAAACAACGTCCATCATTGTCCAGCTACAGCTGCTCATATTGCTCATTTGCGGTCTTATGCGGACATGTTGTAATATAATCATTAGCTAATCAGTCAACGTAATGATGCATGTATGGGTATGTGTATGTATAAATACATATGTATTTGGTTGTTGCATGGTGCTCGTGTTGGACATAATATATTTCGTTTTTACTTTTGCTCTGCTTCATGTGCCACTAAAGGGTTCACTTGATGCTTTACAAGGATACGGCTAAGTGCTCATAATTATGGCCGGTACCTAATGTTTTGCAAGTGTACGAGTCCATGGAGGACACAAGGTAGATTATGAATGCCATAAATATTAACTAATGCACTTTTCTCAGATTGACCTTTGCTCTGACAAAGAAGGCTAGAGAATGGCATGGTGCAGTAGTTATTATATAAAATAAGTTAATGCTTGCTGCTTGCTTGCTGCTTGTGAAGTGGACACATTACCAGGATTAAATGCGTAAGCTATAAGCATATTGTAGCAGAGACAAAGCAATATATGGGAGTATATGTAGCGTTGTGGGCAAAGACGGTTTTCAAAAGTGATATTTGTCTCTAATGATACTTGTTCACTAAATCTAATTTTGCTATAGCTTTTGAACTATTGATGCCTTAATGATATGCATCATATACTTTGTAAACGTATGTAATCACCAGATCATGTACATTTCAATAGGTGAAGAATTCAACTGAAGCACTCAATGGATGTTTGATAAAATTAAGGAAGAACTGTGAACCATTTTCAAACTGTTGTCTTGTTTTTAGATTAAAAGGCATATTGAGGTCAAAATATTAAAATGGAATCAGATTTCTCAACACATTAGACTATAACATCTTAGGTCACAAGGTAAAACAGCTTAGTCTGTTTGAAATTTTTTTAATAGAGCAACTTGAAGTTTCATATACTTAGAAGTCTGGTTTTTCGTATTAATGTTTTTTACAGATCATATTGCAAATTTTATCTTTAACTTACTTATTAAAACGAAAATAAGTGTTTATTATGGTACGATTTTGACACACACCCATACTCGAGTTAGACTATTATGGTTTGTGACCACGGGTATAAATATAAAGAATTTTTGCTGTCCCATTCTAATTTTCTGTCCATTATAAATAAAAATTAGTTTGTGTTTCTTTGTTTGATTGTTTGTTTGCATTATTTTGTACAGAATATAGACTCGGCTAAACTGATCTTTTTGAAATTTTCAAAGAATGTGGCTGTGCGGTCGGTGGTACAGTATGAATTACAGCCAGGGCGGAAGTGGACAGTGGCACGCCCCTTTTCAAATAAACCTTTATAACTTCCATAGTGATAACTTGATCTCCTCAAAATTCCGCAGTATGTTTAAGTTCGCCTAGAACAGGCTTTTTTGAACCTATGAACAGGCTATTTGAAGCAAGTTGGTAAAAAGTGCCGAGATGCTTCAATATTTGACTAATAAACTGTATTAAACAATTTTCCGTACACCAGGCAGTTAAGTACATATTGTCGCTGCGCCGACTAAAACAGTCAATTGTTTGATACATTGGAGTTGGACAGGAAACAGCTTTAGTTTATTTGGGGTGCACAATTTGAATTTTATTAGTGTCAGAGGTAGCATTACCGAACATTTAGAAAAAATCTATGTATGGGTTTTTTCAGACCTATTGAACTTCTGATATGTTTAAGTGTAAATCTAGCTGTCATACTAATGAAGTGCCTTAGATTTCCTTTCAGTATACTTTAGAAAATCAACATGCAAAGACTTACACAGAACAATTTTTACAAATCGTGGAAATTTGTTCACCAAACTTATGTAGCACTTTGTCAAGTTTATGGTGCATATAGTCATCTATCTGAGCAGCTAATACGGATATAGCAACAACGGTTATTGTAGCTTGATTGTGGAAAAATTTGTTTTTGATAATGATTATAAGCCGAATTTATCATATCAACAACATATTCAATTGATATGATAAAATTGTTGTGGAAATAAATATTGACTATCAACAATTCATTTTAATTAGTTGAAATGTGTCGACGTTTTTTTATTGTAAGTTACTAAACTCGACATATTATTGCCGAGCAAAAGCGAAGCATTGCCGGGCCCACTAGTAACTTATATATGTATAGAACGCAGACGAAACAGCAGCACATAAACGTATACCCACATTTTACGAGGATTGGTATTGATACCATTAATATAATGGATTTTAATATAACTCAAATAACTCCCAATTTTAAAATTTACCTCAGGTTAAATCTTCTTTGGGTCACGACAAAACCACTGCATTGGCACTTCAGTGCAAATATTATATGTTTGTATTCGTGAATGTGAAGCAAGCGTGCTTTCACAACACTCAAGCAGAGACTGGCCATAGACTGAGTGCTTAGAATTAAACGTAGCTTCTCGTAGATGTGAACTGCCCATCGTGTCTGTGTGGAAAAGTCTATTATTGCCAGCCCAGCCAGGCTATGGGATGCCTAACACTGCTATAATGTTAGGCAATCTCTACTTATATTCATTATTTTTATATCCTACACAACATTGTGGTTTACATAACCTTAGAAAATATAATTTTCGTTACCTTAATATATTTGGCTATCATTATCTCTTACTTCAGTCAATACTTGGAAATATTTGTACAATGAAGTGACCTTGACTCTGTAAGATTTAAACTACATTGTCGGAAGTATCAATTACAGTACTTAAGAAATTTACAATTAATTGTCATTACAGCAATATCAATTGTGTAAAATTGAAACTCCACCCAATATAAGCCATTAATGTAAAAATACGATGTGGCTTATTACTGTGTCTCATAAGATTGCTGCAATGCTTAAGTAATTAATTCCTATTAACTTCGAGTGTGTAAAGCTAAACTAATCAATATGATAAAGCCTTAGCTATGTACAATAAATATTTTACAGTTGCACTGCTTGATAACCCCCAAACATTTCTAATATGCTTTGTATTTAAGTTCATTGTAATTATGTATGGGTCCAGTTTAAACTCATTTAAGGTTCAAACGCCTCGTGCACCAGCTCAACTTTGTGCTTGTCCACTTGTTGTTGTTCATTTTAAGTCAACTAGTGTTAATTTTTAACAAAATTAAATTTTATTTAATAAATTTTAAATCTCCTCAAATGTACTACTCTCATCCAGCTTAAATGCCTCCAAATACCACCAGAGGACAGTTATGTGAATCTTTGAGTGCAAAGTCTCTTAAAGGATATACGCCGTATAGCAATTTAAAGTATCAAAACATTGACATTTTTTGACATTTTTTGCAATGTCATTTAGTTAGATTTCATTTTCCAGTCACTTGACCTCTTGTCAATGTTCTCCTATTCAATTTATATGTACTTGTATGCATTGATACATGTGTACTAGTGCTCGTCACCAACACCACTGTCCTCGTAGATTCTGAAATGCAATAACCTACTGAGATGCCATTGCAAGAATATCTTACAGGGGATAGCGGATGTTATTGCAGTACTTTAGCTGTTTCATAAATAATTTATGGCATCACAGCGACTGTGTCCAATGATATTGGAAAACGTCAACGGAAAAATATGACAATGGCAGGAATGACTCCAGTGATACCAGAGTTCAGCGTTAATACAGTTTAACCAAGTACCGAGTAGCGCTTGATCCCTAACCAGCCGGGTGAAAGGTTGTGAGGCGATGATGCTATTCACTTTACACTTTTGCCGTTACTGTTACTTGTATAGTGTAGGTAACTTCTGGGGACGTGAAGTCACAGTCTGGCATGGATAGCTTGCCAATTGACATGGGTTGGTTGGCCCGACTGCCATGTCAGTCAATGTCAACAATCGAGTATACTCGTATCATGTGATTGTATAAAAACATGTCGAGTGCATGAAATATGAACGAACGAACACACACACACACACACATTTATTGTGTTATCTTCTGCAAGGATTTGTGTTGAACGAAAGGAAATTATCAACGACGAAAGTTGCTTGTAGCTAAAAGGCGAAGAAAGAACAAAAACGAAATCTTATTATTATAAAAATAAATACTGTAAAGTATCATTGTTTAAAGCTGTCAGCGCTAACAGTTGATGCGTTGTGATATATCTCGACATAACAAGACTGAATAATTCATTACGCTCAGCTACAATAAATTGGTGTCTAAACTCCCTTGATTGGACACTTGTCACTGTTGCAAAAGACATTGATTATGTGAAGAGTCTTGTGGAGACCTGGATTGGATGTGGGTTATCCTTGTGCCCATAGTAATAAATGCACGACCACGAGTGTTGACTCAAATTGTAACTGTCAGTCTAATTGATGTTGTTGCCATTCCACCCGGGACCATACAAATTAATTATACACTGAAACAATGATTTTAAGGTTGTTTGCTTTCCTTGCATAAATTATGACAAATTGTGAATTGTTGTGAATATAAATGTCTTTTAAAAACTCAGCGCTCAACTTTTTTTTCGTTACCAGCTTTCGTTACAAATGTTCATTATTAAAGTTTCAAGTTTATTCACATTCAGCTTGAAATAATCCAAATTGCTATACGGTCGCTCATCGTATTCCTTGGGCCGTCCGCAGAATTTTGTAGCATAACTTTTAAGATTGTTTATTAATTTCACATAAATTTCGTGTGTTTAAAATAAAAACATATACAGTTGAGGTGGAAGGGGGCGTGCTCAACTTTTTGTTTCAAACATTTGTCCTGGCCATGGCAAAGTATTACCAAAGAAATAAATTGCTGATTTAAGCATTCCTAAGGAATATTTATGATTGAGTGGGATGAAAAGTTTTAAAGCATGTGAAAGGGGGGAGGGATCGAAGTGGCTATAACTAGATGTACAAACTCAAACTAATTATTTATTTGCATAATGGTTTATGATCAAGGGCTACAATTAAACTACGTTTAAGTGCTTGCCGTATTTGTGTTATTAATAGAGTGGGTGGGTGGAGTCGTTTGTACTCCTTCTGCTTTGCATAAAACACTTTTGGAAGGGCTTGCATGGTTTGTGGCCACATCGAACTGCTATAATTACATCGTATGCGGTTATTATACTTACTGACGCTGACAAGGTAAAGTTATTGAATATAAAATAATTGAGAATTGGCAATTTACATAAAAGTTTACGTGTGGGGTAGAGTCAATTTTAAAACTTCATGGCTCTGACTTTATTTGTATGATAGATGGTCTATTAAAAAAAAGGTTCAGTCCTATTTAAGTTATATGTTGCGTAGAGGAGCATGAAACTGCACAGAAGGTAAGTTTTAAATAATAATAATTAAATTTTTAATTATACTGTCGGAGCAAATATTTTTATTCCTTAAACAGTATAACAAATGAATTTGGGACTCTGTTCTGAGTATTCAACGTTGCAAGTTGCTTCAAAAATAAGAACTTCTGCATCGTTCGTTTTGTTATAATTTTAATAATTTGATGGTCATACGAAGATTTAGCTAAAGGTGGATTTTTAGCCCTTTTTCTATATTTTAACACTATAATATCTCGTCAAAGGGGTTTTGCAAAAAAAAAAAAAAAAATTATTAAAAATTCACTTATCTGTTTTTATTATAAGAAAGCATAAAATGACCTAGTAATTGTCTCTCTCGTTCTTGTTGTTAGCAAAAAACCACTCATCCACTGACACGATGCGAAACTGTCGCGAAAAACCCTTAAACTTCGTTCCTTTTTTGCTTGCTCTTTGCTCAACCGACGAGCATTTCTGTTCACTAGATCGGCTCATGGGTTTACTCGAGACCCCTTACTTCGTAAAAACTCGTCAAACGGTCTTTTGAGCATGTATGTGTGTTGCGCGTGTGGAAAGGCAAACGTACGCATACACAAATGCACACTAATGATCCCCCTTTCCCCTTTTCTTCTTCTCTCCTCTTTAAAGCAAATGACGAAATTTTTAAGGCAACAACATAATGCAAAGCAACAATAAAAATAAAGACCTTTTGTACGGACACTTTGCTTGCTTTGCTCACTTACAGATTCTCAGTAGCTGAGCGACAGAAGGTTCTGTTCGTATCGAGCGATCAGTAAGAGACCGATTCATGTCTTACGTTCAACCCGAAACCTGAGAGCAAGAACACGAACAAAACGAAAAAATGGTTGCTGTTCAGACACTGAGCGATTCCGTCCCATTTGTTTCGGTCTTTTAAGTGAGCAGACCGCGTAGTAAAATTTGGTTGAGCATATTTTGCGAGCTCTGAAGTTTACCCATGTCAGAGCGTATGAGTTATGTGGAATGAAATTTATTACTTATACGTATGCCAGTGAATACGAAAATAAGTGTAACAGCTCGTTCAGTCATAATAATCTGTCAAAAAATGTGTCTTTCTGTTTTCGACAACCGTTCACATACAACAATTTCTCGTACCGCATAAGACAAATTGTGACGTATTTCATCTATGACTCGTCGGTATGAATGCGAGTATATTTTAGTTTTTTCCCACGAATGAAACAAAATCATGTTTTTATTGTTATAAAGGCAACTGCACTTATCACAAAATAAGGTCAAAAATCATATTTCATATTTGAATACAAGCACAAAACTAAATATCTTTAAAAGGAAACCCTGAGCTCATGTCCTTAAACCTATAGGTGAATGATAAAAATGATAATTTTTGTGATTTTTAAGGCACTGGATGCATTTTTTTCGGGTAGGTTTGCCTTAGACACAAAAGAGAAATACCGTAAGGTATACCGAGATATAACCGTGTTAAAATGTAACGGGTCCGCCATCTAACGTTTTTTTCAACTAGTGCTTATTTCGTGAATGGTAACACTTAGCTCATACCTGATTTGACAGATAATTAGTTTCATCCTTCCGCTGAACGAATATGGTTGTGTATACGCTTGAACAACGACTTACAGAAGATGCCGATTTTGCCAAAAATCATCTTTTCAGATGAAGCTCATTTTGATCTTGCCGGGTATGTAAACAAGCAAAATTGTCTCATTTGGGGCACAGAAAATCCGCACGCATACATTGAAAAGCGGATGGACCCAAAACGAGTTTGGTGCGAATTTGGGTGAAGAGGCATAATAATTAAAAATGAGCAAGGAGTGGCCGTTACAGTCAATGGCGATCGTTATCGGGCCATGTTGAAGAATTTTTGTTTACAAAAATTGAAGAGGAGTATATTGGCAACATTTGGTTTCAACAGGACGGCGCTACGTGCCACACAGCCGAAGCTACACTCGATGTTTTTATAGCATTTTCAAAAAAAAAAAGTTATTTGGCGGACCCTTTAGTAAAAGTCCTAAAAATTCATCTTGAGCAACAAAAAACCAAAAAAAAAAACAATTGTATGGCCATTAAATTAATAATGCAGCCAAATTGACAAACCGTATATGCAGAAGTTCTCATTTTTGGGGCTACTTTCTCTTGCAATTCATAAAATTGTACAGTTGTACTGGGTTGTTGTACTTATAGAGCACTTCATCATCATCTTCAGCAATGTGGTCGACTTCTGACTTAACGGGTATGTAACCAATCTGAATTGTCATTTTGGAGAGAGAGAATTTCTAATGAGGGTGTATGACTTCATTATATCTCAAAAATATCACTGTATGGTGCAGTTTATACGCCGAAGGCGTCATCGACCTAAATTTGTCTTTACCAAACCGGTACCAATATTAACATAATTGACGAACATAACAGGCAACCGATTCGTTATTTTCGTATTCCTTTTATCATTGCAAATTATTTGGGAAATGGTTCCAACAATATTAATACCAATACAATCTTATATGTCAGTTCATGGAATAATGGTAAGTAACAAAGAATAACCTTTTCCCACAAGAAAATCTGTGCAATCGTATTAACATAATTAACTCGAAGAAAAACTGTTAGTGATGTTATTTCCAAATAAAACAATCAATATGGTGGAATTGAGCAAGATTCATTTTAAATACACCAAAACATTGATTTACCAAAATAAAAACAACTCCTTATGACAATAATTTTATACAATATGCCATTCAGCGCGTGAAATCATCACTTTGTTGAGCCAAACATTAGGGGACCGAATTATGTCAATTAATGGACCTGTAAATTGGCCACGTCCTTCGTGTGATTTGAAACCATTGATTTACTTTTTGAGGGGGTAAGTCAAATATGCTGCAACCCACCAACTATTGATCATTTAGTAGTCAACATTCGACTCACTTTTGACAAAAAGACCCGTTGTAAGTCTGCCCTTAACCACTTGACCAGTGGTTATGTAACATCGATTTGTAACTCATCTGCATTCAGCTCAAAACTGTCTTCTAAAAAAAAAACAATAAAATAACAACGAAAAGTTGCATTTAAACATAATGAATGGAATAGGCAGCTATAAAAAACACACACACATAATAAGCTATGTTTTTATGTGTTTCTATTTGCATGATTGTGATGTGTTTGCTGATAGTTATTCCTTTGATGTTTAAGATGGTTTCAAGGTAAAATTTACGCTCCAGCTGCAGCAAAGCAATTTAAAGATTCCAGCAACAATTAATGACATTTAACATTTGCTATAAATATGAAAAACTTTTAAATAAAACGCACGCTTAATTTTATTATATGGATTACGAAAGCAAAAGTATTACAATAAGCAATTATTGCAGAAGAATAAAAATTTTTCAAATGTCCTGAACTTTAAACATGGAAGCTTTTAAGGAAAGCCAACCCTTCTGATCTTAGCAGATCAAGAATATAAATATAGGGATATAACTTTTTTTCAAGGCAAAATCCCACTCCAGTACCATTTGGGGAATATTGTTGTGATAATAAAAAAAAACTGTTTTTAGGTTGATTCGGTTAAAAAAGTTTTCACACCGATAGAGATAACCAAAGAGATTTTCCTTAGAAAAAAAGAAAGTTACTTTTTCTGCTAAAAATATCGCGATTCGATGAATTTTTGGCATTGGACTAATAAAATATGGTTTGGTATTGAAAATAATATAAGAATATAAACCAAAATAACTTATTTGAAACAAGAGCAGCGTCAAACCAATCGGTGCGGAAACTTTTGTCACGATAGAGCAAATATGAGACCTCATTTCGTAATACTTTTTCATACCCTACACGGATATGACGTGGGATTTTTGATATTTGTAAAAATTGCCTAAAGTTATAGGCAAAGGAATAACTACTTGAAGTTTTTTTTAATCGGGATAATGATCTTTAATACGACAGTATGTTTTATATAGCTTCCTTTTAAGTCTATTAAAATTTTGATGAAAGTTTCTCCGTATACTACTTTCATTTCGGAGACAGTTTGTGGTGTGTTATAGATGGTTCGCAAATGTTACTTAAATGACAACTTACAGCTGCTCTTGAATCTATTCCAGACATCAAAGGGCATTTATATAATCAGGAATGGAGGACATAGATTATGACTTTTGAAACATTTTTGCATTATTAAGTCCATTTTACAAATAAATGTAGTTGGTCAGTTTACGCAGTACACCATAGATATGGTCTAGCAGCCTATACATGACACATAGACAAATATA
Organism: Muscina levida; assembly: GCA_964034835.1. Taxonomy (NCBI): domain Eukaryota; kingdom Metazoa; phylum Arthropoda; class Insecta; order Diptera; family Muscidae; genus Muscina; species Muscina levida. Next base: position 3,264,132 of record OZ035880.1, read on the forward strand.
GCATTACAATATTTTATTGTTTTTCTTCTAAATATACAAAATTATTATGCATAAATTTTATATGTATGTTATTATTGACATAACGATCTATTTTTGTTTTGCTAAATCAATGTTTTGGTATATTTAAAATATATCTTGCTCAATTCCCTCATAATGATTGTTTTATTAGAAAATACCATCAATAAAAGTTTCTTTTCGAGAGAATTATGTTAATATGTTTGCATAGATTTTCTTTGTGGGAGAAAGTAATTCTTTATGTTACTTACTCTCATTCCATGAGCTGACACATAAGATTGTATTGATATTAATATTTAAAGAATTGAAATTTTTCTGACATACTTTTAACAATAGTATTTATTACGGTAAGGAATACAAATGGAAAATATTTGCATATAACATGCACTCAAAATTCAAAAATATGCACTAAAACACATAAAATATGCAATTAAAACATTATTTATAAAATTTGCATAAATTTTGCCAAAAAAATGAAAGAAAATTCACTTTAAACTCGTATATGTACATATAAAATTAATATTTTTTTTAAATCGATAACGAATCGAAATTTTGGAGCTCTTTTACTGATTCGCCAAATTCTTAAAAATTTGTGGTATGTATAATATTTGACTTCCTTAAGCCATGCTCCCAATCTTGTTATAATTGGCTCTGGAGAAAGCGCAATACCAAGATGAATTTCATTTGAAACGGGTGCACGCGAAGTTGTTTTTCAAAATATATTTTTTTATTTGATATAACCATTAATAAACTTCAATTCAACAATCAAGCCACATCCAACAGCATTGTAACCCATTGCCCCCTTTATTATTAAGGCGCAGTTAGAAAAAGAATAACTTTCTATTTGTAGAAATCCTGAACGAGCCAGGCAGTTGTTGATTGATTTTATCTGTTGATTTTGAACAAATATTTTTTTTTGTCATGCATATCTTATTTTCTTATTAATTTCCCACAATTAAAATTGTGTAAAAGGTTTGGTTTTAATTCAGATGAAAGTTGCGTAGCAAATTATAAAGCAACTTTTACCCAAATATGTCCCACAAAAAGTTGAAGGCGTTCTACTTTTCAATGTGGTAATTTATCAAAATAGCAAAATTATGCAACAAAAATATGAATTTATTGTAAATTTAGCTAACATATGCGCATAAATATGCAAAAATGCATATTTTTCGTAAAATATGCTAAAACGAATGCATGTCATTTCAGTAAAAATTTCATGATTCGTAAAAATAACGTAAGTCACAGACGCTTTCCTGTGATTCTCGACGATCGTCACAAACTTTAAGTGTATAACGTTCCACGATACAATCGAGTGCGAAAATGGTATCAAAGAGTACCACACGAAGGTACAATCCACACAAGCTCTCGTTTACGCATTTGTCCGTCGGACAAAATTGCATGAAAATTGTCTTTGGTACAAGTGCCAACCAAGTGTACCTTTTTTGTTTCTTATAACTATAGTTTTATAGTTATTATCAGGGCCAACAAAATTTTGCAATGCATACTTGCATATGCAAATGCATATTACAGACTTACAGACATGTTTAGGGGGTTTATGCATATAAAAGCATATTTTGGGGGTTTCAGGTTTTTTACTATTTTTTTTTTACTTTTCATATATATTTTTCGGAGTACAGACAACACCTGTTTATTTCTTTAAGAAATTTCTTTCGCAACTGGCAACAAAAATTTTAGGAAAGATGTGGAATAGTGTAACAGTGAAGAGGCTGATGCAATGCGTACTTTCAAAGAGAAACAGTAAATAAGCGTTTAACTTTTAAAATATGACAAGCGGCATTTTAATACAGATGGCATTGCCAAAGAAAATATATTGCGTTGAAAAAATTTTCATGAAATTAAATAACGGTGAGGGCGTATACATAATACTTATTATACATTAAAATATTAAGCGCGACCGAAGTTCTGTATGTCTATTAGTCAAAAAACCTAATGTAATTTTTTTACAATAGAGTAATTAATTAAAAGTCCGAAACTTTTAAAAGTAATTTAAAAAATAACTTTATTTATTTTCAACTATTAGTGATAAATTTTTGTTTAAAATTAAATGTATTCAGTGAATTAATTTACTTAGATTCAAATTCTATTGTGCATTTTTACCAGAATTAAAGGCCTTTTTTTAATATTTTTCGTGCATATTTGTGTTGGCCCTGGTTATTATTTATCTAAATTTATTGAAGTTAGCAATGCCAAGGTGATACATTTATCGCTAATGGATTATGTACTAACTGACATGTAATTCGCTTTTCTGGAAGACAGTCTTAGCCGCAGCGACAACAAGCCACATACAACCGTTGTTATTTGACGTCTATGTTTTTATATTTATACGCACATTTAAGTTTTTAATTTATTCCTACATAATCTTTCCCCTTCCGTGGTCCAATTAAGCAATAACTGCTTTATTCAAATTTTGAGTTTGTCTCCCGGTCTCTACTTACAATCAAGCAAAAGTCATCCCTTTCCCCCTCACCATAATTCGCATACACATTGAGGCATACACATTGTTCGTTAATGTTCTTTAAATTATAGCAAATTGTTTGAAAATCTTCTACGCACTGGTTTTTACGATTCTAATCACGTCGAAAAAGCTAATTTAACTTCTATTGAAATCTGTTGTTAAAATGTGACGAACAACTGACAACTAATTATGAGTGCACGAATGACTGAATGGACCTTTTCGTGCTAATTATGATGTACAGGTATGTGTTAACTCGTGATTGCGGTCGTTTATTGGATTTTATTCATTTTGTTGAAGGCAAATACAAAAAATTGCCTGTGGTTTTAAGAATTTTACGCAGTAGTTATTTTTAATTGCACATTAAGTGCAGATTAAATCATAATTGCTCTGCATTACAAATACATATGCAAGGACGAGAAATTTTCTCTGCCCATTCCACTGTCATCGTATTTGGTTTTTAATGTGCACTTGTTTGACGTTGGCATGGAAAGTAGACACTCTAACCCCATCCCATGCCGCCATTCGTATAACAACTGTCAAGATAAACTTCAAGTGAAAATCAACTTTAATTAAAATGCAAACAATACAAATGGCAAAAGTTTAATTAACATTAAGAAAATGTTTTAGCGTGTATAAGAAAATATTATACTAAACATTTACAATGAAAGAGTACAAAGCTCAAGTTTACCATTCCTTCATAATCAGATAACGATGAGAGTTATTTATACAACATTTGTTGTATTTGTTAATTTAATTTAACTTTGTTGCCAATTAACAAGAATATCGTTAAATGACAATTTTTAAAGTTAAACGTTATTCAATAATTCAATAAAAATTAAAAAAAAAAGATATAATACAGTGAGCCAAGTAAATGTTGGCGGATGTGCATAAATTGCTATGGGAGGTTGAACAAAAAAAAAAAACAGTCCACTTAGTTATTTATGAACGTAATGCGATAATTTAAGAGTTTTATGGACCAAGCCACACAAATGCGATATGCTGCCGCCAAAAAGGTCATATGCCACAAAATACATCCATAACAGCGACAACAACAACAACGATAACGTTAACGATATCCATATTGGAGCAAACATATTTTCGAACATATTTATATGATTGCCGGAGGGGCAAAGTTTGCCAGACAGTGGTCCAATTTGTGGTGCTGCACTCTACTTTATCTGGTGGTGGTTATGGGCAATTACTTGTAATAAGCAATTTCATGTGACATTTTTGTGTTATGTTATAAGAGACCGTATTCATAAGTATTTGTTGAAGGCTTACAAAACCCTATTTCGTGGTAAAAAAATGTTGTCTAAGCAAATATATAAATTCCATTTAGTTCCTATCTGTACTGGCATTTGCTGTGTTCCGAGCGGCGTAGATAGGAAACATCTTTGATATGATTTCTAAGTAAATTCCATCATGCTATTGTTGTTATTATACAAGTTGTCCTAAAGTCTTTTCAATAGTCTGCTGTTCCTGTAAAGGCAAATATTAATTTTAGATGTATGATATGTCACAATTTGTGTACATTTTTAGATTTTTCGTATTATACAGTATTGATTTGCCGGTTTTTATCAACTAATGGATTCTCAATATTTGCACATAACTAAACAGGTAGCTAACGCACAATGGGTCGCATATACACTTAGTTTCAAAACGTTATCATTTGTCAAATTAAGTAAATGAAATTTTAATATACAAAACCAGTAAGAAAGTTTCAGTCGGGAAAACCGACTTACATATACCCTCACCCTCAGTAAAACATACAATTTTCTTGTATATTAATATTATATAAAGTGGTCGGAATGGTACAATTGTATGGGTTACAAGAAGAGACGTGGCAAGATTTCCAGATTTTTTTCAAAAACTTTATGTTGTAGAGCTTTACCAAATACAAAATTTGGAAACGATCTCGTTGGATGTATTTCTAAAATGGGCGGAATAGTACATTTGTATGGGAGGTACCGAAAGGGGCGTGGCCATGTAGCCCATTTGCAATACCGTAAGTAGTTTTGGGGGAAATATTAACTCGTGCTAAGTTTCAAAACTTTTGGTACCGTCTTTCGAAAGTTATCGTGCGTACCAGACGCCCGCAACTTGTGATTTTCCAATCACAACCAATTATAACCTAAAACTATCAACAGGTCATCAGTACCACTTATCGTATGAGTCGGTTTATTCTAAAATCTGTTGGAGCGCTTTTAAAAAAGGAGCATAGCACCGCCCATTTCCGCAGTGGCTGTTTTTTATACTGCACCAAAAACATATATACCAAGTCTCATCTTCGTACCTCTGACAGTTCATAAGATATAGCTTTTTTTAATTTTCAAGTTGTATGGGCCGTGCCACGCCCCTTTATCCAATCACAACCAAGTATAGCCCTATCTACAGGTCAACAGTATCTTAACTTAACTTAATTTCCCTATACACCCCATGAATGAGGATAGCTTCTCGCGTTGTTGTGAATTAACACGCTTTCTATTTTTAGATTCTCAACTAACGGCACCTACTTGTTTATCGACGAATGCGATCGTCACTGTTTGAGAAGCTTTTACTAGACATGCCGATTGACTCGACACTAATACTGCGAAGTTGCTTTCGACAACATTCGAGGGGACCCGAAAATGAAAGAAAAATTTAGATGACTGGAGGCGGGAATCGAACCCGGGATCCTCTGCATGGTAGTCGCGTGTTCAAACCACTATGCCACGGCCGGTCCCAAAGTACCACTTTGTAAAATTTGAAAAAGCCGTCAGAGCGATTTTTGAAAAGGGGGTGTGGCGCCGCCCACTCCCTCTCTGGCTGTTATAATTAACGCCGAGCGCCACATATACTAAGTATCATATTCATACCTTTGATAGTTTATGAGATAGAGACTTTTAAAGTTTCAAAATGTAAGCCACGCCCACTGATCCGATCCTGAATCACGATTTTTGGTGTCAAATGCATACACACAAATTTTCAAGGCGGTTGGTGGAACAGTCCTCCAGATATTGCGTTTTCAAAAATTGGGTCCAAATGGGAAGGGGGTGGAATAGAGCCACGCGCATTTGGAATATCAAAAACTCAAGTAGCCTATTTTCACCACCTACCGCACAGCTACATTCTGTAAAAATTATATTTTATATATGTAGATAAGACATTTTTTTGCCCACCACCCTTGGAAGAACTACATCAATATTTTAAAAATAAAATAAAATTTTTCTTAAATGATGCAAAACTGCATCATTTTGAAATTGAGTGATTTACTAATCGGGTTTGTGACAGCAAAATCCCACAGTGCGCTATGCAGGCGCTACTGGTATCTCCTGAAGAAATTATCATGTTTTGCGTAAATAAATATTTTTCTAATGATTTTTTAAAGAAAAATAGTTTAGTTGTGAGACTTTGAATATTTATAGGTGAAACATAAGAAACTGTAAGATTTACTTCAATCTCCCATAAAAAGTACACACTGCGTAGTTTTACCTAGTTCTCAGATGGTACGTTAAAAGCCCCTTTCGGTACCCCCAAACACGCTGTTCATAAATTGTATTGATCTTACATTTGCTGGCGAATTCATCAAAAAATTCTACGCTGTAACCGTTTCGACGATCTTAATACATATCTTTTACATGTCTTTTCGTCAACCGTTTCAAATATTTCATACAAAAAAAATAAATCGATTAATTAAAATAACTCAGGGTTTTACAATATCTACCACAAATTTGTAGAATTGACATTGGGTGAGGGTATTTAACAGTCAGTTTACTTGACTGGGATTATGTGATATGATATTGCATTTCTGTGCCATCCCAAAATTTATAAAATTTTCACAGAAACCTTTAAATTATTTAAGCAGTTTCCATTTTTGCATACAAATTCCCCCATTGTGCAGAGCAAAAGTTTAACATCCTTTTGGACACGATTGTGTATGTATGCACGTATGTATTAATTGCAATTGTGCCAGAATGTTCAGCATGTTCCATGGAGAATACAAGTACTCCAATTAATACGTGCACGAGTATTGTGAGTGAGCATTGTACGATGATACTCGTGTATAGGTCGTATGTCACTGAGCATCAATAAAGCAACGCTAAAGGTGAAAATATTGAATGTTTTGCATTGTTTTGTATACAACGGAATGAATGCACCAACAGCAACTGGAAGTATTCGTAAATTGATACTTGAATGTCGGTAGATGTATTAGGGATAGGGTAAATCACCGGAATCGGCTAAGAAATGCTAAGCAATTGTCGCAATGCAATGTATTACTGTCAAAAGTCAGGATTAGAACTGCGTCATTAGATTTTTAAGTTACAATGACGGTTTCATACTAAATTTGTTTTCTTTGAGTGATGTTTTAAGGCTTGAAATAGATTTGCGGATAAGCTTGACTAGCTAGTTTAGAACAACTTTGTCATTATAACTCGATTTTTCGTGCCCGAATTAGGGTAAAACAGTCGAGTCCAGCCTTGTCTTCGAAAATGTTGGCAAAAACTATCACAGTGTTATTAATCATTAAAAATAATATATAACACAATCGGTATAGTAGAATTTTAGTGTTGGCCAGTAACTCTCTATATTTAAATATTATTCAAATTATTCCAACAACTTTTTTAATCCAGCTTCCAGCTCCATGTTAGTTATTTGGTGTCCTTACAAAATAGTACCCATATTGTGTTGTTCATGTTCACTTTTACTGTACTTAGGTTCGCAAATACATTATAAAACAATTTCGTTGTTTACATAGTAAATACTACAAATTTCATACAGCTCCCCCCGTTTATCCGTCGCTTTTTGCAATAAACATTTTACTGGAATTCCATTAATAGCCATATTTACTTATAATTAAGTTTTGGTAATTTCATTCATTTACCAAATTACATTATTCATATTCTAGCGTTTATCTGTTCGTATTACCTCGTTGGCATAGTAATGCCTCTAATTGTTTACAGCTTATAAGCAATTTTGTGATACATTTACCAGCAATTATTTCAAGTCTTGTGTGACATCATTCAAACGTTGGATATTACATTACAATGCATTACACAAATGGGCTGAGAGGGCCTAATTCGCTTATCCATCAACGTATTTAACTGTGACTTTATGTAGGCGGTCCAAATAAGTAACCATAATTCTTGGTAACGACAGTAATGTTAATGCCAAGTGGCTTAAGCAAAGTACTTCTTTGATTTGGTAACATTACGTTGTCTTTTGTGTCTGATTAGTGGTTGCGTCTAGGTTTAAGGCCTAAGTAACATCTCCACGTAGTTACATTTTACATTACAAAAAAATAAAAGATGATGTCTTTTTTCCCCCAAACTTGCTGGTGATATGAAGAACATGAACAATGTGTTTGCTGTTTAGGACAGGCAATGTGGTAGCACTTGTACAAAATAAAAAAAACAAATGACGGATGTAGTTTCTCATTTTATCCGCATATGACACAAGTGCAAAATTGTTGAGTTGAGCCCTTGAAATGTTTGAAATGATGATTTTGTTGGTCCCTGGCAAAGAAAAACACAAACAGTATGCAGTTGTTTAATTAGGAAATATTGCGCTTAAAATTTGTTCAAATTCTTAGAATTTACTCTTACTTTGCCCAATGCTACATTCCATTTAAGTAAAGTTACGCTAGTAATTTTATTTATTTGACCTTTGTGTACAATTTAATTTCTTCAGTTATATTTGTTAAACGGAATATATAATTATTAATTTCCCAACATAGTCATTTCTTGTCGGGACTCTGTTGAGGCATTAATTCGTTGGTTGCTTAGCAACATGTAACAAATATCACTGGCACATATATGATGAAGTGAACATGTTGTCATGTGTTGCGTTTTCATTAAATGTACCAGAAATTTAAAGAAAAACAGTTGTTGCCAAAGAAGGACTCTCCCTCTCTCTCGTATTTGCAGGGCGGAATTTCATTTTAAATATGACAAATTGTATACCGTGAGATGTAAAGAAATATGAGTTAAGCTCATTATTTCCTTTTTTGGTTGGGTAAAATGGAAATATAACCAACTATAGTCGGTTTTTTGATGCACAACCAGTGAAATTTTCTTTATAAATTGAATAAATGTAATTATGTTACGATATTTTTCTAATTTATAATATATGGACTTTAAATATCGCCCACTTTAAAAAATTGTGTTTCTCCACAGAGAAAACAGTTTGTATTTGTAAATTTAGGCCACCTTAAAAACAGCTGATAGCGTCAACTGTATGAAAAGCTTACACAGTTTAACACTTGATTTTGGGACTCAATTCTGAGAACTGCACGTGAAAGTAGCCCCAACAAAGTGAAGTTCTGCATCACTCGTTTTGTCAAGTTACATGCCATAATAATTTAATATCGATTTGAAATTAGTATGTATCGTATAGGGGTTTTAGACTCTTTTGTTATATTGTTATATGGTGGCGTATGATTATCATAAGTAATATTCCACGTTAATCATACGCCACGGAGTATAACAGTTGTATTGTAACTTCTACAAAATAAACCCAGTTCAAAATCATTTGATGAATAAAAAGTGAAACTGTTGCTTATGTAGGTTATGTGAACTTAAATGAATTGTAATTCTTATTTTTTTTAAATTTGTTTCAGCTAAATCGGACTAGTGGTTCTCGAGTTATGCCAAACAAAAGAGCCGAAAACGTGACAAATTCCCGTGTACGATACTTACTAACTTCAAATCGATATTAAATTATTATGGCATGTAACTTAACAAAACGAGTGATGCAGAACTTCATTTTTTTGGAGCTACTTTCACGTGCAGTTCTCAGAATTGAGTCCCAAATCAATAAGCTGAAAAATGTTGTACTGTGTTATACAAGACTTGCTGATTGACTCTACAGTTGCTGCCGACAACATCGAGGGGCCGCCGATGAAAGAAACTGTAGATGTCTGGAGACAGGAATTGAACCATGGATCTCCCGCATGATACTCGCGTGTTCTAATCATCATGCCACGACAATAACGCGAGAAGCTATTCCATACCTCATTCATGGGGTGTAAAGTGAAATTAAGTAAGTATGTATACATAGCTGCCGATTTTTAAGTCTATAGTATTCTCAGTTGATATCTTATTCTTTCTTTACATCAATAGTACAACTAGAAATCATCTTTTACTTCAAAGAGTGAATTTTATTCAAATTCTCTTTAGTGTATTGACTACCAATGGCAATTTAATAGATCATCTTCAGCTTACTGTAGACCTACAAGCCAAGCAATTAAATTCAATTAAACAAATTGCTTGATAACACTATGCTAGTTGAAAAACCCGACAAACGGGGCACCCGGTGAGTTAAACTAAATCGACTGTGCTGAATCGAATGGCGTTCGCCGTTTTTTTAGGTTAGCTCTTAAAAAAAAGTTAGGGGGGGTTAAAGTTTCCCCCTTTTGGCCTGTTCTTGCAGAATACCGGTATATAAAACTATGTTTTGTTTACATCTGAGGTGTAGGGTGTGTTCAGCAACTTTGTAGAAAATATTATGCCAAATATTTTTGTTGAACATATTAACCCTCTAACTGCCCCTCATAACGGCTTTTTTTTGGCTTTATTCTAACAAATCGTAAAAAACACCCCGAAAAAGGGGAAGGGCGGGGATAAAATGTTCTACAAAAATGTTGGCCATAAAATTTTACTATATACGTCAGAACACACCAAAACCCAAAACTTAACACAAACACCAAACACGAATCAATTTCAAGATTGCCCACACACAAGGTATGCAACCATATATGGTGAAATAAAAAAAAATCAAAAAAATGAATTTTTGGGGAAAATTTCGTTCTTGAGTTTTGGGTCATTTTTCATTTTTTTTCGCCCAATTTTTTTTTGGGTAATTTTTCGTTTTTTTTTTTGGGGCATTTTTCATAGAACCGTTAAGTTTTGGGTTTTGGTGTGTTCTGACGTATATAGTAAAATTTTATGGCCAACATTTTTGTAGAACATTTTATCCCCGCCCTTCCCCTTTTTCGGGGTGTTTTTTTACGATTTGTTAGAATAAAGCCAAAAAAAGCCGTTATGAGGGGCAGTTAGAGGGTTAATATGTTCAACAAAAATATTTGGCATAATATTTTCTGCAAAGTTTCTGAACACACCCTACACCTCAGATGTAAACAAAACATAGTTTTATATACCGGTATTCTGCAAGAACAGGCCAAAAGGGGGAAACTTGAACCCCCCCTAACTTTTTTTTAAGAGCTAACCTAAAAAAACGGCGAACGCCATTCGATTCAGCACAGTCGATTTAGTTTAACTCACCGGGTGCCCCGTTTGTCGGCAAAAAAAAGTTCTCAAAACTAGCACAGTGTAACCATCAATGAGTAGAACAATTTTTAAAAATTCTGAATTTGAGTCAGTTGACTTTAAATAAATACATTAATTTGCATTTCCAATATTTTGTATTTAACAAATCATTGCATCGATAAATAAATAAAAAATTCAACACAATACATGAACAAATAAAAAAAAAAACTCTTTTGTGCCCCTACCATAAATAAATTGCCATGAAATTGATTGACTGCCATTTGGTTTAGGCAAAAAATGGCAATGAAAGTCAACAGAGTGCATATTGTGCTGGGCATATTTAAGCTTCTATCTCACCCCCTACAAAAGTCACTGCAAAAAAGGTAACACAATAGGTCATTTGCTTTTGTTGCTTCTTTGTGTATATCGAATTTTTTTAGAATTTTTTCAACATTTATCCAAGTTTGCAAATAAAATTGGTTTCTTAGTCAAATTGTTGACAATTAAAAAAAAAATAACAATTAAAAAGTTTTTAATTACTGAACAATTTATACAGAATTATTAAAACAGGTTTGCAAAGGTTAACGCCAGCACTGTGACTGTGACCGTGTGGATTTTACATTTTTTAGTTAAAAAATCTGTTGTATGCTATAAACTTTTATGAGACATATAAAAAATCGTATTGCATTTTTCTTTACAACTTTTTGGTTCACTCCAGTAATGTGATTGTAGCAACTGTCTCAAGTCGAAATTTCGAAAATAGGATTTGATGATAAAATATAAATGATAACACTGTAAGACAAATTTAAACTTTTGACCTCACCCATGATCAAAGTGACCAGATTCTGAAAATATAGCTCAAAAAAATATAGATTTTTCTAGATCAGCTCATTTAAGTTTTTTACGAGTAATTCAATTTTTGGAGCGAAGCTCCCATACAAGTACTCGAAAGTGAGTTCTTAATGTTCGCAGAACTCTGCGAGTTAACAGATTTTGATGATTTTTTTTTAGTGTTTTCAAATGGCCAGACGAAGCCCAAACTTAAAATTTGTCACAAATTTAATTTGTCACAAACTTATTTTGTCAACAGATTTTCATGACTTTTTTTTAATATTTGTCAAATGACAAGAGCGGGTTCTGACGTAACCTAAATATAAAATTTGTCAAAAATTAAAATTGTCACAAATTGTCAAAAAAATAAAATTTTTTTTAATTTGTGACAAAATTTTTGGTTTTGCTTCGTCGGAACCCGCCTCCGGCCATTTGAAAAACACTAAAAAAAATCATCAAAATCTGTTAACAACTCGCAGAATTCACTTTCGAGTTCACTTCGAGTACTTGTATGGGAGCTTCGCTCCAAAAATTGAATTGCTCGTAAAAAACTTAAATGAGCTGATCTAGAAAAACTGGGAGATACGTATATAGTTTTCTATATTCTATATTTTCAGAATCTGGTCAGTTTGATCATGGGTGAAAAATCGTGTCGTACAGTGTATTATAAACTTTACCTCATTATTCCAGAAAACAACTATTGACAAAGTCTCCTAATCTCCTAAGACTCTCAAAATATTGACTTACGATTCAAAAACCAGGTTTTCGGGCCTTTCATCGCTTACGAGGTAAACACTCTGTCAGTTCTAAACCAATTTTGAATTTATTACACAGTATAACACTTGTTTTTGGGACCCAATTCTGAGAATTGCATGTGAAAGTAGGCCCAAAAATAAAATATTCTGCATCATTCGTATTGTCAAGTTGGTTGCATAAATAAGTTAATGGCCATACGATTTTTTTTTGCTCAAGGTGGATTTTGAGCACTTTTGCTATATTTTAGCACGGTTATATCTCGGTATACCGTACGGAATATCAATTTTATGTCTGAAGCATTTGTGGATATTGAATAGGTACCATGAATTGCACTGTAGTTTTTGTACTTTTTGGTACCATACATTTTAATTTTTGGTACCATAAATTCTTCTTTTAGGTACAATACCCTCCTATCACCCTTCGGATAGGAGGGTATTTATCATTTTTACGACCCAAAAGTTTAACACAGGTTTCTTTCTACCAAATTCTATTTAGCTTTTTAAGCCGTTTGAGCATTGCCCGTCTGTCTTTCTGGGTGTCAGGATGTACGCTCGATAACTCTCGAAAGACGCAACCAAATGTTTTGAAACTTTGCACGTGTTAATATTATTTACGGTTTTGCAAATGGGCTACATGGCCACGCCCCTTTTGGTACCTCTTATACAAATTATCATTCCGCCCACTTTAGAAATTGAGTAATAATATCAATACACCCAACGGAATCGTGCCTAAATTCTGCATTTAGTAAAGCTATATCAGCATAAAGCTTTGCGGAAAAAAACTGGAAGTCTATCCACGCCCCTTGTGGTATCAAGTAATAATATAATAATATAAATAATAATATAAATCCATCGTGCCCAAATTCTATATTTTGTAAAGCTGCAGGGTAAAGTTTTGAAGAAGAAATCTGGAAGTCTAGCCTCGCCCCTTCTTGTATCGTCAATACAAATGTACCACACCGCCCACTTTAGAAATCGGGTAATTATATCAGTACATTAGAAAATGTTATATTTTACTGTGATTTATGGTATATTAAAGTCGGTTTTCCCGACTGAAACTTTCTTACTGGTTTTATGTTTAATTTATTGGTAGTCATATCAAAATGTTTCCAAAATTCTAAGATTTGTACCATTTGATACCAGAAAAAGTGTAACGCATTAAAGCAGACAAGTTGGATCTTTAGTATCTTATGTTTTGAAAACGATTGAGTCATCACCGTCTGTATAGATGGCTGGCTGTCTGGTCAGTGGTCAGTAAAACTGGAGTAATCTTTCACTCACCCTTACTAGCGTTAATCGTCTTCTGAATGAGGTAATGGATGGAGTCATTTTTTAAATTCCAAACTACTTATAAAAACTGCAGGATTTTTAAACATTGTCAGCTTAATATCCTTAAAATGTAGGTTAACTAGAAAAACTAAATATTTGCTAAACCCCTTTTGGTACCCCAATGCAAATGATCAAATTTACTCGTCTCATTTCTACATTCATATCATTTTTGTAAGTACACAGAGTTCAGTCAAATTTTGCGTACCTTCTGGTACCTCCCATATTGAACGTTGACTTACGAGTAAAAATCGGAAACGTTGCGCTTCCCCAACTGATACCTCCTATCGAAATTAGCCAATATCCCAAAAATAAATACTTACTATTTTGTATATATGGGTAAAACATAGGAAACTGGTAGGTTCATTGCACCTATTCAAAATTAGGATTTCTTTTGCGTTTTCGTGTGAATTACTTAGTATCTTAAAAAATTACCATGTTTATTATTTGTTTCGTCCGGTCATACAACCGAAAGTCCTATCTCCAACCCTTTACGCTCCACAAGCAGGCAAAAATTAATACTAAAGTAATTAATTTTAAAAATCCTGAAATATTAACAACTCGAGTGTTAAACAATATCATGCATAGAAGAACGCAATTTTCATACCCATACTAAAATCAAGCAGTTTAAAAGAAATTACAACAACATCGAAACAAAATATGTATTTCTTAAACTGTTGGATTTTGTGTGGGATAGGAAATTGCGTTCCTCGGAAAACATGGTCATAAGCGATGAAAGACCCGAAAACCTGGTTTTTGAACTGTAGGCCCAGGTTTCACAGTTGTTACGAAACTTTGGTTCGTAGATTCATTTTGAACACGACCACAGCTACACCATGCGCTGGGTCGCTCTCCAAGTTCCTTCAGTTTTTTCCATTTTGTAACAGTGTGTTATTAGATACAATTTTACATTTCAAATATTTAAGTCCTTATTTTGCATAGTAACATCCATTTATGATATCCCCCACCATTTATCATGTCATGCTATTGAAAAAGTTACAACATTGTCATTTTCTCATACAACACAATGGTATTAACACTTTTCTCGCATCTCAGCATGATAAATAATCCTGCAACAATTATACCTTTGTCTTCTTCAATGTAATCCCCATTACATTTTCGCAAAATAATTACGGTTCAGTTTGAAATTCTTTTAACAATGTCGGTATTATTTTGAATAGCTTTCTTTAATTTCGTGCTTCAGCAAAACGAGAAAAAAAATAACGAAAAACCAATTCATGTGTAAAAAGGACATTACAATACAGCAAAATAATATTGTTTTTCTTTTATGGTTGTGTATCAGAACTGTTTTGTTTTTGCTTTGGCAGCTTTCAGCACTCCTTAATATCGGCCATAAAACAACTTATTAAAATTCCTTTATTCTTCGTTAATACACTGGAAATACTCGGAGCGCATTGTTATTAACATTTGTCGAAGGTCTGCTGTGCCCTGTCATTCGTTGTTCTGCCGCCGCCGCTCCTTCTCCACAAACTTATAGCCCGAACAGATATTGAGTAATTTGTATAATGGAATTTTGAGCAAAATTGATAAACGAAGGAACAGTGGCTGGAGCACTGAAAGATAAACTTGTTGTTAATATTCCAAATGATATTCCTTGGAGAAATGTCAAGTACGTACGTACGTACAGCATTCATTCAGCGGCGGTGGCGGCATGGAGGATATGTGGCATACGATAAGTAGAACGGAAACAAGTGATGACGAAAGTACTCAGGGCGGAAGAGAGAGAGAGAGATGGATAGAGTCAGAGCCAGAGCCGAAGCCGGAGTCACAGCGTTATGATGATACATTTTCTATATACATACATACATATTATTAATATTTTCTGAAAATATTCCTTTGGAGATTTATGATATTGCGGCATTTAATGTTGGTTTAAGGTTCATTGCTGCCAAGTAATTTCACGCCTTCGTAAATTTCAAACGGGGGTAACTGCTGATAATGCGTTATTAAATGAAAATGTTAATTACGAAACAGGTGAAATTGTACGTACACCATTCATTAACGCCAATGAGGGAGTAAACGACACTTTTAACATCGTCATAAAAGTTCATTACTTTTGAGTAATGTACAAAAGTATTATCGGAACGATAGCACACACAAAATGACTTAATGTTTAACAGGAAAACAAAATTAAAAGTACCTTAATCAAATAGTTGAGGCGTTATGATTAAACTACGCTGGGAAAAGTTTATGCTTAAAAAGAGGATATCAAGAAGGGCATGAAATGAATTATAAAACAAATAAATTGAGTTTAACACACTAATGTTTATGTTATAACTAGTATGTGGTTCCTTTATTCTTTTTTGCCTACTTGTGGAGCGTAAACGGTTGGATACAGGGTTTTTGGTCCTATGTCTCAGAGGAAGTTAATTGCAAAAAAATGAAAACATGGGCTGAACGAAGGCAAGGCAACGAAGTACAGACAGGCCAGCTACAAGGAGAAACCCTCAGGCAACTGCAGGAGAAATGGAGCAGCAGCGTGAAAGGAAGATGGACAGCGAAACTAATACCAAGAATAGATAAGTCGTACAATAGAAGAGAGGGAGAGGTCAACTACTATGTTACTCAAATGCTATTGGGTGCACGGCTATTTCCTGAAATACCTATTTGTAATAGGGAAAAGTGAGTCGAAGGTGTTGATATGGTCACGGAGATATTGACGATGCAGAGCATACGTTCTTTAATTCGTTCTTTAATTAAACTATAGCAGAAGATTGGACCCGTTAATGTTGAAAATATAGTGAGATAAGATAAGATAAGATAAGATAAGATAAGATAAGATAAGATAAGATAAGATAAGATAAGATAAGATAAGATAAGATAAGATAAGATAAGATAAGATAAGATAAGATAAGATAAGATAAGATAAGATAAGATAAGATAAGATAAGATAAGATAAGATAAGATAAGATAAGATAAGATAAGATAAGATAAGATAAGATAAGATAAGATAAGATAAGATAAGATAAGATAAGATAAGATAAGATAAGATAAGATAAGATAAGATAAGATAAGATAAGATAAGATAAGATAAGATAAGATAAGATAAGATAAGATAAGATAAGATAAGATAAGATAAGATAAGATAAGATAAGATAAGATAAGATAAGATAAGATAAGATAAGATAAGATAAGATAAGATAAGATAAGATAAGATAAGATAAGATAAGATAAGATAAGATAAGATAAGATAAGATAAGATAAGATAAGATAAGATAAGATAAGATAAGATAAGATAAGATAAGATAAGATAAGATAAGATAAGATAAGATAAGATAAGATAAGATAAGATAAGATAAGATAAGATAAGATAAGATAAGATAAGATAAGATAAGATAAGATAAGATAAGATAAGATAAGATAAGATAAGATAAGATAAGATAAGATAAGATAAGATAAGATAAGATAAGATAAGATAAGATAAGATAAGATAAGATAAGATAAGATAAGATAAGATAAGATAAGATAAGATAAGATAAGATAAGATAAGATAAGATAAGATAAGATAAGATAAGATAAGATAAGATAAGATAAGATAAGATAAGATAAGATAAGATAAGATAAGATAAGATAAGATAAGATAAGATAAGATAAGATAAGATAAGATAAGATAAGATAAGATAAGATAAGATAAGATAAGATAAGATAAGATAAGATAAGATAAGATAAGATAAGATAAGATAAGATAAGATAAGATAAGATAAGATAAGATAAGATAAGATAAGATAAGATAAGATAAGATAAGATAAGATAAGATAAGATAAGATAAGATAAGATAAGATAAGATAAGATAAGATAAGATAAGATAAGATAAGATAAGATAAGATAAGATAAGATAAGATAAGATAAGATAAGATAAGATAAGATAAGATAAGATAAGATAAGATAAGATAAGATAAGATAAGATAAGATAAGATAAGATAAGATAAGATAAGATAAGATAAGATAAGATAAGATAAGATAAGATAAGATAAGATAAGATAAGATAAGATAAGATAAGATAAGATAAGATAAGATAAGATAAGATAAGATAAGATAAGATAAGATAAGATAAGATAAGATAAGATAAGATAAGATAAGATAAGATAAGATAAGATAAGATAAGATAAGATAAGATAAGATAAGATAAGATAAGATAAGATAAGATAAGATAAGATAAGATAAGATAAGATAAGATAAGATAAGATAAGATAAGATAAGATAAGATAAGATAAGATAAGATAAGATAAGATAAGATAAGATAAGATAAGATAAGATAAGATAAGATAAGATAAGATAAGATAAGATAAGATAAGATAAGATAAGATAAGATAAGATAAGATAAGATAAGATAAGATAAGATAAGATAAGATAAGATAAGATAAGATAAGATAAGATAAGATAAGATAAGATAAGATAAGATAAGATAAGATAAGATAAGATATCCTCTATCCTGCCCACCAGACAGCTAGACAGACAGACATGGCTCAATCCTGAAAGGAATTAAGTCTTAAGATACTTGGCGTCTAACACGTATCCCTTAATGAGGTACACCTTTTTCTTGTATCAATATATACCCTCATACCTAAGAGTCGGGGTATAAAAATACCTTCAAAAGGAGGTCAGTGACAAACGCTTAAAAGATAATTTGTGATTCTTTCAAAAGGAAAATCTAACATATAACATGGTGTTGGGATAAAAGGTAATGTAAAAAAATTAAATATCCTTACTATCCTTATCCTTACTATCCCCTTAAAAACTGATATTATGCCAATTAGCAGGAATTTTTCGAAAAATATTTATTTGTTTGTCATAATAAGAGAATTATATTACAGTTAGTTCAAAGTAATTGACATGGTCCTTTTCCTTTTAAAAACTTAAATGTTGCTGGAAATATTTTAAAATTTCATTGTTATAATATTTAGTACTACTTTGTAAACATATTCAATATTTATTTTTAAACTAAATTATTTGTATGGGTTTTGAAAATATTTTGTTTAAATTACAAAATTATTTAAATTCATATCTACTGAATAATTTCTCAATGTGGTAAATGCGCTATAAAATATGACAAAAGTTATGTGATATCACACTGCGAACACACAGATGTGGAAAAGTTATGGACTTTGGCATTTTACAATCAACTAAAAGTAACAATTTGTTTGTTAAAAATATCCAATTAAAACATAAAGTAGTAGTTGTAAGTTATCATTGAATAATAGTCTAAAAAGTAAAACCATAAACTTCATAAAAAACAAAACTCGTTTTGCAAGCCTTTAACATATTCAAATGTCACAACAGGACAATTGTCAGTGCAGTTTTACAAAGGATAACATGGAAATAGAAAATCTTTTTTTTGTTCTATGAAATAATTACAAGTTTCAGTTGTAATTCCATGAATTGTATTAAAAGGTCATACCTGATACCTGAATACAGTTTACCCACCCTCAAAAAGTAAACTTTACTTGTCAGCAAGTATTATAATATATTACTTTATAGGATTAATTTGTGGACAAACAAAGTGTTCCGTCATGGCTTTCAAATGGAAGAGAATTTTGCTTGACATCGACATCATGATGAAGCATTTTCAATTAAAGGCAACCATGCAGATCCATCTCATCTTATCATGAGTATACACCTCATTGTATTTAATTGTTACTATCGTGTGGCCATTGTTCTCAGCGTGAACCGTTTTTTTACTCAGCATTTGGGCAAACCAAACATGTTGTGTATTTCTATGCGTCAGCCCTCATGTGCTGTCACAACTCATAGAGTTCCGGCGGGGGATAAAACCTGGTAATCACCAGTTTTTTACTCTACAATAAAATACATCAACATATAAATGTATGCCCATACACCCCTACATACACACACACACGCACAACAATTGCCTTTGGCTTAACACTTATTGGCCATAAAACAACTTTGTAAATTACGGCCATAACAAAAGAAGTACCAGCCCAATACACCGACAGCGATAACCATTACAACGTATGAGTGTGTGTTGTTTTGATATTGTTATTTTGTCATTGGTGTGTGTGTGTGTGTATTTGCCTTGGTATTGGTATTGCCAATATTTATGCTGGGTTGTCTCTGATTTCGCCCCTGTTAACGTGGGATAAATAGAGCAGCAGCAGCGGCAGCAGCAGCAGCCATAACTTTAAAAAGGTTAACACGTATATAACAGGATCTGCTTACACGTATAACGTGATTAAGCTGAAATAACTTGTGGTGCCACAGAATGACAGGATAACACGCAGAGGAAGATGGGAAATGACACTGTCATGAACAAACGAAAAAGATTTTGCGTCGTTAACGAGAAAAGTGTTTGCGAAACAAATTATAATGATTTTCTTTGTAGAGAGATTCATACAGACAGTGGTGCTTTAATTGGTTAAAGTCCTAGCACAGAGAGAGAGGTGAAGTGAAAATTGAACTACTTACACATTAATGGGGTAATTGTGCAAGTTTTTGCTGTAAAATGCAGTGTGTTTCAATGTCACGTCTTGGCAGGTACCAATTTAAGTTGTTATTTTTGTTTTTAATACCTATAACATACCTGAAAACTATGATTTACGTTTTTGATACTGCACTCAGCCGTACAAACATCCGACAGATCGATTTCATCAAAGACATCACTCTGTAAATAAACAAGATTAGATTTAGATTATTTATAAGGTATTAAATATAAATGTTCTTATAATTTAATAATAAATCTAAAGATATCAAGATTATAGGATATTTTCCCAGAGCTACTTAATTTTTGCTTTAACGTCCTTTAAATATAATACAATTTGGCTGAAAATCGCATTACATTTTATTAAAGAACCAATCTACTAAAAACATTATAACTAAATAAAAAAATCCACTGAAAAGGAATACATTTTTAACTTTTACTTTTGTTTCTATTTCTCAGAGAATAAAAACAGCTTATACGAGCTCAGAGAATTACTGGAAGCGGAAGGTATTAAGTTGACATGAGCATAGTTGGAAAAGATTTTAGATTTATTTAGCAAGAACTTCAGTGGTGATGTGGTCGAAAGTATTTGTTAGAAATGTGATGGATAATTGTTGTGTAGGGACAAGTAGCTCAACGCTCGCTGAAATAATTTAAAACGTATCGGATTATGTATTGCATAATTAGACTTCAGTTGTTCCCTTAATAGTTGTAAGAAATGATAAGAGCTATTGTGATGTACATAGTTAGTTATGTATTCACAAACAGGCACTTACAATGCACCCACGGCTTATCTTCAATATTCTCTCTGTACTATCCAAGAGTATTTAAGAGTACTATTCCCACTTAATTGATTTTTTCCAGTCTATATTTATTCAATTAAGATCACATTTGCTTATTTCCCCCGCGTAGCCTAAGACTTGTATGCAGGGATTTAATAAATATGCAGAAATAAGTAATTATATTACAATGTTACAGATTTAATTTACAATTCAGGCTATCTGCATTAATTATGGACATTAGTCGCTTCATTGCGAGTTAACGAAATAGTTTTTAAATAAAATTTTGCGTTTAAATTTATTATTAATATTTAATAGATTTTGTGGCATTGTATTTAAAATAGTTGGCAGTTGGACATCTAGACTTGTTTTCCCATATTTGTTGCTGAACTTTGATACTTTGTATGTTCCTTCTGCCCTTCTTCTAGTGTTGTGATGGTGATTGATGGGTTCCAGGTAGTTGTCGTCTTGGAATTCTTGTATTATAGTTGTTTTATATATGTTTTTGACGTTTAATATGTTGTTTTGCTTAGAAAAGGATATGATTGTGTTGTTTTGATTGTGTTCGTTGTTTGAGTTTGTTTGGCTTTGAGTGTTATTGTAATTTTGGGTATGAGTTGTGTAGTTTATTCTATTTTTCATTAAAAGCTTTAAAAGTCTATTTTGAGTTTTTTGTAATATTTTACAATAGAAAGCGTTACCATATGCTGCTATCCCGTGATGTAGATATGATTCCGCCAGCGAAAAGTAAGCTTGTTTGGTTACTGATAATGGAGCACAATTATTTAAATCAATATTGATATTGATATTGATATTGATATTGATATTGATATTGATATTGATATTGATATTGATATTGATATTGATATTGATATTGATATTGATATTGATATTGATATTGATATTGATATTGATATTGATATTGATATTGATATTGATATTGATATTGATATTGATATTGATATTGATATTGATATTGATATTGATATTGATATTGATATTGATATTGATATTGATATTGATATTGATATTGATATTGATATTGATATTGATATTGATATTGATATTGATATTGATATTGATATTGATATTGATATTGATATTGATATTGATATTGATATTGATATTGATATTGATATTGATATTGATATTGATATTGATATTGATATTGATATTGATATTGATATTGATATTGATATTGATATTGATATTGATATTGATATTGATATTGATATTGATATTGATATTGATATTGATATTGATATTGATATTGATATTGATATTGATATTGATATTGATATTGATATTGATATTGATATTGATATTGATATTGATATTGATATTGATATTGATATTGATATTGATATTGATGGCTTTATTACATATGGCATTATTGCATGTCACCACCATACACACATTCAAAAACTAAATTTAATATTGGGGTCAAAAATTTCAAATAAGCTAAATGTAACCATCAACGATATGGGTTTCGTATCGAGCGACTATAAAATGACGATACAACATAATAAATACTATCGCCGGGGGTCGCAGGGTGCACGGATTCAAAAAAAATGGTATGTCCTCAATTTGTCTTTAGACAAAACTTCCGCCATATGGAGCGACCCTTTCTAGGATATATATAATTTGATATGATCCAAAAGTGTAAAACAGAGATGGAGTCACTATAGCCCCTAGGTTTCTTTTAACCGAATTCGATTAATGTCTTTTTAAGTCGTTTGAGCTATGTTTGTCTGGCTGTCCGGCTGGTACGCACAACAACTTTCGAAATTTTAATGTTTTGAAACTTTGTATCGGTTAATATGTCCCCATAACTACTTACGGTATTGTAAATGGGCTACATGACCACGCCCCTTCTGGTACCCCCCATACAAATATATTATTCCGCCCACTTTAGAAATCGAGTAATAATATCAATACACCTAACCCATTCGTAACCAAAAAGCTATATCAGGATAAAGTCGAGCCACGCCACGCCATTTGGCACCTCCACAGCGATTAATATTACTAATGCGATCGTTCTGTATTTAGTAAAGCTCAAGCAGAATAAATTTTTGTAAAAAAACCCCTTTTGGTACCTCCCATGCAAATGTACAACTCCGCTCACTTTAGAAATCGTGTAATAATATCAATATAGTAGAAAATTTTATGTTTTACTGAGGATGAGGGTATATGTAAGCCGGTTTTCTCAACTGAAACTTTCTTACTGGTTATTATATATAAGGGGAATGGATGAAAAATTTTCAAGTATTTATCAGTTCGGATATACACTCACTCAGCGCCGTCACAAGCAACAACAATTTTATCCCAATTACAATGATAATGATTAACCTTCTGATGGCTGATAAAAGAATGCAAATATTCATAGCCAAATTCAAACAGTGTACACTAAATACATTTCAACAAAATATTGATATCTTATGGCATGTACTCGTATTTGAATATAGCATCTTACAAGTAGCTGACAGAAGCATTTCCATCTACCAGCACACAGTAAACATTTAAATAAAAGTCATATTACATTTCCTACAAGGTCATCGATATCATTAAATATTTATTTCCTTATTGCATTGCACAAATTACTCTCGTCTAGCAAAGTCAATATTTTCGTTCACCTTCTTGTGTCACTAATTTGCATTTTCATATTTTCTTTAGTGTTGAAGGACCCATTACAATAATTACGGCAAGTAGAGAAAAAAAACTAAAAGGCTTGTCAAGTTCAAGATGCCAAAGATGTCGACAAATATGGACGATGAATAGAAAACAGTTATGGGGCATAAGGATCGCGATATTCAAGAACATTCGAAACTGTACAAACATGAATTACAGATTGTTAAAATTTCTGGTGTCAAAGTTGGCAGAAGTAGACGTTAGGTAAAGGGAAACTTGTTAAAAAAAAATAAAGAATACATGGAAAAAAATTCGCATACATTTGGTCAATTAAGTCTTTTGTAGTATAATGAATGTATACTATTTAAGTTTTATTTGGTAATATCAAGAAACATTTAGCGAAGCAGACTATGAATATAAGTTTTAAAGTGTAAAATTAAGATCTAAGATTGTAATGGGGCCATTTTTCGGTACATATCTGACACAAATTTTTAAAATTTATAGCTCCTCCGTTTAACAAGTTGGATTTTTGTTTCTTTAAAACAAATTTTGAACAGATTGCCATCGCTTTATAAAGAATTCGTAATTTATAAAGAACATTTTAATTGTCACTTAACAAATTTACTTCTCACTGCCTGTATACATTTTAATAGATTACCATATGCATTACCTCTGTTTTTTCTCCAAGTATTATTTGACGTGCAGTAAGAGAGAGAAGTAAATGTACATTCCTTTTAATTATTTTCTCATTATATGAAATACTTGAATCAAAATTCCTTTCATTTATTTCCGCTTCACATAAGAAATATAAAAGAAATGTTCATCTAATTAATTCGGCACAATTAGTGCTTGATAGGGGGGAGGGGACAAATTGTATAAATTCATTGTAGGATTGATTTCTTCAAGGATCTTAACTTAAGGACGAGTATTTTAATTGCTTTAACATTACGAGGATTTAAATATATTTGTTATTTCCTTTTGCTGTATAACAAAGATTTTTCTGCTGGTTATGCCTCACCAACAAAAGCTTTAAGTTTGTGTACATTACAAAGACACCGCGAGTACAATGAAAATTCCTTTCGCCTTAAAGGGATGATGAGTTTCCAGTGTATTTTTGTTTACATTTAATTTCATTTAAATCCAGTTTCTGGTATGGAGCCCTGATAAGATTGGAGGTAGATTTTCTTGGTTTGGTTGCTTCGGCGACACAAGTGTTGATAGGATCACATGTGAAGGATGATTTTATTTTGAAAAATCGTTGAAATATAAATACAGCAGGTAAGTGCTTGCCTAACGTATACAACGGGAAATAGGAAACTGTCGAAATGTATATTAGCAATTCCAATAGAATTGAAATTTGAATACAAAATGTTTGTATTGCAAATAAAAAGAATAATATAAGTGATGGATGTAAATAAATCATTTAAATAATACTTATTACTATGTGCACTCCTTTACCGTGACCGGAAATGTTATCAAAGTCAGATTTAAAGTCAGAATGTTGACAGTGTATTTTTTTAAATTTACTTCAAGCATCATTGGCGTATTATTTTTCTTAAGTATCTTATAGTGGCTATAACAAATGCCCAACAAATTATTTTTTTTATAATGTCCCAGAGGTTAATACTATTACTACAAATGCCTTGATACTTTCTCCTGGGATTGGTATTAAGCAACAAGAAAAATAATCTCTTTAAATATTGTAAATGTTGACTCACTCAAAGCCAATTATTGTCAAGTCAATTTTATTTGTCGCAGATAAAATAAATACTAAGAATGAAGAAAACTAACGACAACCATTAGGTAAATGGCGTTGCATTACAAATTTGTTGACATGAATTTTACTTTTCACTGTAGGCGTTTCAGTGTTAAATGTGACAAATCATTATTTGCCATAGGAATAAGAGATTTAAGGCGAAAGAGATAGATTTTAAGTGCTTGTATATAATATACAAGTAATATGAAATGACGTTGTACCTTCGGATTAAGTGACTCAATATTATTTATGATTCTTGATAATAAAAAAACGTAATCATAGCAAAATCCTGTGTTAGTATGTATATTCTGTATGTATAAATATCTACTTTAAGTTGGAAATAAAGCGGTAACTGTCGTATATACCGCATAAACTTTGTGAATTATTTCCTATCTGGATCAGACTCAGTATATATCCTATATATATATATATATGGAAGTGATCCGCTTCCACGGACTAAGCTAAAGCTAAGACTTAGTTACGTTGTTGTTTGAAAGAATAATATTGAAGGAAAATTTAATAAACATCTTTATGTATTGCTTTATATGCTATTAGTCTCGCGTTGCACCGACGCACCGTGGATCCATTTGAGTTTTTTCGTTGCAAAAATCATAACTTTTGAATCAATCGAGATAATCAACAAATTGAACAGGAATGTGAAAGATAACACTGTGCTACACACAAAATATACAGGGGATCTCATGTAGCATTTCTGTTAGACTGGAGTCCATGGAGTAAAGTGATACTTTTATTTTTTCTCGGTCACTTCGTTAAGTAATGTTTTTATAGCAAATTAAGTTAAATGACGATTAGCATAACTCATTCATTTTTCCACCGATTCTTATAAACTTACCTATTTTAGAAAGCTACTTTAATATAGCATAATACAAAAATAAAAAATATACATTGCGCTGCTTCATGATCAACTGAGAGCGTTGGGAAAATGAGAATTCGCAATTTTTTTTCGGGTTTGTTTTGCTTAAACAGCCGCCGTTTCACTATTTTTTAACCGATTTTCAAAATTATTTTTTGTAATAAAAGGTGAAAGTCGTAACTTAAAAACAGATGTAAGGTTTTAAAAATCGGTTTACAAAGAGAAGACTTATGAATTTTGGAACTTGTAATTTTAGGAATATCGCCATTGCACTTAATTTGCTATAAAAACATTACTTAACGAAGTGACCGAGAAAAACTAAAAGTATTACTTTACTCTATGGACTCCAGTCTAACAGAAATACTACATGAGAACCCCTGTATATTTTTTTCCTTCACATTTGTATCACTGTGTAATTAATCAACCTATAAAGTGTTAGAAAAGGGTTCTACGCCTTTGAGGTTCCCACTTATTGGTTAGCAAAGCTGAAATTTGTTTAAAAATCAATGGGAAATAATATAAAATATTTTTTAAAATTTTGGATTTTTTATGTTTTTAAAGGCTTTTATAATTAAAAATTATTCCAAAAATAGTTTTTAAATTTCTCATTTACTTTATTATTTTCTTTATTAATCAACAAATTGAATTGTTGTTTATATATAATTGTTTTTTATATTTAATTTTTTATTTTTTTTTTATTTTTAATGAGTTTGGTTTCATTGTTTGGTTCAAGAACTATTCTATTATTGCTAATAGAATTTGTTTTACAAGAGTTGTGTGAAATGGATTATATTGACAGCTGGCAGGGCAGATAGCTATTTCGAAGGTTGCCAAACCATCATCATCAGTACCCGTTTGCTGTGACTTCTCCACTCATTTTCACAGCCTTAAGTGTTAAAAGCTTCAAGCAATCAATGTGAAGCTCACACACACCGGTGCGAAAATGGTATCAACAAAGACCACACGTCAACATAATCCACACAAGCTCTTGTATATGCTTTGTCCATCGGACAAAATTGCACAGAATTGTTTTTGGCAACA
This sequence comes from Muscina levida, assembly GCA_964034835.1. Classification (NCBI taxonomy): domain Eukaryota; kingdom Metazoa; phylum Arthropoda; class Insecta; order Diptera; family Muscidae; genus Muscina; species Muscina levida. Next base: position 3,291,313 of record OZ035880.1, read on the forward strand.
AATGCCAAAGATCGAAACAATAGCAAAAAGTATGGCTTCTGCTCGATTATATATCATAAAATGCCCAAAAATGCATGTAACCAAGTTTTTTTCAACATTTTTATCGATTTAAAGTTAGTTAGTATCGTATAGGGGAATTTGTCACGTTTTAGGCGATTTAGCTGAAACAAATTTAAAACAATTAAGACTTACAATTCCTTTAATCTAAAATCTAATCAAACTCCCCTATACGATACTTACTAACTTCAAATAGATATTAAATTATTATGGCATGTAACTTGACAAAACGAATGATGCAGAACTTCTTCTTTTTTGGGATACTTTTATGTGCAGTTCTCCGGATTGATTCCCAAATCATGTGTTTTACTGTGATCTATATACATTCGGTCTATTAATTTGGCCGACATAACGGTACAGTTTGAAAAGAGGCGTCGACAAAAAAGTGAATTTCCATGTTCGGTCAAAATATATATGGCCTGTGCCACGCCCTTTTTTACCTGACTGGAGTCCAAATTTACTAAAATCTTTTATTACAACATTGTAGAAAGTTTTGTTGCCCTTCGTGTTCGATTGACTTTAGCTACCGGAAGAAATAATTTTTTTTTTCAAGCGCAAATTTTGGCACGAAAAAGAAAAAAATATATTTTCATTTATAAGTTTGTCATGCAATATTTTTGATCAGCTCGACGAGACGAGTAAGTTTCGCCAAATATTATTGGAGTGCAAATGTGTGCAAAATTGTATTAACTCGAACAAAGGTTAGCTAATTTTTTGTTTCTTTCACAAGTTCGCAGTGTTTCAGCTTGAATACGTTATTCTAGTTAACCACGAAGGATCCCTTCACAAGAGAGTCTAAGCTTTAGAAATTTTATGGTATGATTGTCCTTAGTAGTTGATATTAAATTCAACCAAATATCTTTTTTATTACATAATATTGTCTTTTGTCTCAATAAAACGCTTTAATACACACATACATACAGTTGAAGTAGTCGATGAAATATTCATTATCCAACAATATGTAATTTTGTATGGGAGGTGACAGAAGGGGTTGGGCAATTCAGCCCATTTACAATCCCATTATTTCTTTTTGAAAAATATGATCACTGGTACATTTTTATAACGATCCGCTAAGGTTTTCTCGATTTATCCTTGCCACTAGCCATGCTGCCAGCCAGACAGACGGACATGGCTCAATCGTCTTAAGAAGTCCTGAAACCAATTTGGTCTTATGATACTTAAGCTAGGCTACACCAGACCACTCCACTGCTTCACTAATTGAAACATCGGTTGTAACGTCTGTCAGCATCGAAATGCCAATCACCTTTTAGCCAATAACCATCCCCAATTGTCGTTAGTGAGACAATACCTACCTGCAATGCCATAAATGAAATTTTTCATGTCTTTTTTTCTGCAGTTAATATCTTGTTTTTGGCTACACTTAAACGTTGAAACCGAGTAATCTAATTACCGTTAAAATACAAACTACCAACTTTATGGGATAATTAATAATAAAAACAACAACAACAACAAAACCTGGCAATGGTGTGGCGAAAGCATATAGCCTTTGGCCCAATAATATAATTACCAATAATATTTTTTACCATTAAACCCAACAAAGGAGCGAGCAAAACACGAAAGATCCTGATATCCTCTGGTCTACTTGCTTCTGTCGTTTATGACCCAGTGCAGACATGCGGCCTTAACGGCAACACAACACAACACAGCACAATAACATTAACGCACATCACAATTTATCGTTAAAGGATAACCATTGCTCAGATTGTTGTGTGCGTGGCCTTTTTGCAGGTCCATTTTCCACCGACATGTACTTGGTCGATTTGCTGTTGATGCTTTTTTGCCGCTTTCTTAAGCTCTTTAAAGAACCTAAAAAGCTTAACGCTGGCACAACATAATATTTGATGGGTCAGACGGGTTTAAAGAGATGAGGGTGAGGGTGTGGTGGCAGCTCCTGTTGCAGAGCAAACGGTTTGTTGTAAGCTCATTCCTTCTTCTATCGTTATTTCAGAAAACATAGTTTGTTTGGAAATAAAGCCTCTTTGCTGTGTGAGTCGTGGTGGGAGGGGAAGAGGGTTAAGAATCACAACATCTGAGATTTCGTTTTTATTAAATCAATAAAACAGTTGTCTGTCGGCAAAGGTAGAGAAAAGAACTAAGTCTTACGACTGACTCACTTTCATTGCCAATTAATAGAAAGTTCAGAAACGAAAAATGCTCAAAAGAACATTTTGTTTATTTTCATTTATTTCGTTCCTCAGAGACACGCGTGTGTGTGTGTGTGCGTGTGTTTTTTTATTTTGACAGCTGATGTAGTTGAGGTTGATGATGAAGAATTGAAGGACTTCAATCAAAGGTCCTGGGCAACATAATGGCCTGGCAACAACGCAGACTGTGAGTGATGTCCCTGAGGATATAGCATATCTAAAATTCATTCTGGGTTAGAGTGTAACTGACGATTACATGTGTAGTTGTTGAACTTCTTTTTATAAAACAGGAATTGGAAAGGGATGGGCGAGTATTGTGCGAAAGTGTATGCTACGCGTTACAGTGCGACCATGTTGCGTATGATTAACGACGATGTGGGCCGAATTGTTGTTACACATACGTTGAAAGCAAGAGGAAGGATAAAAGTTTCATGAAATTATAAATAACAACAACTGACTTTTGGTTATATTCTGCTTGTGACGTTTTATCATTCTGCCTTTGGAATCATCGATAAATCGTTAAACTTTATCCTCATTAATTTTTCATATATTAACTCAAATTAGTATCATATGAGACAAAAACAATTAAATTATTTTTACTGGCAGTTCGTTTATGTGGACAGCATGACATTTTTATGAGATCACAAAATTAAATATTAACTACTTTCGTCAATTCCTAGGTGGATATGCGGTTGCAAAGGCGGCACAGTGGCATGAACAGTAGGGATATAACTTTTTGCAATTTTTTGCAAATATCCAAATGGCCCTAGCATAGTCGAATAGGCCATTGAAAATTATATAAAAAAATGGTATTACTTTTTCGCAGTTGTTAAAAAAGTTCACCCACCAAACGCGGTAAAGTTTTTAAATGATTTTTTTTTATTTATTTAGCTAAAAAGCGCAAAAAACTTTTTTTTTTATCAATATGTCAAGCTGCATTTAACATTTGTGTAAATATTTTGGAAACTGAATGTATGTTATTGATAATTACGTCGTGTACTTTAATTGTTTTTATTATTCAAAGAAAATTATATTCTGAGTTTGTGTTTAATACTTAAAAACAATGGATTTTAAAAGAAGAAGCGTTTTAAAAAATGAAAAAATTTGGACAAAGGCTTTGACCAAATTTAAATATAATGTAGAGAAACATTCCAGATATCGTCATTCCATTACATCAAACAAAATTTTTCAGTTTAATATTTTACTTTATTAATGAAGTATTTAAAATTTTTTATTTAAAATGAAGGTTTTTTTTGGGAGATTTTAGAAAATCGTTTTCGTGGGTGAGGTTTTTTATCCGAAATGACCCCAAAATTATTTTTTCGTAAATAACACAACCTTCGCCATCGCGTGGTGCTAGGGCCAAAATTTGGTTATACCCCTAATGAACAGTATAAAAGAAAATAATTTGGATGGGCACTGGACAGGACAGTTGCTCAAACGCGATTTTCGATTGCATCATTTCTATGTTAATTTCTGTAAATAATTTTCTCTTTCAGAAAATTGGTTCCACTTTAAATTGCTATTTGTTAAATCTGTGTATATGCGTCGAAAATTCAACCTTTCGGCTTACTCATATGTTGCGCCTAACACGGTACCACACATGATATTGGGACTCAATTCTAAGAACTGCATGTGAAAGTAGCCCCATAAAGAAGAAGATCTGCATTATTTGTTTTGTCAAGTTACATGCCATAATAATTTAATATCGATTTAAAGTTAGTAAGTAACATATAGGGGAATTTGTCACATTTCAGGCTGTTTTGTCATATTGTTTTATTCCACGTAAATCATACGTCACGGAGTACAACAGTTTTATTGTGACTGCTACAAAATAAACGCAGTTCAAAATCATTTGATGCATGGAAAAGTTGAAGGAATTCTAGTTCTTAATTTTTTTTAATTTGTTTCAGCTAAATCGGACTAGTTGTTCTCAAGTTATGTCAAACAAAAGAGCCTAAAACGCAATGGTCGGAAAATCATACTTTTTTGTTTCTAACAAAAATAAATAACTTAGAAGTTTAAAAATATTTCTCAACACATGAGTTCAATATGTTTTCTAACAATGTTTGTTTGAAAACAAAACTCTCATGTTCAAAATAAATAATGAACAATGATGGAAAAACTATAAAATTTTTATTTTCAACAAAGATAAATAACATTCAAGTTGAAAATTTTTTTCAACTTTAGAGTTGAAAGTCTTTTCGAACAATGTTCGTTTCAAATTATAATAAATATACATTTCTATATAGTATACATGAAAAATCTGACAATGGGTTTTATAAAGATTCATCGATTTAATTATTTCACAGTATTCAGCAAAACTCAAAATACCTGGCCTCTGTTATTGGCGATGGTATAGTATCGATCATATCTCATTCATTAGATGTAAGGGAATATACATAGCTTTAGATTCTAGCTCTAACTCTAGATTTTCTTCCAAAATTTTTTTTATGTTATGACTTTTCTTAATACAAACATATTTCTTGAAAGTTCATTATTTTTTTGTACACGAACGTTTAATATTTTTTTCAACAATGATAAATAACTTTATTTTGAACAATTGTTCGTTATTTAGTTTTTTCATCGGTTGACAATTTTTTATTGAACACAAGAGTTCAAAATAATTTCGAACATTTGTTGAATTCAAATAGAACAATTGAAAGAAACATTTGATTTTGAACTTGTAGGTTTGTTTTTTTATGAGGAAATATTAAAAAAATACGGTATTTTGGTATTAATATCGGATGTCTGCGAAAACGTAACAAATTTCTCTATACGATACTTACTAACTTCAAATCGATATTTAATTATTATCCCTAAACATTCTGTTTCTTAGGTATATATATTTTACATCCCAACAGATTTTATATAAACGCAGATTTGCCAAGTTATCTTTACTTTATACACCTTTATATGCCAATGAATAAAATATGTACGCAGACAATGTACAAAACATTTTCTGTACATGATTGTTGTTGGCTTTAAACCAAAGAACGCTTCACAGTACCCATAAAATACGCCACCACCACTATACATGTTGGGAAATTTTTATAAGCCTATAAAAAATTAATGCAAAATAACTGCGAAAATTTTTATGTATAAAATGAAAGCCTAAACGTTTGTATTTAAGCGCAAAGCACAAGCGATTTTGTTCAGTTAATATGCAGTCATAAGGAATGGCTTAACCGAATGGCTATAAGCGAAACTTGAAGAAATATGTTATATTTTAGTATATATCTCATTGTATCTTACGGTATATTGCAATACATTATCTTTAATGAGAGCTTGATTATAGCAACTTACATACTAACAACGATCTAAATAGACATTGCATTAACTACCTCTCGGAGCATTTATGTATAACATTTTCTATGTGTTAAGTAAACAACTTTATATTAACTTACAAAAAAGAAATAAAAAAATCAAGTCAACATACACGTATCCTATTTACACATGAGATAAATAGCAATATGATATATACCGTGATTTCCACAAACGCAAGTGCCTATAAAACCAAAGTATAAATCATTAAATTGCCATCAGCAACAGAGTACAACTTGCTTTACAACATCAAAAAGCGTACCAAAATAATTTCCGTATCCAATGGCAATCAATACCGGAAACAATTTTCTTGCCTGACCAGAATTCGATGATAACGTGCAATAGAATTTGAGAAGTCTTTGTTTTCTTTTTATTAAGGCAAAAATTCATTCTATTTCATTTAACAACTGCCAGTACAATTGTCTCCGTTACATTATAGCCATAGGATATTGATATTGATCAAATGACCATGCCATCCATCCATTCCATTTCATTAAATTTTTATGATTTTCTTTCATTTATTTATTGCTCCCATTACTATGTTTACACAATAAATTTTTAAATAACACATAGTATTTTTTGGCTTGACTTGAAAAAAATACATAGAACGTCATGGTCGAAGGCAAACGAACACAAATCTTGTTTGCTTTGTTTATTTTCTTTTTTTGGCTTAATAAAATATTTATTTTCATTAACAATAAAATGAAACCCTTTTGCCTTTCAACGAATGTATGGTATGAAAGACAGTAGACAGAGTTGTCTTATTTGTTGCTGTAGTTGGTTTAAAATTTAAAATAAGCAAATTTTCAAAGCGTGTACAACACAGACATAACATGGGACACTCTGGAGTGTGATAGATATAGCACAGTGGCGAGTAACACTGCACACATAATGCTTTATATTAACATTTATATTAACAGTAGAAAGATCTTAAGCTGAGTTATAAGTTATTCCTTAACAAATTATTTTCTGGTAAGTTAATTCTAATGCTATTCTTATATTAAGACCAACAAAATTTTTAAATATGTCAGGTATATGAAGGAATTTGAAGAAGGCATTTAAACTCTAACGCCGTTGTCGTTTACTCAAAGACAATGTATTGAGACATTCATCTTTTCATTATTTTTCATCAAGACGAGTAACAAAGAATTGCCTTATACAGTTTGGAGCAAATGTCTTTTATACATTTCAAACAATGTTAAAGAAACTTGACAAATGAGAAAATTAAAACTGATTACATATTATGAAATTACACACATAAGGATTATTCTATAGTCCTTGTTTATTTTGTGACTGCTACAACCTGCAACAAGATGACTCATGACTGTTTATAATATCCGTAGCGGATAAGAGTGCAATCGTTACGCCTCAATACTGTTTTGGTTCAGCAGAAATGGATGCAACGGAGGACTGCACGGCGGAACGGACTATGTATATGGTTTCAATGATGGATATTTATCATGCTCATAGATATTGATCCCTATTAGAGGGATCTGGAATACTTTCCCTACCGTTCATGGGACTATCTTTCTTCACAAATGGCTCAAAAATGGACATTGGAACAGGATCAGGTGTTTTCCGCGAGGATAAAACACCTACCTTTCTGGAAGGACATAACGTGTGATGTTTAATGATACAGTTTCTTAAAACTTAAAAACTTAATTAAAAACTTAATTAAAAACTTAATTTCCCTTTACACCCCATGAATGAGGTATGGGATAGCTTCTCGCGATGTTGTGAATTAACACGCTTTCTATTTTACATTCACAACAAACGGCACCTACTTGTATATCGACGAATGCGAACGTCACTGTTTGAGAAGCTTTTACTAGACATGCCGATACAAACGACACTATACTGCGAAGTTGCTGACGACAACATCGAGAGGGCCGGCAATGAAGAAAAATTTATTTTTTTATTTTTTAGATGACAGGAACCAGGAGTTGAACCTGGGATCTTCCGCATGGTAGTCGCATGTTCTAACCATCATGCCACTGCCGGTCCCTGTGTCTAAGGTGGTTAAAGTAACATCCTTTTAACCGCCACAACGAACGGTTGGCAAACGTATCCTGGGAACACCACACCGACTGCGTAGTATCACAGAGTATTGAACCAAGACTGAATGAAAGGTGAACCAGATCACCCTTGGAGTTGGATAAGAAGGCTGGCAGACGACTAATATGCATTATAACAGGGCACTGTGAAGTAAGGACCTTTATATGGGAGAAAATACAGGAAGACTACTGTAGACTGTGTGACGACAAGGAGGGAATTGAGACTATTGAGCATTTGGTCTGCTATTGCCCAAATCTTCATAGTAGAAGGATGCACTTCCTAGGGAAGTGGTAGTTCGATAGTCTGAGTAAAAAATCGTCATGCAACACGAAAAATCTAATGAAATTCACTAATGGATTGAGCTGGCTTATAGGCAGAAGACCATTGTGTCCCCACCTAAGCTGGAGTGGACATTTTCAATGACTGCAGCACAGGCGTTTCGTGATATACTCTGCAATTCCTAGCGACAATGTTCCTTTAAAACTTTCAAATACACTGAGTTACTGCTGAAAACTTCGGTTTTAAACTAAACCCAATGAAAAACATCTATTGTGGATACCCAATTGACATTTATTCCGCTTGCTTGCGGAGGTCTGGTTGGCGGGTTAAAATTGGATGTTTCATTCTCATTCTCTTTGGTTTTTTATTCGTTTTTTTGTGTATACTCGAACTGAAATAAAAATGTAAACAAAATGAAATCAAAAAAGAATAAGAATTTCATTTCTTATAGGAACATTTGAATATAAAACACGAAAAACCTCCGATTAGCTTCCGAAGGTGGATCCAAAAATTGTAGATTGGCGGATTCGAAAACGGACAATTTTGCTGCCACAAACAAGGCGACGATGTGTCTTTTTTGGTATCCCTTTCGGATCCTGAAACGGACATTTCATTCGCCAACAGTCCGTTTTTTATTCCCTTTGGGCACATTTCCGGACTTCAATGTCAAGTGGGTAAGTCTGGGATACGAAGTCGCCAGAAAACCTCGAGAACTGCAAATAATGAGTGATTGGAGTTGTGACATGACATGACATCAAGGCCGTTGATTAAAACAATTGAAATTGTGTAACGTTGGAGCAAAAACTTTCAGTAGCATGGCAATATACCGCTCTGTTCTGCAGAAACAGTGACTTGTGATAAATGCAGGAGGTTTTTATCCTTCAATGTAGTATTAGTGTCACTCTGTTTAGGTAGAAATGCGTCTCGTCTGAGAAAAAACTGTGAGTAAAGCTGGTGAACTTATCTATTATTTTGTTAGCTTTTATTCCTGTACCATGTTCTGGGCTCATTTAAGGTACTAAACAGCTTTCGGGAAAAGTGTCTAGATTGAGCAGACGCTCTTACAATCTCGTTTTGGGGATCCCTTGAGTTTTAGTTCAGCCGGATTCATTTCTAATCAGTCTTCTGAACACATCAATAGAATGCATAAAGGAGTTTCAGTTGCCATACTTTGTTATGAACGCACAATTTTAGTTGCCATGCAGTCGAAGTATTGTTGTTTCGATAGTACTCGCTTTGTGACACCGTGGTGACAAATTCCCATTACCTCCACTTTCATTTAGAAAACCCTTCGTCTCGATGTCAATAGACTTTTGGTTGTTAATTGCCGGTGGATTTTTAGTTAATTCCAATAGAAATCGTTCTTTGTGATTTACGTATGATTAACAAACAACTGCATCACGTAACGTATACGACTAAAGGTACTTTGCTTCGAATTTCAATTATTTTGAATTAATGTAATGGAATAAGAAAACAAGATATAATTGACTTAGGTCATCGAAAGAAGCAGGCAGCAATTTCTTTATAGTTTTTATGAACACCAAGGGAGAATATGTGGAACATATGAATTATTTAAAATATAAAAATTTAAGAAGACACATATAGAATTATATTAATCGGTTAGGGAAACACTGTAAATATCTACATGAAAAAAGGTCGTAAATGCATAGTTAACGGTTTCGACTTCGAACAATCGAATAAACTGTTCTAATCGTACGCATCTATGTATTTTGGTTGGTAGATATACAACACTTTCAAATCCTAAATAAATTATAATGTTTAAATAACTGTTCAAGCTGGAAACTATAAATGTTGAGAAAAATATTTGTACATAGCTGGATTCTGGTAATTGTTAAAAATTATTAATATGTCTTAATGAAATTCTATTTAATTATTATTTTTATTTGCTAGAAGAGAGGAGTTTATAAATTTCGTGTAAGCTTAAAAATTCCGTGGCCGATACGAAAATATCAGCATAATTTTTGACAACACAGAAATACTATATAACAGTTAACTCGTTGCAATTTTGCTTAACTAAAGTAGGTGTCGTTTATCTATCATGTAAAATGTATGGTTTTTAAAAACTCTATAGTAAAATTAGAAGAGAAGCCCCGAAATTTATTTTATTTCTTCTAAATTCCAAATTTAAAATTTTATTTTTAGTAAATTTGAATTTTTCTTTAAGCTTTTACAATTCACAAATATATTTTATATAGGAAATTTTAATTTTCAATTAACTTTTTACAACTTAGAAAGAAAAATTCAGAATTTGAAATGTACTTGATGCAACTTGATTATAATATTTATTTGGATTTCAAGTGTTGTTTTTTGAATGTCCTTTGTTTATTAAGGTCCCCGATCATTATCGTCTAATTTCAATAAGAGATTTTTAATTGCTACTTACTTTTCTCAATATACAAGTACAATTCTTGATTTCTATTTTCTAATATTTGAGTTTTAACAAAAATTATTGAATTACAATTACAATTCAATCTTCGACTTTCGATTTATTAATTCTGGATACCAAGTAAAAATTTTAATTTTCAACGAATATTTTCTGTTTTATTACTAGTATAAGTTTAGATGCTCGTGGATCCCTAATATGCTTCCTTACCTTTACAAAGCCTTAATTTATCTAGTATTCAATAGCTGCCATATCGACAACCTATCATAAAACTTACACTAATGTACCTGCATATTTTACCAAGTTTTCTTTTCATATAATTTGCAAAAGCTAAATAAGAAATAATTGAATAATTTCCTAAACTATTTTCTCCCCAGTGTGTGTGTGTGTGTTTGTGTGTGCCACATTTCGTTGTCCTCATTTGTATTCCAATTTATGTTACACTGTCATTGTCTTCTTTGTGGCAAATACCCGCACATACACATAGGAATACATTTGTGTAGAATGATGTAAGTGTGTGTGTACCCAACACAATCCTGTGAATTGTATGTGTGTCTGTGGTTGTTTCGCCATGAACATTTCACTCTTCGCTTTCACTATCCTCCTGATAGCATTGTTGTTGGCCCAAGCAACCACAGGCATATTCAAGGGATTAATGTTCCTTTTGTGCTTTTGTTTTTATCCCATCATCCTTTTATCCCGTCATCTTCTTAGTCTATAAACAAAATCCCCATATGCAATAGGAGTGAGGGGTCGACAGACAGGTGAATTGAGGGAGTTAAATGACACGACACATCCATCATCCTAGAGACAGTCTAACGATGCATTTAGTCATTAAATACAGCGTAGAAACTGTTTAAGAAGTGAAAATTATTTTTTTTATGGAACTGCTATAGCGCATCATTCATTCTGCGTTCAGACTTGATATAGTATTTGTCATTGTTTAATGTTTAATTAAAGAATGTTTCTGTAACCAGTTGGCATTTGTTATATGTACAACAATACTTTATTTGTATGTGTTTTGTTGTTGTTTAATTTTTATTATATTTTTGTTGATTTTTCCCCGCCTCGTTACACCTCTCTCTTTTCGTTATATACTTTGCCATATGTAAGCATAGCAAATAAAGAAAATTAAAGTAAAATCGTGTTTTATATCTATATTCGTCTGCATTTCTTTGGTGTGATTATTATTACACATAACCATTAAGGCTAAATGAAATAAAATATGAATGGAAAAGAAAGAAAATAAGAATTTATTATTTTGCACAAAGATTTGTTCACTCCCTCTCTCTCTCTGTGTGTGTGAACGGAAAAGTCCTGCAAAAGTTCGTGCTGTTCTTCCGCCCCACTGCCAACTCCCTGCCAGCATAAGAGTGTTGGTGCAAATAAAAGGAAAAGTTTTTCATTGTTTAACATTTTCATATTTACAGCCGACAGCATAAATTTCAATTTATTTTGCACATGCCATGTTCTAACCTCTGAAATGTTGGCCGACGCAACAAAGGCTGAATTCTTGTTTCAGTTCTGATGGTTTTTGTGCTGTTCTGTTCTGTGTTGTGTTTTTGTCTTGTGTTATGGCCAACTTAAAAGTCAAAAGTTTTACGCAACTAAACAAGACAACAAAAAAAGAAACGAATACGACCAAGAGCAATATGGGGAATAGGTGTGAAAAGCAATACGAATATGCCAATAGCAGATGAAACCACTAGATTGAAAGTGCTGAGGGAATTCAAGTTAATAACAAAGGAACAATTTTGTGCATACGTCATCAACTACATAGCTGTGATATTTAGATGGGTTCATAAAAAAGTATGTGTCCGTAAACAGTTGGTTACGGAACCGAAGCTATTTTTGAACTGTTGGAAGTTTTAAATTTGTTTTATTATTTGCGATTAAAACGTAAATGGCAATTTCTTAGGGTTTACAAAAGTTCTGCACAAGAATGTGATATACTCCCCGGACAATTACCTCTGAGATGTGTTATGATGACTTACTTAAGAAATATTTCAGGTATTAAGTTAAAAAACTAAAAATATGTAAGTAAAAGTAATTCCAATTTTCCATGCACTCTATATATCCCAGAATGCACTACCAGACAACCTTAAAATAACACAGTACAACATTTTTCAACGTTGGACTCCGTGGCGTATGATTTACGTGGAATATTACTTATCATTATCATACGCCACCATATAACAAAAGAGCGTAAAACGTGACAAATTCCCATATACGATATTTACTAACTTCAAATCGATTTTAAATTATAATGGCATGTTATTCGACAAAACGAGTGATGCAGAATTTCTTCTTTTTGGGGCTACTTTCACGTGCAGTTCTCAGAATTGAGTCCCAAAATCATGCGTTGTACTGTCTAAGGTGCAAGGAAAATCTTAACAAAATCTAATTTTTGTTTACATTAATCATTGATAATCATACGCCACTATATAACAATATAACAAAAGGGCCTAAAACGTGACAAATTCCCATATACGTTACTTACTAACTTCAAAACGATATTAAATTATTATGGCAAGTAACTTGACAAAACGAATGATGCAGATTTTTTTCTTTTTGGGGCTAGTCTCACTTGCAGTTCTCAGAATTGAGTCCCAAAATCATGTATTGTACTGTGTAAGGTGCAAGGCAAATCGTAAAAAAAAACATATTAAATAAAAACTTAATTTCCCTTTGCACCCCATGAATGAGGTATGGGATGGCTTCTCGCGTTGTTGTGAATTAACACGCTTTCAATTTTTAGATTCACAACTAACGGCACCTACTTGTTTATCGACGAATGCGAACGTCACTGTTTGAGAAGCTCTTACTAGACACGGCGATTGACTCGACACTTAATAGTTGCTGTCAACAACATTCGAGGGGAGCCGACAATGAAAGAACAATTTTTTTTTATGATGACTGGAGCCAGGTTTGAACCTGCGATCTCCCGCATGGTAGTCGCGTGTTCTAACCACTATGCCACGGCCGGTTTATTTTAAATATTCCTCGATTTTAATTATTTTATTAAACCAATAACATATACAAATATTTTTAAATAAGGTAAAATTCTTTTAAGTAATGAAAAGTCTATATTCTTATTTTGTGTTTTAGAGTTAAATTTTATGATACTTTACTTTAATTAATATTTCCAATAATAATATCCGAAATATCCAAATTCCTGTAGTGTAATAATAAGATTCATACTTGTTGTGCCGGATAACGGAAAAACATTAACTAAATAGAAATTTATAGCCAAATAAATTAGTTGCCAAGAATAGAGAATTCTGAGGAAATTTCCTATACATGCCATCATATTTTGTTATGTATATATGTATTATTTTTTTATGAAAGAGAAGTCCTTTCAGAAAAGTATACATCTATTGACGCAGTCAAATTTTTTTATGTATGGAAAATATTTGCTCCCTGGAAATATGTATACATCGATGTGATAATGTAAAGAGTTAATTTCACAAATTCTATTTAAGTCAATAGTTATTTTTTTGCTTTGTGCAATTTTATGTAGAAAACTTTTGGTAAGTATTTAATTTTAATTGACATTATTTCCATTTAAATTTGATGTTAACAGACAGCCTTATCTAAGTGAACTAAACAAATTTAGTGTGTCATAAAACTTGCCGACACCCGTTATTGTCTTAAAATTAAAACAAACAAAGATTTCCAACTAAGAGACACTCACACGCAACTACATCTCACTTAGTGTTGCCTAAAGTTATTAAGCTGCAGTTTAAACTTAGCAAAAGCAAACTTTAAAATTTACTCAACAGAAAATGTAAACCCCTTAGTATGATATTTAACGTCAGTTCCAATTTACTGCCTTGCCAGTGAAACACGAACAAGGGATGCTGACGTCCAAAATATAGTTAGAGAAGAAAATTCGATAGAGTTGTGCCAATCATCAGAGCATTTCATTTCACTTTCATTGTTGAGAGTTAACAGAAAATACCATTAAAATGTCACATTTGATGATGTATCGACATACCCAGTAACACAACAGTACAAAAAAAAAACAGGAATTCTCACGGTGTACGCAACCAAGCGACACACTTTTTCCATATTTTTTTCTTATGAAATGAAGCAAATGCTATGATACAGTGGGTTGAGAAGGTGCAAAAGTTCGAATGGTATAGGGCGCCAGCGTATGAATCCTTGCTTAGGGATGAGCATATATATAATTAATTCTCTATAAAGTGCTTTTAGTCAAAATAAGAACTGCGGTCACAACTAATTAATGGTTTATGTCCAATGCGGTTATGTCCATAATAAATCGCTGTTATTTGGGAAAGAACATTTTTAAGTAAGTTAAACAATTTATGTCAAAAGTAGGTAATTTTAAGATATTAAGGTGTTTTTATCAAAATCCCTTTTACGAAGTTTTGCAATAATATATGAACACTATGCTTTTAAGATACATAACACAAATATTGACAATGCTAACTATATTTGCATATTTTATATATTTTTATCCAAAACTTGTAGATTTTTAATTTTCTAGGAAAGATAAATTACTATGGAATAAGGGGTAAGCATAAATGCGTATCAGAACGTAAAGCAGTAACACGATTATCTGCAACAAACGAAATTACCGAGAAAAAAAGTTTCCTCTATGGCAAATAATTGCTTTCACAATTTTGTTCTAGATTTATATAAAACGAATTTATTGGCAGTATTTTTGGAATTAGAGGCATTGTTGTGTAATTAAAGTATTTCTGACCAGGTTTTAATAAAATATTCCACATTCTAATAGAAATTAAAAAAAGGTTTCCATATAACATGTATGCACTTACTATTTTGTGGGAAATAATAAATATTTGAATTTTATTTATAATTTCCCACAAATATGTAAGTGCATATTATCCACTTGCAAAACAAATTCTATTGAACCACTTCCAACGATGGGTAATAGATGTAAACTTTTTATATTGTACATAGTGAATTTCCTTAAAACGATTTATACTTTATTTTTTATAACTATTTATATTCTAAGTAGATATAACATAACAGTGAACATCTTCGAATATTACTAATTTGAATTGAATTCAGACAGTAGATAAATAGAAAATTTGTTACCCCACTGAACACTAGAGTTTCCCCATTTGTTAACTTATTTTGTGATTTGGTTATTTTAGAATTTTAGAAATAACACTATGCTACATTTTTAGGGCCATTGTCTCTATGGTGAACAAAACCAGTAACAAAACATAAAAATTTATTTTGCTCCACTAGAATTTTTTGGTCTAGAGTAAAAGAATATGAATATTTTTTTAAGGAAAAGCACTTTGCACTTGTGTAATGAAAACACGTGTCACGCCTACTATTCGTATTAATTGCATTGTGCGACAAATTACTCACATTTGTGAAAATGGAACTCATACAAAGCTTAAAGAGTGTCACATCTATCAATACTTCTCCTGATATGTGATATGAATAATTTATCAGATTACCACGAAAATCAGTCCGATCTCACCCAATTTTCTTTTGGCTAATTACACAAACTGGTGGAATGTTAACTCACACAAAGTTGCAAAGCTCTCACGTTTATACTAAAGCAGATGTTGGACCTGCCGTGGCATATTGGTTAGAACGGGCAACTACCATGCGGGAGATCCGTGGTTCAATTCCCGGCTTCAGTCATTTACATTTTTCTTTCATTACCGACCTCTTTCATTACCGGCCTCTTGATACATCAAAACCAGTACAGAAATTTCAGTCATATAAACTGACTGATAAATACCATCACCCAATATGAAATATTGTTAAAGTCTTGAGTTATTGAACCGATTTTAAATTTAAATTTCTTATGTATTACTGTATCCCTGCTTGTAGAGCGTAAACGGTTGAAGATAGGACTTCCGGCCAGTTATTTGTTTGGTAAGGTCAAGCGATATAGTCCATATTCATTCCTAAGTCACATATTCATAATTGTACATCTTACGAAAATTTGACTGAGTTAATTTTACTTATTAAAAAACAAATGTATGTAAAACTATGATGGTCAATTCGGTCATTTATATGGGAGGTACTAGAAGAAGAGTGACAAAGGTTTCGATTTTTTAAGGTAATTTTGTATGGGAGGTACCAGAATTGGTGGGACAATCCTGCCCATTAACAATCCCATTACTTGCTTTTGAAAAATATTAATTCATTCGAGTTATACTTGGGGTCTCTTTTAAGGCATTCAAAACTTACTATATATTGAGACTTCTGTGACTTATTTCAAGCGTTGGTTTTATACTCTCTGTAAACAATTCGTCAACTTATGGACATTCTGTGTGTTTCCTTATAAAAAATCCCTTTGCAATTTGATTTTTGTTGTGCCGTTTACTGTATGCATAATAAATTGTATCTCTCTGAGTCTAAAAAGTGGTATCTGTGCATCAAATATTAAGTGTCTAGTCCTAAACACAGTTGCCATGCACTTTCCACCCAGTATTCGAATATAAAATGTTCGCCCTCATTTGCATATGCTACCCAAAGGTTACAGTATTAGTCAAACAATCCTTTAACATTTTCTAGTGTAAAATGTTTTACTTTATCCCACTGTGCCCCCTTCACAGGTAACATTCTGTTGTACACCAAGCATAACACATACGAATTTCTCTTTCATTTAGTTGTATATTGCTCCTTCTTGGTGTGGAACATTTCAAAAATCTCCAATGGCTGTACCAAGCAATTACCATTAAAGTGCTCACGTTTGTCGTCGTCCCCCTTCTTTTAACATTCGTTGCTTGCTGTTTCGTCAGCTGGTGCCATGTGCGAAGGATCTGTGTGTGACACCCACCCCCCTCCACCAATTTGGTAGGACACAAACCAGCAGTGACTGGCGTCCCTTCCATTCTATTTATATTCATCACTTTACGTGTGGATTTTTGCAAGTGTATGAGAAGAGATAATTTAGAAAATGAAAATCAAATTATAAATGGCTTTTAAATAATAATCAAACAACAAAATTCAATTTATTATAATTATACACTTAGGTTGAAAAATAAAAGCAGAGCAAATAAAGCAATTTTTTGTAAAAATCTCTTTATGTTTTTTTATGACAAGAATAAATTTAATTTTCACTGGCGGGTTGAATTGCTAAAAAAAAACAACAACAGCAATACCCATCGTAATGTTGTAAGTCTTTATGTTGCTGTACAAGAATTGCTTGGTTGGGACAAAGAAATGCAGAGTATGCATAAAGAAAAAAACAACCCAAGGACGACTTTGATGTATTCTCAACGTAGAGTTGGAAGGTATAAATACTTTAAATGAAAAAAAAAGAGAACAACCATTTAATATACTTAAGATTTCTGTGGTTGGCAGAAAACGGGGGAAATCTGATAGCATAAAGGTATAGAATTTAGTGCACTATAAGTTTTCAAAAGAATTCGATTAATATTGATAGAATGAATAGTGTGCAATTTTAAAAAGATCATTCATTAATTAACAAGCAGCTTTGGTTATCGTAAGGATTCGTTAAGGTTTAGTAGTCACAGTGCTAGTGTTACTTTATTTTAACTAGCAAAGAACTAAGATTTTATCAGGTAAAACACAGGTTAACCATAATAAGTTTCAGGCGTATAAACTAAGAGATTGATGCATCAATTATGCATTAAACAAATTTAACATCTTAGAGTGCGACTATATAAAAAGGACATAAGAAAATATTACCTTCTTTATCATTTGATAACTGTTGCTGCGATGGTTATAAAACATAATTTTATTGCATTACATTTCATTACAAATTACAATATTGAACTCATCAAACTGATATATCTCGTCGTATAACTATACGACTAAAACTTTGTGTCATTTTTTTATGATTTATGTAAAGTTATTATTTTATTAACATTTAAATCTATAATTCACATATCACTACATCGATGCTATGACGCACAGTATTCTGTCATCCTCGATTTTATAATAAATCTCATCCAATTTTTTTTTGTAACTCTTTTTGTCGCATTATACCAATTTAAACCTTTATAACTTAATGGAATTAAGTTTAGTAACATTTACAAAATGTTAAAGTTCAGTGAGCACAACTTAATAATGGCATCCATTGGCATTTACATGCCAATATCATGACTCATGACCATAACTTGTATGATGACGTTTGCTTCAAATGGCAATAGCACATACTGATACTAATATAGTTTTATAAATTTAATTTGAAAATATTGTAGATAATAAAATAATGTTTATAATGATGTAAGTGAGTTATGTAACTATGTTTACATTGACGTCATGAGCTTAGGTATTTTTTTGGATTACAAAATTGGAAATGAGAAAGTTTAAACATGATTTTTATTTTGTATTCATAGATATTAATGTCTTTAGTATTACACTTGCACTGGCTAACTTCACATTTACCGCTAAGCCAGATTTTATTCAAAATAAATTATAAAATATACTGTTGTTCTTCGAATATTTATAATTAATGCATAAAACGCGAATCGTTATCTTGTTTCTTTATTTTCACATGTGTAGTCGATTTTGTATGAAATATTTATCTTTCACAGAAAATTAGTAAAATCGTTAAATATATAACAAACTCAATTAATTTACATATGTTGCAATTTTTTATGCACATATTTGCATACTTACATAAATTTGCGAAATGTTAAACAACCAATAAGCATTAAAGCAAGCCATGGCTACATTGATGCTTTGAACGAATAAAGTATAGTAATGTAATTGGTTTTAAAAAGCCATTAAAATGTGATATATTCAATTATGTAAAACTATAGGAAAAAAATATATGTACTGCTTTAAAATTTTATATCACCGAGTGCTCTGTGTGTGGCCGCTTTATGGAAATCATTAGATGAAGATAAAGTGACAATATGTGATCGATTAGAAATGATTTTTCCAAATTCACATTTTTTGGACTAAATACACTATGTCACAAAATTTCAAAAGTTTCTGTATCCGGGACATTTAATAATTGATTTTAATGTAAAATTTCACGCTGAATTCAAATCTGCTCTCAGATATGTGGCAAGTAGAACGGTTTTGAGATATCGAACATATCGAACGTTACAGTTTGCAAACATCGATGAACTAAAACCGGAGAAAACGGCATTTTAGTAGACCTACATTTTTTCAAAACACTAAAAATAAAAATTTGACCATATCCGTTCTACTTTTTACATATCTGAGTAGAACATACAATTCAGCATGAAATTGTACATAAGGATCAACTATTTAGAAACCGGGATCAAAAACAGACAAAACGGCTAAAGACATACTGAAGGAAACCAATATGGGGATGCCCCTATGGAATTAGGGACTTGAACGAAGGGATTTTTTGAAATTCCTCCTTTCAGGGGAAAAAAAAGACAGAAACAGGAATAGTACTGGTACCAAAATCCAAGGCTCAAGGTAGAATCACGAAAATTAGATGTAATACTTATTTTATGGGGTAGTTATGCGATACGAAGGGATTTTTCGAAATTTGTACCAATAAGAAAGTTTCAGTCGAGAAATCTGACTTACATATACCCTCACCCTCAGTTAAACATAGAATTTTCTAGTATATTGATATTATTACTCTATTTCTATAGTGTACGGAGTGGTACATTTGTATGGGAGGTACCAAAAGGCTTAACTTCTAATTTTTTATCGAAAAATTTATCCAATTATAGTTTAACAAAATACAGAATTTGGGAAAGATCGTTAGGTGTATATATCGTCCCCTTAATAAAACAATAGTGTATAATTTTTTTGGTGTTTTGAGAAAATCGAGTTTAAAGTTTTCGTCAAATGACCTTTTGACGCACTTTGTGGAAGTAGATTTTGACGAAATTTTGACCAGGCATAGAATCAATGGTGGAGATTCAAAATATGCAATAAAAAAATGTTGTATGAGCACATACACTATTGTTATATTAAGGGGACGATATATAATTGCTCGATTTATGAAATAGGCGGAGTGGTACATTTGTATGGGAGGTACAAGAAGGGGTGTGGCTAAACTTCTAGATTTTCTCTCCACAATGTTATCCTAATTCAGCTTTACTAAACACAGAATTTGCGCATAACGCGATTGGTGTTAATAGTAATAGATTTCTAAAGTGGACGGAGTGCTATATTTGTATGGGAGGTACCAGAAGGAGCTTGGCCATGTAGCCCATTTGCAATACGGTAAGAAGTTTAGGGGAATGCAACTGGTTGCGTCTCTCGAAAATTATCGTGCGTTCCAACCGGACAGACTGACGGACGGACAGACGGAAATGTCTAAAACGACTTAAAAAGTCATGTATTGAAAATTTGGTTCAAAGAAAACTAGGTTCTAAAGTAACTCCACTTATGTGTTACACTTTTGGGTCGTATCAAATGATATATACCCTCCTACCAGCTTTTATTTAAAATTAAGTGAATTCCATTTTAGATTGTATGGGAGTTGGGCGTTTCCTTTGAGATAATTTGATATAACTTGACACAGTTGTCAGTTATATATCAGAGGCAATTCGAGCTAAAAAATTATGAAAAATATAAGTTTTTTTCAATTCAGGATATATGGGCGGTGGGCGTATCCTATGAGATAATTTGCTATAAACAAAACACAGTTGTCAGTAATATATCAGAGACAAGTTGAGGAAAAATATGAGAGGTGGGCGTGTCCTTGGGCAGATTTTTAATTATGAATATTTATGACCGAAAATGGCATTGAACTGGCAGGTATGGCACCTTCCATATAAAATTAATATTTTATATTAGATGTCAGAAGTAGACTTCAAGTCGCTAAGTCGCTTTGCCATTTAATTCGCTTTGCCATTAATGTGCGTAATTTGTCAAAAAATAGGATTGATCGAAATAGTAGGCGCGATACCTTCCAAATCAATGAACCAGTTTGTATTAAATTTTTGAAGTACAAAACATCTTTGTGAATAAATTTGAAAGCAGGGCGAATTCTGCCAATTGAAGTTATGTAGCAGATGACGAATATGGACCATATTTTTTCCGAATGTCCTTCACCAAAAAATATGCTTTCCGAAAAAAATATCTACTTATTTCAATAGCATTAGAATGCGAACCCGGAACAGGGTGACCTGTGATCAACGGTCCCCACAATGTTGCATTTCCGCAGTAATCGTAATATTTGGCGTATGTGCACTGAAGGATTCTGAAAAAAGATCACGTTTAGAATCGTCGTTTAACTGTAAGTCTTGTTGTGTGAGTCTATAATGCCAGAATCTTTTCCATATCTCATGGATGCATAGTCAAAATAAGCTTTATTTTTAAAGTTCAAGCGAAGACTATGCAAAATTATCAATACAATACTTTTAAATGTATGTAAATGTCATAGGAGATATCAATGGAGATATATCACAAAAAGTCCATAATAGAAATTTGGTTTTAAAAAAATTGTTTGATATATCCACACTCATCTTTAGGTAAGAATTTTGCTGCTTTCACAAATATCCTTATATATTCCTCACACCACATTCGATATATTGTTGTTATTAACATAGCCAACAAAATGCACTCATTCACTCTGAATGTAATCAATTACGAACACTGGGAGATGTCAAAGTAACAGATGGCTGCGACATAAGACATTTATATGATTAAGTGCAACCGCATGCACAAATACTATAGGTCACTGTGGTTTTGGCAAAGCAAAGGTCAAAGTGTGACGCCATCGACAAACATGTTTCTATCTAGAGTGTGGAAAATTTATATCTCCTTTGATCATGGAAGCGTATAACTTGGCTGCCACATTCATGGTGGTATTCCTCTTTCTCAAACTCGACTTTGCTACAACTCATTTGGATTTTATGATGTTTACCAAAAGACCTGCTACACTTAAACGCAATCATTTTAACCTTCATGTTGCACAAAATGTTTACATCAATTTAGCAACTACTTAGAGTTTATCATGTGGTCTTTTATGGCCACATTTATCCACTTGTGTTTTTTTTCCGTTGTTTGTTTGTGTTTCTCCTGCACTTTTGCCCAGTTTTCTCGAATGTTGCTACGTATTTGAATTGGGTAAAATTCTCTGGAAATTGTGTCGAAGCTATATAGTACCATAACTTGCAACAGCAACTAAATAGCAGCAACGCGTGCTACACATACAAAAACAAAACTTGACCTTGACTGTTGTTTTGTAGATAATTTAATGATTTGGGTAAAACACAAAATACCAAGTACACCCAAATGCACAGATCCAACTGTTTGGGGAGGGAACGTTTTACAGCTACAGTGCTATAAATATAAAACGTACATGTAATTATATTAACACACTAAATGTAGTTTCAAAAGTTACTAATGTGGTTTGTATCGTGTATGGGACTAAAGGAACGCCTTTAATTAAGAACCAAGAAGTGCATATGAATTCTGAAAATTTGCTATAAATTTCATAGATGCAAGTGATGGCAGAATGTCTAACCATAGTGTTATACATACTTGACCGATTCTAATTGTAACATTTCTTGTGAATTTAAGGCTTTGTAACATTAACAGCACCATTGGTTTTTTGTACGAAATTTTGGTAAAAATTCAAGTTAGTGCCTTCATGAATTCAGCAAATGTAAATTTTAATTTCCTAAAAACTGCAAGGCTCCATGTTATATAGTTTTTTTTATTTGACCAACAAAACACAATTTAAATTTTTGTATCTCATTTTGTGATGACACTTTGTCATTTAGGCACAGAAAACCACCAAGATCCTTCAAAATGTTAGAAATTCACAAATTGCGTTCAAGTTTTCGGAAGTAAAAGTTACATCTGTCAATGGCAACATCAAATTTTGTTCATTCAAACTTGCATACAAATAGTTTCCCATAGTTAAGATAGATGGAAGTCATTTGTATATGAATAAGTTGTCCTTAAAAACAAAAGAGGGAAACACAAGCAATGCAATAGATAGCAATGCAATAGATAGGGTGGGGTAAACGCTTGAAATATATTTACATAATATTTGTCATTACAACAAATGAATGTTCGTACCCATGCCCATAGCGCTAAGCATGTGTGTGGATACATGTAATATAGACGTAGATGCCCTGAATGTATGCAACATATGTTAAGGTCGTTATTTCTATTACTTGAGGGCTTTTTCTACTGCTGTTGTTTAGCTTGAATAAGTGTGAGTGTGTAAACGTCGTTGCTCTATCTATGAATACAATCAAATGGTTTTCTTTGGCATTCCATGGATAGTATGTGTAAAAGAAGAAGAAGAAAAAGTCTCTTTCGCAAGTTAATGAAGTTGTTTAGTTGCACGTGAACAAAATAAATATTCAATTGGTAGTGTGCGTTAGTAAGAGTGGCGATTCAGAGGCGGAAGTAGTGGCTTGAAAAAGGCCTTTCATAATGGGTTCTTTCATAGGAGATGTAGGATATGTCTTTAATTTACAATTTTATTTAATAGTGAACGTCTTTCACTTTCGCTTGTAAGTGGAGACATTCAGACTTACAAAATAAGGCGATTAATAGGAGTAAATAAAAACAGTTAGTAAAATATGTAACTCTATGATACATACTTACATATATTTTTTAAACACGCCTTCTTTTGGAAGGAAAGATAAAATCCATTTTTTGTTAAATGTATGCCATGACATTTATTGGGTTTACACTCTCGTCTTCCTCTTAAATGTAATAAATTTAATGAGCGATCGTGATCATGTGGATTTGTGGTTAGCAAAAGATTGTGACAACTAGTATCATGGTTCAACCCGGTGTTTGAACGAACAGCCACCATAAGAGTCAAAACAAAGTTATTCCACATAACACTTATATGTGCCCATGCTCCGACAGACGACCCTTGATAATATTACTACGCAGTGTCAATATATAGCCGACTCCATAGAACGGACTGCGAGAAGCATACTTGGTACTCAAAGCCGTCCCAAGATAATGCCTGGTACAACGATGAATGTCGCAATGCCACAAGAGAGACGGATGCTGCATACAGGACGAAAATGCAGCTAATGGCAACGCGAGCTGTTCGTGAACGGCACAGGGAGAAGAGACGAGAGGAAACTCGTCTGTTTGGGCGGAAAAAGAAGGAGCTGAAGAAAAGAGGGAGGTTGAGTGCACAGAGTAGCTCCGAATAGAGGAAAAGCCCTCAAATTCTACCAAAGTGTTAAGGCTAGAATACGTGGAACAGGGTTGCCCTCCTACATGGACAGCGATGGCCAGCTAGTGACGGACCCAGATAACGTTATGAAGATATGGAGAGAACATTTCACATTACTAATGCTAATGCAACACTAATTCGACTTTGCAGATGTACCTTGGACAACACCAAATCCTCGGTTAAGATTGGTAAAGATTAGTCCGAACCATTCAACACGGAAAGAGGTCTCAGGCAGGGCGATAGCCTGTCTTGTACACTATTTAATATAGTTATGGAGAAGGTGATGAGAAAGGCTGGTGTCAACATGCCACGTGCCACTAGCCTATGTAGATGATATAGACATCATTGGCCGAAATGTACGGGATGTTACTGCAGTTTTCTCATCACTGGAATAGGAGTCAGCTGAAATGGGCTTAGCAGTCAACGAGGAACAAAAATAATGATTTTGACGAACAAAGAGTCCTCTCGATGGAGACGCACCGTCAATGTTGTAAATTATTGTTTTGAGGTAGTAGATGAGTTTATCTACCTGGGATCTTCCGTCAATAAGAAAAATAGTTTCAGTTAAGAAATCAAGACTTCGGCAGCACCTTATCTCGAACTACTAAGAAACAGCTATACTAGGTGCCCATTCTTTTGTATGATGCCGAATCGTGGGTGCTTTCGACAACGGACATACATAAATATATGGATATATCTATGTCGACCGCGAGTTTCGCCATCGTCCATGAACCATGAGCTGTATGAGCTTTACCACAAAATCGACATAACTAATAGAGTCAGAATCCAACGACTATGATGGCTGGGACATGTTGCCAGGATGGATGTAAATGCTCCAGCGAGAAAGGTGTTTGAAGGTAGCAGGGAGCGGAGCAGTGAGATCCAAACTTTATTGGAAGAACCAAGTGGTTGCCGACATGCCACCATCTAGTAGGAACCACTTTATGAATCACTTTCACAAGTTAAGTTGTAATGGGCCACTTAACTAAGTAAGTAAAAGATGCCAATGTGTATGTAACCATCTCATTTTGAGGTTATCCACCAACTCTTACCTCAGACATATTTTCAGCGAAATTATTTTTGTTTTGTCCCTACAAAATAATTTCGTTTTTCATATTGTTTACTTTTTCGGAGAAAAACAATTTTTCTACATAAAATCTTATTACACATATAAGAGAAAATAAGTTGTAGTATTCTTCACTATTTTTAGGATTGTTAGAATAGCCTTTAAAAAGTTCGTCGGAAATTTTCCTTAAATTTCGAATTATATTGGACACCAAAAAGTAATAAAATCGGCAAAACAACAAAATATTTTTCATTTTTTTTGTCCCCCATTAAGTCTTTTAAACACAAATTCAATGTTCTTCTTTGAAAAAAAATATTATTGATATTATTGTCTTGCTATTGAGTCTGCTATTGCTAAAACGTGAGTAAGTTCTCAATGAAATTGCTTTGTCCCAAAAAAAAAAAAATTGTTTTAATATTTCGATTTTTTTCTGTTCGTTATCAAAGCAAATTTGTAGCATCCAGACATTACCTGTGGAGAAACATTTATTTAAATATGAAATTGCACCCCTAAGGAATCTGGCAGACAACAACACAGGCACGGCACACCTGTCGGAGATGCCAACATAGACACTGGTATAATAGTACAGATACACACACAAACCCACTGACATTGTGCTTCTTCTAGGAGCTACGATATCACACATAGAGTGTTGGCTTGTGCTTGTGACGCACGCGGTGTGTTTCAAACGCTTGTTTGCATTTTCGTTTACCTTTACAACACAAACACGCACACATTCCATGCTACATTCATGCCATCACATCAACAGTAACTGTAAGGTCCCACACAGAGGCCATTCAACAGAGTAAGATCTATACCCACACACACAAACACAGACGCCGCAGGGCATAATCTTACACAAGTAATATGTTTTAAGGTATTATAATCATTATATGAATACTTAAAGTTTACAAACACCTATCTTGGCGTACATTACACAGCCGCAAAAACATCAACAACTTACGTTACTACCTACTGGGTGTGGAATATGCATACACTTATTTGTTTATACATAAATCTTCATTTCACAATGACAAAGTCCTTTTAAACGTTTCGTAATGTACTAACGCCCCGCAGTGGTTAATGACTTAAATTCGGATGCTGCTGGTAGCAAACACACATTCTTATCATTTGCAAACCAAATGAAGTCCTAAAACTGCTTCCCACCGATTTTCCTGTGAAATTGTGGTTTACCTTTCAAATTCTGGCAGCTACCCCTGGGGATAATTTAAGTTCAATGCTTGGCGTAATTAATGTGTCATGAATGAGTTTTTGCCATTATCTCCTTAACTGACTGACTGGCTGGCTGGCTGTCAATCTATCTCGGGAGCTGGAAACAATAAACGACTTTGATAGTCAGACGTTGAAGTAATTTATCACTCACTCGCTCGCTTGCTTTTCATTCTTTGTAATGTCATTAAAAAGAAATTTTCTAAAGTTGAAAATTCACTTTCAACTTATCTCGTACCTTCTTCGCACACATGTGTGTGTGAGTATGTGGGTAAATTGTTAATTGAATGTCAAGCACTAACACATGAGTATGTTTGCCAATCACTTAAGTATTCACTTGTGAAGTAAATGTGATTGTTACCACTCGGTTTGAGATAATTTGGAGGCAGCAAGGATTTACTTTATAGAATGTTGACCTTAGAAAAGGTCGTCTGCAAACTGCATTAATTTTCTAATTAAGCGATTGTGGTAGCTATCAGTTATTTTTGGGAATTACTTGCATGTTACTAGCTCAAGAGCTGACATACTGACATACCAAGACATACCCACATAATATCTATTTTTTAAGGAAAAGGTTATGTGACACTTTTTTAAAAACGCCACCAAACCAATGACGTATCACAATCTTTGCTGCTGCTTATCCAATTGCATGTACAATTTTTGGGAAAATTAGGAAATTTTAGTGACAGTTGTTCGAAAAGTTCCAAATTTAACATACACCAGCACGTTGCACTAGCTTGCGCATGCAGTGAATTTGAATGTAATCAAATATTCTAAAAAAATTTCTGGTTAAAAAATCTCCAACAAAGTAATAGTTTTCTATTTTGGTTCATAACAAAGCCAATCAATTTTGCAAACATTGTAAGAGTCCTTTACATCAACGCCATAGCCTTAAGTAATGGTGTTACTGCTTCTATTATTATACAACAATCAATAGTCGGACATGTACCACCCTATTTGGTTTTTGGTGCTCAAATTTGAAATTTTACAATGATGAGCAGTGGTGAGACATTTGTTTCCCTTTAAAGCAAATGCGGATTGAAACGAAATCGAAGCTCATAAAAGTTTATGGGGATTATTTCTCCATCATCATAAGCGTCTTTATAGTATTTGACAGTTGAAACAAAACACGGTTGGATTTCCACTTCTTTAACTCTCACTGAACTAAAAAGTATTGGAACCGTTGGAGTAGTAAATCTGCGTTAATGATATTGATATTTTACAGAGTGGACCAAAAGTCTTTAATTTTTAATAGATGGCTACCAAGAGCAGCCACGACGGGTTTGGGGCAGAGGGGGATACGAAATAAAAGAGCAACCAATAGGAATTTAGAGCCTTGGCGTCATTTACTTAATTTCCCTTTACAGCCCATGAATGAGGTATGGGATAGCTTCTCGCGTTTTTGTGAATTAACACGCTTTCTATTTTTAGATTCACAACTAACGGCATCTACTTGTTTATCGACGAATGCAAACGTCACTGTTTGAGAAGCTCTTACTAGACACGCCGATTGACTCGACGCTAATACTGCGAAGTTGCTGCCGACAACATTCGAGGGAAGCCGACAATGAAATAAAAATTTTTTTTTTTTTTTTCTTTTAAGATGACTGAAGCCAGGAGTTCAACCTGTGATCTCCTGCATGGTAGTCGCGTGTTCTAACCACTATGCCACGGCCGGTAATTGCGTCTTATTATATACGGCAAAGAATTCAAACCTTCATCGATTCAATTGGACCGGCCGTGGCATAGTGGTTAGAACACGCGATTACCATGCGGGAGATCGCAGGTTCAAGCCTGGCTCCAGTCATCTTAAAAAAATTGTTCTTTCATTGTCGGCTGCCCTCGAATGTTGTCGGCAGCAACTTTGCAGTATTAGTGTCGAGTCAATCGGCGTGTCTAGTAAGAGCTTCTCAAACAGTGACGTTCGCATTCGTCGATAAACAAGTAGGTGCCGTTAGTTGTGAATCTAAAAATAGAAAGCGTGTTAATTCAAAACATCGCGAGAAGGTATGGGATATACCTCATTCATGGGGTGCAAAGGGAATTTAAGTTAAGTAAGAATCGATTCAATTATTATTGGATGCTAAAGTTTGAGGAGACAGTTTCAGCGTAGTAGATTAGCAATCCGAAGGTGCCGGGTTCGATTCCCGGATGGGGCACTGGCCAAATCAACATTGATACAAAATTAATTTTCAAATACTTTCGAGTTTTCCAGCCAACAAAACTCATCATAGATGCTTCCACTACAAAAATCAAGATTGCACAAGGACCATGGAAAAAGAATCTATTTATCAACATCGCAAAATAAAACAACAAAACCAGTTTTGGAGGAAATTGGCGGTTAATACTTACAACAACACCTAACAACCCCTTGACACAAACCTTGTTATCTACAAGGTGAGCCAAAAGAGATCGCCCTATTGGAAGATGCTCCTATTTTTGCAAATGGCCGGCAATGTCAAATCTGTTTTGACATTTGTGGACAAGACATATGTAGAATACAAGTGAACCAGCCATTGAGCGATACACTCCCAAAAACGCGGAATAATCGTGTCTATTTTTTGTGTAACAATTCGTCTGTGGTGTTTGCGCAAGACGAATTCCGTCGCCGATTCCCCGGGAGTCCGACACCGACTGCGCAAACACTGTGCCGTTTGGCCACCAACCTTGAAGTAGCTACACGAGACGTAGCTGGGAGTGACCGGCCCCGGAGCGCCCGTTCTACCGAGAATATCGCCGCTGTAGCCGAGGATGTCGAGCTGTCGCCGGAAACATCGACCAGACGCCGTGCCTCGCAATTAGCCATCAGCCGGTCGTCCCTGAGGCGAATTTTGGTCAAAGACCTGCGCGTGTTCCCGTACGAAGCCCAATCCGTGCATCAGCTGCTGCCCGTCGACCGTAAAACGCGACCAAATCATAATGAGCGATGAGGGTCATATCCACCTCAGCGGTTACGTGAACAAGCAAAACTATCGCTTTTGGGGCACCGAAAATCCACGAGTTATGCACGAGGAGCCATTACACCCTCTCAAAGTGACTGAATGGTGCGCTGTTCCGTGTTTACGTGAACAAGCCCTCACGTCCGAAGTTCACGTCGAAGTGATGAAAATGCCATAAAACGAGCCCGTATGGCAATCGATTGTGACGGCGTGATTTGTACTCACCAAGACAGTACTGAAAAGTGCCGCTTTAAGTTGCAACAGTGGCATAATATCAAGAATTACATATGGATGATTGAAACGCATTAAATAAATTGATTTTTCTCAATTACGACTATATAAATTTTTTTTATAGTTTTAAAATGCAAATACTTTTGGCCCACCTTGTTCATATTCACGTTTGAACGAACTTATAAATCTTAAGGCTGGCATTGAGTTCAAGTTTTCAAGTGGTATTATGACAAAATCTATAAAATTAAAGAAAACTATTTGTGGATAACTGTTGGTAGTACTAATTAACACAGTTGTCCTAACAATTTTCTTTGAAAAATTTTAAGTTTGTTATTGAGCTAAGTATGAGAAATTGTAAAATTCAAAGCTCCCTGAGACATATGGTAGGCTTATGCATACAACTTCTATCAATCATTTGTAGTCATAGACGCTACTGATTGAAATCCTCAAGTAAAAGTTTCGAATACCTGCTACCCCTTTCTTTCATTCACTTAATTTTAACTTTCAAAACATTTATGCAATTTTGAAGCTTTGGAAGTTCATTATTGAAAAGGAACTGTTTAAACGAGTAACTGTTTCTCTGTTATTCGTTTCTGCCTCTTTACCCACGTTTCTCACAAACCACTAGTTATAAAACTGAACCCAGTTAATAAAATATTTTAAAGAATAACCTCTCTATCACCACTCATCATCAAATATTATCGACGTATATTGTTTATATAATGTATTTTTAACAATTTCAATAGCATTTCAAAAATGTAATGTATTTTTCTATTATTAGTCTGCGATAAAAGCGTACATGTCAATGGCCATCATTAAAAACATTTTATTTTGGGCCAAATGTGACAATAACAACATGAAATGACCGTAAAATGTTTAAACCACTCTCTTGTGGTAAAAAGTCATGTTTTAAATCCCAATGCCATTAGGAAAAACTTTCTAACTGTCTTTGTATGAATGGCGCATTGTCTTGAACTATTTATCACTTTGCTTTTCTCTTATAAATTCTCATACCCGCATGTAGTTAGTAAAAACAAATAGCTCGTGGCGTAGTTTCTTTAATAAATTTCAACTTTCATCGTTTCATCACCATTGATAACCTTACCCATCCCTCTCCCCCTCCCAAGAGTTCTTCACAATTTTAAATATTATCCAGGCAAAACAAGATAACCTAAAAGATCTTACAAAGTTGTCCTTTAGCCGCCATTACGTTGCAAGGTAACCGAAACCACATTTGAGTTTAGACAAATAAACTTTTCAAAAAGCGCAGTCATAAGTTGAAACCACAAAGTTTCTATAGGGGCTAAATTCGCAGCAGTGCGGCGGAAATCCCCATAGGGCGGGGAGAAACTCGTGCGCCACATTAGTTTTAGCTTTCATACTTGTGTAACCAACAGTTTTACGTAACATGACTAAGTGTCTTGTTGCCATTTGTTTTATGTGGCTATGCCACATAGGGGGGAGGTGCAAGTAGATTGAGATGTCTGTTCCGTTCGTAAGGACTATTTGCATGTGAGTAATACTCGTTTATGCGACCTTATAAAATTGCAATTTAAATGTTAATGCCATTCTATATTCAAAGTCTATGCATTGCAGAATTTGTTTACTAAACTGTAAACACATATGCAAACACATACACTGTGAACATGTAAGCTTGTTGTAAAAGTCCTTATGGGGAAATATTGCTTAATAAATGCATCATCAATTTGAGTGTATGAATTGTGGTATTGTAGTACACGTTTAGCCTCTCTCATGGACAGGTACACGGAACAAATAAACACCTTTAGGCACAGCCCACACAGAGACAGCAGTGCGCCGCCCAAGGTTATGACGAAACACGTAAATTCGCTTAAAACCATTCAAGGATCCCCACACTAATACAACTAACTGCTGCCACATATATGTAAACAATTGTGAGTTTCAAATGTTTTGCCACTATTGCAGTGTTACAGCAATTAAAGTACAATCATATGGATTGCACGAGGAAGGAAAGCGAAATGTAATTAAAACCCATAGATTGCTTTGCTAAACTGTGTACAATAACCAATCCAACCCTATGTACACTAACTCATTTACATGCTACGCCCTCATATGTACATTGTTGCATTTAATGGTTACATGATGCTAGTGAGGGAAAATAACCACAGACACGTTTTTTTATATGAATACATTGCACTTTTGGACGTTATTCGCAGAAAGTGGAATCAAATTGAATGATGCATAGTGAAAAAGCACAAAATAACATTGCACCAAAATCTTTACTATTTAACTCTAGTTTTAACGGTGATTATATTTTTCTAGCACATATCATTCGCATGCCAATATACCTGATTAGAATTTGTATTCCGTTAAAGACTTCGGACCTAACAATGCTGATGTTGGCTCCTAAGTATATACACATCCGCATAATCCTATCGTTATAAACCTACTCTTGCTTAATGCGGCATATTAGGAATGCCAAACGAAGCAATATTTTAAATATTTTTAATGTTTTTATACTTTTAAATTTTTAATATTTTTAATATTTCGATTGTTTTTAATATTTTTAATATTTTAAATATTTTTAATATTTTAATGATTTTTAATATTTTTAATATTTTAAATAATTTTAATATTTTTTAAATATTTAATGTTTTTAATATTTTCAATATTTTTAATATTTTTAATATTTTTAATATTTTTAATATGTTTTATATTTTTAATATTTTTAAAATTTTTAATATTTTTAATAATTTTAATATTTTTAAAATATTTAATGTTTTTAATATTTTAAATATTTTTAATAATTTTAATATTTTTAATATTTTAAATATTTTTAATATTTTTAATATTTTTAATATTTTTAATATTTTTAATATTTTTAATATTTTTAATATTTTTAATATCTTTAATATTTTTAATAATTTTAATATTTTTAAAATATTTTAAATATTTTTAATATTTTTAATATTTTTAATATTTTTAATATTTTTAATATTTTTAATATTTTTAATATTTTTAATATTTTTAATATTTTTAATATTTTTAATATTTTTAATATTTTTAATAATTTTAATAATTTTATTAATTTTTTTTTTAAAAATTTGATAATTTTGATAATTTTAATATTTTTTAATGTTTTTTTAATTTCAATGTTGTTTTTAATATTTTTAATAATTTTAATATTTTAAATATTTTAAATATTTTGAATAATTTTAATATTTTTAATATTATTAATATATTTAATATTTTTAATATTTTTAATATTTTTAATATTTTTAATATTTTTAATATTTTTAATATTTTTAATATTTTTAATATTTTTAATATTTTTAATATTTTAAATAATTTTAATATTTTTTAAATATTTAATGTTTTTAATATTTTCAATATTTTTAATATTTTTAATATTTTTAATATTTTTAATATTTTTTAAATTTTTAATATTTTTAATATTTTTAATATTTTTAATATTTTTAATATTTTTAATATTTTTAATATTTTTAATATTTTTAATATTTTTAATATTTTTAATATTTTTAATATTTTTAATATTTTTAATAATTTTAATATTTTTAAAATATTTAATGTTTTTAATATTTTAAATATTTTTAATAATTTTAATATTTTTAATATTTTAATGATTTTTAATGATTTTTAATATTTTTAATATTTTTAATATTTTTAATATTTTTAATATTTTTAATATTTTTAATATTTTTAATATTTTTAATATTTTTAATATTTTTAATATCTTTAATATTTTTAATAATTTTAATATTTTTAAAATATTTTAAATATTTTTAATATTTTTAATATTTTTAATATTTTAATGATTTTTAATATTTTTAATATTTTAAATAATTTTAATATTTTTTAAATATTTAATGTTTTTAATATTTTCAATATTTTTAATATTTTTAATATTTTTAATATTTTTAATATGTTTTATATTTTTAATATTTTTAAAATTTTTAATATTTTTAATAATTTTAATATTTTTAAAATATTTAATGTTTTTAATATTTTAAATATTTTTAATAATTTTAATATTTTTAATATTTTAAATATTTTTAATATTTTTAATATTTTTAATATTTTTAATATTTTTAATATTTTTAATATTTTTAATATTTTTAATATTTTTAATATTTTTAATAATTTTAATATTTTTAAAATATTTTAAATATTTTTAATATTTTTAATATTTTTAATATTTTTAATATTTTTAATATTTTTAATATTTTTAATATTTTTAATATTTTTAATATTTTTAATATTTTTAATATTTTTAATATTTTTAATAATTTTAATAATTTTATTAATTTTTTTTTTAAAAATTTGATAATTTTGATAATTTTAATATTTTTTAATGTTTTTTTAATTTCAATGTTGTTTTTAATATTTTTAATAATTTTAATATTTTAAATATTTTAAATATTTTGAATAATTTTAATATTTTTAATATTATTAATATATTTAATATTTTTAATATTTTTAATATTTTTAATATTTTTAATATTTTTAATATTTTTAATATTTTTAATATTTTTAATATTTTTAATATTTTTAATATTTTTAATAATTTAAATATTTTTAATATTTTTAATATTTTTAATATTTTTAATATTTTTAATATTTTAAAAGTTTTTAATGTTTTTAATATTTTTTAAATTTTTAATATTTTTAATATTTTTAATATTTTTAATATTTTTAATATTTTTAATATTTTTAATATTTTTAATATTTTTAATATTTTTAATATTTTTAATATTTTTAATATTTTTAATATTTTTAATATTTTTAATATTTTTAATAATTTTAATATTTTTAAAATATTTAATGTTTTTAATATTTTAAATATTTTTAATAATTTTAATATTTTTAATATTTTAATGATTTTTAATGATTTTTAATATTTTTAATATTTTTAATATTTTTAATATTTTTAATATTTTTAATATTTTTAATATTTTTAATATTTTTAATATTTTTAATATTTTTAATAATTTTAATATTTTTAAAATATTTTTAATATTTTTAAAATATTTTTAATATTTTTAATATTTTTAATAATTTTAATAATTTTATTAATTTTTTTTTTAAATTTTGATAATTTTGATAATTTTAATATTTTTTAATGTTTTTTTAATTTTAATGTTGTTTTTAATATTTTTAATAATTTTAATATTTTAAATATTTTAAATATTTTGAATAATTTTAATATTTTTAATATTATTAATATATTTAATATTTTTAATATTTTTAATATTTTTAATATTTTTAATATTTTTAATATTTTTAATATTTTTAATATTTTTAATATTTTTAATATTTTTAATATTTTTAATATTTTTAATATTTTTAATATTATTAATAATTTAAATATTTTTAATATTTATAATATTTTTAATATTTTTAATATTTTTAAAGTTTTTAATGTTTTTAATATTTTTAATATTTTTAATATTTTTAATATTTTTAATATTTTTAATAATTTAATTATTTTTACTATTTTTACTATTTTTAATATTTGTAATATTTTTAATATTTTTAATATTTTTAATATTTTTAATATTTTTAATATTTTTAATATTTTTAATATTTTTAATATTTTTAATATTTTTAATATTTTTAATATTTTTAATATTTTTAATATTTTTAATATTTTTAATATTTTTAATATTTTTAATATTTTTAATATTTTTAATATTTTTAATATTTTTAATATTTTTAATATTTTTAATATTTTTAATATTTTTAATATTTTTAATATTTTTAATATTTTTTAATATTTTTAATATATCTAATATTTTTAATATTTTTAATATTTTTATTATTTGATATTGTCATAGTTCGGTTTGAGATCAGTTCTATTGGCAATTATTTTTTATGATTTTGATAATTTTTATATTTTTTAATGTTTTTTAATTTAATTGTTATATTTAGTATTTTTAATATTTGTAATATTTTTAATAATTTTAATATTTTGAATATTTTGAATATTTTGAATATTTTTTTAATTTTTATTTTTTTTAATATTTAAAATGTTTTTAATAATATTAATAGTTATATACTTTTTTTTAAATTTGTGTTGCAAATTTTAATCCGAATAATCAAAAATAACGAAGGGTCCAGAGGGATTAGATTAATTCATTCAATAATTTGAAGTAGAAGTCAATGGGGCTCATATTTTGTTTTCTGAAATTTACAGAGGTAAATCTTTATGTCTGTCACCTTTTCTTGCATTGATTCCTACTAAAAAATGCGAATTTTTTTTCTTCTACAATATGCACACGACGATGATAATAATTTTCATCATCATCATCATAACTCTTTGGTTATTAATAATAAACTAGTTCATTTGTTTTCATTGTGAACCCTTTTCTGTAAAATGTTCTCATTTTTTAATGTACATAAAGAAATACAACATGTGGAGCGCCTCCCAACACAGTGGGTGAATTTCATCGGAGATTAATTATTATAACATAAATATTAGTTTATATAATTTAAAAATATAACATTATTTGGCGTCGCAAATCTAATAAGTTATAATCCTTCGAGAATTTTTATTCTATATATTTATTTACATTTCAAGTAATGTTGCAAAGAATAAAGTGTGTAAAAATTAGTTTTTGGCTAAATTTCTGATATATAATACAATTTTTTATAATGAAAATGAGACAGGCGTCAAGTTTATTTAAAAATATTCAAATACTTCGAGAGAAGAGGTCGTTTTTGATTACCAACTAGGGCTAAACTTTCAAATTTATATTCGAATATTTACAAATTTGGAATTAATATAGAATATTCAATCACAGAGTTGGGGTACTTTGCAGCTCCCCTTTCTATAAAGATGTTAGTTTTTTACAACGTTAAAACTTTATTCTTTATGAAGTAATCGAAAGTTTTTCTACCACACTATTCATTCTGTTCCAACTTAGGCAACAGTTTTAACATACTCCAAACATGCGGTATTTAGAAATCATATTTCTTAAAAAAATTGAATTTTTCCATTTTGAATTTTATTCCAATAATGTGTAGGTATTTAATAATTGTAAATACTTAAGAAATTTATCAATGCGTTTATATCTAAAATATTCCTTAAATACGCTCTTGGCCATATTTATATTTATTATTAGCATAGGATTTGTTTTATAAAGTTTTGCTTAAGCTTTCATTTGCTTGAATTTTTTTTCATTTGCTTCACCTATCTTAGAAAACCACGTATTCCAACTACTTTTATAAATAAACCGTACTAAAGAAATGAAATAAAGTATTATGATAAGTAATACCTTCTGTTCTGTTTAATAGAATTCCAATCTTTGTTGCAAGTATGTATTTGAATCCACGCACGTATACGTTTTGATGCACACATGCAACACGCCCTACGTCATAATGTGTTTATGTGATACAAGCTGCGTCATGATAGTTAGAAATAACTGATAAAAATTTTACTTTTGATAACGTCATGATGGGATTATGTTGAGCCAGTTTGCTACACTGTGTTATTATACAACGTCGTGCAATATATTTAGATGTAAATGTATATATAGTAGTATTTGTATTCAGAAAAGTTGGTTAGTGTGTTGGCTCCCAATGTGACTGAGCATAAGTGGAAAACACATTGAACATAACGTGATATACATTCGCTAGGATGGCGTCTTATATGTGTGTTACTGAATTGACAGAAAGACTATATATGCGGATATAAAATGCATATGCAGTGTTAAGTTGTGACAATAGTTTATAACTCTGAAATGAATTATCTGTAGGCATAGAGTTTTTTTAAATAGCCTTCTTACTATAGACACACCTTTTTATTTACCTTTATGTTAATATTTCTTCACAAAGTATAGGTCCTATATAATATTTGGTATGTTATGGGTGGATTTGTTAATTAATGGTTTGCATTTTTTATTAAGATCTGCCTAAATATTCTTAATGTAGAACGTAAAATATTATGCATAAAAAAAACTTAATTTCCCTTTACACTCCATGAATGAAGTAAGGGAACTATCACGCTTTCTATTTTTATAATCAGAACCAATAGTATGGTGCCTACTTGTTATCGACGAATGTGTCTTACACATAAACTAACTAGACAAAGATTTGTCTATATTATTTTATCGTGTCTGTGACAGCTGTACATAATCAATAGTAGCTATCATACTTTTGATTTCAACCAACTACAATCACGTTTCAATTCACCCTAAAATCCTCACATTTGTATATGTGTAACAAAGTTTTTCTGCTCTTACAAACTGGCAACATGTTTCCTCTGTGAAAACTCGCAATTGTAACCTACATCCACATACAATATGCGTTATATTTGCCACTATTTACAAGGATTTCACACACACATAAACTCACAGTGAACGACATACCTGTACACACATGGACACATTATCTACACGTATCCCTACATTATCTACATGTACATATGAGTATATTAATGATTCATGCCATGAAAGTGTGAATATTGTATGAATTAAATTTATGTTCTGGTCCTTTTACTCAAGTTGCTTATATGATATATTCAGATATAAAAAAACCATATACATATAGTATATCTTATATACATTTTTATGAGATGAGTGGCAGATTCGTTGATCTTTTTCTCGGGTCTTACTTATATTGTATTAATATTTAAAGAGGTTTTCTCTAATGTCAACCAACCAACATTATAGTTATGAAGCACACAAGGACAAGCAAACGACTTAAACGTGTTAACGTTAGCTAGGGGTTATATGCTGCTGACTGTGCTTGAAATGTTGAAGCACTATTATGGATTTTTTGGTTAATGTCACCACAGTTCTCACATGTATCGTACATTACGATAGTTAAAACAAAAACAACAACAAAAACAATATGAATATATTTGTTTGTTAAAAAAAATGTAATTACAAAAATGTTTTAATTTGTTTTTAGTAGCAGGCTTGGAGTATATACAATTACATAACATGAATTATCAATAATTTTTTACATTTACATACTTTATGTACATGCTCTGATTGTGTTTACATATTTATTTGTATATACTTTTAACAAACCGAGGAAAACATCGTAAAAATTTGATGACGAGAGAAAAATTCCCACAGAGAATTTTAATGTTTATTGCAAACGGAAAATTACATTTAAATCTCGAGTGTGAGCGCGTCTGCAAATATATATCAAAGTAAGTGTGTTAATGCAATAAGTTAATGTGTAATAATCAGGGCCAACACAAATATGCCCGGAAAAACTAAAAAAAATTCGCATTAGATAATCACGAAAAACACTAAAAAATGCCTATAAAACTAATCAAAAATGCACAATACATATTGACTTGTAGTTAATTTTATTCACTAAATACATTTTATTTTTCATAAAAATACATCACAAATAGTTGCAAATGAAATTAAGTTATTTTTTACATTGCATTTATAAGATTCAGACTATTGATTAATTACTCTACTGGTAACAAAATGACATGAGTGAATTCAATGGAGTACTAAAATTTTTAAGGTATAATAAACATTATGTATACGCCTTCACCATAACTTTTCTCACATGTTCTTGATATCCGCTATTGAAATCTTGATCAATATATGTGATATTAAAACTTGCTTAGTGTTTTATATGTGATTTTTTTTTTCAAATTTATATGTCTTCTGAGGTAGTTAGAAAGTCCAATTATTATGTGTGTTGACTTTAAAAAGTTTTTTTTTCGCAATGCTATCTGCTTTGTCATATTTGAAAAGTTGAACTCTAATTGACTATTTCTCTTTGGAAGTACGTACTGCTTCAGCCTCCTTACTGTGACGCTAATTCACAATTTTCTTTAATTACTTAAGACAACGTAACGCTAGGTAGAACTCATTGAAATTCTTGAAAACAGAATCCTTAGCATAAACACAAAACTAATATTTCGTTTAGTTAATACCTGAAACACACTCTTTTAAAATATACAGCCTTTGTAGAAGATATTAATTCATTAATATTAATTCTTTGAATAAAAAAATACTTAAAACCCCAAAATATGCTTTTATATGCATAAACCCCAAAACATGCCGGCAAGACTGTAATATGCATTTGCATATGCAATTATGCATTACATACTTTTGTTGGCCCTGCTAATAATTGATAATATTGTACATGCCTTCATGTGCCTATGTGTACCAAAAGTAGACCTATAAGAGCCTCACGTCCTGTATTTCGAAAAACAATTAATATAAGGGCAATTCTATTGGGACGGGTGTGACTATGTTACTTACATTCTTGGTTATAATTCATAAATAGAACATTTATTATTAAAAAAAAGTCATGATTACCACGAATGTTAAGTTTAGTAACAGGTAGACACTGAAAGACCTTGATTTCTGCTCAGAATGTCCTATAGAAGGTGTGACCTTAGGAATTTGAGCTTTTACAAAACTATGAGTTTCAGGTTAAATTCCGTAAAACTTTCCGTAGAAAGACCACAATAATTGTGATGTAGCTAACTGTTTATTTTGTTTTTGATTGTGTTAAGTACTTAATGTTCGCAAAAAATCTACTTTATCTTAATCAAAAAATTTTTTTTAAAAAAAAGACGGATGTGACTTAATTTTACGAAGTGTGTGATCTAGTAAAATAAACTCCAAAATTATGAAGAAATGTAAGTTTTTATATAGTTCAATTATATAATAAACATAAAGGTAAACATAAAAAATAACTTAATTTTCTTCTACATCCCATGAATGAGGTATGGGATATCTTCTCTTGTTGTTGTGAATTAACACGCATTCTATTTTTAGAATCACAAATAACGGCACCTACTTGTTTATCGACAAATGCGACCGTCACTGGTTGAGAAGCTTTTACTAGACATGCCGATTGACTCGAAACTTATACTCCGAAGTTGCTGACGACAACAAAGGGGCCGGCAATGAAAGAAAAATTTATTTTTATTTTATATTTTGTTGATAACTGGAGCCAGAAGTTGAACCTGGGATCTCCCGCATGGTAGTCGCGTGTTCTAACCATTATGCCACTGGCGGTCCCATCCGTGACTGACTGATCACTCCCCAGCCCAAACGGCTAAAGCTAGAACCTTCAAATTAGGAATATACGTTCCTTTTATGACGTAAGCGCGCACTATGAAGGGATTTTTGGAAATTCGGATCGCAAGGGGTTCAAAAGGGTGGGATCTTGCCCAGCTCTAAATTTAAAATGACTGTATCTCATTAATCATTATAGTTACGAAGTCGAGATTTTGGTATATACGTTTGGTATTACATTTTTGTGAAAAGTGGGCGCTGCCCCTTTTTAAAAAATAGTTATATTGGCCAATTTAATGGACCGTTGCCTTTATATTTTTTTTGTGTTATACTGTCCATAGAAAAACTTAATTAGACAAAAAGGCGTGGCACCGCCCACACAAACCAAAATTTCAATCGGTCATATTACACGAGCCATTGAAGGTATGAGGATGAGATTTGCTTCATATGTTACTGATACAAAGAGGAATATGTCTCGCTGGAAAATGGGCGGTGCCACCTCCCTATTAAAAAAATCGTTCTTTAGGAGAAATAAATGGACCGATTGCAATGAATTTTTCACTGTGTAGTACTTTCCGTAGGGCCTCTATCATAGGCTACATGAAAATATATTCAGACAAAGAGGCGTGGCAACGCCCACACTAACCAAAATTTCAATCGGTCATATTTCACGAGCCATTGAAGGTATGAGGATGAGATTTGCTACATATGTAAATGGTACATGGGGGATTACATCTCGCTGAGAAATAGGCGGTGCTACGACCCATATGAAAAAATTTGTCATTCATATTAAAAAACGATTGTAATGACTTTTTCAAAATACATATATGCATAAAAAATTGCTAACTTACTGATTTGGTGAAATGGCTGTAGATAGGATGATAAAATTTAGGGTGGTTGTTCCCATTTCGTGTAAGCGTCTGCTAAAATTGGATTTTTGGAAATTCGTACTTTGAGGTGTTAAAATGACCAATAAGGATAAAACTTGTACCATCACCCAGACCAATCGCCTAATGCTCTAATGGCGAAAATGTATATGGGCATTAGTGAGCAAATCGAATTGAAGATTTTTTCGAAATCCGATATTTCTGGGTAAAAAAATCGAAAAGGAATACAATCATGATAATTGATATGAATGAATTAGAATGAAGCAAGGATGCTTTTCGAAATTCGTACTTTTTAGATGTAAAAAGTCCATAAAAGGATAAAACTGGTACTAAACGGCTACAGGTATAGTCGGGAAAATGTAAGTGAATATTTTAATTGTGCGATATGAAGTAATTTTTCGAAATTCGTTCTTTAGGTGTACAAATACCGAAAAAGGGATAAAACTGGTGCTATCGCCCAGACAAAATGCCTAAAGGTAGAGTTACGAAAATGTATCTAGCATTGCTCCCTATAGAATTAGAGAGCCGTTAGATGGGGGTAAAATTGGTACCTTCACCCAGATCAAACACCTAAAGCTATAATCGTATATGGGCATAGAATTAGGGGACTTCCAGTCCATTTTAGTTGTGCGATACGAATGCATCTTTTGAAATTTGAACTTTTAGGTATACGTAGGGATTAAAGCGGTACAATCACTCAGACCAATGGGATACAACATACAATCACATAAATATATGTCCGTTCGTCTTATGAAGCGTTTGCATTTTATCTGTAGTGATTAAGTTCTTAAGAAGATTCATTGTAAGTACGGGTTAAGCAATACGAGCCGGGAAAGCTAATATAAACATATAATAAAATAAAAAGACATATATTTATTCGTTACCTCTACTTTCGTATACATCATCATGGGTCAATTTTTTTCTCGACTAAGCGGTTATCAAAAGCGTAAGCTACGATGAATTCTACAAAAATTTGCCCAAGAAATCAAAATCGAGGTTATTAACGAGAAACTTTTCGCATTGCTGAAAAAATCCACAACACGCCCCGCAACTGCCCCCGAATCACCACTAGAGGTTCAAATAAGTGACCGACCCCCAGTCATTTTCCCACCTAACATTTTTTCCAAACATACCTACCCCCATGTCACCCCCTAAGGGAGCTTATTATGACAATAATTTTCATGGAAGATGTTATTATGTTATGTTGAAATCAATTTCTTTTAACTTGAGGACGATTTAAATATTTCGTATTTATTTTATTTCAATTATTTTATATATTTTGTTGGCATTTCTCTGCCAGTTATTTTATTTTCTAAATCTGGTTTTCTGGTTATTTTCTAAAATCTTAATGCCTTCTTCCTAATCGAACCGTATCGGGTTGTTAAGCGTGTCGATGTTTTCTGTTAAAAAGTATCTATATATATAAAAATGGTGGCAAAAATGTATAGTAATTCATCAATTGAGAACGGCTGGGCCGATTTTGCTCAAACTTTTTTTAAGTTGTTCGTTATTGGCAGGAGCAGGTTTATGTGAAAGAAAATTTTGGGAAAATCTTCCGGAAAAGTCGGAAAATTGGAAAAATCGAAAATTGCCTTTTTGTATGGAATTTTGTGTGCAATTGTTACAGAATGGCTTTTCGAATAGAAAAATGGAAAATTTTTGTTGAAAAATGCGGAAAATTGCGGAAAAATTTAAAAAGTTTGAATTTGTTGTTCGACGAAATTTTGCATATTATCGTATGATTTGATAATTTTGGACGATGTAACAGTGAACAATTTTGGATAATTATTCCGAAATGACTTTCCGAATGAAAACATAGAAAAATTCTCGGTGGAAAACTCGGAAAATTCCGGAAAAACTCGAAAAATTTGGATTTTTTCAGAAACATTTTGCATCTCAAATTGAGTTGTTGTATAACTTTTTGTGTGCAATTGTTCCGTAGTGGCTTTTCAGTTAAAAAAACAGAAAATTTTGGTTGGAAAATTATGGAAAAATTCCAAAAATTTGAATTTTTTTTCGACAAGATTTAAAATTTTTTTGTGTTTTGATAATTTTGAATGATGTAAATGTGAAAATTTCGGATAATCATTCCAAAATGA
The DNA here is from genome assembly GCA_964034835.1 of Muscina levida. Classification (NCBI taxonomy): domain Eukaryota; kingdom Metazoa; phylum Arthropoda; class Insecta; order Diptera; family Muscidae; genus Muscina; species Muscina levida. The sequence goes on from OZ035880.1 coordinate 3,335,135, forward strand.
CTTTTCGAATGGAAAAATAGAAAAATTCTTGGTGGAAAACTCGGAAAATTCTTGAAATAACTCGAAAATTTTGAATTTTTTCATCGAAATTTTTCATTGTATCGCTTGATTTGATGATTTTAGACGACGTAAAGGTGGAAAATTCGTTGTGCTGCTTGGAAAAATTCGGTTTATTGTGAAACCTATATGTATAAAAACGGTATAAACAGTGTGTAGTAATTCGTAAAGGGAGAACGGCTGGCCCATTTTGTTTTCAATTTTTATACAATTGTTCGTAATTGGTATGAGGGTTTTATGCAAGATAATTTTGGGAAAATCCTTTGAAAAAGTCGGGAAAGTGGAAAAATCGAAAATTGGTTTTTTGCATGGAATTTTGTGTGCAGTTGTTACGGAATTTCTTTTCGAATGGAAAAATAGAAAATTCCTAGGGAAAAACTCGGAAAATTCCGGAAAAGTCCAAAAAATTTGTTTTTTTTATTGACGAAATTTTGCAATTTTCGCATGATTCGATGGTTTTGAACGATGTCTAGGTGGAAAATTTTCGGTTAAATGTTGGTTGGTAACGAGAAAAATAATATTTAAAAAATCCGTCGAACCCGACATTGGGAGTGCCAGCGTCAAATCGTTCGATGCAAAATGCATTCGATCGCGAATTTTAACGGAAGCAAGACTATAATCTAGATGAGCTGATCGGAAGAGTTCGAACTAATGTGCCGCTGTTAAATACCGAGTACAAGAATGTGTACGATTCACGATGAAACTGGAGGCATTTACTTTCTCGATGCTCCGAGTGGGACACCTAAGACATTTTTTGTTGATTCCGGCAACAATTTGCTCAAGATCTCAAATAACGTTAGCCGCTGCATCCTCTGGCATACCTGTCACATTGTTGGAAGGCATTCGAACTGCAAATTCCATTTTAAAACTGTCGATGAATCTTCTCACGGTTGCAAAGCCAAAGTATACAACCAAGAATTTCGCAACGGCGAAGTAGAGCGGAAATGTCAAATCAACATTTCGGATGAATGCTCGATAACGACTAAATGAGCTTTGGAAGTAGTTGACCGAACGATAAAGGATTTACGAGGGAATTTAAAACGATTTGGTGGGGCTATGATTTTGCTCAAAATGTCTAATGCTGCTGATTTACTAAAACCATGCTTGAAAACGTCAAGAAGTTGTAATTGACCAACAAATTAGGGGCTCATTTCAGAACCTCCCATCTTCTGCTGAATTCCCGAAACAACTGCCAGCGCTTGGCAATGGCCAAATTTGGGTTGATGTTTCGACTGAATTGATATCGTTCCCTGCAAATTTTTGCCAGTTCACATCATTGGAAAAGTAACTCATGACATTGCACAAAATTATAAAAATCTCGATTGGATTAATTTACGGGCAGTATGTTACTAGCAGAGAAGAATAAATACATTAATAGCTACAATTTCAAATTAGAAAATTAAATCGCTTGAGAACTGCATTCGTACAAATCTGTTTACAGCGTGACCGTAAAGGATGAAGCGATCAACAATCCGACCGAATTTTCCACTCGCTTAATATGCCACATAATTTACAGATAAAGGTGGGATCGATCATAATCATATTGCGGAATCGGAATCAACCGAAATTGTGCAATGGTACGCGGTTGTCCGTCTCGAATCTAATAAAAAATGTGATTTCAGACAATCATAAAGAACAAATTCAAAGAAGAGGAAGTCCTTATCCTACGAATTAGATAATTCCAACTGATCATCCATTCCAATTCCCCGACGACAATCAATAAATCGCAAGGCCAATCGTTGGAAGTATATGAGATTAATCTCGAATTTCCCTGTTTTATGTCCGTTCAGTTGAACGTTGCCTTTTCGAGTTTTGGAGAACCGCCTTCGTTGTTTGTTTTTGAGGCGGAAAACTAATCGAAAAACATTGTTTATCAAACATTCTCTACTGAGTTTATCTAAAGGCATACAATTGGGGCGAGACGAAGTTCGCCGGGTCCGCTAGTTATATTATAATATTATGTCCACAAAAATCACTATATTTCCTTAAGAATCCTAATTTATTCCTCAAATCCTCATAATCTTCATAATTTTCTAAATTATGTTAACATTCCTAAAAATTTCGTTGTGTATAAATATTTTACATACATAAACCAAAAAAAAAAAACCTTTTCACTATTACCATTATGGCTTAAAGGATAGCGTTTAGTATATCTTACATATCTATTTAAAATACTGATATCCTTTAAAAGTCATATACAGTTAAGATTTTAATATTTTAGCAAATGGCAGTTGTATTTTGCCAATACTTAGGATTATGGATGTGTGTGTGCATGCTTGTAGGCAAAATATCATTAAGAAATTTAAATTCAAAATTAAGATACAAAATGTTTGCAAGTAACTCCCTTAAATGTTCATTTGTTATCAAATCATGACTATGCACAACTTTTGATATGGAATAATAATGTGATAACTTACAGTGGATAACAATTGTAAAGAACTTAAGTTAACTAGGAAAAAAGAAAATAAAATACCATTGCACTTCATGACTAGAATGTTACGATCCATGTGCTGGTTTCTCACGGATTTTTCTACATACTACTCAGACAGCACCGACACAATTGATTACTCCACAAAAATAGTGGTATAAATACTCAAGTTATTTAATTTCTAATTTTCGAAATTTTAAACGATCGCGTCAGATAGATTTCTTTTGTTACATATAACTTATCTTAAGAATTTAAAATTTCAAATATTTATTTACATTAAAATGTAGTAAAAATATAAATATTAAAACCTTTATCATGTTTATGCATAGTATTTAAAGTTATCGAAAACAAATAATACTATAAAGAAGGAATTGTTTGCTTTATGCAAATATGTGTCAAATATTAGAAACTTCCTATAACTTTACCATAATACACTAACTTGATGAAATAATATACTTTACTTCTCTTATTCGCTGTAATCACAGCCTACAGTATAAATCACGTCAATGCTACAATGTCTTTGATGTCTTAGTTACATGTGTGTGTGTCTGTCAGAGAAAATATTCAAATCATACATACATATGTATGTATATATCGCAATAATATACATCTGAGGAAACGATAACGAAATCTTTAAGATCTTTATAATAAATGAATATTTTTAACACAATTCAAACGCCTAGATAAATAAATGTATGCGAATGGAACAACAACAACAAATACAAAGTATAAGTAGACATTCACACAACAGTCACGCCATGCCTGTGCAGTGAACCAAGAAAAGGATGACTGTGATGTTTGTAACCAAATATTTTCATTTGAAAGTAAATTTGTTGAATTTTGCTGTTACTTTTGGGGTTTAGGCGAAACTTTCCCAGAAATTGCCATTTATGCTAGTTCAAATACAAACACAAGCAATAAATACATTCAAAGTCACAACTTGCTGCTAACATTAAACATTCTTAGCACGTACACACCTACAATGCAGTTACTCTATGGCTGTGCACATACACACACACACTCACACAGAAACATATATAGTCAATAACATTTGTATTGTCGTAATAGACAAGGAACATGATTTAACAGCTCCACAGTTTACATACATACACAGCCACCACGTACGTGAGTGTATAGCATGATGGCAATGTTTGTGTATTTGTTTTCATGTTTGTCAGTGTAACAGATTTTAATACTTTATTCATGTTTTGCTGCTGCTGCTGCCTTCGCTGCTACGATAATTGTTGGTTTTCCTGTGGAACCAAATTGCCCAAATCTATCGCATGAAATATTCTTTGTGTATGTGACCATAGTGACTGACTGCTGCTCTGGTGTAATTAATAGAATTTGTTATAATTGTTTCCGGTTTTTGATTTCCGTTTACAGACAATTGAGATTTAACTGTGTAAACAATACGATATATGTGGGTAATTTCATAATGACTCATTATGGGAGATTCAGTTTGTAGCTCATTTAAGATGAAAGAATTATGTGGGAAGAAATTTATGTAAATGTGTTTAGGTGCACTAATGTGGAAAAGTTGATTTATTCAAACAGACGTGCGTTGGTATTCTGTTGTTGGGGTGATCTAGAGGTGGAGTTTAAGAAATAGTCGAGCAAATTGTTAAACTATTGGTGATGTGATGAATTTGCTAATTGAACGATTTAAAAAACTATTACAGAAATTTCAGTCAGATAAACTGATATCGACCCTCACATTGTCTAAATTAACCGATTTTTAATTAAAATTACTTACGTATTATAATTTGTAAAAATAATAATAAAATTATTATAAAAAGTGTTAACAAATTCGCCAACAAAATAAAAGACGGAAAGGGTCATATACGGTACCAACGGAGAAATAAGGAAAAAGTATTTTTTATTAATTCAAGTAAAAATCTTAAAATAAATCATAATTCCAAATAGGTGGAATAAACCTCCTGGTTCCTTAAGTTTCATCTATGAATACCACATATTAAAAGTAAATTATTTTCAAGGTTTTGAGAAGTTTCATTTAAGAAATTATTGGAAGGATATTAATTTTCGCGAAATGACTAATTTCTATAGGAGGTACCAGTAGAGGCAGCACGACATGTACTATTTTTATTCGTAAGTCAATGTTCAATGAACGCTTACCTTGTGCAAAATTTGACAATGTTCTGTGTACTTTATGCATGTAGTCTGCGGGATTGATTTCAACCATGAATGGGCGTGGCTTAGGGTTTGTCTACTATGGCAAGTTAATTGTGATGACTAAATTCAAATATTCTCCAGTTATCCGTTTGAAAATTATAAAATAAATATTAATTATTAAAAAATAAGTAATTTTGTAAGGGAGGTACCAGAAGGGGAGCCCATTTTATATCCCATACCTTCATTTTGGAAAATATTAATACTGGTAAATTTTTAGAAGGAACAGTAAAGGCTTACTAGAATTATCCTAGCCACCAGCTAGCCAGCATGCCAGACAGACGGACATGGCTGAATCAAAGTAAAAGTCCTGAAAAAAATTTGGTCAAAAGCTACTTGGTGTCTAACACATCTATATAGATATCGCCCACTATCCACAAAGGAAGTATTTTTTCTTGTACGACCATCATATGTACCACCTCATCATTTCGATTTCGCACTTACAATGATTTATGATATACAGCCATTTAAAATTTCAAGCTGTACGGGGTTTTGGAACGCCCTTTTTACCCCCTTGCAGTCAAAATTTCTTAGTGCGGAACCTACATTTGAACTTTCACAAAACAAACGATATATATCGTTGGAAAGTCTCTTTTTTCCAAATCCTCTGTGAAACTTAAAATCTGTTCATATTTATCCGCGGTACTCGCTTATATGTGCGTAAAGGTGAAAAACCCATTTTTTTACCCGTACCTCAAGATTTTTGGAGTTTTGAGAAATTTGAAAAACAGATTATTGTTGTGCTCAGCAGCACCTACCAGAAAAATAGTACACTATACCACGAATTGTTTTTTTTTGTCGCTTTATGTTATCCATAAAAAAAATACGTGTGTCATAATTTTGAATACAACATTTTAAGTAAAGTTTCGTTAATAGAATATTATAGTACTGACCAAAATCTAAATTTTTGAATATAAACAAAATATTTAAACTTTTTGAGAAAACTAGAAAATAAAAACGTGCTTCCGCAACTCTAGGAAATACCCATATAGATAGTATATGTTAACAGCTTAAACAATATAAAATATTTTACATTAATATGACACTATTTTCTTTAGCAGTGCATATCTCCATATATTTAGAATATTGGCAGACAAAACCGAACGCACGCACTCAACAATATGGCGTGATTGTGTTCGGTCGCACAAGAAGTGTCGACGCTGTTGAATTGTATGTAATACTTGTGTCCCTTGTGTCCTCACTGCTTTGAATCAAACACGTGTCAATTACCGATCATGTATGGTTATTGACAGCCTCCCGAAGCTATGAGATGTCTGATTCTAATTAAGCACAAACTTTAGTATTTATATCTCAACTAATGCGACTATATTACAAAAATAATTATAGGTATATTATTAAAACTTCAACACATATTAGTGTTCACATTTTAGTTAGTACGTTAGGCTTTGACCCTTACAAAAGTAATCAGCTAATATGTATACAACTGCTAACATATATTTGTACACTGCCCTTTGTAATTACCTATCCTACATATCCACTATTCTCTCAAAACTACAGCGAGTTAATGCTAATGAATTAACAAATTTAATTATACCCTATCATACACTGCCTCCCCCCTCCAAACAATATGTCCATATAATTATACATGCCTATGGCCAATATTAACTCAAATTGATTTTTCTTGGGTTTCGTTTGTCATGACCTTAGGTTCAATCAAAAACCCCAAAAATATGGTAGTGGTTTACAAATGATAAATAACCCATCGATTAAGGTCATTATCAGCAATGCCTTTTAAGCTGTCACTGGCCTCTACGGCCAGACAGGAAAAAATTGCCAAACATTCTTCAATATTTCATTTCATTGATTTTTCTCATTTATTTAATATTTATGCGATTTTTGCGCTTCTTCTTCTTCCAGTTTCTTTTGTAGCTGTGTGATTAAATGAATCTTAATTTGGTATAATTGACATTCATACTTTCAATACGATTCGTCAGGTCATCTTATGTAAAAAGTATTATTGTATCGTATTTTGCACATTGTGCACAATTTATAAATTCCTTAATTCGGAGAAATAAATTCTACAGGAGCAGAGGGTGGGAGCTTAGGGTGCATGCCCCCCCCCCCCCCCTCCCCCGTAATAAGCAAACGAACACAAAAATACCGTCGACAAATGAACAGTAAAGTAAGATTAACGAGTATAAATGAAATTGATATTAATCATACGTCCAGTAGGGGGCAACAAACTGCTATGGCATTAAAAGGGAAATGCTCGACCCTCCTCCCCCTTCCCAGTCACTGTCTCACTTACAAAGCTTAATTGCTAATACAAAAAAAAAAGGAAAATCCGTAAATGAAAGTAATTAATTAGTAGCCAGCAGAACATTTGTATTTACAATTTTGTTGGTAATATTACTTTTAGCATTATTGGGCATAACAGAAAATTTCTATTGGGTGCAAAAAGTATTGCGTTTTGGGGAATTTTCGAAGAAAATTCTTGTCAACAACTGCAAAAGAAACATTTTAATAAAATTGAAATGTAATATGGGTAGGCAGCAGGAGAAATTTTGTGTAAGACAAAAGGGCTCACAGGCTGGGAAAACGTATTAAGGGTGTTTACTGTTTGTATAATATCATGGTGTAAGAAAATGTATAGGTGACTTATTTGCACAGTCTATAGAAAACACAACCAATCATGTAACGATTAACAAATTTCAATTAAGTTGATGATATTTGTTTCTTTTATTTGTTTCATTTAGTGTATAACACGAGTCTCACTGAAGTGTGACAATCAAAAGAAAGTGTGACAATCAATTAAATGAAATTTGTCGCTTATACCTAGACTGGGTAGGGAGTATGAAAAAAACAACCTCATCAGTTGCAAAATTTGATAACCCAGACTTTAATAGTTTGCTAAAATCCTCTTAAGTTGCAACGCATTTGCTTAGCAATGTATAACAGCATATTTTTCTTTAAGTCCTTATAAATATAATTTATTTGCATCATTCACGCTATCCTCTCACAATTCCTTAAACGCTTCATAATCTTGTGCTTAAAATATTTTACGAATTTTCATACTCTTATATTCTGTGCTGTCCACATAAATACATTAGCAAATTTTAGTCCACTTGTGTTACAGTGTTGACAGGATATAGCAGTCACATGAATTCCATGTACGCATAAATCGTCTGCAAATGTGTTTATATACAATAGCAAAAAAAACAAACAACTATGAAAAAGAAACCCCGATACTAAGGAAATCCTCATAGTGTTGTCACATCACACTGGCCAAAAGAAAAAATAACAATTCTTATACCATGGCTGTTACAAAACAAGGACACGTGATGACATTCACACTCACGTGTCACTCTCCACACATTTTAATCAAACATTGAAAGCCTTTGTTTTCCAGCGTTAGAAACATATGCAAACTTTTATTTATTATGCATAAATATTCTACGGACTTTTGTTTATACATGTATATAAATACATATGTATATATATGAACAGAAGAACTTTATGCTTACGTAGTTTTAGAAGAATACACATGTTTTCATGTTTGTTTAAGGAAACTATACTTTTCTATTCTTAATATTTAGATTGTTTCTCTTCCTTTTACGATTTCGCTGAGAGTTAACAGAATTTTTAGAATTAATATATATCGTTCGAGAAACTTCGAAACATTGTGCACATCAGTCATTAATTGTGGTAATTGAAACCCATAAAATTGTGCAACCATATGTCCCTTGCAAGATGGACCATAATGGAGTCCCTGTTGGAAGGGAAGGAACATTAGTTTTAAATCATAATAGTAAGACAAGATATATACATAAACTATTGGTTGCATATGTTTATGGTATTTAATTACAACAAGTATAATCTATTAATCATAATAGTATGACAAGATACATAAAATATTAGTTTCACACTTAAGTGGTACTGAATATTATTAATATTGGTATGTGATAGTAAAGTTGTGTCCCTCAGAAAACTTGACTAACTTAACCATTTGTTAACCGATTTTTACAAACAAATATGCGTTTTACTCGTCACACGACCTGCAAATTCTGTATAATACATTAATCATAAGGGTGTCCTTATATAATAGTGACTGCAAATTTCATCAAACTTAAAAAAAATTAAAAAATCAAAAAAGTTTGAAATTTAGAGGCAGCAAACAGACAGATGTAACAAGTTATCAATATAACTATATATTTGATTGGAAAGGCCGCAGTCTCTTCTTTCCAAATCCGCTGAGAAACTTAAAATCGGTTGGTCTTCAACCACGTTACTGGCTTAAAAGTGCGTAAAGGTACGAAATACCAGTATCATAGTGGTCTTTATGAGCTATTTAGGTTGCCTAGACACGTTCAGATTGTCTTGATATGTTTACGAAAGTTGTTCAACATTTTTATTGAAAATTTGGACTCCCCCAAAGTAATCCTCAAAAATTTGGAAAAAATAATAACTTCTTCTTAATTTTTTTTTTAAATTGCAGGAATAACCAACTTTTTTGACATCAATTGTTAACAAATTTAGTGCGCTAAACTCGCAGCTACATTATTTTCGAATAAAGTTTAGCGCTATCATGAAGTGTGAGTTAGCTGTTGGACAAAAACTGATGACAACTTGTTTCGAGGGGCTCACTGAATTTGAGAATCTTTTGGGGTCCTCAAAAAACATGGTCACCAATTTCGCCAAACTGAGTATAGGGTATTATTACCCTTTCTTTTGTGTCTGAAGCAAAGCTGTCAATATTGAACAAAAGAAAAAAAGCGCAACAAACCTATTTTGTGAGTGAACGGTTGTCGACAACTAGAATGTCATAGCAATTCGTTATTGATAACACCTTTGACAGACAATTTTATACGACAGACTCCTTGTATCTTAACGCGCCTTTACAATTACATTTCTGTATACTGACTAACGTATGAGTAATAAATAAAATTCTACATAACTCATACGCTCTGGCATGGTTTAACTTCATACCATCACATAATGTGCTATGACCTTAATAAATAGCTTATTGCGACCGGCTGTGACATGATGGTTAGAACACGCGACTATCATGCGGGAGATTCCGGGATCGATCCCCGTCTCCAGTCATCTAAATTTTTCTTTCATTTCAGGCCCCCTCAATGTTGTCGACTGCAACTTCGCAGTATAAGTGTGGAGTCAACCGGCATGTCTAGAAGAAGCTTCTCAAACATTGACGTTCGTATTCGTTGCCGTTTGTTGTGAATCTAAAATAGAAAGCCAAACAACGCGAGAAGCTATCCCATACCTCATTCATGGGGTGTAAAGGGAAATTAAGTAAGAGGTATTGCGACACAATTACATTTAGCGCACAATTCCTAGGTTATTTCATGTTTCCTTCCAATAAAAACAGATTACGTTAAACTTTAATAAAGTTATATTTGCAAAGCCAAACCCCAATGACGATAAATAACTGTGTTAAAATGTAGAAAAAGAGCTAAAAAAAATCCACCTTGAGCAAAAAAAAAATTCGTATGCCCATTAAATTACTTATGCAGTCAACTTTACAAAACGAATGATGCAGAAGTTCTTACTTTTGGGACTACTTTCATGTGCAATTCTCAGAATTGAGTCCCAAAATCCTGTAATTTACTGTGTAATGAAACAATTTGAATGCTGATGAACATTTGGATGCCCTTAAATACTCAGATTGCATTCATCTTGGTAAATTTCAATTAAAAATCAAAAGTAGGCGAAATTCAAATATAATTTATCTTTTCATGGTTTATTTTTTGTAAAAGTTAGTAACCGAAATACATAAATTATCATTTTATTCCTAAAAAAGGTTTTAGGTTTTAGCACTAATCTAACCAAATTTCTTTAACAACAAAAAAAATCCAAAATAATTCTCGGAAACATTTTTGTATTAAACGGCGAATATTGTATTTTATAAAGCAATTTTTTTAAAATTTTTCAATATTTTACTAGCAGACAAAATAGTGAAACTAAACACATTTCCTCTACCGCTCTACAAAAAACATTCTCTAAAACTCTATAACTTTTATTTATATAGTCAATCTACATACAAGTGTATTAATCCAATATTCATTCTTAAATTCAGTTTAAAATGTAACCAAACCAGCTGAGAATACAAAAGAGCACTTGATTGATCGATCACCCCACCCCCTCACCATTCATTCCTAGTATCTCATAGTCATGTATCAAAATATTTTAAATTATTAATCATACGCCCAATTTCACCGCAGTAAAGGGAGAGAAAGAAAACCTACACATAAAAGTACAAAATCCATTTACAGGTTTATCATATCTATGAAATCACATCTGCATAGCCAACAATAACGTTAATGATTGGGAATTCCCTTAGATTTATATGTGCATAACTCTTAAGGACACACCAGCAACTGTATCCCTTAAGAATGCAAAAAAAAGTCAAGCTATTCATCATCGCAATATGAATAGCTTTTGAAGATAAATAACAAAACCTAAATGTATTCCCCACAGTAACTTCAAGGTATATAATAACATTGATGAGTTTTGCCATTTCAATAGAAATTGTAATGAAAAGAAAAGAGTTGACATATCGCTATACCATTGACAATGGCAAAGACAGATAGGCCATTTACATTGACAACGTATGTTAATCATCATGGATATACGCATGTAAACATTTATCTTAAGGTTACAAAATAACTCTTGTATTAGCTGTATATAATAGTCTGTTATAAATAAAATTTATTACTAAATACAATTTCATAAATACATTATTAATTAGCACTTTAAATTAGTTTCTCAAACTCTAAACTAATAGATTACGCCCAACCAAAAAAAACAATACATTACAAAACTTGTGCACACAAAGTTTCCTCAATACTCCATTATGTTAATGAAACCCTCATTGGTCAGAGTGCCTTAATTGTAAGCCCTATATACACACACACAGGGGCATTACGGTCAGGACATTGCGTGTTTGTTTACGTTTAAGGAAAATTAAAAAGTTACACTTTTATTTTCATTTACAAAAGTAAAGTTGGGCTTGGGCCCCCATTTCATTGTCACATCTGTCATTACTCTCGAACAAATTCATCGCGCCCACTTCTAGTCTGGACTGATGTCAACCTTTTCTTGTCTTTTTGTTGTTGTTGTTGTTGTTTCGTTTAACATCTAATACTGATGAAAGTAGGCAAATTTGTTAGCCTTTCGGTACAAATTAAAAATTCCATTTACACAATGATGGCTTTCACAGACAATTCGCCATCAGAAAACTTTTGTACGCTAAGAAAATCAACAGTATGCGGGCAAAACTCTAGTAGACTGTATAGAATATATGTGTATGCAAGTGTATGTGTGTAGCTTAATACTATGTTGGGTACCTGTAGAAAACAACGCGTTATTTGTTTGCTCTATATATAAATGTCTGTGTGTCTGTGTGAGTAAAGCACATCAACATTGTCTTTTTTTGTCTCACAGACAATAAAGCGAAATGTTTAATGCAAACAAATTTGGGTTATCTGTTTTTATTGTTTTGTCCTAAGTTAAATGTTAGATGTAGCCTAAGAAATTTACTATTTCTAGGTATTTTACTGAATGCTTAACATACATACATACATACATAGTAGGGTGGAATTTTAATTCTTGCGTTAAGTTAACTACTCATTTTACAAGTTTAAATCAAAAAATTATAAAAGAAAAAACTGGATATTAAATAGCACAGTACAACATTTTTCAGCTCATTGATTTGGGACTCAATTCTGAGAACTGCACGTAAAAGTAGCCCCAAAAAGTAGATGTTCTACATCATTCGTTTCGTCAAGTTACATGCCATAATAATTTAATATCAATTTGAAGTTAGTAAGTATCATATAGGTGAATTTGTCACGTTTTAGACTCTTTTGTATGTCATAACTCGAGAACCACTAGCTGAAACAAATTTAAAAAAATAAGAATTACAATTCCTTTCATCTGTTTATATAACGTTATCCTACATAAGCATCAGTTTCACTATTCATCAAATGATTTTGAACTGCGTTTATTTTGTAGCGTTTCAATAAAACTGTTGTACTCCGCTACGTATGATTTACGTGGAGCATTACTTATGATGTTCATACGCCACCATATATACCATATATAACAAAAGAGAAATTTACTAAATATCTATTATATTTTTGTCCTTGCGCAGTATTGGTCTTTTCTTAGCATATAATGCTGAATTTCAGTCGATTTGTATCAAAAGACACTACATTATTTCATTTAAACGTGTAATCGAAAAACACCCTAATAATATCAATTTAGTGCATATATATGCGGCATAGAATCAGACATGCATATATATTTCTAATATAGAATTGTTGTAGTTTAAAAAGCTGTAATTAAAATGTCAAATCAAAGTCCATTAAATCACTACAGAGGTTTACTGCTGACCAAATAAAGTTTTAATAATAGAATTATACAATTAACGAAGGATTTTGACATTCCAGTGAAAGTAAAAAGTGGACAACTATTTGTATTAGTATACTTATATAATTTTAATTATACATTCTGTCGTAAAGTGCTAAATGTCATATTTAAAAGTTTTTAATTACATGTGTCTCCACATAATTATTTCTAGGAAAAAGGATTATTATGACCAAAGGAACTATCTTGCCCTTTTGTCCTCACTTGATTGATCATGAAGCATAGTTGTGCAATTAAAAAATTTAGCTTTAGAGTTATGCGATACCATAATATACTTATTTTTAGGTAGTAGTACTACAGCTTAATGTGCCACTAAGATGTCCATTGCTTAATATAATTGTAATATATTTTTAGAAGATATTACTACATTTTAATTCGCCACTAAGCTCCACTGCTTAAAAGTTTGGGAAATTACAATTGGTTATGTACCATCAATATTATTATAAAATAGGGAAATATTATTAAATTTGACATGATCAAGGTCGAATAATGAAAAAAAGTCATCGACATTATACTTTGGTTGCTGCTTCGAAAATAATTGAATACATTTACGTCATGGTGTATAAAATCTCATCTATCTGTCTATACGTAGAAATAAAAATAAGTTGCACTGTGTGTTGTTATGGATGTGATCGCTTTTATTATTTTCCATAAAAAGTAATTTTAAGAACAAGGTTTTAGTGCACATACGGTCTTTGTATTTGTATTGGGTTATGAGTTATAGGCATTTAAATGAACATACCAATATTTGGGCGTATATGCAGTATATGGCGAACTATTACACTGAGCGACTTGAGCATTTGCCTCATATAGAAATATTATATTATTTAACTAATGTTATATTATTTAACTAAAGCCTCTGAATGTCAGCCTCTGTTGGGTTCCAGGACAATGCGAGATTCCTGGTAATGAATCAGCAGCCCTTCTGACCAGAGGTGGCTGTACTATGTCTGATCATAACAATTATTTAGAAGATGTTCACCCGCATATTTATTACCTTTATGGCTTAGTGGAGGATTGGATGTGGAAAACAGTCAGCAAACGTTGGATCTCCAGAACAAATTGCATAACTGCTAGATTGATGCGGCCCGCATACTGCGGATTGGCGTATATGGTTTGCCTATGCAGATGTGACTTGACGCAGGTCTGTGGAATTCTAACAGGCCATTGCAATATCAGGCACCTGACAGGCAAATGGGATAGATCCATACTGGACTACTGCCGTATGTGTGAGGACGAGGAGGAGTCAGAAATGATGGAACATGTATTTTGTAGCTGCCCCACTCTAGCCCGTAGGAGGCTAAGACCCTTTGGCGAGAGTAACATAGAAGACATAGAGTCTCTCTCTTTAGTCCCAGTAGGAGATTAATACATTTTCGGTTTGTAACGTGGGGTGGCTTTTACCAAATTATACGTGTCCACAACATAACCTAACGCAACATATAGTTGTACCACTGACATTTTTAAGTAGTTCCATTACCGACTAAGAGGTATTTTTCCTTTTTTGAAAAATTAAATTTTCGAATACCCGGTTCAAATGGATTTTTAATGTCAGTTAACCAGTTTTTCAAAATGGCGATAAAATCTAAATTGTTGTAGGTTGAGTTACTCGGAAAGCATTTCGACAGAACATAGTAGTTCGGGGCAAATCGGCATATAGTAGGTTATTTATGGTTATACGATATTCTTTAGGAAAATCTTTCATTGAAATTTCCTTAAGCAATGCAAAGATTTGTTAAAACCAGTACAGATATTTCAGGCAGGTGAACTAACTGATAAATACCATCGCTCATACGACTGTCCGCCAGACAAGACATATAGTAGAACTGTGGAAAAGAATACAGCCCACAAATGTAAAATGTTCAATTCAATATCACTGGGCATATAGTGCCCAATTTGTGGGCTGTATTCTTTTTCACAGTTCTAGTTTAGTTTTTTATGGGGTTACCAAAATGGTCGAACAAAGAAAAATTCTCTAATTAGTTGGCACAAAAATCTCAAAAGAAATTACAATTTAAAATAGGTGGGGTAGACCCGCTTTTTTCGGTTTCACTTGTAGATGTTAAATAATAAAAATAAAATATTCTTAACGAGGTATAGGAGATTCCAGTAGGGGAACAATGTGTCAGATTTTAATTAAAAAATAATTTAACTGACAAAATTCAAATATCATGCAGAATTTGTGCACGATCGCATTGGATGTATTGATATTATTACTGGATATCTAATGTAGGAAGACTTGTACATTTGTATGGGAGGTATCAGAAGGGGCGTGGCTGGACTTCCATTTCTATTTATAAAGTGGGGAATCGCGAGTTTTATCTAATTCAGTTTGCTCAGTAAATTGTGAATAAGTTCAAAAGTTGTGGACCATAATACCACACCATACTAATTTATTTTTTAAATATTATTTTTAAATTTTCTTTTTTTTTTGGTTTTTATTGTGTAGACGTATTAAATTATAGTATTTAATTATTTCGATTTAATACTCAACTCTGGCTCGGACTGCCATACTAAAAAAAGGATGCATTTGCAATATTAAAATATTGTGAGCAAAAGCAACTGAAAGCAGCAGATGTTGGACATTTCACAAAGTAGACAAAACATATTAAAAGAACAGTCTCTTCACCGGCTGATACCAGTTAACTAAGTCTTACTCTACAGAAGTTGGAGTTCGGTCACAAAAAGGGTTTAACAAAAGTGTTGATTTCTACCACCTTATATATTGCACGTTTTATGCAAACTATATAATAATAATATAAGTTGTGATAGTACTTGTGAAGATATTTTTTTTTTTGACAAATAATTTTGGAAAAACTTCCTCGACTTTTTTTAAGACGGTTGAAGGGTACCTAAGAGACCTTATTGTGCCTACTTCTTCAAAATTTGATGTTGGCAGATTTTTGTACTTGTTCCCGATGAAAATAGTTGTAAGGTGTGATAGAAATTCTGAAAATTTTTTTTGATAACCTTTAATTAATACTTTTTAAGAAACTTCAGAATAGCTTTTTCTGCATTTTTGCCTTATGGCTGAAGGGGACCTTAGAGACCTTATTGTGCATTTTCGTAAAATTATTTCATTTAAAATTTGATGATATTTTTAGAACTTTTTCTACTCATTTTAGAACATTTTCAAGCATTAGCTATACATTTTTCACTAAAGATGAACGAAATGGTCACATTGTAATTTTAGAAATAAAATTCGAAATTTCAACAAAGAAAAAATAGTGTAATTATTCGGTTTATCTACACATGGCTACTTTTTAATTTATTGTGGGCATTATATTAGTATTTTGGTTACAATATAAATTCTGCGGCAGCGCGAAATATTTTAACAGTGAATTAAATAAAATGCACGACAAAATTAAATCGAAATTTAAAGTTGTTATAAAGGTTAAATTAAAATATATTTAAGTTAAATTTAAAATTTGTGAGATTTTTTACCATACAAATTATACATTTATATTAACAAAATCTAACAAGTCTAGAGTAGTAATTAGTTATGCTAAAAAATACCTGAACTATTGAATATTTTTCTTAAAAATGTAAAAAAAAGCTTTCAATCGAATGACAAAATTTTCTCCAATTAATTACAATTATTGTAATCAATTTAAATGGAACTTTTTCTATTACCAATAATTGAGACAATGGTAATAGCATTCCATTTTGTATTTCATTTACTTTTTTTGATGAAAATATACTTCATATAACTAAACTACCGCTGTTGTCGCATGTTATCGACAATATGCATCATAAAATTTTATGGTTTTATGCACTTAACCATAACATTATTGTCAAACAAATGAGTCTCGAATCAAATGTAATTAGTCATTCTAGCAATTGCTTCGATTTCATTACAATTGATTGAAATAATAACAATAGAAATATATGTACATACATAAATTCCATTGAATGGTAGTGATTTTTTTCTATTATTATTATTTGAAACAAAAAATATGAATAACAATGACAATAATGATTTTCATGTGTGGTATCGTGTAAAATACAATAAGGTTTGAAAAAATGCAATCCACTTCATTTGTAAACCTTATCAAGGACATTCTTTTCTATGGCAAATCTATAGCTTTAACTAAATGTATACATATCTATCTTTATCTGTATATACATATTTCCGTACTCCGCTTAATGAATAATTACATCTATTATATTGTACATAACATGCTCTGATTGACCACAGCTTCTCAAAGTGCTTGCGGTCATACTGTGTACATTTTGTCCTTAACTTTGATGGGCGGAAGGATATGTGAAACATTAAGTAACACCCATATACCAACTAGCCCAATTCTAGCGCAACTGACGAGATGATGTGCCGGCAGCTGTAAAGCCAAATTTGACATATAAAGATCAACATTTAAGTATGACTATGAAATGGATAGATGTATCCTTAGCAGCTATTCGCCATCACGTTTTGCACCGTTGCATGCATATATGTTGACACAGTTGAGACTCTTGTTGGCATTCAAATATTTACTTAGTAAATGTTCTTTGTATCCCCCCATATAAATATTTAGAGAAACTACAAGGGAAATAAATTCTAAAATTTCAATGCTAAAAAACTCATCTTCGCCCCCCGCCCCTATACAACAGCCTGAAGAAGTTAAATGTATGTCTCTGCCGTGCAAGTGTGTGTGCGTGTTGGCAAATGTTGGCAACACACCGAAGGAAGACACTTTGACCTTTTGCCACCGCATAACGCAAACATAACTAACAAGAGGCTGGCTTAGTCTTTGCACATGGACCAAATGATGATGGCAGAAAACTTTTACTTGCTGAACATTTCAGGTTGCAAATTAAACCGAGTTTATACGAATATTAAAAAACAAAGTTAACTAAACACAAACACACACACACACGCATAAATGACTTTAACAAAAGTTTGGGCATGAATTCGTTTAACAAACATAATATACAGCTATATAAAAGCACTCACACACATACACACTCACAAGGGTACATAGGTATGTAACAAGAAATTAGTATGAAATTGCAATTGGCAAGCTTACCCCTTGTTAATGTTAATATATATTTATACGTATACACCTGGTGTTTGTGTCGAAAGTACTATATTCAAGTACAAGTGTGTATAACTAATTAAACAAAGCACTACAATTAACACTTAATCGTGATATTACGGGATTTTTTTGTTTTGTTTTTTTTTCTATTTAGATTTACACAACGAGGTAACACTTAAATTTATGATTTCTACATTTTTGTTATTTTGTTGCTATTAGCTTTTGTTTAGATTCGTAAGCGTTTTCTTTGCAGATTTTTTACGTTTAAGGTACTTTTTTACTTTTAGGTGTGTTTGGTTGGGTTTCGTTTTAAAAGCGATTTTTTTATGTTGTTTGGTCGGGGTCTTTTGTATGTGTTTTTTTTTTGGATTTGTTTGTTTTTAGCCTCCTTTTTTTCTAGTCAATATTATATTGTGTTCTGTGCCGTTTTTGGTTCCGTAATTTGGTTCTGTGTTACCCGAAGCTCAACTTTGTAACAACTGAATGTTTTTCGCGTGCAGCTTCTACTTTTATAAACGCCAGCAAATCCACCACAGACCGCATGTCTCGCAAAGGATTCAGGATGTGCGACGAGCGAGCAAGTCAAAAGCTTTAGAGCTTTTGTCAGTCGGCTTTTGTGTCGGCAATAGGGTGCAGAGCGGAGGGCATGATATCGTTTGGTATGTGAAAAAGAGATAAGGTAAAGGTTCATTCTGAGGGTTTTAGATTAAGTCTTGGATAATTTGGATGTGATGAAACAATATTTTAACTGCCCATGCATTTTATTTGGTCGTATTCTACTAATGTAAACACAGGGTTAATACTAAAGCTGAAGGTAAAAAACTATCAAGGGTTTCATATAGTTTTTTTTATTAAAGTTCTAAGCTTTTTATTATCACAGTTCCTTACAAAAATTAGCCAGGACTAATAGTTGCCTAAAGTTATTTCAAAACACAAATCTACAGATATTCTATATTTTCGTTTACCAAATAAGTTTTTGGCCCTTCTTTCAAAACAAAACAAACAATTTTAAACGTTACAAATTCCCCTATACTTCTTCTTCTTTTTGGGACTACTTTCACGTGCAGTTCCCAGAATTGAGTCCCAAAATCATGTGTTGTACTGTGTTATATAAAGTTCAGACGAATTTTTTGCTCAAGGTGGATTTTCAACACTTTTTCTATATATTAACACAGTTATATTTCGTTGTACCGTACAGAATATCTCTTTTGTGTCTGCAGCAAAGTTGTAGATATTGAATAGGAGAAAAAATGCGGAACAAACCCAAAAAAGCGCATTCAGCGCCTTTTTGAAAATTTTTCCCATTTTTCACCTTTTTGCTAAATAACTGGATTACAAATCAAAAAAGTTTGATTTGTTGTAAAAAATAGTACTTTTATTGTACCATCATTTAATTGCGCCCATTGTACCAAAAAGTAATTTAGTTGTACCATTTATGGTACCAAAAAGTACAATTTATTGCAACAAAGAGTAACATTTATGGCCACAAAATGTAAAATTTTTGGTACCGAAGAGTACAACTAATTGTACCAAAAAATGATATTTATGGTACCAAAATGTACAATTTATTATATCAAAATGTGGAATTTATGGCAGCAAAAAGTACAATTTATATTACCAAATGTAAAATTTTTGGTACCAGAAAGTAAAGTTTATGGTACCAAAAAGTAAAATTTATTGCACCAAAAAGTACATTTTATTGTACCAAAAAGTAAAATTTATGGTACCAACAAGTAAAATTTATTGTACCAAAAAGTGAAATTTTTGGTACCTTTTCAACGAAAGATGCAGAAGTTCTTAAATGAGGGGCAACTTTCACGTGCTATTCTCAGAATTGAGTCCCAAAATCATGTGTTGTACTGTGTTTTTTTAAAATGTTGGTGTCAATGAATCCAATTTGTATGTACTTTAAAATTTTATCATTTCATAAAAAACATGTAGAACCCGAAGTAAGTTTCTAAAGTCTTTAAAATTGCCCAAAATCATCTGCAAAAAGGACCCACAACTTTCACATCATTGGTAACACTGCATATCTCTTTTATTCTTTGTCTCTCTGCTCTCTGTTCTCTGCTCGCAGATACAACGTAAGCTCCTCTCTATATTTGTTTTGTTTTTGTGGTGAATTTCTCACGTGTTTTTATTATCCTTTCACCATCACTCATATCTAATATATTCTGTCTGGTCCTTGGCGTAATTCTACCGTAGACGGGTGGTGAAAATGTTGTAAACACAAATAACACGCGCTAAAATACTATACAATTACCACATGGTGCGTACAAACACCCGAGGAAATACTGACTGTCATCTCACAAACAGAAATGACAAAATAAATGAAGCGCAACACACAAAAAATTGTCAAAAGATAAGATGTGCTGTAGGTTTTTACCTTGGCCATTGTTGTACCACAGCTCAGGTGTGTAAATATGCGTGTGTGTGTTTAAATTCAATTTGATTTCATAGCTTTTTCTAAGAAATGACATTAAATATGTACGCACAGCGACTTCTTGCTGCGAACTTATAGCACAAAAACAAAATATGATTTACTTTTTGGTAACGACAACAACAACAACAACTATAGCTTATTATACTGTAATTGTAATGTCAACTTTATCAGAGAGAGCGCATGACATCTTCAAAGAAAACTGAAACGATTTAAATGCTTTGTTTATCATGTCTCACAGAGCTTCTTAAAATACTGATTTCTACGAAAACTTTGTTAGCTCAGGTTGAAAATCCGCACAGCTTGTGGGGGTAAGCAATGAAAACATAGGTGACAAAAAATCACCCATAACTGGGTGACAAGATATAAGTGGTTCTTACATGCTTACAATATGAAATGTTTACTCAATTGTAAAATTACTCCTGTTCCTTGTCGGCTGCAACAAGTGTTGCAGCACAAATTCCTCGAACACATAAACGTCTACATTTAAAAATACATGCATCACATAGTTAACAAGGCATCATAATCATTTTAAGTTATTTCCATGCCAATGGGACTTGGGGGGATATAAACGAAATGACGTGAAATGAATACCAGAAAACTAATAAAAGGGAAAACGGCACAAAAAAGATACAAGAATGGACTCACCAATGAAGTTGACAGGTGGACACGCACATAGCCACTGCAAAATGCGAAAGTAAAGCAATACACTTACACACACAAAAACAACCATTACCCGCTTTGGAATAAAAAAATTTCCGACTAAACGGAAAGCGTTGCCGGATATGGCATAGCACAAAGTAAAGGATAACGAAAGTACAACACAAAAGGTAAACGACTATTTAATGGCCATGAATAAACTCAGTTTTATCAGATGCTAAAAAAACGAAAGAAAAAAGCGGTAAACCCCTACTCTTTTAACATGAAATTCAAGAGAAACGCTTAGACTTTTAAGGTCTAGATAAAAGAAATGCGTTTTTTTCTCAAAAGAGAATCCTGTTCTCCAATTGCTAAATCATTTGCAAAGATTCATTACTTTAACAAACAAGAATAATTGGTTCAAGTTAATTTTTTTGGCAGCTCTACAGAATTGTAATAAATAAAGTCCTTTGCCCAGATTTCATTAAAGATTTAACTTTGACCAGTTGTTGTTATTGGACTTTTAGTATTTTTTTGACACACACGTGTATATAAACATACACGTGTATGTGTTTCAGAAGATGGTTTACTGTTAAATGTTTTTTTGTATTAAGGGGACTTTAACAAAAACATTAAATTTAATTTATAAATAGCTATTAACATCTAGGTTAGTTTTTCAATATTAATAAAATAAATTTGGCCACATTGTATAAAAGTTAGAATTTTGTTTTTCTTTAAGCCGTACCCAACATTGTTCATTACTACTATACGATATTTTAACTAATAAAAAAGGGCAAAATTGCATGGTCATACTTTTAATTTTTACAAAATAACCCTACTTGATCCTTAATGCCGAGCATTTGTTATATTCATAAAAGTAATTAAACTTTCTCTTTCATACAATCGCAGTCCCCTTTATAAACATGTATATAACTACATTCGTATGTACGGTCTTATTTCAATGAGCAGTGAATCTCAATTATCAAAAGCGTGTGTGTTTAAAACGCGCATATGTGTTTTAAATTGTCCTGTCCAAACCAGGCGTATCCTTTATGCAATTAAAATCATAAACAGATATTCAGATAAGCACAAACTTCAAAGATTGGCATGCATATATATAATTGTTGCAAATGTAATTTTATTTTTATATATAAAAATGAGTTTGTGTTTGATTGTTTGCTTGCATTTTGTATATACCGTATAGACTTGAGAACGCTCCATCTTTATGAAAATTTCACAGAATGTAGTTGTGTGGTTAGGGTACTTGCATTTAAGATTTAACAAGTGGGAGTGGTTCTGCCCATTAGACTCAATTTTTGGAAACGCAATATCTGACAGTTTCACCAATCGACTTGAAAATTTATGTGGAAGCATTTGGCACCAAAATTCGTGATCCAACAAAATATGGGCAAAATCGGATCAGTGGGCGAGGCTTACATTTTGAAATTTTAACCGTATGTACGTCATGAACTATCGGAAGTATGAACATGATATTTGGAGGTATTTGAAGATGATCCTACAGTTCGAATTACAATTGTGGGCGGTGCCACGCCCAATTTTCAAAAATCGCTCTGAAGGCTTTTCCAATAGACCGATTGATACGAAACAAAGTGGTACTGTTGACCTGTAGATAGTCCCTGGTTATACTTGGTTGTTATTGGATAAGGGGGTGTGACACCGCATATACAAATTGAAAGTTAAAAAGGCTAAATCTCAAGATCTATCGAAGTTCTGAAGATAAGATGTGTATCTATGTTGTTGGTACTATGAATTACAGTCAAGGCGGTGGGCGTTTCCATGCCCCTTTTCAAAAATCGCTCTGATGGCTTCTCCGATTGTTACGAAAATTTTACAGAGTGGTACTGATGACCTCTTAATAGTCCTTGGTTGTTATACTTGGTTGTGATTGGATAAAGGGGCGTGGCACCGCCCACACAGCTTGAAAGTTGAAAAGGCTATATTTCATGAACAATCAGAGGTATGAAGATATGATTAGGTATATATGTTGTTGGTTTAGTATGAGTTACAGCCAGGGTGAAAGTGGGTTGTGCCACGCCCCAAAAGTTTGCGTCACTATTACATTTTTCGTTCTTAGAACAGATTCATATTGCCTACTATGAATTAAAAAAAAATGAAACGAGGAAAACTAATTAAAAAAAATCAACTTTAATTTACGGATTCTTACTGAAAGAGTGATTCGACCCGAAACAATCGATAATGTACTGAAAAATTGGGTTAATCGGATGAAGTATTGCCGAGCCAGTCGTGGTAGTCATATGAATGATATTGTGTTTCATTATTAAATGACAAAGTTCAACTTTTCCAATATAACCAGAAATTTGAAAAAATTATCAGTACTTTTTTATAGCAGATTCAAATTTAAAATTTTAAAGGCCCTCCATTAGATGTTGGATAGAATAATCTTAGGCCTTTCTTACAACGTTTATAGTTGCATAGATTACTTGTTATGTTCATCTGTCCTATCGCTATTAACATTGAGGCATAAAACCTCTTTGAGGCAAAAATAGACACATGTGGCAAGTTATATATAAAAATATTTATATCGTTGGAAAGGTCTTAGATCATATCCTTTAATTAATTCAAAATTGGTTCAGAACTGAGTAAGTTATTTGGCCACGTAATTCAAAATTTTGAGGTTGTTAGTAAACATTGGTTTACAGATTCGTTTTGAACTCAACCATAACTACACCATGTACCAGGTCACTCTCCAAGATCCAAATGACTGTCACGTAATTCAATTAACCTTAAAAATCGGTTGAAATTAAGAAAAAATATTTGTTATGTCTCTTACCCTTTACGAGTATATCATGTGTCCAAAGCAAACCAGTTGCTATTGTATTTCATGAATAAGATATGGGAGAGCTTTTGATATTTGGAGAGTTAAAGCATTAAAATTTTTGAATTAATACTGATACCCGCAATGGTTTTAGGCAGTGTTTGCTAAGGTAATAAATAGAAAAAAATTATTAATATTTTTAAAGACATAGTAAACAATATTTTCGAAAGTAGAAAATATAGATGGGTACAATCGGGTGTTAAAAAAATTGTTTTAGTTAATACAGCATATTTTTATTGATTTTTCTATACTTTATCGGATATAGACACGTAACTGTGTGGTTGTCGTTTTATAAAATGAATTATGTTCTTAGAGTATTAATAATAATGAATTTTCGTTGTTTGCTGTACCTGTACTGAGGTTTTTATGTTTACAATATAAATTTACATTTATTTCAGTTAAAGCTCACATTCTCTACATCTAAATCAAACTTAACTTTAATATAATCATAAACTGTGCAACAAATACATCTATACCACACACTACAGCATTTCTTTACTATTTGTATCCAAATGGCAAAAAATAGTACAAATGCTTAAATTAAAGTCCTTTTCAAAAACATTCATTTATTTGCATAGCGAAATGTTTATTTTACCTTGAAACCCGCATGTGCACAGCCTTCGCAACACCTGCTGTGACAGAGCTCCCGCAGATGTTCACGTTTCTTTTTTTCGTATATTTTTTGAAACTTTCTCGCCTTGTATTAATTGCCGTTAATCGTAATTATCATTTACAAAAGTTCTGATTGTGGTGTAACCTAATTAACCTTTGACATTGATTAAACATTATGACGTAGTTGAACCGCACCCAATTAAAGGTAAAAACAAAACACAGTGAACTATCTAAGGTGGCATGGTGTTGGCATAAAGGTTTCCACGCGCACCACAGGATGTCTCTCTCTAATTGCCTCACCAATAATGTTGTGGCTTCAAAACAAAATTTGTTGTTTTGTTACGTGAAACGGATGTGGTATTTATAGACCATTGATTGGCCACATGCTAGTCATCTCTCCACACCCTTAACCTTTGCACACTAGTGTTGCATCTTATGGACGTCATAAGTCATTGCATACGTATTTGATATAAAGTTGCTTTAAAAATACAAAAAACATATTTCTGATAATACTTGCAGAAGCCTACAAAGTGTTTTGCATCGTTTTTTCACCAGGGCAACCAAAACTTTGCCTACTTGAAATGTTAAGTGTTCAGTTTTGCAGTTATTCAGTTGTTCATACTGACCTTGGGATCTTTGGCGTAATAAAATTTATTACGCTTCAAGCGAAAAAATCGCCGACGCCAACGCTGGAACGACCATGTTTGTTTCATCAGGAATCCTTCCTTAATGGCCACCTACATAGCAAAGAAAGAGGGAAAAGAGAGAGAAAAAAAGAAAACAGAAAAAACTAGTTAACAATTAAAATTGCATAAATATAATCAGTGCAGCTCATTGTTGCTGCCCTCGCTTGTTCATTTTCTTCGGTAATAAAAAGTAAACAAAAGGCAACAGCGAAATCACTCCTTTTTCTCACTTTTCATTTGGCAAGCATTTGCTGCCACCTATAATTGTCTCGACCGACTCGTCCCAGACCCAGTAAAGCGAACGGACAGTCGCTATCTGGTTGAACGATTTTATTTTTTTTTTGTTGCCACAATCACGTGTAAAATATCCATTTGCACTTTAGTAACGGGGTCCGGTTCTATGGACAAGTCTATGGAACTCACGTATGCCTAAGTCAACAAGAAGACAAGCGAGACCGACGGACCCCACCGCGCCATCAATGATGTCAACTCAAAGTATTTTCGCGTTTTTTTCATATCGTTATAGCGTTAATTTAATAATGTGGTCTTACATAATAATTTAATAATTTAATGTTTGTTTAAGGTTTAAGTACAAAAAATATGCGATTTTTCAGTACTTACTTCTACATCCTTGTGGGTGCACTAAATTGACTTTTATTCGAAGAACACAAAAATTTCCAGATCGTTAAGCAAATTTGGTGTATGCAATTGTAAACACTATAACAAATTTATTGTATGTAGTCTATTGTTCCTTCCAGACATTCTACTTGTAAGATAATTATATTCAGCTAAGCCGAAGCTCAGATACCCTTTTATAAAAATTTTGCCAAAACCAGTAAGAAAGTTGCAGTCGGAAAAACTGACTAATATATACCCTCGCCCTCAGTAAAACATAAAATTTTTAAGTGTGTATATTGATATTATTACCCCAATTCTAAAGTAGGCAGACTGGTACATTTGTATGGCAGGTACCAGAAGGGGCGTGGCTAGACTTCAAATTTTTTTTTCTCCAAAACATTATCCTGATTTGTCTTTACTAAATACAGAATTTGAGCACGATCGCGTTGGGTGTACTGATATTATTACTTCATCTCTAAAGTGGGCGGAATGGTACATTTGTATGGGAGGTACCAGAAGGGGCATGACTATACTTCCAATTTGTTCTCCAAAACTTTATCCTGTTATAGCTTAACAAACTACAGAATTTGGGTAAGATTGAGTTGGATGTATTGCTGTGTTTAAAATTGATGACTTCGCATATTTCATCTGATTTTTTCACACATTATTCTTTAATAAATTATGCTTTGCTCTATCTTGTCTTTTGAAGAATACCTTTATTTGTTGTTCTCTTTTATTGAACTCTACGGTTATTTGCTTTTCACTTTTTTTTTTTTAATTTTACCACTACTTCAGACCAACAGTTGACATCATTGATCCGTCTACTATAGCCATCCTGATTTACGGCCACGTGCAATGTATCAAAACCCCACCTTTGCCGCTTACTCAACAATTGTCCATCGTCAATCCCGTGCCTGGGTAAACAATGACATTCACAGTTGATTTGTATCAATAGATTTTTTCTACGTTTTGTTTGAATCGGTTCTATGGGATACTTTTGTTATGTTTTTGTATTTTTCTTTGGCAATTATACTCTTTGATACTGTTGATGGCAGCGCCGAGTCGAGTATCTGGGTTATTTTGTCATTGTTTTCCAGTTTTTTTTTTTTGAGTTTGCTCTGCTTTCATTTCTCTATTTGCACAGAAAATAGAATGCAAAAAAAAAATCACGGGCAGACAATGGAAGAATATAACGATAAAATCCTATAGAAGCTATCAATATTTGCTTTTTCAAGTATCACTGTTGAATCCTCAATCAAACTTTAATTAGCTGCAATGGCTGTTTTTGAAAGCGTGTTGGGACAAAGCCAATTTTCATTAATTATCACCCCTTTGCTGGGCGCCGTTTCATAATAATTATGGCGAAATGTCTGTGTATGGGTGTGTATGGATATGTATCTACGTCATAGCTTCATGTGTAGCATGTGATTTATGCATAGTTATATTAATTGTTGTAGGGTATTTTTGAATTGGTCATGAATTATAATAACAATTTTATGTAAATGGCATATCATTAATCATATGTCAGTGAAATGTGTAAGAGTTATGTATGACACATTTACTAGTTACTGATGGTACATAGATATGGGGTGGCGTATGATGTACAGCAGTATCATAAACTGATACTTATACGCCCTAATGGTTGTTGTGTACAAATTGCATTGCATTTATTATTGTTTTATTACCACCTGTTAGCGGTAATGTCATTGTACTTGAAAGCAATTATTCACACGGGCTTCAATTGCAAATGGCTGGTGACAATGATTTATTAAGTATTTATGAGACAATTAAGTATAAGTGTCTTAATGATGGTCAAACTGTATGAGCCCAAAACTGTAATATAATATAGCATCAAATGGGAAAATATAAACTGACTTTCATTTAATGAAAAGAGCGACGAATGGACAAACTATCACAAAGATGGATGTTTGAAACTGATTTGTGATAAATGATTTGTTGGTAAAATTTATTTTAAATTAATTTCTTGTTAATTAATGGCAGCACATCATATATCAACGATGAGAGATTTAAACCGAAAAAAATTCTAACTGGAATTTCGTAAACAAACTAATGTTTTATTTGCATAATTCTATAAGAAATTCAATTAATTATATACAAAACAAACATTTCGGTCCTCTGCCAGCATTTCCAATTCCTCGCATCAAGTTTTAATAGTCCCTCAAAATGTTACCACCTTAAAGAGTTTAGCCTACAATTGATCTCATTATCGGAAGCCGTTCATGTTTCTTTTCCCATTCAGCACATTCGCTTGACTGTGTGGTCTACTTTAATATCCATATACAGCTTTTTGTAAATCATAATAAACCTATTTAGTCGAACTTAAGTTCATTGAGAGGGAACTTTGTTTCTTTTTAGTTTTTATGGTGATATTTATTATGTTATTGGGTTAAGTAATATGTAGAAATCATCAAAAACTTTAAACTAGTAAGAAAGTTTTAAGTTTTGTCCGACTTACATATACCCTCATCCTCAGTAAAACATTAAACTTTCTAATACATTAATATTATTACGTATTACTTGTTGTTTTTACTTCGACCTTTCTCCAAATTTTAATTTTATCTTATTATCAATAATTCAAGCTCGAGGTCAGGGTTTTGTAAATTAATTTTATTCAATATTTCGACTCTCTTTGAGAGTCATCTTCAGGAATTCTGTAAATTTAACAATAAAAACCATATAAACATCATACAGATAAACAGTACATAAGCACAATACAAATTCACTTACAAAATGTTTATGAACAAAACAAACAATGAGTACCAGTTACTTGACTTTCGTCGTCGTCATAAGTCATAAGGATAAGTTAGTATTAGAAGAGATGACGACGACGAAAGTCAAGTAACTGGTACTCATTGTTTGTTTTGTTCATAAACATTTTGTAAGTGAATTTGTATTGTGCTTATGTACTGTTTATCTGTATGATGTTTATATGGTTTTTATTGTTAAATTTACAGAATTCCTGAAGATGACTCTCAAAGAGAGTCGAAATATTGAATAAAATTAATTTACAAAACCCTGACCTCGAGCTTGAATTATTGATAATAAGATAAAATTAATATTATTACTCTATTCCTAAAGTGGGCGGAGTGGCTCATTTGAAAAGGGGGTACCAGAAGGGGCGTGGCTAGACTTACAGAATTTTGTATCCAAAACTTTATCCTACTATAGCTTTACTAAATATAGTATATGGGCACGATCGCGTTAGTTGTATTATAAATACTAATCGGTTTCTAAAGTAGGCGGAGGCGTGGTTCATTTGTATATGAGTTACGAGAAGGAGCGTGGCTAGACATCCAGATTATTCTACAAAAGTTATACTGGTTTAGCTTTACTAAATTCAAAATTTGGGCACGATAGCTTTAATCAATTTCTAATGTGGGCGGTACCAGGTGGGTATGGGAAGTACCAGATGGGGCGTGGCAAGACTTGCATTTTTTTTCGTAAAACTTTATGCAGTTATAGCTTTACAATTTGGCCACGATCGCGTTGGGTGTATTGATATTATTACTCGATTTCTACAGTGGGCGGAGTGGTACATTTGTATGGGAGGTACTAGAAGGGGCGTAACTATACCTAGATTTTTTTCTACAAAACTTTATCCAGTTATAGATTTACAAAATACTGCATTTACGTTTGGTGTATTGATATTATTTCTCAATTTCTAAAGTGGGCGGCATAGTATATTTGTATGGGAGGCACTACAAGGGGCGTGGCTAGTTTTTAACAGTTTTTCTCTAAAATAGAATAATGAATTTGGGCACGATCGCGTTTGGCGCATTGATACTATTAATCGATTTCTAAAGTGAGCGAAATGATATATTTGTATGGGAGGTGCTAGAAAGAGGGAGGCCATGTAGCCCAGCTGGAATACCGTAAGTAGTTTGGACATGCCCTCCTTGCCGTAGGTATCGCTCACTTGCCACAACAAATAACTCGGGTTTATACTTGTTTATTGCAATTAAACATTACTAACTCCTTTTCAATGTTTGAGAAGGTTGCAGTAACTTAAATATATGCAAATAGCGTATAACTTTTGTTAAGCTGGCGGCAATTGTGCTTTCTGTACCTTTTAACATAATTATCTTCATAATTATGTTAACAAGATGAAGTGATAGTCCAACGAACGAATAATCCTTGCATATCTTGACTGACTCATCGTCAAAGGTCAATAAAATATTTGCCGGCTGCTAATCAGCACCAACAGTTGTGTCCTTCTCAAATTATTATACTCTTAGCCATTGTCGTCAAATGGCGGCATGATATCTTTATTTGTATTACATTCGAGAAATCGCCAGCCAACAAACGAATTTGGGGCTTTAGCTTTCTCAACTCAAGCAAATCAACATTATTTGCTCCCTTCTGCCAATTTAATACAAAATAGATAAATTGGCTCTTCAGATGTCTTCCTAACATGCACCACAGACACATAAAAATTTCCCCACTACGCCAAGATTACTACCCACAATGACTATGGGGTCTATGACCCAAATTTGCGGCGCCAATGAAAATGTTTGCTTTTTTATATTTAATCCCCATCAATGTGATCGATGGAATTGATAAAAATCATCAAAAGTTTTGTGTTAGAATATCCATAGATATTTAATAAAAATGATTTGCACATGACGGAAACATGGGGGACATTGTAATTTCCATAACGGAAGCTTATGCTTACATAATATACAGCATTACTGTATGCATGAGTGTGTGTGTGTGCAAGTATGTGCTGCTGTTAAAAAGCCTTCGCAAATCCTGGGACAATGAAGACGCACAGTCATATATGAAAAAAAATTGTTAGGATACACTAAATACAAAGTAACGGAGTTGGGAGAAGTTGGGAGAATTATGAGTATGAATGTAATTCCTGCTTTGGGATAATTTAAGGAATTACCTAAAATATAATAATGATGATATAAGTATCAGTAATTAACAGTTAGTTTAAACAAATCTTTATATGGGAAAAAAACTAAAATAAAATTCTCACAGAGACTCAAATATTCAGATTGGGCCAAAAATTCATTTACATTTAAATCGGTAACTGTATTTAGCAGCCACAGCGGGCTGGGCGGAGTGGTTTCCGAAATGCAGCAGCAGCCAATGGGTATTCAGTGCCATGGCATCATTTAGTAGAGTTCAATGTGTGTTCTGCGTACGCGAGTATAATCGAAACAAGGGTTCCTTGACTACAACTCTATTAAAAAAGTTACTCTCATTACAAAATACGCCACAGAGACCTTGGATTTCACTAAAATGGGGCAACGTGTCACATCTCTTCCGATTTACTAGGCGTAGTTCAAGGAACTTTTTAGGCAAAAAGTGATATCCACAAAAAGTTTTATTCTCAAGCTGCGGTATAAATATATAAATGTCCTAACATACTGTTCGCCTTTAAAAGCGATAGTCCCTAACAGAAACTATGTTTTTATTAGTTTGACCAACATGATACCACTTGACACGTGATTTCATACAACCATCACTCAAAATGGGAATACGAGTATGAAACTTCAACTCTTTCTTGTCGTCTTATGTTAATGACACAACAAGATACATCTTTTGATTTAGTTGTGGTTGCCTTTTGCTTATCTGCTGGTCATGTCTCTCGTTCATTATGTATTGTACATACAAACCCACTCATTATCTTGTAGAGTAGACCCATGTGTCCACACAACCTTACTCCTTTAAATTGTCACATGCTGGGTAAAGCCGACTTATGTACTTGATGGCTTTTGTGTTTACTATACCGAGTATACTGACACTCAACATCCTGCTCTAGTTTGTATGGAGCAAAGAAAAAAAATGCATGTGGCTGAAACGTAAACATAGCGTAAGATTCATTTGTTGTTGACTTTTCTACATATTTGTATGTATGTGTGTATTTTCAATTTGTGGAACTTCCGGCAAATCGTTGCCGCCTTTCTATCTCTTTGATTCCTCTGTTTACATCTTTATATACATATATGTACACTAGCACAACTTTACATAGCCACTTGTATGTGTTTTTTTGTATATGTATCTATTGCAATGTTCATAGTAACTGTGTAACTGAGCGGGAAAACAGAGCCAAAGCAGAGAAAGAGAAATATATTAGCCCAAGAGATACCTTAAAAAGTTACAACAAACATTAAAGCTCTTGTAATGCCGGTCTTTGAAAGCTTTTACTCATTTGTAATTTTATTTTTCTTTTCTACTGGGCAAAAGAATTGACAGGATTACTTGGCCCTGCTAGATGTTTTGCAAATATTCATGAAAAATTAATTAAATTGCTTAAACATTAGGGATTTCTTTCGAATTTGTTTTTTACCTTTTCTTTTCGCCAGTTCGCCAGTCGCTTTGCCTTTTTGAAGGTATGTATTTACATATATTAGGGTGAAACTTTTCCCCATTGAATTGTTGAAGGAGAGTGAGCGAAAAATATAATGTAATAAATCATAATTTTATGGCTGAAAAGTTTTTTTCCCACTGAAAATCAACATGTTTCCGTTTTGGTTGGTTCATGGTATGGTGTGTACACTGAGGAAAATTGGAGGGACACTAAGGAAAATGTTAGGTAATGGAAAAAAGGAGGTATTCTGTAGTAATAAGTTAAACAAAATAATATGAAATTATAAAGTTGTAATTCAAATTATAATTGAAACTTATACCTGTTAATATTAGGTGCCTTCTAGTCGTCCCGTATTCGGGACGATTGTTTGTACCTCAATCAGATCTATACGGTTTAACCGATATCAATAAATTAGGCCGACTGTTAGGTTACAGTAAGGAAATAACCCTATAGATGGAGAGGGCGTGCAGTGTTTTTGTTAAGAGCTAGAAAGATACAATTTGATGCCCAAATAGTACTCGGCAACACAAATATGAATAAGTATTCTAAATTTTTATTTTTCGATCAGTGGGCGGAATGGGCGTATCAAACCCGTAATTTAGACGTAGGGAGATACAATTTGGTACAGTACTCGGCACTACATGTTCAAATTTTTTCGATCAGTGGGCAGAAGGGATGTTTCGGAACTGTATTTAAGCCCTAAAGTTATAGCATTTTCTAGCACTCACCACTACAATTACAACTTTTTAGACATAATTTGTGTCCTAAACTCCAAAAGAGATGAAATTGGTTACGAATAATTTGTTTTTTCAATCAGTTGGCAGAGGGGGCGTAGTCAAACTGTATTTCAGCTCTAGAGGGATTCAATTTGGTACACTCAAAGTTCTTGCTACTACAGGTTCAAATTTACAAATGAATATTTAATTATCGATCTCTAAGCTGATGGCATGTGACGAAAACTGTTATTTTTTTATCGTAAGAGAGATGAAATTTAGTACTCAGCCCAACAGATATGATCATTTAGGCGAGTTTTGTATTTTGTCTATCAGAGGACGGATGGGTGAGTGACAAAGGGGTTTGTAGTAGTATAACAGATATGCAATGTAGATAAACATTTTTTTCAGTGGTTGGTTGCTTTGTGCTAAAATTATTTGTTAACCCTAGATAAATATAAATATAATACAAGGATAGAACTAGGCGCTACAGCTATGCATAAGCCGACGAACGTTATATTCGTCAAATAGTAGTCCGTTTTTGTAGGGCTTTAATAAATGATATTTCTCGGGACTACATATACCCAGTAGTGGAAAATCCGATGCATTGTAAATATAAGCCTGCAAAGGCAGTTTGTTGACATTCAAGTACGCCTTCCTTTACAAGGCATATATGCAGGCCATAGTTAGTCCTTTACTAAGCTTAACATAAAATTCCATACCCATACACATTCCTCTTCTAAAATGAGATATACAATGAGGCCTCTTACTAGGGTTAGAAAGGATCTGACAGAAATGCTTCTTTGCCTTCTTCAAATTGGCCTGTGAGCAGTCCTACTGTGTACATCACAAAAAATCCATAGATCGCACAAAGTCATGTAAATTTTCTTGCCTTAAACAGACCTATTGGCAGGCATATTAATAGAAAGCAGAAGTGATGCTTATATCCGTGCAAGACGGCATGGAAAGCCCCATTTATTGCTGCAGGGTATGAATATGTCGCACTGTGAAATTTTCGCATTATAATATGTTACTGACTGATCGAAATAAAGAACTACTTTCATGAATCCCAAATAAAAACAAGTAAGAAAGTTTCAGTCAGGTAAACCGACTTACATATACCCTTACCCTCAGTAAAAACGTAAAATTTGCTTAACAAAATACAGAATTTGTGTATTGATATTATTACTCGATTTTTAAAGAGGGCATTTGTACATTTGTATGGAAGGTAGCAGTTTTTTCTCCAAACCTTTATCCTGCTGTATCTTAATACTGAATATGGGCATGATTGCGTCTGTGAATTGTTATGTTTATTCGATTTCTAAAGTGGAATGGTACATATGTATGGGAGGGACCAGAAGGGGCGTGGCTAGATTTCCAGTTTTTTTCTCCAAAACATTATCTAGTTCTAACTTTACTAAGTACAGAATTTAGACCGATCACGTTGAGTGTATTGATGTTATTACTTGATTTCTAATGTGGGCGGATTGGTACATTAGTATGGGACGTACCAGAAGGGGTGTGGATAGACTTTCAGTTTTTTATCCAAAATTCTATCCTGCTATTGTTTTACTAAATACAGAATTTGGGCACGATCGCGTTGGGTGTATCGATATTATTACTCGATTTCTAAAGTGGGCGGAATGATATATTTGTATGGGAGGTACCAGAAGGGGCGTGGCTAGCCCATTTGCCGTAAGTAGTTTTGAGCAAATTATAACCCATGCAAAGTTTTAAAATATTTGGTTGCGTTTTCCTGAAGTTATCGTGCCTATCAGCCAGGCAGACATAGCTCAAACGACTTAAAAGGTCTTAGTTCTAGTATGAACAAGATCGGACAAAAACAACTCCCACTTCCCATACAAACTCCCCCGTTTTAGGGGTTAACAAATGCATGCATATTTCGCAGCTCGTATAAACACTATTTGAAATATCAGTAGTAATAAAAAAACTGACAAAAAATGGTTGTGATCGGCTAAAATAAATAAAAAATTTAATAAAATATAGTTTATTTAAAATAACTTATTTTGTCGATCATTATTATTCGATCAGACGTCAGTAACGAGCGTGGTGTATCATTTAAAATAGGTGTTTTTCACATGTGCGCAAAACAGCAATATGGGGGGATATAAAAAGTCACTCCATATTAAGAATATTTTTTTGTTGCTTAAAGACTGATACATTAAAGGCTTTTAGTTGTTGTTATTTGAGAAGAATATGAAATATCATAAAATCGTATTGCATTAATTATTTTGTACTTGGTTCTTTTTATTTATCTGTTTTAAAGCTGTTACCACATGGTCACAGTCGGCATAACACAAGTAAAAATGGATATTTTTCTGAAATTTTTCACCTTACTTTTTTTATGTAAAATTCGTTTTTTAACTTATTTATATGTAGTACTGGCAAAATCTTTAAAAAATTCCCATTATTTCGCTCCCGTCATTATAGGGTTAACTCGACAATATACTGCTTTCGGCTACGACCATACTTTTTTGCACTAGAACTACCGAGTTTAAAAGATTTAAATCGACGTTCGTGGTTTTAACAAGATGGGGCAACATGTCACACCTCCAATAACTCATTCGACAAATGTTAGGCAAAAAGTGATATCCAAAATAGGTGACATTAACAGGCCACATAGGCCAAGCTTATACCCAATGGACTTTATCTTTGGCGATACCTTAAAAGTAAAGGTTTGCTGTTAAAAAATTGAATTAAAGGAACGATTTCGCGAACGTGACTCCAACCAGCAGAGTCAAAATAGTCAAGGATCACTTATGAATAAGGCTCGTATCTGTACTGTTTTTCGCAGTACTATACTGTTTTTTGACATCAAAAACTGCGTACTGCTTTTCTCCCTCAAAGTACTGTTTTTCGATACATAATAGAAATATTAAAGGCGAACAGCGAATTCATGCAATAATATTGTTTACTTCAAAAAAAAGCTCGAAAAAAACCTTAAAATGGTTCAAGAGGATGATTTTTTATCCCAAGCTGTAGTAGCAGAAAATCAAAAACTTATTGCCAATGGATACAATTCGATTGAGATGGCTGCTTTACGCACTGATTTTTTCGGTAATTTTGCCTGCTTTGATTTGAATGATTTTATACCAATGGAAGTCGAAGCCGTTATGAACAATTTAAGCGAATACAATTTATACAATGCCAATGAAAATGCGGTATATTTGCACACCCAATTTAGATATGTATATCAAAAACGAGCGACAAAATTATGCAATGGAGAGAAGGCAATGTTTCGAATGTGGATCGGTGGGTGGAGATATTTATTCATCTCAATAACGCTGATTCAAAGAAATGGCCACGATCGTTGAGTACATTTTATGCTTGCCAGGAACTTCAGCATCAGTGGAGCGAATCTTCTCTGCAGTGAACAAAACTTAGACGTCAGACAAAACCCGATTAGATGTGCAAACATTGAAGGCGATTCTGACCGACAAATGTAATATGAAGTACAAATGCGCTGATTTCTAAAATTAGCTCAAAACCAAATTATTCAAATTGCTTCAAACGACATATACAAAACAACCACAAAAGTTGATTCTGGAAATGATTGTTAATTATTTTTCATCTTATATATAAAAATGAATTGCTGTGCAGTTGTCTCGCTAAAACTCAAAAACGGCTGGACCGATTTTCAAAATTTTTTTTTGTTTTGTTCGCTATAGCTTCCGGATGGTTTAAAAGGTTTTATTTTTTCAAAAAGTGGGCGGCAGCACGCCCCTTTTTTCAAATATCGCTCAGACGGATTTTCTAATAGACCGATTGATACAAAAATTTTACCATGAGGTACTGTTGACCTGTGGATAGTTCCTGACTACATTTGGTTGTAATTGGATAAAGGGGCGTGGCACCGCCCATACAACTTGAAAATTAAAAAGGCTATATTTCATGAACTATCAGAGGTATGAAGATGAGATTTGGTAAATATGTTGTTGGAGCAGTATTAATTACAGCCAGGATGGAAGTGGGCGGTGCCACGCCCCCTTTTCAAAAATCGCTCTAACGGCTTTTCTACTAGATCGATTGATACCAAAAATTTACCATAAGGTACTGTTGACCTGTAGATAGTTCCTGACTACATTTGGTTGTAATTGGATAAAGGGGCGTGGCACCGCCCATACAACTTGAAAATTAAAAAGGCTATATTTCATGAACTATCAGAGGTATGAAGATGAGATTTGGTATATATGTTGTTGGAGCAGTATGAATTACAGTAAGGGTGGAAATGGGCTGTTCCACACCCTTTTTAAAACAAACGGTTAAAACTGTCAAAACTCCACAGTATATTGCTGTTCGCCTAGAGATATGCACAGTAAGGTGGGCCAATTTGGAAAGTTGGAAAGCATGAAGATTTCAAATAAAGATTTTTTTTTTGTTTTTAAATGAGCACAAACCGAAAACTTCAGATATATATTTTTTGAGACCATCTGCGTAAAACTGACTTCCCAACAAACTAAATGAAGTATTAGAGAAGCAAATCTATGTATTGGTTAAAAAGTTGTGGCCTCTGAGAGTTGGCATACAGAAAATAAATTTGTAAAAATCATTTTTCAGAATATAGGGCGGGATCCCAATAAAAAAAACAAAAATATACTATTATTTTCGTCTTGGTCTCCAAACATTGAAATGGTATGTAAAAATTAGAGCCGGGGCCCATAGGTCTGAAGTAACTAAGAATTCTTCGTACATTCCAATACCGATATACGATTAACACGTTTTTAACGCCCTAATGATCAGGCTATTTCAAACTAAATAATTTAAAAATGCCGAGGCGCTGCCCACGCACTTCAATAGTTAACTTTTTAACTGTATCAAATAATGGTCCGTACACCAGGCAGTTGAGGATGCGCAGACTAAAATAGTGATTTTTTTTAATTAACTTTACAGGTATGCATTTTTCAATTACTTTTCAGGAGAGCGAATCGGCAATAAATCATATAGATAGAAAAATTATGCAATATTCATTGTAGTTATACTACAATGGTTACATTTTTATAGTATATCAGAGGTAACATTAGAAAACAATTGTAAATAACCTATGCATGGGGTATTTTTCTTGACATATAGAACTTCTGATAGGTTTAAGTGTAAATCTAGATGTCATACTAATGAAGTGTGATAGACTTTCTTTTAGTATACTTTGCAAAATCACCATGTAAAAACTAAACAAGAACAACGTTTACAAATCTTGCAAATTTATTTTCAAAATGCGCCTTCTGTTCGCAAACTTATGGAGCTCTTTGTGAAGTTGAGGGTGCATATAA
Source organism: Muscina levida (assembly GCA_964034835.1). Classification (NCBI taxonomy): domain Eukaryota; kingdom Metazoa; phylum Arthropoda; class Insecta; order Diptera; family Muscidae; genus Muscina; species Muscina levida. The sequence goes on from OZ035880.1 coordinate 3,373,442, forward strand.
TGATCCATCTGAGCAGCTAATAGAAGCCATCGACGCTGTAGACGTTAGTGTGACAGGGGACTCGAATTTATCGAACCGACGTATTTCTTAGCAACTCGGTCTCTGCAAATGCTGAGGAAAGATCTTGGCCCACATTCATATAAAATCCAACTGGTAGAAGAACTAGAGAGGGTGGGCGATCAATTGATTTTTTTTATTTATCATGTCATTGCACATTATTTGAAGAAGAAATGGTTCCAACACGACGGTGTAAAAGCCATACAGCGCGTGAGACCATCACTTTGTTAAGCTAAACATTGGCGACCGAATTATCCTAAAAAATGGTAATACGAGTTCAATACAAAGATAGTATTCGGGAATATTATTGATCCGTGTGAGAAGAAGACATGACAAAAGAAGTTCTTATGGCCAAAGACATGAAGCTTCAAACGGAATTTTCATTTGCGTTCAATAGGAGAAGGCATAACAAAAATGTTTTTTTATGACCAAAGAGATATTTAGCATACAGATGGTTCACGCTACTACGGATCAAAATAAATAATTTTGATCTTTAGAGGAATGTCTGTTTCCGCTTTGTGAAAGAAGTGGTTTTTCGCCCTTCATACAGAAATAACTTAATCTACATATCGGCACTATAGATATGACTTTGCTGATGAACTTTTTATTAGCATTTACGACAATACATCTTAATTGGTTAAATTTATGTTAAGGAGTTACTTTAAATAAGTTACATAAGTACATAAACTCAAAATATTATTGTCGAGCTTAAGTACCGTTTTCAAAGTACTTTGCAGACCTAAATGTGATATATATTTCAAGTTGATATGCAATAGCGAAGCATTGCCGGGCCCACTAGTATTGAATAAAATATATAAGCTATGAAAATATGTACTGCGAAAAGTACTGTTTTTCTAAATCGATGTACTGCTTTTTTAAAAAATTTCAGTGAAATGTACTGTTTTTGTCCAAAAAAATATACGAGCGTTACTTATGAATGATGTAATTTTTAAAGAATAAAATCCTTATTTTTCAACTTTCATCATATTAAACATTCTTTTCCCATTTATCTTTTATTTTCAACAAAAAATAATATTTTATTTCTCAATACATACACCTTATTTTTTTCCAATTTTTGTTATTCTGTGGCATCAACTATTACAATTGCAACGTTTTATATTTTATAATTCATTTAAAAATTAAGCACCTCATTTGTCGCACTGTAACATTTTTTTTTTTTTATTTTCATATTGCCTGAAACTGGTTTCTCAAGTTCGCTTTTTCATCTTTCGCAATTTGTTTAGTTTCCCAGAAACAGAAACAGAGCCTTTCTTTGATTGCTTTGTTTCACAAACAAACCTGTACATTTTAAGTCGGGGTTTGGGGCGTTTATGCCGACGCATTTTATTGGATTAACAAAAAACAGCCCAGCACAACAAAAAGTTTTTGTTCTCTGTGCAAATGAATGTGTGTATGTGTCTGCGTTTGTTTAAGTGAGAGACAGAACGGATCTCGTTTGGAAAAATTAAACTTTTCACATAAATATCCTGACAAAAATTAAGGTCCAATGACACAAACCAGCCAAGCAACCACCCATCTACATAACGTGTATGCAGCAATGTTTGCAGTGGTATTGGTAGTGGTTGCAGTGTGTGTGTGAGTGCTTACCGATTTATCAACATTGCGTTTGGTGGAAACACGTTTGCGGAAGATTTTCGCTGGCTCGGCTTCAATTTCCGATTCCGAAGATCCATCACCCGGACTAATAGCAATTACCGGTATAGGTATGGGTGAAACGCTGGCAGAGCTGCAAGCACTGCTGCCGCCACTGTGACTCCGGGTATCGGCGTTGCCAGCAACACGTAGTCTCTGATTAGACATTCTCTGCAATGCTGCTGCGTTGTTGTTATTGCCTATGCCGATTTGTTGCTGCTCTTTTTTGATTTTTTTTTGTTTTTTGTGCTCCTTTTTACTTTTGGGAGGAGATTTTTCGTTTTGTTTTAGGCTATTTTGTTTTGTTTCTTTCTCGGCGGAGGGATGCGGGGCGAACAATTTAATTTGCAGTCAAAACTGTTTAATGATTTATGGCATAATTCCAGGAGTCCAATACATAATACATACATACGTCTATGTCTATGGACCAACTGGTGATGGTGTGTCTGTGTACATTCCTTCACACATTTATCACATAGAATTTAGTATTGGAAATTTGTTATTTTAACTACGAAAGGCAGTTGGTTTATTCTTTTTTGTTAGAGTTCTGCGACTCTGTCTTTTGTCAGTTGTACGAGTATTTCCCTCCGCAAAATGTGAGATTTAGGGGCATATCAAAATTATTAAGAGGAGATTATTTAGTAAAAATCACATGTTTATCATATACCATATAACACTTAATATTTTATCATTAATTTTAAACCACAAATCACACTGTTTAGTATACGTTTAAGATGAATTTGTTTGAAAACCTAATGAGTTTTCCACATTTATTACAAAAACAAAAAAACATTTATGTATATATTTTCTTTGCTAACTAATGTTTTGGGTTTTTCTTGTTACTTTTTGTTATTTTGTTGTTGTATTTGAAATTTTCACATATATAGTTGACGTATAAAAGATGTATAAAAATTATGTGAGTTAATTTGCGTATTTCTCCTTCACTTGAATTAATAATTTAATGACCACATTTCCACAATATCCTTTTAATTTAATTTAACTAAGTTTTTTTTCTCCTGTTTGCTTAATACAATTTGATTGAATATGAAACTATAACTTTGCTCACACTGGTTGAGACCGCAACCCTCACTGAGCTTTTGCATTTGTCAGTGTATATTGAAAATTTTATACCTATTTTCCCTCCTAAGGATAACAATGCAAACTGTTTATACGCATACACACACACGCACTGAGGAGAGAACGCACATCAAGAGAAAAAAAGAGCGTGCAAGAGAGAAAATAACTTCACACACATAAATACAACACGAGACTACAAGTCGTTTGGTTGTTCTGGCAGAACGTCCGTTGGAGCTGCTTCTAGCGGCTGTTGTTGTTGTTGTTAAGCGTGTTAAACTTTGTTGTTTGCTGTTGTACAAGAAAGAAAATACATATGTAGTAACAAAAGAAAGGTCATTATAGGGTTGCCATCTCCGACAATACGATTTACTTAAAAAAAAAATATTTGAAAGGATTTGTATAAAATTTATTTGAATTAAATTTAAATTTGCTCTACAATTCTGAAGTGAAATTGTGTATAATTTAAACGCGAAATTTTTAAACATTTTTTTAATGTTTGAGAATTTTGATAAATTCATAAATGAGACGAACAGAATCAAGGCCCTAAATAAAGTAATGTCGTCGGTGTTCGATTTTTCGAAGCCTGCTCTGCCGAAAGCCATGTCACAAGATATTCTTTTGTTAAAATTATATTTGTATTTGTTTTTGAAGTTATAAAAAGTCCAAATAATAAACAACAATTTTCTAAAAACATTTATATTAAATTCAAATGTAAATAGATTATTCCTAAAAACAATTCAAATATTTAATTTTTTTTTTTTTAATTTTTAATTTTCAATTTTTTATTTTTTTTTTAATTTTTAATTTTTAATTATTTATTTGTAATTTTTAATTTTTAATTATTTATTTTTAGTTTTTAATTTTCAATTTTTAATTATTTATTTTTAGTTTTTAATTTTCAATTTTTATTTTAATATTTCCAAAATTACCGTAAAAAGAGACCAATCCTTCTTAAATGTATCCACTTATCATAACTAGCAATAATTTGTGCAACTCTTCTTAACGTCCGTCGTTCTTTTGTTCATCTTACCCGTGTACCATTTCACCGTTGAACAACAACGTAGAATTGATAAGAAGGATAACTATAACAAAAGGGAGCAAAAAATATTGAAGGCAGGACTATAGACAAACGACGAATGACTCCCAAAAGTTCATAAACCCTAAACGGCATTTGTTGGCTAACTTACGACATTTGATTTCTACACATTCCCTCACACAAATGCTCTGGCAGCAACACCAGCAGCCGTGACTAGACATCATGTGTAACAAAACGAGACCAACCCTTAAGTTATGTGAAACACTCGCACACACACCCACGATACATGACAAAGAATCAGGGAATCAAAACAAAATCGGTACAAAAATAAACGACACTTGTCAAAATGTTGCACGCGTACACTGACTTTAAGGACATCGATATCCGCTTCCAATAGCCGTCATCCCAATTAATTCAATTATTGTTCATTTTGTTTCCTGCTGCAATTATTGTTCCCTTAATTATCCTTATTAAAGTTGAAATCTAATTACGCTTTGTGTAAGCGAGCTGCAGCAGCAGAGTCCTCCTGTGAACGTGCGGAGTCATCGCATATCCTCTTTTAATTGAAACTGTGTGTAAGACACCATACTGTTAAAGGGTATCAAGAGGTGGCTGGGAGAGAGAGGGAGTGTGAGAGTGAGATGTGTGTGAAGTCCGTTATAATAGTATCGTGTCCTTCTATAGTTTATGGTTTTTCCAGCACACCGAGAGAGAGGCAATCACTGTTAAGGATAAGCTATTTGCATTGTAAATGCATTTGCATTTACACAAAGTGCTAAATTGTGTTCAAGGGTGTTTGGATTTATAATTTCCATTGGCAGTTGCAAATTAACCTTGTTTTATGCTCGAAATGGTTATTTTTTTGCATGGAGTCCACAATTGTTTCAACTTTGGCATTTTAAGTAGTTTGTATATAGAACTCATAGCGGAAAATTGCAATGAATAAAATAGGAAAAGTGGAGTTTTGTGAAATTTGACTTTGATAATTTTGTGAAGAAAGATAATAATCAAATATTACCGTAACTATAGCTTATAAAGAACCAGCACATTCACAGTCCAATATGAGCTTGGCAACCACATTCATAATGTTATTGAGAAGAAAAAAGAAACAATAAGATAACGACAATGTTGCTCCCTTCCAATTGTTAGGCCTACAAGAACATGTGATTTTTTTTAAAACAGTGCATCATTATTAGGGCAAGGAATATTATCCACTAGAAAATCGAAAATATGCGCATATAACATGCACTTAAAATTTTTAAATAAAAATTAAAACCCAGAAAATATGCAATTAAAAAAATTATTTAAAATAAAATTTGCATTAATTTTGGCAAAAAAGGACACCAGATTAATTTATATACTCGTATAGTATGTACATATAAAATTAATATTATTTTTATATTGATGTCAATTCGAAATTGTGGACCTCTTTCACTGGACAGACATCCTTTATTCAAAATTTGTACTCTCGAAGACTTTTTAAAAATGATATTACTTTTTTTTATATAGGGGAATTTAATTCAAGAACATCACTTCGTTAGTAAACCTCAATTCTATTACATACTCAGTCAATAGACAACACCAGCCAGGAGATGAAACCAATCAACAACTACCTACAATGCCTACAATGCAGCAATGGTAAAGCCTACATGGCTTTACCATGTAGGTGCGTCATTGTAGAAATCCTCACCGAGTTAGGTAGTTGTTGATTGGTTTCATCTCCTGGCTGGTGTTGTCTATTGACTGAGCATATATTTTTTGTCGCGCATATCGTCTTTTCATAGAAAATTCTCACAATTTTTTTCTGTTTTTTTTTTAATTCTGATGAACATTGTTTGAAAAACTTGTTAAATTTGTGCATACAAATGCAAAAGCACATATTTTACGTAAAATATGCAAAAACAATGTTTCTTATATCCCTAGAATATCGGTGATAAATAATGCAACAAAAATATGCATTTATTGTAAAATTTGCTAAAATATGCACATAAATATACAAAAACACGTATTTTTCGTAAAATATGCAATAACGACGTGTTCTATATCACTCGAATATCAATGTAAACAATTTGTAAAATTTTTTGTAACTCATATGAATATTGTTTAACGAATTTAATGCAACCCAAAGATGTCCCAAAAAAAGTTTAACGCCTTTTACTTTTAAAAGTTGTTGTTATATAAAAAAGCAAAATTATGCAACAAAAATGTGCATTTATTGTAATATTTGCTTAAATATGCACATAAATATACAAAAACACGTATTTTTCGTAAAATATGCAAAAACGATAATTCTTTTATCCCCTGAAAATTTGTAAAAAAAATTTGCTATTCAGATGAATTTGTTTAACAAATTATAATGCAACTTTTACTCAAAAATTTCCCAAAAAAGTTAAAGGCGTTTGAGTTTTAAAAGTGGTTGTTAATCAAAAATTTAATTTGCGCTTAAAAATGCAAAAGCACGCTTTTTTCGTAAAATATGCAAAAACGATGATTATTATATCCCCCGATTCAGATAAATGTTGTTTAACAAATTATAATTCAACTTTTCATTTCATTTATTTATTTTTACAATCTTGTAATTAACTTTTACTCAAAGATGTCCCAAAAAAGTTAAAGATGTTTTACTTTTTAGTGGTTGTTAATCAAAAATTAAAAATTGTGCAACAAAAATATGCATTTATTGTAAAATTTGTATAATATGCGCATAAAAATGCAAAACCACTTATTTTTCGTAAAATATGCATTAACAATGTCACTTAAAATGTGCGCATAAGTATACAAAAAAAAAATTGAATGAATTGAAACTTCAGCAAGGTTTTATGCTGCTATAAAATAATAAAAATATAACTAAAAGTCTTTAAGGCACTTCATAGTTTTTGGCAAAGTTTGCCTTTTTCACGTATTTGCATTTTCCATCGGTATTGGCAGGGGATTTCCGTGTAGAACTAGTATAAGGCCATCATTCGTAGATCTGATATAAGGCCTTGCCAAGCAGGACTGCACTAGGGTTTTCTACGAGAAGGGAGTACCGAAGGTCACACCTTACAATAAACAAAAATTGTTTTATTAATGAAACTTTTTCCTACTGTTGTGCTACAAAAGTGCAGAAGATTTAATTTGTAGTTTGCAACACAAATGCATCCTAATACGTGTCCATTCTCCAAATTAAGTCAGTTTTAGTTCCTCTGAAGATGGGTTATATGTACAAAATTTTGATAGAATAAAGCCTTTCCAGCTAAAATTGATACTAAATTGTACATTTGAAAAGCAGCAAATTCACTAACTGTTAAGGAGAGATGTGTTCAGAAATTCATTTGTTTGTTAAATATGTGTAATTATTTTCTCATTCAAAAGCCTAATCTTTCACTTTTTTGTATTGCTAATTTATATTACACAAATTATAAATAAATAAGTTACCAAGTTGAATTTTGTACTGTTACTAAAATCCTGCGATGTAGAATACAATTGGCTTATTTCTACCATTTATATTCAAATGCAATTCATTAAAGTCGACTTTGCCGCCGTCTCTCCTTGGTTTCTTGAGAAAATTGATTCTATAAAAATAAATGCAATTAACAGTTATAGAAAGCTTTGTTTAATAATCTATATATATAATAACAAAATAATGATATATCATTCCCAACTACAATAAACAATTTTTACAATATAATAACCGTATTCAAAAACATTTATCAAAGGTTTATAAATCAAATTTTCATACCAAAATCGCTCTATAAACTTCCTATAAATTGTTATGAATAAGGCCTTAAAGCCATAACTATACTCTGCTTGGTTTAATACCTATAAATGCTTTACTTAGTGATGTAGCAATTACAACATATTTAAGGCGCTTGACGTTCATAGACCCAACCATTTTCAGCCGGATGTACAAGAATGTTATCAATTTCCTGAAATGTTTAAAAACACAATAGTTTATTACTCTTCAATATATCAGTTTTAAAACAGACATACCTTTTCTACACCGGGATGTTTTTTAAACACTATGCGATCATGTAAACGATCAGTTTGACCCTGCCAGAACTCCACTAGTCGCGGTCTGATTAAGTATCCACCCCAGTTTGGTAAAGGCACCGGCTTGTCATCACCCAGTTCTTGTTTGATTTTCTTCTCGATGTCATCTATGTGCTGACGCGATGGTATTTTGCTACTTTGCTCCGAGGCTAAAGCACCAATTTGACTTGCACGTGGTCTTTGGTGAAAATAACGCAAGGACTCTTCCTGGGGTATTTTCTCGGCTACACCTTCTATGCGCACCGAACGACGTAAAGGACACCAGTACAAAGTCATGGCTACGTTAGGATTGTTGGCAATATCTTTAGCTTTACGGCTGCCATAGTTGGTGAAAAAGGTAAAACCATTGTCGGTAACATCTTTGAGCAAAACAAAGCGATTTGAGGGAAGGCCGTCACTAGAAAAAAAGTATTTGTGATGTCATTACAATATGTGTCCGTATTGTTTTTGTTATCATTACACCCACCTGCTCACTGTGGCCAAACAGGCGGCATTTGGTTCTATAATCTCTTCAGTGTTCAAAGCGACATCCAACCATTCCTTGAATATCACGAAGGGCTCTTTGACCTTTATGTTCTCCTCCAAGAATACCTGCTTCTTTTCCATATATTTCATGCGCAGAGCTGAAACAACAATTATCCATTAGAATGGGGATCACAAATATAACCATTGCGGCTTACCGGACAATGGTACGCCGGAGGACATCTTGCGTAACTGCACCAGATAATTCACTAGTAGATGTAGTAAAAAAATAACCAGATAATTGTATTGCCTTTCCGTTTGAAGCTTCTCTTATCTTGAAGTGATAGAAATAATTTACAATTCTTACTTTTTTACTTGTTGGCTTGTTTTGTTTTTGTTTCGCATTTATTTAGTTCTATCACATTCGCTTCAGTTAGCGCCATCTATATGTGATGTCAACGGTAAGAGTTAAATTGATTTCACAGCTTTTAACAATTGTATACGTATCACATACTTTTCAGGTACAGTAAAAACTCGATAATTCCAGTAATTGATTGCAGACCCCAATCTGGATTATCGAGATATCCGTAAAATCGAGTTTTTTTTTGTAAAATCTTTATTATTAATGATAAGGCGTTTAAATAGGTTGTTTATTACTAATTGTTTTTAAATGAAAATATAAATTATTTTATTGCTGGAATAACGATAAAAACAATAATTTAAGTTATATTTCAAACAAAATTTTTCTGCCTACTGAACTATGTCTTCAGCGTCCGACAGTATGATAGCAAAATGAAAAGTATGACATCATACATGTCTATAGACATGTACGCCTGTGTAAGAGCAACGCTTAAGAGTAACGGTAATTCAAAACTTATTTTAATTGGTAAAGTAGTCAAACACGATTGTTTATAGCATATAAGCAAAGCTTCTTTTCAAAACAAGAATTCGTATGGTTTGAAAAATATAGGATAAAGTATCTCTTTACATGCAATCCGGATTTTTGATGTACAATCAATTCAGATTGTGAAATACGTAATGTGTAGCAAAATGCAATCCGGGCTACCCAATATTCGATACGGACTATCGAACTTATGCTGTGTTGAGAATTTTGAGTTATTTTTGTATAATTAAATTGTATTTCCATAATCGTTTCAGACCTATGTCTTTACTATAGATTTTAATAGAAACATATTTAAAAAAAAACTTCTGAAGTTTGTTTATTTTTTTAAACGATTAAACGCTTATTTTGTGTAATTCACTTGATTTTTTCAAATTTTTTTGGTGAACATTGAGGGGGTTTGGGGTCTTTGGGAAAGAAAAATCAAAATTATGAAACATACTTACTCGTATATGAAAGATATTTTAAAGAATTACTACAATACATAAAAGCCAGTTGCCTCGATCTTCGGCAAGTGATCGAAAATAAATATTTCGTCTGTATATTCATATCTACTATGTTAGGATACATTGAAGACGAGTACTCTTTTTTTTTTATCAAATTGTATCTCTCTGGAGCAAAAAAACACTTTTGCCACGATTACGCCCATATTCCAAAAATTAGAGAAATATATGTGTTTAATTACAAAACATTACTTTCGTAATTTTCGTGGTAATTAAATTAATGGGTTTCGAACTCCCATCCCTGCCTTACATTCTCGTTAGAATCTGTCTACTCCTGTTTAATACACTCTTGTAAGTGTTTACAGATTCTAACGAGTAACTTAACGAATGCTTTAAGTCGCCGCCACCTTACTTCATCTGGTTATCTCGTTGACTCTTAAAGTTAACTTCTCGTTATCTATCGATCGATACTTCAGCATTATCCCCCTGCATATCGTTGCAACCTAATTACAACTTGTGTAATTACAAAGGTAAAATTGTTACCACAATAAAGCAATTGGCTTTTGTTTATATATTTAAAACTATCGTGTTTTATTTCCCCTCTTTTTCTTTACATTACATCGCTTACGGCGAACAATATGAATGCTTCATTTGACAAACCGACCAAGTCCATATGAAAAAAAATATAATGTGTTTTTTTGGCTCTATGAAAAATGCCACACAAAACCAATGAGAATGTTTCAGTCGGGAAAACCGACTAACATATACCCTCACCATCAGTAAAACATAAAATTTTTTAGTATCTGTATGGGATGTACCAGAAGGGCGTGGCTAGACAGTTGTTTCCTCTAAAACATTGTCCTGATTTGGCATCACTATCAAATTTGGGCATGATCGCGTTGGGTGTATTGATAATTTTACTCAATCTCTAAAGTTGGCGAAATGGTTCATTTGTATGGGATGTACCAGAACGGGTGTGACTAGACTCCAATTTGTTCTCCATAACTTTATCCTATTATAGCTTAACAAAATACAGAATTTGGGTACGATCGAGTTGGATGTATTTATATTTTTATTCGTCTTCTAAAGTGGGCGAAGTGGAACATTTGTATGAGAGATACCAGATAGCCCATTTGCAATACCGTAAGTAGTTATGGGAAAATATTAATCCATGCAAAGTTTCAAAACAATTGGTTGCGTCTTTCGAAAATTATCGTGCGTACCAGCCGGATAGCCAGACAAACGGAAATGGCTCAAACGACTTAAAAAGTCTCGAATCAAATTTGGTTCAAAAATACTTAGGGTCTAAAGTGACTCCTTCTATGTGTTACACTTTCGGGTCGTATCAAATGACCCAAACTCTGGCACGAAAATTTCCCCAACAGTATAGAAAAACCCCCAAAATAGTTTATAAAAAATACCCCTAAGAAACATTTCTCTAAAAATATGTCGGGGCCCACTTTAAGTCGTATCAGGACAAAGAAAATGAAGGCGGAACCCATGGGCATATCTGGTGAAAACATTGGGGTGTTATTCATTCTTGCAAAAGTTTATGTAATCTAAATCGAAAAACGAAATTTTACCTGAAATAAACAAAAGATTTTCGTGTTTTTGGGCTTTTTGCATTTGGAACATTTTTAATAAAGCCGGTTTTTTTAAAACCATGTTAAATTAAGTGAAAAAAAAAATTAACGATGTATACAGAAAAAAATCGCATTCTAAATTTAAGTTTAAAATTCTTATTTTTTGCAACATGATTTATTTTTGAGTGTAAGTGATGCTCAGTATTGTTAATTTTTTCTATTGAAGATATTTTGTTTCTAAATTTGATCAAAATCGGTTAAGCCATTTAGGAGCAGTTCAATGACTAACGCTCGTATAGATGAATAATATATATATCGCGACCTAAAGTCGTAAAGGTTGTAAGTCCACTTTTGGCCTTAATGTATTTCTTGATGTAGAGCGCAAGATAAATTGAAAACGTATCTGGCTTGAAAAAAAACCACCTAAAATATATGCGTTGTCACCTTTCATACACATAATTGCATTAAAAGTTTTGAAGAAAGTAAGTCTTTAAAGGCAAAAAGTAAAGTTGTTTGTCAATCATTCACTCGACCGTGGTATTATGGTAAGAACACGCCACAATTATGCGGCTGACCTAGGTTCTATCCCTGTCACAGATATCTACTTTTCTTTGATCGGCAATACCCTGAATGTCACATGACGAGCGAAAGCTTCGTAAACAGCTTATGATCGGAGTCTCATTCATGGGCTCAGGAGATGATATACATTTGCAAAAATCTTTTGTTACAACCAACCAATGACACTTTGTATAAAAAAATCTGCAACTTAACCTTTTTGACTTGCCATTTGCAATTTTTATATAATTTCTTAGTTTTTAAGAACAAATTTAAATAAATACATATAAAAGGTTTCATTTTATTCATTTCTAATATATCATAAAATAAAATCTGCGGCACGAATACTTAACGACGCTCTTTTTTACGAGACATATTTGAAATCAAGGCTAGTTTTTGAAGAGGGCGCATATCATATCGCATTAGGTAATAATAAAAAAGTTTGTCATTTAAAAAAAAAAATAAAATAACGGTCTTACTTGTGGTAAAAAAAATCACAATATTAAGACCTTAAAGCTACTAAAAGCTTTAAGTTTTAATATAACGGTTATGTACACAAATTTTAAGGTATATTTTTGAAATGAAATATGTTATGTTATGTTATGTTATTCGTAAATTTTCATAAAATATAATAACGAAAAACAATAATATTGGTACTAAAAATCGATACCTAATGTCATATTAAATTCGTTTTTCCTTTTACTTATTTTTGCATTTAAGCAAATCTCACTATAGCATCAACAAAAGAAAGCTTTTAGTCTAAAGTTTCTTTGTTTCGGTACAGTCAAATCTATGCATCGAAATGTCAAAGGACAAAGCTTTTCCTTATGTTGAGTTAGCTTCAGTTGTTTTTCTTTTTCGCACTACACTATGGGAAGATATAAACAGAGAGCGTAATAAATATTGGGATAAAAGCAAAGAAACAATGTTAAAAACGCGTAAAGACCCTCAAAATAATAATAAAAAAACACAACAACAACAACAGAACCTACATCATCATGGTGTATGTATGCCTCTGCGTGTGTGTATGTGTGTACGTTTATGAGTGATACAATTTAACGGTAACAAAACGTTAAAGTTTGTTTGTTTGTGTACTCTGGTTTTGGCAGCGCTGCCAAAAAGGACAAGAGCATGAAATATGGTCGAGCAAAAACAAAATGCGAAACTAGAGCACTATGAACGTAAAGGATAACTTGTAGGCCATACACACAAACACTCGCACACACAGGCACTCATCGAAAAGAGAACAATGACACATGACAATCACACTCTCGCACACCAAAACGCTAAGGGCCCCATGCAACGTCTAAAAATTATGTGAAAGCAAAAGGCTGCTGGTCGCTCGCAAGGATAGTTGTGTATGTAGTACGCGCTTAATAGAAAACGTAAAGCGAACAAAATTTACTTATATTTATTTTCTTTTATTATTAAACGCTCGAGGAGAAAACAAAAAATTGTATTATAATTTAACGGTACTCGCGAGGATGTTCATGACGACAAGAAAGACGGCGATGACGATGATGGAGTGCTAAAGTGCAAACAAAACGGAAAAACTTTTCAATAATTTAACAAAAAATTTTCACGGTTCAACAAATCTTAACAAAATCGCAACGATAACAAAGCAATATTTTAACGATTTTTTTACTTAAACCACAACCCTCGACAGTAGAACATAAACGCTAGAAAAATAAACGAATAAGAGAGAAAAGTATACAAAAAAAAAACGTCTCAACCAAATCCAAATTATATTTTTACAGAAAATAAATATCGTCTATTTGGCGTTTGTGGTGTTTTGTGCTTTTCATTTTTGCAATCATTTAAATTCGTAGTGTGAAATTCGTGTTTGTGTGAGTGCCTAACGTACACTAACGTAGAAATATATGCCCATTGAGTGCCTTATATCCTTTGATAACAATACTCAAGGTGTCTATTATGCTGGTCAGGAATTATCTGGTGTTGTTGATCTCACCGTTGATGCAACAAAACGTATTAAAGGTAAACAATGCCACTGTTATTTTTTCATGTTGCCAATTTCCCTTTCCCTCGCAATTTTCCATTTTAAGTTTTTCCTCACATATAAATTTGTCCGTGTGCGGTGTGCAGTGTACTGTGAGAGTGTTTTTATGAGCATGTGTGTGTGTGTGTAAACGAGTGCGAATGCCTGCTTATATATGAGTGCGTGTGTTGGTGTGTTGATACAAAGTATGACTCAAAAGGATGCGTTGTCCCATTTACGAGAAATGCCTTGATGGCTCTTCAAGTGTTGTGTTGATGTGGCCGTTGTTGGGCCAACAAGAGAAAAAAAACGTACACACTACTGATTATTGCATTCCTACATAGTTGATGTTTGTGAAAACGACACTCTGTGTCTGTCTCTGTGACACTGGGTATAATTGCCATTTATCAATAAACATTATAATTTGTCAATTCGCGGAGGACATTAATGTAAATAGCAATGTTTACGTTAGAGACCAGCAAACATTTTGAGAGTGGGTACTTCAATTGTAAATAATGTTCAATTAAAACAAATATGTTTTAAGGGAACAGCGAATATCTTATTTATAGAAATGGGAAATGACAAGTCGACATTTCTGCTACGGATAATCGTTGCTTACTTATACTATATCGAACATGACGCTATCAGAGCTGGTGGGGTCTCTAACGACAGTGGGTTCCCATTCCTACGGCCAGTATGACTAATATTGTCTTTAAGCAGTCAATGGGTTTATTAATTAATTTCATACTGGTTGCTAGGAAAACTTATATGTTACCAGAGTTGTGAATAGATGGTAAATTAGTCACTTTATGGGCCAAAATCACTGTCAGTGTGGGAAGTCATTAGGGAAAGTCCAAAACGTTAAGGACATCTCTAAATATTAAAAATATTCAGTAATAAGAAAGCTTAAGAGTTATATAAAATGATTTTTGTGCTATGTTTTCCAACAACACTGTAATTGTAAAGATTGAAATTACTTATAGTGGCGGCTTGATAGTGACTATGAAAACAAACTCAGTACAACACATAATTTTGGGACTCAATTCTGAGAACTGCACGTGAAAGTAGCCCCAAAAAGAAGAAGTTTTGCATCATTCGTTTTGTCAAGTTACATGCCATAATAATTTAATATCGATTTGAAGATGGTAAGTATCGTATAGGGGAATTGGTCACGTTTTAGGCTCTTTTGTTTGACATAACATAAATACTATATGGTGGCATATGATTATCATAAGAGATACTCCGCGTAAACCCAGTTTAAAATCATTTGATAAATAGAAAAGTGAAACTGTTGCTTAAGCAGGGAAACGTTATATGAGCAGATTAAAGGAATTGTAATTTTAAATTTGTTTCAGGTAAATCGGACCAGTGGTTCTCAAGTTATATCAAACAAAAGAGCCTAAGACGTGACAAATTCTCCTATATGATACTTACTAACTTCAAATCGATATTAAATTACATATTATGGCATGTAACTTGACAAAACGAATGGTGCAGAACTTCTGTTTTTGGGGCTACTTTCACGTGCAGTTCTCAGAATTGAGTTCCAAATCAATGAGCTGAAATATGTTGTACTGTGAAATTAATATTTTCTACGCAAAAAAACGTCGTATTTCTCAACAGACTCTTTTTTTAGTTCGGTACATTTAGTCTGTGGTTTTTCCAATTTTTTACTCCTTCCAAATAGTAGATTTTCTCAAGGTCCTTAAAGTTGGTATTTGTTTGAGCGTTGGCCTATTTATTTGGCTAATGCCACCGAGTCAATTCATCAAAGTTGGAAAAAGAAAACAACAGAAATTCATCCATCAGTAGCCGCACGTAAAAAAGAATTCCAAGCGCTTTGGTCTTTTGCGCTCCATCGATACTTCGTCACACCAAGTTTACATAACAGATCTTTCACCTGGTCCATCCAACGAAATTTTGGTCGTCCCCTCCTGCGCCGCCCATCGAGGTTATTGCCGAAGTTCTTTAGAGCTGGAACATTTTAATCCATTCTTACAACGTGTCTAAGCCAGCGCATACGGCCTATTTAAACGCGCTTGACTACGTCGATGTCGTTGTACAGCGCATACAGCTCATAGTTCATTCGACGACGTTACTCGCAGTTAACGGTAATGGGTCCAAATATTGTGCAAAGTATTTTTTTTCTCGAAGACTTCCAGGATATATTGATGCGCTTGTGTCATTACCCAGGATTCTGTTCTTCGAGAGAGGGCTTTGTCATTAAATAGCTTGCTTAGCGCATAGTAGAAGCGGTTTGCGATAAATACTCCCTTGATTACTGATCAATACTCCCTTAGCTGACGTTATTATATTTGTTTGTGGTGGAGCCAAGGTAGATAAAATCATCTACCATTTAAAAGTTATAGTTCCCAACGTTCACGTAGCGTCCCAAACGAGTAGATTCTTTGTTCGTTGCAACAATTTTGATTTGTCCTCATTTATCACCAGACCCACTTTTGCCGACTGCTTTTAAATGCTCGAAAAGGCCGCAGTAACATCCCACAGTCCACGGCCAATGATATCTATGTCATTGGCATACGCCAGCAGCATGTGACTTTTGTTAAAGATAGTACCAGTTCTGTTTACTGCAGCCTTCCGCATGATCATCTCCATTACGATGTTAAAGAGATCGCATGACAGACTATCGCCTTGTTAAAAAAGGATTGCCAATTTTCACTGAAGACTTCGTTTCTGTCAGTGTCATCCTATAGAGTCGTACCAGCTTCAAGGTGATACACAACTTAGCCAAAGCATCTAAGTAATAATTTCTATCGTATATGACTGTCGAATGCAGCTTTGTAATCGATAAACGGATGGTAGGTATCGATCTGCATCTCTTGGGTCTTCTTCAAAATTTATCGTAGTGTGAATATCTCGTCGGTAGTGGATTTACCAGGTCTAAAGCCCCACTGATAAGGTCCAATAAAGTTCGCCAGAATGGGCTTTAGTCTTTCACATAACACACTAGACAGGACATTGTATGTACTGATCCCGCAATAATTGATACACACTTGGATCGCCTTTTTTAAGCACAGGAAATGAAACACTCTATCCCTGTAACTTTCGATATCCTGGCCCTCCCTTTTCTTCCATAGACGCTGTTTCCGCCTGAAGAGGTATATAATCTCCCTCCTCTCCTCATTATAAGCTCCGTCACCGCACGCGTAAACATTGGCTACAGTTTGGCCCTGTATGCAGCATCGTTTTCCCTAGACATATCTCTAACAGGACTTGTCTGAGCTTGTTTTTTCATAACCCAGTACGGTCTTCGCTTAGTAGTCATAGAATTCGCAAGATGCTGCCACTGGGTGTCGGGAACATCAGAATTATGGGGGTTTGTTGGAAGTAGTTGAGAGAGTTGGTTGAAGCCGGCATTGGCTATTTCGGTGGTATTCAGTTTTGTGATGTCTAGCTTTCTTTGCGTTTGGTTACGAGAAAATAATTGTAACTTATCCGATTATAAGGATTATCGTCAATGTCGAATTTCTCCATTAGCTATACATATTATTGGACGTTGATGGTTTAACCCTTCAAGTAATCGATGTCGCATGAGTTGCCATGACTTTGACTTTTTTAATGAACTTTCATCCAGAGATGCCGACTACTTTGACTACAAAATTGATTCAGGGATTATGTCCGAAAAAATCGCGGTTATAAGTAATCCTTAAAACAATTTTGGGGATTATGTCCTTGGGGGTTATGCCCGGCGCCATTTTATCGCTCTCCTGTAAAGTTTGCATTTTGAAAATAAGTTGTTTTTGTCAAATGTTCACAGTTATATACATTTTTGTGAAAAATGTGGTTTACAATTGTTCTATGCACATTTAAGACGTTATGCCGCTTTCCGTCATAACTTGAAGTTTCAGGTCACCAAGATCTTAGGTGATTCTTAAGTCTCCACTTAAGTTTTGCGCCGCATTCCTATAACAATATTTTTAAACGTAACAAAATTTTTCAAGTTTCGGTAAAAATTTTACACAACTAATTCACAACTCTCTTCCTCTCTCTCTCTCTTGTTCAACGTTGTGTCGTGTGTTTTCTATTGTTATCTATCTGCAATTTTATGTTGACATTTTAATTAATTTTCCTTTGCACTTTAACATGTCCTTCGTGTATATTGCAGACGCATTGTGTTAACTATTCACTGATATTCTCTAAGGGGCACCTGTATGTGTACTTAACCATATACCTAGATATAATTATTTATGAGTAAGTGCCCGCCGGTATACTTGCGTTAGTATCCACAGTCACAGGTGGCTATAGTAAAACTCAAATTGAAGTTACGAAAATAAAGCTATTGTACATGACTGCGGCATATTTGCCATAAGTTACACTAATCTACAAAAATTTTAAATTGTTGAATATTACAATTTGTAAAATCATAAGATTTTCATAACTGCTTTTTAGCTATTATAGGAAAATATCAAAATAGACTTTTCGATTAAAAAGTCAGTTTAGACCTTGTATGGGAAAATGTCTAAAATTCACTGATTACCGCAGAGACTGAGGACAATTAGGAATATATCAACCCCCTGAATTAATACAACAATGCTAATACTAATTTCTAACTCAATGGCATTCTTAACATACCCAGCATGCTTTTACTTATCAAATGTAGATACCTCTTTCCTATTTGTTTATCATATGCCTTTATACAAGGACAAAAATGCTTTGATAGTAGTGTTTGTTAATTCTCAGTGTCGGCATTTTTAAATTCCATCTCATCCAAAAAAGTTGCAGTATAGTGTTTACCTCTTTCAAATGTTATGTAGCATTCTGTTGTGACTCTCGGTCACAGTAATGGCCGCATGCCAAAACAAAATTGTTTGCAGCACAAACATGAAAATCAACTAAAAATAGGAAATAATTATATAGAGCACCGATAAAATGCTAAAATAATAGACAACAACAACAACAGACAATGGCCGACAATGTACACAGGATATGCACTTATACATACATCGTTGAGTTTGTCGATGCGGAAATGCACACATGCACACACACACACACATATCGCGCATAGGCGCACAGGACATGCAACGACAATTCAAAAGCCGAAAACGGCATACAAACACATGATTTAAAAAAGCAATTAACGAAAATTAAATGTGGCAAAGTAACCGTTATTTAGAGTAAAACATGAACGAGAAGCAAAGGTAATATCACTATTGGATTCAGATCGAATTAGTCAATAAGAGAGCAATTGACAATGACAAATTCTCAGTGGATATACGTTAAAGCCTATCACATAAATTCAATTGTTCGCATTCTATTATTATACTTGTAAGGCTATATGATAATAATAGAGTACATGATAGAAATTCAATGGCTGTTACAAGAGAGTTTGGCTTTACAGTAAGATGAATATAGTTGATTCGACAACTTTTGTAATAAAAAGTGCTATTTTGCTGTTGTTGCAAAGTATGAATGTAATCGAACATTTTATTTATAAAACATTAAAATTGTAAAACTATAGATAAATAACTATCTTATAATCAACAACACAACTATGTAGTATGTATGTCCCATTAGGTCTCAGTAATGTATGTAAAACATACAACTACTTTAAAAAATTGGTTACATTGCGGTAAGCAATTACTGGTAAATATGTAATTAAAATATTTCAATAAATACAGATTTAGAGATAAAATACGCGCGTGCACTATATGATGGGTGAAGAACATTTAAAATATGGTAAACAGTATTACTTTGTCTTTCGAAAGGGATAATAGGGGGGTTCACCAGGAAGAGGAATTTGGTGACATTCAAAGAAAAGCAATTATAGAAATGCATTATTAAGGCAATGTTCTATTCTATGAAATGTTTAACTGTCGGCCATTTTACAATTTAGTTTAAAATAATTGTAGAAAGATAAACTTTTGTGATAATTTCATTTCTCGCAAAGACATTCCTTTAATTCCTCAAGTGACATTAGGTTGCTGTTGAAAACTTTATGGTGTATCGAAAAAAGTCAATTGGGGATAAGACTGGGCTACAAGGTGGTCTGATATTGACGCCCCTTTGTGATATCAATGAGTAATCAAGATAATTGATTAACTCTTTTAAAATTCTATAGCGCTGGAGAAAAAAAGTTATGCATCACTGCAATATGACGATCTGTATTCACTGTGTAATTCTGTGCTCTTTAATCATCATACAGCAATAATGCCTCTTTTGAAGTTTTAGGTGGACTTGATGTTGTTTGATTCATTGATGACCAGGTATTTTCCAACTTATGCACCCAGTTTCCCAGATTAAAGCTTGAGCAAATTAGCAATAAATGTTCTATAGTTCTTTAAGCTGGTATGGTCCCCGTTGATGACATGTGGGGGACCGTCCATACAAATCTTCGACGAAATTTCCATACAAGTGTCCGCTTTGTCGTTGATGCCTAAAAAACTGAACATATTTTACTTCAACTTTCGTCTCTTAAATTTTATGTCGTTATTGTCCCGTTACATTGAATTTTTTTGTTTTATACACGACAACATTAGTATTTTGTCGGTCCCCAGTAGGAAGTTTCATCATACACGACTTTGTCGTCAACGCTGTCCTCAAGACAAAATTTGAAAAATGTATGTACATGTCGTCAAAAAACTCGGTTGACGACAAGCTGACCGACAAAATACTAATTTTGTCGTGCATCAAACACAATCAACAAAATCTAAGGAAGAAAAATGTGAAATATTGATGTACTTGCCGCCAAAACACTGGGTTGACGACAAGCTGACAGACAAAATACTAATGTTGTCGTGCATCAAACACATTCAACAAAATTAAAGGAAAAAAATGTGTTGCTATGATAATGGGAACAAAAAAATGGTATCTGACGTAAAACATTTTTAGTTTATTAAACGGACGAGTAAACATCAGCTATTTTATAGTTTGAAATCTCGAATAAAGGTTCGAAAACCTGGAAAACTTGGTCAGTAGTTTTCCAAAAGTGTTAACAATTCATCATACTTTTAAAAAGCTAAAAAACAGTTAAAAATACATCTTTTAAAATGGAACCAATGTATATACAAAGTCATACTAATATGGCTTGAATGACAATTCGAGGCAATTCAACGAAAATTTGACGGACATTTTCACCCATCATGTCGTGCATGACCGGCCGTGGCATAGTGGTTAGAACACGCGACTACCATGCGGGAGATCGCAGGTTCAAACCTGGCTCCAGTCATCTTAAAAAAGAAAAAAATTAATAAAATTTTCTTTCATTGTCGGCTCCCCTCGAATGTTGTTTGACAGCAACTTCGCAGTATTAAGCGTCGATTCAATCGTCGTGTCTAGTAAGAGCTTCTCAAAACAGTGACGTTCGCATTCGTCGATAAATAAGTAGGTGCCGTTAGTTGTGAATCTAAAAATAGAAAGCGTGTTAATTCACAACAACGCGAGAAGCTATCCCATACCTCATTCATGGGGTGCAAAGGGAAATTAATTTTTTTTTTTTTTTTTAATGTCGTGCATGATTGTGTGGGCAACAGGTCGCTTGTATAGGCATAAACGAAAATTTGACCGACATTGTCGCTCATCAGGTCGTGCATGACAAGGCGGACACTTGTATGAAAATTTTGTCGACGATTTGTGTGGACGGTCCCCCACATGTCATCAACGATTTACTGTGGTCATGCACCTATCCTTGAGGATGTCTTTCAGACACTTCCTTACTGGGTTTGTTTATAATTTATATATAAAACCGGGTTTGGAAACTGTTTTCAAAAACTTTGTTATTAGCTGATATTTTTATAACCGGTTTTTCTAAGAACCGGGTTTTTAACAACAGTTTTTTATAGAAGTTGACAAAACTATAAAACTTTATTTAACATACAAATGTTTTTGGCAACCGGTTTCCAAAAAATTAGTTTTAAACTTAAATTTTCACTTTCACTTAACGATTTTTAGAATCATCTTTTTTTAGAAACCGGTTCTAAATAACCGTGTGTAATTTGTAATTATAATTTAGACATATTTGTTTAAAATTTATATATAAAACCCGGTTTGGAAACTGTTTCCAAAAACTTTGATATAAGCTGATATTTTAATAACCGGTTTTTCTAAGATCCGGTTTTTCAAGAACCGTTTTTTTATAGTTGACAAAACTATAAAAATTTATTTAACATACAAATGTTTTTGGCAACCTGTTTCCAAAAAAATTGTTTTAAACTTAAATTTTCACTATCACTAAACGATTTTTAGAATCAGCTTTTTTTAGAAACCGGTTCTAAATAACCGTGTGTAATTTGTAATTATAATTTAGACATATTTGTTTAAAATTTATATATAAAACCCGGTTTGGAAACTGTTTCCAAAAACATTGTTATAAGCTGATATTTTAATAACCGGTTTTTCTAAGATCCGGTTTTTCAAGAACCGTTTTTTTACAGTTGACAAAACTATAAAAATTTATTTAACATACAAATGTTTTTGGCAACCTGTTTCCAAAAAATGTGTTTTAAACTTAAATTTTCACTATCACTAACCGATTTTTAGAATAATCTTTTTTTAGAATCCGGTTCTAAATAACCGTGTGTAATTTGTAATTATATTTTAGACATGTTTGTCTATAATTAATATATGAAACCGTGTTTGGAAACTGTTCTGGAAACTTTTTTTTAACCGGTTTTGCTAAGAACCGGTTTTTTATGGAAGTTGACAAAACTATAAAACTTTATTGAACATACAAATGTTTTTGGCAACCGGTTTCCAAAAAAATTTCACTAACTTATCGTTTTTTAAAAAATTGGTTTTTAGAACGGAGCTTTCAACGAAGTTGAAAAATTAAGCTTCTTAATTTAACATATAACCGTTTTTTTTGCAACCGATTTCTATAAAACCGATTATAAACTGAAATCTTTACAAACGTCATGTACTTTTAGCCCATTGTTTTTTAGAAACTGGTTCAAAAAACCAGATTTTCTTATCAAAGTCGACAATATTGTGGGTTTTAATTTTACATAAACCTGGTTTTCAAACAACCGCTTATTAGACAAATTTTTTTTTATAGGTTGTTAGATTACTTTTACTCTGTACTTAGCGTTTGTTAGAAACCGGTACATGAAAACCTTTTAAAGAGCCAGTTTTCTATTGGTCGTCATTGAAGTTGTCGAACTGGATTATAATTCTCGAATATTTAAATCAATCAAAGTATACCAGTCTGTGCAATGAATTCTGGCACATAATAATTTTGATCAGATTAAGAAAATTTCAAAGTTTGTTCAAAATCAATCCATTGCCACGCCCACCTCCCATACAACCAAAAAAACCAAAAAAAAAATACTAGATTAAAGTTGGATCACTGCCACGCCCATTTTTCTTACATCTATAATTTTCGATTTTTCTTAAAACTGTCAAAAAATTATTAGAAATTTTTAACCAATTACAGCTGAAAAATTTCTTCAGACTTCTTTTCCAGGTTTTATGGACAAGAATAAGAATTTTGAAAAAAAATTAATGAATTCTCCTTATTCAAATATTTCTTAATTCACATGAACCCGTTTTATATGTATAAGAATTTTTTAAAGCAATTTGCTGACTACTTCTTAAGATATTTATAACATTTCAGTACAATTTACATCAAATCAAAGACCGTACCAATATTTTGCTAATTTCATATCCTAAGTTTGTAATAAATCCAATAGGCAAACTTACTTTATTATTATCATTTAATATTTTTCCGACCAAACGCATTTTTGTCGCCGGTAACCAACTTCAACAACGAGCAGTAAATCCTTTGTTGTTTCTTATTTCCTATAATTGCTTTGTAAATTGTTTTGTTAATTGACTAATAAAGCATTTGCTTTGCTCCCTCCTCCTCCAGCCATACACATTACGGTCAACGGTTATGCCAAGATACGCTGGATAAAGAAGGGTTATCCACGTGACAGCGAACGCGCCATGTGTCGAGCGTATCGTTCGTATTTGTCGTCGCGCTCGTACGTGTTGGGGTCATGTGGCAGCAACACTTACATGGATTGGGTGGCTGGTGAATATTCATATACATTTCATGTTATACTGCCGGAAAATTTACCAACCTCGTTCGATGGCAAATTTGGACAAATACACTATGAGATCATAACGACCATCGATAGGCCAGGACGTTATCCCAAAGTATTTAAGTTGCCCTTTACCGTGATACAGCCATTAGATTTAAACAGTGATGCCATCTATAGGGTGAGTGACCTCCCCCCCCGCCCCATTGGTATTTCTATTTTTACATTGTAATGCATACTTGGTATTGTTTCAGGTCCCCCTAGAGATATTAGACCGTAAACGTTTCTGGAGTTTTTGCTGCCCCACTGGACCATTAACCGTTAAATTTTCCACACCTTATTGCGGCTATGCCCCTGGACAGAAAATACATTTTGTTTTGTACATTAACAATGAATCCTCCATTGATATCACCGAGTGCGATGTAAAACTTAAGCAGGAGGTGACCTATGAGACACATGACCCTCAGCACGAATATCGCTACGATAAGCACCTGATTGCTTGCAAACAATTCGGCAACGTTTTGCGTTGGAGCCGCAAGGTGTATCGAGGCTATTTAGAACTGCCATCCATACCGCCCACATCGGTGAAGACCTCATGCCCCATTACCGTGAACTATGCCATCAAGATTATCATAAAACCAACTGAATTCCACTGGAAGATGAAACTGAAGATCCCCCTGACCATCGGTAGTGTGCCCATAATGGATAGTGCGGGCAATGCCGGAGTATTGCAAGCCAACAACAATAGTATTGTGCGAGAAGTGGACGTAGTGGAGGAGCCACCAATGGCAACATTGCCAGTTGAACAGCTGTTGGACGATGAGGCTAATCAAAATATAACGCCAATAGTAACGGTTACGGATGCCGACAATCCACCCGATTATATAGCAATGTGTAAGTTGTGATTCGTTGGAGGTGTGACATGTTGCAGTTTCAATATACCTTTCTTTTTACATATGACACTAAATTTCATCTCCCATCTTTTTTCTCATTTCCGATACTCTATTCTTAGTGCCTCCGTCATACGAGGATGCCATGGCCTTAAGTGAGAAATTCTACGATGACTTGGAATACATGGAAAATGTCAGCGTGTCCAGTGTCGTGACCAGCAACAAAGTGGAGAACTTCAAGCCGCGTTACCCTGTGTACTATGATTACGAAACACCCATTATACCACCCGGTAGTGATGATTCTACTAATGAATCTGAATAATTTTCAAGTTAACGTATTTAAAAAAAAACCCCTAAATGAAGATAATCAATCCATTGATATGCATTTGTTTTTTACGTATTTTTTTACGATTTCTTTTTTATTCAAAAAACAAAATTTAAAACAAAACGTAGTTAGTAGCATTAATCAATTTGAATGTTCTTAATTTGTTGTTGATGAAAAAAAAACCAGTATTTTTAAAACACCTTACAAATTTATTACTAAACAAACAAAATTTGGTATGTTCTGTAACAGTTTATAGTAGAATTTATTCTTAACATTAATTATAGTTTTTATTTTAGCAAAATCCGCACGCAACGATAAAAAAAAACTAAACAAACAAAAAACTAACACGAATCAAATGTTCATTTCTTATTTCCTAATTCTTGAATGTATTTGAACTTTACGATTTTTCTTTTGAATAGCCATTTTTATGTGTTTTTGCATCTGTAGTTGTGCTAATAAGGATGAAAATTAACACACACACATACAAAACTAAATACAAACTATCACAGCTACATAACGTATTATCCCTTTGCAACAAGTCCTTGTGTCCTTGTGTGATAATAATCAACATTTCTGTTTCTGTTTCTGTATTTTTTTCGTTTATTTTCATGTGTCTCGCTCTTCTTGTTATAGAAACCCTTTATGATGCCATACCATCACGTTACCATCCAATGGTCCTCGCAACGCCAATGTCGGACATGTCATCATCTTCGCTAGAATTGAGTCATGTTAAGACATTTAGGAAATTCCAAATATTGCGTTACATGAAGAAATAGTTAAGGGGCGCCAGTCGTCGGTCCCCTTCCCTCCCTAACGATAGCGTTTGTACTTGTTTGTACGTTTTCCGGTAGTTAGTAAAATTAAATTTTCCAAATTAAAATAATTTACATAGAAGGATATAAAACTTGTATTGTAATGTATTGTATTGTAATGTAATGTATTGTAAAATAAAGTGCCATTGATTTTGTGTTACTTTACACGCTCCCTAACACATTCACTTCCATCTCCTTCTCCCACCCTCCCCCTCGATTCCTTAATTATAAAATAAAATCTACCTAACCTCCTGTGGTCCTATCCATTTATTTTGTTTTATCTTTTCTTTCTAGGCGATAACAAATTGTATTTAAATTTAAATCTTTTTTATTGTCTCTTTAAGGATAACTAATTAAATTTATTAAAGAAAAAGAAAAACCCCAAAAAAACCAAAAAACAACAAAAAGCAAATTGAAATTCTTCCTTTTTAAATGTTGATACAATTGCACAATTTATATATGTTAACAACAACAACAACAAAGATATTTATTATTAAAATGTTAAACACGAAGAGTAAGAAAAAACAAAACCAAAACAGAATATAATGATGTCTCCTTTTTAGCCTTTAGCTCTTAAGCATATTTGCACAATTTTACTCTTAGCTAAGCGTACATTTTTTCATATTTCCCAAAAACAAAAAAAAACCGAAACCAACTTTATAGAATATATTGACAATTATTAAAAAGAAAATACAAAATTAAAAAAATTGAATTTTTATAATTTTGCAAGGACAAGAGCTTATCTTGTCCAAATTCTAGCATAAATAAACGTTTTCAAAATTAAATTCTTTGAAATGTAAATCAAAATAAAATAAAAAAAGCAAACGAGAATCTTTTTAATAAAGTTGCAAATAAAATAAATGTTGTTTATTTTTATCAAAAAAAAAAAAAAACAAAAACTATTTTAGGCAATAAAAGAAAAAGGAGCGACTGATAACTCGTCGTCTATAAGTTATATAGGGGAAACTGACCAATATTTCCATTAACATATGATTTCATTTCATTTGCTCAAAAAATAGTTAGTAATGACTCAAGAGGAATTATTCGATGAAATAGACCGGTTATTGTTAACAAAGCGTATCCCCGCACATCAGATATTACGCATCAAAAATTATGTGACACTAACGAATACTTTGCCAAATTTTTAATAAACATTTCTTAGAGTTTACAACCAATTAATTCACTTTCAGTTAATTATTTATTCATATCATATATTTAGTTTATTACTTCATATACTATTAGAGCAAAATTAGTGTACGATAGCTTATTTTAGCCCCTTGGTCATTTGATAACTAAACCATGAAAATAACACATCATTCTAAATTGAGGAAATTTAGGAGGAGATCGTTATAGCTTTACTGACCAATAGTTTTTTTTATTCTTATATAAGAAATCTCATTTGAAATTTTTAACAACAAACTAATATTTGATGTCAGACACCTCTGCTATGTTAAATTGTTACCGTGTTATTGAAATTCCTCTAATAACTTTTTTTTTATATTCGAGCTTCCAAAATGTGTTATTAATCAAAATTCACCACATCAATTACATTTATTGCTGCTATAATTTATTATTATTTGTTACCGGTTTTAATGAGATTGTCATTTTGAAAAATAATTATTTAATATTGAACAAAAGGGGGAAAGAGCGTTTCAGTTACGTTAAATGGATTGTTAATCGATGTACTACTGCGTGGGCCAGTCTCCATTAGAGACGTCACGAAGAGCAAATTAGTAACACAAATAGCAGAGTAGTCAGTGATGACATATTATGAATACTGATTACTTTTATTTAACATATCTATTTTCATAATTAAACGAGTTAATGTTTTCCTAAAACTACTTACGGTATCGCAAATGGGCTACATGGCCCCTTCTGGTACCGCCCATACAAATATATACAGGGTGGAGCGCGGTAATTTTCATTTTTGCACTGCAGGCTGTGGCGACACTGTTGGTCGAAGAGAGTGGAGAGTGTGCGAGGCCTATAGTGGCTGACGGGAGATTTGTATTCATCTAATTTTCAGTTACCGTCATGCTTTGGACATGTAAGGAAAGGTCATTTTGTGAAGACATTCTTGCAACTATACCCCGTGTCGCAATTGTGTTCTTTTCTGATGAGGCACATTTTCAGCTCAGTGGGTGTGTAAAGTTACACTGTAAACAAACAGAAAACGTACGCAGCAGTGTGTGGATAGCGAAGGTCGACACTATTTAAAGCCATGTAGTTTACAAATTCTCTCACTGTTCAATATAACAAAATATAAAATATTTTCTATGGTTTATACTTTTTTTATTTCATTCCCAAATAAGCAAATTACCGCGCTCCACGCTGTATTTCCGCCCACTTTAGAAATCGAGTAATAATATTAATACAGCCAACGCGATCTCGCCCAAATTCTGTATTTTGTTAAGCAATAACAGGATAAAGTTTTGGAGGACAAATTGGATGTCAAGCCACGCCCTTTTTGGTACCTCCCATATAAATCTACCACTACGCTCACTTTAAAAATTTTGCCCTAGTTCTGTATTTTGTTTATATATAACAGGATAAAGTTTTGTAGGACAAATTCGAAGTCTAGCCACGCTCCTTCTGGCACCTCCCATACAAATGTACCATCCCGCCCACTTTAGAAATCGGGTAATAATATTAATATACTAGACAATTTTATGTTTTATTGAGGGTGAGGGCATATGTAAGTCGGGTTCTCCGACTGAAACTTTCTTACTGGTTTGGTAGTCTTTTCGTGAGAATGCAGTCGCAGTAAAAGAGCTCTCCAGCTGAAATTTGGAATACAATCTTATATTTTCAAAGCAGAGATTAGGTTCTATGATGAGCCCGATCGGTCAAAAACTACCTCCACCTCCCATACAAACTCTCTCTTTTTGGGGGTTTCCGTATAACTGCCCCCCGATTACAGACGTAGGTTACAGAAAATGACAAAATGTATAATAAGAGTACTGTTGAAGTATTAATGTCCAAACGTGTACATGTGTAAAGTGTAAACGATCAAACCATGCCCATACCCGCACACACTTGTGCATTGGTACACCCAAGTACACGAGAACCCAGCGCATGTTGTTACAAGTGTTGGTTGTGTTGGGTGCTAGTTATACATGTCATGTTCCGTAGAGTATGGGAATGTACATGAGTACTCATGTCACCCGTAGTGCATAGAAGAGTTGACGAATGTAAGAACGATCAAACACGATGATCTATGATGATCATTATCGTAGCTAAAAAACTTCATAATAAAGTTGAGTCTGCTTCGGCTTCTGACCTCGTGTGCGTCGAGTGTATTTTGTGTATACTTGTGTATGAGAAACAAAAGTAAGGGTAGGCAGAAGTAACGATCGTTATAAATGGTGTGCAGACATGTCTTTTTCAACGCAAGTAAGAGTTTGTAAGTATTCTCTGTGTGTTAGGTATAGTTCCACAGAAGTATACAAATTATGGGTATGTACTTAAGTATACATTAATTCCAAGTACTTATTGTCATTCTCTGGTAGGTTAGGAAATATCGAGCAGAAATTTGATATGCAAGCTTCTATCCTATATCTGGAGGTTAAGTTCCAAGTTGAGCAAGATCTGCCAAAAACTACTTATATCTGTCATACAAACTCCCCATTTGTGAGTGTGTCCGTCTGTCTCTACCCCCAATTACAACCGTAATTAAGAGCTATCGAGCTGAAATTTGGTACACAAGCTTCCATCCTCAAGCGGAGGTTAAGTTCTAAGATGAGCAAGGTCAGATAAACCACTCCCCCCTCTCATATCCCTTATTTGGGATATTTAATTTAAGAGCCATCGGTCTGAAATTTGGTATACAAGCTCTTATCCCTCCAGTAAACATTAAGTTCTAAGATAAGCAAGATCGGACAACAACTACTCCCACCATACATAGCAACTCCCTCCTTTTGGGGTGGGGTTGTTTGTCTATCCCCGCGAATACAGCATTAATTTCAGAGCTATCGAGCTGAAATTTGGTATCGTCCAACTCTCATACAAACTGCACTTTTTTTTGGAAAACAAAGTTTAAATAAATACAGTTTTAGTGCAAATAGCCTTACTAGTTTTAAATAGGTTTGGTGTACGAAATATTTATTAGGGAGATATATGATTTAATCTCAGATGTATGTAGCAACAAAAAATATAAACCTTTAATTTATGGCTGTTATAATTAATTGCTACAAGCTGCTACATTTGGAATGAGTCAGCTGAAATGTAAAATTTGTCCAGATCTCATTGTATCTCTTGCCAAAGTGGTTTTTGCTGCATGTTATGTTATCTAATCACTTGTGTATATCCAAGCTAGCGATAAAATCTAGAACGTGAAAGATTATCGACCTTCTTTGCAGGTAAATAGATGAAAACAAAAGTTGTTTCTAAATAGGAACGGTGCACAGTTGTTTAGCATAGAATTCTATTGACCATTCGCCAAAATTCAATACGATTTAATCTAGTAGAAATTTTTTAATTCTACTATAATCTTTTTGCGAGATATTATTATGAAGATAGGCACTTCGATTGTTTTTAGAAGGGGTTTTAAAGCACTATTTAAATAAAAAATCTTTTAAATCGATTACTAAATCCACTTCCACGAACACTTAAAATTTAAAAACACCCGCGGCGACCAACTTTATAGGTCCACCCTGTGGCTACCTCAAACAATAGGGAGATAGGGAACAAATCACATGAGAAACACCTCAGCTTTAACTACTTCAAATTTCATCCATTATACGTTCAAAAGTTATTGAACTAATACCAATTCAATAACTTTAAAAAACCGTTTTGACACCACTGTGCCACATTAAAAAAAGTCCGGAGTGATATTTATCTTGTTGGTTGGAGTGGAAACAGTATTGCTTTATTGATGTATCTCCCACACTTACAATATTCAAACCATCTTAAGTATTTTTTTCTCACATTCACGTTTTATATTTACATAAATAAGTTAAAAAGGAAAATATAAAATTTTTGGGAAAAATTAAAATAAGAGATTTTAAGATTTTTCATATATTTTACGCTTTCCTGATCTTGATAACTTTGAAACCAATCAAGATATCGCGAAAGGGATTTTAGGGTCGAGGGACGACCACAAGAGCTTTTAATAATTGCAATAAAAAAATTCGAAAAATTACACATAACTGATTTGGTCGGCGCAGTGACGACATATGTTATTCTTGTATTTTTGTATATTTTTTAGCACTATTTTAAATGATTTTATTAATCTTACACTAAAGTCTAAATATACTTAGAGATTTTCTTACAGCAATATCTAAGAGATCTTCTCAAATACACCGTTCCTCGTTTTGCGGGTAACAAACCTACGGACTCGCAAATCTCTCGACTAACCGAATTGGGGATGCTTATGGGCGCCAAGTCCAAAGGATTTATAAGAGATTCACCATGGGGAGAGCCTTAAGGGGCAACAAACAAAATGTTTTGAAATTTTTTTCATCAATAATATATTACCTACCGTAATTATCATAACACATCAACTGGCTGTCATGTGAATCAGTATGTGATGATTTTAAACAAGGTGTGGTGCCAATGGTCAAAGGCAACGCCACAGATAAACCAATTCTCTTGTTGCCATCAATGACCATAGCCTTCAAGGTATACTCATAACTCATAATTAATTTGTGTTCTTCTTCTCCTACATCTGTCATACTGATTTGACTATCTAAGGGTAAGTTAAGGTAAGCGACTATTTGCTCACCATCCAGCCCACTGTGCTTTCTCTGATTTACGGTATGCTTAATGAGCTTCACATTATCGCGGGGCGTGCTGCTGCGACATCTCATTAAACAATTTAATTGTATCAAAACTTTATTGCAGCTCATTTGTGCCGTTTGACAGAACAGGTGATAAGGAACCTTCTGACCGGGTGTGAAACCGGTACAGGGGGTTGACAACACAACTTCGGCTAAATCATTGTGATGTCCCACACTGCGAGGCTGAAAACAAGCGAGAGACACAACAGATGTTGTTTTATATTATTATCAGCGAAGTGCAGCCTTAGGGCCTGTAATGGGGTAATTACCTCTGTGTATGCGTTGTTGTGGGATAAATCCAGTTTGCGCTTCATGATGATTCTTTGGTGAAATTCTTTGTTGACTTTCTTTGCTCGCTGCAACACCAACTGCAACCCGTACTCACATTCGCCGAGCGGGCAACGACTTGTTGCTGGCACATGTTGTGGCGTTTGGAAACTAAACTGGTATCGGTACTCGCAGCCAGGTTGCAGCAATTGCCAGTCGGCCAGTTCGAGTTGGTCACAAACATGTTTTTGCTGATTGCCAAAAAGTGTTTTCTGCGCTACCTCCAAGGTGCTAAAGTCGTTGTGCTGAATATTGTTGTCCGCAGTAGTTTTATCCAAATTTAACCAAGCCACTTGCGTATGGCCCCAGAATTGCAGGCAAATTGCTGGTAACAACAAAAAAGAAAAAGAAACACAAATGAAATCGTTAGCATTCATTTATCTAATCTTCATGTGTTGTAGCAAATTGCAACATCAGAATAGCATTAGGGACCATCGATAATTGCAAGAGGCACGCACCTTCCACCCGTTTGGGCTTGAGGGGACAAAGCGTTACCGAACCCTCTATCCGTTCGCCACAGTAATAAACATTGGAAGAGCGTGTCAGATGGAATTTACATGTAATTGACATTTTATGACAAAAAAATAATTTGATTTGTTTTCCGTTAAATTTGACTGGAATCGATTCGGTTACAAACTGTGCAATCTGTTTTGCTCGATCGAAGGCCCGCACGTGCGCTTGAGTTTATGTTAACAGTTGAGCGTTTCACATGAAACTGTTACAGAAACGTGAAACGCCACACCGTGCACCCAGCCACTTGACTTTCTTCAGTTCAGTTTGCAACTTTTGTTTTCTTTATGTCCGGCCGTCAGGGGAGTCTGTTACCAAATGCTCAGTGCAGAGCGCCAGCGTTTGAGTTGCGAGGATAGACATTTTGATGTGTACTCTGTGCTCCGCTGTGACTCGGGGCATTGTTGTCATTTTTGTGTTCTTGCCATTGAGGCAGTGAAAGATAAACTTTTATTATTTTTTGTTAGTCGCTGTTTTTATATGAATTTACAATTGATTGTACGATTTGCTTATTGTTATCTTTATTAGAAAGGGAGATTCATTCTAATTTATAGATATTAGTATTAAAATTGCTTGAAAATTACTCAGCGTTTGAATGGATCGTATGATAGATTTTTGTGGCTAATTGCGGTTGAATAATTGAGAAATAATAATAATTTGTTGTCTGAAATTAGCAGACTGTAATTTAAGTCTGTCTAATTTCGAGTGCAGCTGGATGAGCAATTTATATTGTTTTTTTTTCATGTAAGTGTAGTAAGTTAGATTGTAAAAGTCATAAAGATGTTTTATAACATTTTGTTGTTATGTACTAGAGTACTGAACAATATGTCTCACATACTTAAGAGAGACATTTGCATAAAGCTGTTTTCAAATTGGAAATTTAATTGAGATTTTACTTGGAACTGTAAAACTTTTATATAATATTTGAATAT
Source organism: Muscina levida (assembly GCA_964034835.1). Classification (NCBI taxonomy): domain Eukaryota; kingdom Metazoa; phylum Arthropoda; class Insecta; order Diptera; family Muscidae; genus Muscina; species Muscina levida. Next base: position 3,406,805 of record OZ035880.1, read on the forward strand.
TTATAATATATAAGTCAGCAGAGAACATTTGAGTTTTAATGGTAGTTACCTTTTAAATTGTTTATGAAGATCATGTTGTATTATACGAGAGTACTGTATATAGATGGTATAGTTTTGTCTAACTTAGGATAATTTTAAAAGTTACCATATTAAAATATTGCGGAAGGCGAAAAATTATACTTTCATGTTTTGCCTTGTATCATCTTTTAAAAATATTTTCGTAGTAATTATAAGTCTATGGAATGGACGTTTATACAAATTCACAACTACCAATGCATTCATCTTCATCGTAATATCTGGGGTCACAAACCATAACAACCTAACTCCTGATAGGAAAAATTTAGTTTATATCAAATATCTTGATCAAATACAATAAACAACTCATTTTTAAGAAGTAAGTAAAAAAATACGGCACCTCACCCTACGGGTAGGAGGGTATATATCAATTAGTATTATCCAAAAGTGTACCACACAGAAGGAGTACTTTAGACCCTATATTTGTTTGAACCAAATTCGATTCATGACTTTTTAGGTCGTTTGAGCCATGTCCGTCTGTCTGCTGTTCGGTACGCTCGATAACTTTCGAAAGTAACAACCAAATGTTTTGAAAATTTGCACAAGTTAATATTTCCCCAAAACTACTTACGGTATTGCAAATGTGCTTCATGGCCACGCCCCTTCTGGTACCATCCATACAAATATACCATTCCGCCCACTTTAGACATCGAGTAATAATATCAATACACCCAAAGCGATCGTACCCAAATTCTGAAGTTTTGTACGCCCCATCTAGTACATTCCATACCCATCTGGTACCGCCCACTTTAGTAACCGATTAATATTATTAATAAACCCAACGCGATCTTGCCTAAATTCTTTATTTAGTACAGTAATATACCTGATGCGGTTTTGGAGAAAAAAAAACTGGAAGTCTAGTCACGCCCCTTCTGGTAGCTCCCATACAAATGTACCACTCCGCCCACTTTAGAAAACGAATAATAATATCAATAAACTAGAAAATTTATGTTTTGTTTTAAATCGAATTTCCCAACTGAAACTTTCGTACTGGATAAGTCTTTCTACTCCATACATTCAAGGGGAACTTTTATTGTTTGAAATTCATATTACCGGTCGAGATCTGACTGGTTTAGTGAAAGTACTCACTTAACACGTAGGGATGACGGTATATACCACTGGGCACGAGAAAAAGTAGAACGCATTAAAGAAAACGTGGTAAACCCAAGGTATCTGCAGACCAGATTTGTTTCAGGACATTTTAAGATAATTCGCTGGCTGGCAGGATAACTCGAGTAAATCTTAACTGATTCGTATGAAAATTTCGTAGTATTAATATTTTCCAAAATTAAGTCATCAGATGGGACCGGCCGTGGCATAGTGGTTAGAACACGCGACTACCATGCGGGAGATCGCAGGTTCAAACATGGCTCCAGCCATCTTAAAAAAAAAATTGTTCTTTCATTGTCGGCTCCCCTCGAATTTTGTTGACAGCAACTTCGCAGTATTAAGTGTCGAGTCAATCGGCGTGTCTAGTTAGAGCTTCTCAAACAGTGACGTTCGCATTCGTCGATAAACAAGTAGGTGCCGTTAGTTGTGAATCTAAAAATAGAAAGCGTGTTAATTCACAACAACGCGAGAAGCTATCACATACCTTATTCATGGGGAGCAAAGGGAAATTAAGTTTTTTAAGTTTAAGTAATCAGATTTCAACGAACAGTGTAGCCCCACCCCTTTGGGTAACCCCATACACAATTTCATATTTTTGGATAATTAATATTTCTTTCATAACTTTTAAACGGGCAACTAAGGGATATTTGAATTTGGTCTGTAACGTTATCTTGTAACAGTAGAAAAAGCCTCAGAATACCGAAACCTTTGCCACAAAGCTTATGGTACCATCCATACAAATGAAAAAAAAAAATATAAAAAAAATTGTATGTAAACCACCAAAAGAGTTGAAAATAGAGGATAGATATATTTTGTGAAACTGTTGGGGTTGCAAAAATATTATCAGTTTGTCATACATTTAAGTTCTCTAGGTATTGCTTTAAGGCAGTTAAAGCGGTTGGAGCAAATTTTATAAAAATTTGATTTTTGTATGGAAGCCCCCTTAGGGAATGATGATGGGGGGTATGCATGTTTGGGAAAAATTACTGCGAGTCGGTCACTTAACATATTTATTGGCAACTCGTTCATTGTTGGAAACTCTGTTTCGTTCCTTTGTAGATAACAAGGTGTTGTTGTTGTCGGTCACTTATTTGAACCCTCCATTGGCGATTCCGCAGCAGTTGTTGTTGTTGTAACAGATGGTGGATGTAGCTGGGGTGATATTTCTTTATACCGATTTTCAATTTTCAGATTATCATACGATCATTGTTGGCAACTCTGTTTCGTTCCTGTGTAGATAACAAGGTTTGTGTCAAGGATTGTTAGGTGTTGTTGTTTTAATCGCCAAATTTCACCAAAGATGGCGACAGTTGGTTTTGTTGATTTATTTGCGATGTTGATAAATAATTTTTTTGTTTTTCCTTAGTTCTTGCGCATTCTGGTTTTTTTTTTGTAGAACTCGAAAGTATTTGAAAAGTTGTTTTTCATCGATGTTGATTTGGTTATCACCCCGGCCGGGAATCGAACCGGGCACGTTCGGATTGCTAATCAACGTCGCTTCCACTGAGCTATCGAAGACCACCCGGGGCAGTTGCGGGGCTTAATGTGTTTTTTTTCCAAAATACGAAAAGTTTCCCGTTAACAACCGGAGACTCGATTTTGATGTTATTGTAGAATTCATTTTAGATTACGATTTTGATAACCGCTTGGTCGAGAAAAAAATTGACCCATTATAATGATGATGTATACGATAGTACCGATAACGAATAAATACATGTCTTATTATTATTTACCATATGTTTGCCTTTATGTTTTTATATGTATAATTGAACTCTATAAAAAACTTTAATTTCTTCAAACTTTTGAAGTTAATTTTACTAGGTCACGCCCGTCCTAAAATGGTGTCACACTCGTCTTTTTTTTTAAAGTTTTTTATAAAGAAAAAATTGGTTTTTGCGAACAGTAAGTACTTAACACAATCAAAAACTATATAAAAAAATTATCTACATCACAATAATTGTGGACTTTATACGGAAAATTTTACAATATTTAAGCTGAAATTCATAATTTTCTAAAAGCTCGAATTCCAAAGGTCACAGGTCATTGTCTTCAAATGGAAATCAAGTTATTTCAGTGTTTACTTGTTACTAAACGATTTAAAACTTAACATTCTTGGTAATAACAGCTTTTTTGTAATACATTTTCTATTTATGAATTAAAACCAACAATGTGAGTAACATGGTCACACCCGTTCCAATAGAATTGCCCATCTCTAACATTTACTAATCATTTTGTCTCTTTTCAAAGCACTGTGTAATTTTATCTAAGGTTATTTTTTAAATGCCTGTTAAATCGACTGGGTAAAAGGTGCCATCAACAAAAGAGTTTTTGGAAAAATACTTAATTTTGGGCTTCTTACGACCTTAATAGTTACATCTCGGATATCGAGGATCAAACTAACGACTTATCGCTATCAATTGTTGTCAACTAAATTCTAGTAAATTATATCAAACATGTCATAGCATATACAATTTCATAACTTCTTTCACACAGCTTTTGAAAAACTTTAAAATCATCTAAAATAAATGCATATCTCTTGTGACACTCCAATGTCAAATGAGTATACAAATTAAAAACAATTGCGTATCCCCAAAAGAAGTAACTAATAAACTTTTTGTTTGCTATGCATTTGATGTGATAAAGAATACAAATAATTTCACGCACGGACATCATACCGAAATGTAGTACAAGACTATGTGATTATCATATTTGCATCCTGCCATAATCTATTATGATAAGCTACATGGCAGACGAAATTATTCAATGTAATGTTCAACGACACCGAAATACATTTTACAAAAAAAAGTTATTTCAATTGTGATTAAGACAAGCTGTAACAACAACATTTACTCTAATTCATTATTACCTTTCTATGGTTAAGGGTTAAAAACCTTGTGCAAACACGTGCATTTATACCCAATGCTTTTACCTTAAAGAAAACACAACATTAAGGAAGTTAAAAAGTCTTAACACTCAAAGTTCGTTTACGAAATCATGACCTTACCACTATCTAACTACGCAATACGAAACAAAAAGACAATAAACGCACAGAAACTTGAATCCTGTTAATGTCTTCCTTAATATGTACTAACACATTCACATACAACGAGACGCCGCTAGACCCAGCATGATGACATCCAAGTTAACTTTGTCGCAGCAAAATGTTTAGGACATAAATAGTTGATATTTGGAGAATCGAATGGCATGAGATTTACTCTACGTCTAGAGCCATTTATGAAGAAGCCATAATGTATAGCCAAACCCCAACCTACCGAAAAAAAATAAAATAGCTACAAATACTTGTGGCGCCACTACTATTGATTCGCCCAAAACAAAAAGCAGACAACAACAAAAAAAAAGAGCGAAATAATTCAGCTAAGACACAAGTAGCTAAAGATGATGCTAGACACGCGTTTGTATCTCGTGCTAGTCCGTTACTTGGTGCTGGCAGTGTAACATCTTAAATTGGCACAACATTTGCAAAAGGATGCTGTAAGGAGAAGGTTGTGTTTAGTATTAAAATAATTTTAGTTTATTTTGAATTTTTATTGCAATAAACGCTCGACGACAGTTAATTTTTCAAAATGCCAACGACATGCAGTTTTGAGTTAGATCGGCTAAATCCTATATACTCGTCGGGTGAATACATCAGCGGGCGTATCGTCCTTAAAACGGAGAAAGTGAAACGTGTAAATGGTGAGTGAATATCGAAGACACAATAGGAGAGATTACATCATTTAAATCTCCTTAATACGCAGCGGTCTATGTTACTCTGGAGGGGGAGGCCAAAGTTCAATGGTCGATTAGCGGCAAAGAGACGGCCAGCTATTGTGGCCATCAACAATATTTGTACTCACGTGCAAATGTGTTCGACAACGCAGAGTTTACGGCCGGTGTGCACGTGTATGTTCTAACGCTGCGTATACCACCCGATTGTCCGTCCTCGGTTAAAGGACCTTACGGTTACATAGCCTACAATATCTCATTGGTAATCGACAAGCAAAGGACATTCGACGAAGTGTTTCGGAAACCCATATGCGTGGTACAAACACTGGATTTGAATTTCCACCCCGAGTATGCGGTAAGTAAGATGGATTAGCTCATATAATGACTACTGTATTGTATTTCACTCGTAATGGCTGTGGCACTTTGTTGTTGTCACAACAATGCGTGCATTTGTCGACGCAGCTTCCCATCAAAGAGGAGAACGTTAAATATCTTTGCCAGTGGCCTTGCACCTCAGGTCCCCTGTGCTTTACGCTCATGCTGCCCTATGCAGGCTTCATACCCGGCCAACACATCAAGTATTTCCTTGAGTTAGACAATCAGTCGCCGCACTATGACATTTTAGGCGTAGAGGCATCGCTCAAACAACATTACGTCTTTTTGGCGCGCAAACCCATAAAGCGCAATTTTCACACCAAAACCCTGGTAAAGAGCGCAATCGAGGAGCAGACACTGCGCCTGACCAAACGTCTGTACGAGGGAACAATTTATGTGCCAACAGATACGCCAAGGTCAACGCTGAATCTCAACTATATTGTCTTTATACACTACACGCTGCAAGTAAAGCTGAAAACGGGCACATTTCACTATGACACCGACATCTCTGCCCCGGTGGTGATTGGCACGGTGCCATTGCGCCAGTTTCAAGAAGAGCAGCGGCAGCTGCAACGCAGCGACAATAGAAGTTGCAATGCTTGTACCGGCAGCAGTAACAACAACAGAAGTGGTGGAAATTTGGTAACTTCACAGCCGACCTTAAGGTTGCGCCGGGAGTTGGAGGCGCTAATGGAATCGCAAGAACATGACGACGATGCTGCAACTGATAATGGCGAAAAAGAGCTGAAAGATGATGGACCTCCATCATATGATAGTTGTTGTAAGTATTCCACCAAGATCTCTAAAAGGAATATAGTTAACGAATTTTTGGTTTGTAGTACCACCGTCCTTTAGCTTTGCCACCACTATGGGTAGCCAAGCCGCTATGGAGGTGTCCGAATTAAAGACTTCGGAACGTCAGCGTATAAACATTCAACTGCCACAGTTTCCAGGTTACAATACTTTTAACTCTCATACGCAATCACCGTGCTACACCAATGATTCACTATTGGATGGCGAACAGTTTTACAACTCGTGTGGATCCCTGTTTACCGATAGTACCGCCAGCTCCCAGGATACTTTAGATGTATTAAGTCATGGCGAAGGCATAAGGAATCGGGATGATATGTCCAGTGTCAGTTACATCGATGAAGGTGTAGGTGAAGAGATAGATGCTGGACAATTAACAGAAGGGGCAAATAATGAATCTAGTAGGGAAGACGGCGATGCCGTTAACAGCGACGGTATGGTAAGTGTGGCTAATTAGTGGATATGAGGTGTGACACTACCATTGTACTGATAAACGAGACCATTACTTTAGGCATAGAGCAATCAAAATCAGGAAATATTCTTAGTGAGTAATTACTATTATTATGTAGCCATTTGACATCGAATACAATAGTATACGATAAAATATATGACATTTAATATACTATACTATATACGTAAGGATGCCAATAGCTGCCATAACGATATAAGAACCATTGTGGTTACCACAGAGTTTAACGGCGAGAGGGAAAAGCTTCTAATAGTGATGTGATAGGTGACAATAATTGATCAAAACTACTTTTAAACATTATTGGCAAAGGCTAATTTTGTTTCTGAAATTTGTAAATTGATTTGTTTTTAACTGGCCATAAAAAATGTAACATATTTCATATGCCAGACTATGCATTATATTGTTTCAAATTTGGCGTTCTGTGTATGCAAAATCAACAAAATTATTAAAAAAGAAGATGAACGAATTCTTTTGACTTGGAAAATAATTTTTAAATTATATATTATTTCCGATATAAATATAATAGCAATTTTGATAACTACGAGTTTATATTTGATCTGAAATCACATCGAGGACAAGCAATGCTCTTTAGACTTTTTATTTTAAGCAAAATTTTTAATTATTATGACAATAATATTTTACTTAAGCGAGGACTACCCTCTCCCGTTAAATCCTTTTGGTGGACACATTTATTATCATGGTACATGACTGAAATATTGAACCAACAAAATTATAGATTTTTATTTGCTATAATAACTAAATTTTATTATTACTAAATACTCTTTTTTTTCTCATAAATTTGCTTAAATTTTATATAGGATAATATATAAGCCAACTGTTTGCCTTTTTAATCGTAATTCGGACATACATACCTCTTAATGTAATATACATACATACACACTCTTATGTTGTATTTATAAGCTTAACAGTCAGGCTCTTGTATTAAAAGCCTTTATATTGACAATAAACAAAAACTGTTAACATAAATATTAAAACATTATCAATATGCATATTAACATTAAGTTAACAGTAATGTTAAATGTAACAGTATAATAAAATAATCCAAAAAAAAACCACACTGCTGTTGTGTCTGTTAGTAAATGAAAGTTGGTTGGGCTTTTTGGTGTAGAATGAGCTTTTAACAGTGTCAGAAAAAAGATTTCGCAGTAAGGTTTTAAAAGGTTTGGATTAGTCTTTTGAAAACAAATTGTTATCATTGCAAAAAATTATGGGTTAGTCGGAGTGAGGTTACTAATATCTTGATTTTTTAATTTCTAACATTGATAGCTCCTTTAGCTATTGTCTTTTAAACTATGTAAAATTTGGTTTCTAAAATCAATACAACCATAGTTGATGATGACTTAAATGCTTAAATAATAAAAACTCACACCACTGAACATTTCTTACATCGTTCACTATTTTTCATTATTTATTTGACTTTATTTTAAACTGTTTGTTTGTTAGTTTTAGTCGATCGTGTTTTATATATTAAAATTACTTTAAGTGTATCAAATGATACATAAAATTCGGCTTACGATCAGAAAAGTGTTTTATTTTTATTGTTTGATATTTTTGGTCAAATTCAGTGTGTCACGCACTAGGATGACGCGTTTCGAACTCCATGACGAGTTCATCTTCAGACTCCTTTGTGATGAACTGATGCACAATGGTACATCATCAGCTGTATATATATCTACAATTATGTCAAACATGTACATGAGAAGTAGATATCAGTTAATTGATTTGGCAAGTTAAGTATTCAAAAATAAGTGTACATCAAATGTTAATGTGATATTTTCTATTGATAATTTGTAATCTTAATGTGGGTATTTCCGCAAAAAGGTCCACCACGATCGAAAAAAAATGTTTGAAAATTATAGTTAAGACAAATCCCAGCAAACCAAGTTCAGAGGGCTCGAAATTATGTGTCCGAAAAGAGCCGAGTTTAAGAGCGTTTTTGGAGTAAACACATAAATTTGAGGGTTTTCGGAGCACATTTAGTGCTTTCTAACCATGGGCTCATAAAAAACACTCCTGTCTGAGTATTTTCGGAGTGGAAGTAGGCAGGTAATCGAAAATAACGGCACTTAGCACTTATATCTGTGTCAGAAAAGAGTCATAGACTCAGAAATCTTCCACATTAAGTGCGACCGTTTTCATAGAAAAAAACGCTCATTCCGGACTCTTTTTTGGGCACATTATGACGGTGAATGCTCATAAAAAAGTGTCCGAAAAGTGTCAGAAAACGCACATATTGCTTGCTGGGATACCTCAATTTGCAAAATAGCATTAATGATCTAATTGTTACAACAGTAAAAAACTTCAATAATAATAAAAAATTATTAGTTAGCTGCAAAATTTTGATTTTATTTTATTGATGTTCTAATGTAACATTCGTGATTAACAATTTTTGGTATATAGACTTTATAATATTCCCTAATTTCGCAAATAATTTTAAATAATTTTGTCGTAGATTGTCAAAAATTAAATTAATGTCACATCTCGCAACGTCACGTCACGTTTCACAAAATAGGTTGTACAAAGAAATTAAAAACATTATTATTTTAAGTTCAGCAAATTTCAAAACAAATTTATAATATTCCAAAACATATTAAAAATGGTTTTATCAAAAAAGTCCGACTCAATTCGCACTAGTTTGTGTTTGTGAGCACTGGTAAACTGAATATCACTGTCAAAATAAAGTAAGAGAGAGAAGTAACGATATTATATACACATCTATATATCATACTTTAATATCTGAATGTAAATACTGAAGCTATGACAAATTTAAAAAGGTGACCCCTACGGACTGCAACAATGAATATATAAAAGCATTATTTAAATAGTTGTGCTGTAATTATCGAAATACTTTCTTAACAAAAGTTTTATGATTTTTCACGGGCTTTACATTTCTAACATTAGGGTGTGACATTAGGGTGGTAATGAGATTTGGGGGGTACGTACTAGAACGATATACTTGTGGTCAATGGACCTAAGAGCAAAAATATTGGCCTCTCTGAGACAAAAGATTTAAAGAAAAAAACTAAAAAGGTGACCCAACGTTCCCAAAAAAAAAAAAAAATTTTAATGTCCTTGAAACAATACTTTATATTCGCTGGTGTACGGAGAACTTTTTTCTGATACGGGTAATGCCCATATACGATTATAGCTTTAGCCGTTTGGTCTGGGTGATGGTACTAGTTTTATCCCTTTTCGGCCTTTTTACTCCTAAATATTCGAATTTCTAAAAACCACTTCAAATCTAAAAACCTTCAATCCAATTTGATAGTGAGCATGCCCATATAAATTTTTGGGATTATAGCATTAGCCGATTGGTTTGGGTGATGGTATAACTTTTATCCCTTATTGGTAATTTGTACCCCTACCCTACCCAGCGGGACGTCATACCCCATGTAATATTTACATATGTAGGAAATCTCATCTTCATACCTTACATGGCCCGTGAAATATGACCGATTAAATTTTTGGTTTGTGTGGGCGGTCCCATGCCCCTTTGTATAATAATATTTTAATGTAGCCTATGATGGAGTCCTTACGGATAGTACTACACAGTGAACATTTTATTGCAATCGGTCCATTTATTTTACCGAGATAACGATTTTTCAAAAGGGGCGTGGCACCGCCCTTTTCCCAGCGAGACGCAATCCTACTTGAACCAGTAACGTATGTCGCAAATCTCAATTTCATACCTCTAATGGCTCGTGAGATATGACCGATTGAAATTCCGATTTGTGTGGGCCGTGCCACGCCCCATTATCTAATTATATTTTCATGCAGCCTATGATAGAGGCCCTTTGGGCAGTATTAAACAAAGAAAATATAATTGCAATCGGTCCATATAAATATTTTCTAAAAAGAGGCGTGGCATCGCCCAATTTCCACAAAGTATTTTTTCTTATACGACCGATATACGTACTAAACATGGAATTCGTATCTGTTATGGTTTAATAGACACAACCATTTTAAAATTTGAGTTGTATAGGACGGCGCCACGCACATTTTACGGCCTTGCGGTCAGAATTTCCAAAAATCTCTTCTTAGTGCGCGCCTACGTCATAAAAGGAACCTACAGTAACGCACATTTTACCGATTTTCGGTCAGAATTTCCAAAAATCTCTTCTTTGTGCGCGCCTACGGCATAAAAGGAACCTACAGTCCAAAATTCATGGTTCTAGCTGGGGAGTGGTCAATCAGTCACCCAAGCCTTTTTTATATATAGATTACTTACTTAATTTCCCTTTACACCCCATGAATGAGGTATGGGATAGCTTCTCGCGTTGTTGTGAATTAATACGCTTACTATTTTTAGATTCACAACTAACGGCACCTACTAGTTTATCGACGGATGCGAACGTCACTGCTTGAGAAGCTTTTACTGGACATGCTGATTGACTTGACACTCATACTGCGAAGTTGCTGACAACAACATCAAGGGGGCCGGCAATGAAAAAAATCTAGGAAAATTTCACCAATTCTTAAATGTCTAAAATCAATTCCTAGCTCACACTGAGAAGCATGAAGATTTTAGGTAGAGGTATTTAAGATGTAGTTCAATTAATTTTTATTTTTTATTTCAAATAATACCACGAACGATTCAACATTAATCATATATCTCATCAGTAAAGCGTCATAAGACTCAGGTTATTATATATCTGGTACACAAATTGACATACAAAATACTATATGTAGTTACAGTGCATCAACTTCAGATTTTCAAACCACTAGTTATAAGAAAACTATAAAACAACATTGCTCTTCACAATAGCTACCAAAATTTTTATGACTTTATATTCGATCCTATTAAAGGCTTAACTTGCAATTTGTGATTTTAATTAAACCAACCACCCATTCAGCAAATCTTTACTATCTTTGGCATAACGGTAATCATATGTCTATCGATATTTATGTTTACACTTGATTTTCCCTATCAACCAATATGAGTGAGATCTTCAGTGCGTTGAATTCATTGAATACATCGTTTATTGTCGTCGAGCAATTAGGTGATAAGATAATGGTAACCCATAGTTTGCTGGTCATTCATTCAATGCTCGTAGACAAATTGAATAATACCAAACCATCTATAGCTGTGGCCAACAGTGTACGCTAGGCCATCAAAGATCTAACAATTGTCGCGCGCAGAAAGTGAAAATGAGCATTGTTTCGTGTGTTTTACAGTTCGAAAATTCTTCGGATTGTTATCGTCCCGGGGAGGTGATTAAAGGTTTGGTGATTTTTACCGTTCACGGCAGCAGTGTGATTCTAATCAAAGGTGAATAGCATAATGTGACTCATTTGTGTTTATTTGCAATGTGTTTTTAACGTTTTTGTTTTGTTTATTTTTTTTTTTCAAAGGTTTATCGATTGAATTCTCCGGCTATGCCTCATGCATATGGGAGAAGCCTCAGGAAAACAAAAAAGCCGCTAAACCCAAACCCAAGGAATACTATGTGGGTCGTCAGGATTATGTATCTACGAAAAACTTTTTAATTGGTTCCGATGAAGCCAGCCCCTGCACTATGCAACCTGGTACATATCAATACAACTTTATGGTCAATATACCTATGAATGCACCATCATCCTTTGATAGTCGCCTCGGTGCTATTCGTTACGACTTACATGTCACTGCTCATTATCCCGATCACACAGATCGTTTAACTGAATGTATCATCAAAGTAGAACAACTAAAAGATCTTAGACGTCTGATATCAGCCGACGGAACTCCCACTGAACGTGAGGCAAAGGAAAACAAATCATGTTTCAGGTTTTGGCGACAACCTCTGCAGCTGTATGTGAGTATACCACAAGCTGCCTTTGTAGCAGGTGAGTGTATTTCACTGCACATCAAAGTGTCAAACTACGGCAAGACAAAACTGAAAGACATTACCTGTAAACTAAACCGCATTGCCTCGTATCAAGCTGCCATTAAGGATAGAAAGCCTAAAATTAATGCGGACATAACGACCATAGCCTGCAACGTGCACAGTCTTTTCGGCAAAAGTTCCAGTGTCATACAACATCTACAGCAAGTGTGTGTTCCAACAACGCCGCCTTCACTGGATTTCAGCGAATGCAGCTGTATAAGTCTATCATACGAATTGGAGGTAACGGTTAAGGCTGAACAACAGCAGAGAATGGTTACGGCTAACATACCTATAGTTGTGGGTTCCATATCATTACGCAGTGACATCAAAATAGTGGAACGGAATCCCACTAGCAACCATGTGCCGACGATAGCAGTGGCAAGTTCTATGGATGAATTGAATTTGCCCTCCAGGCTGGATATGGAAGACCACAGAAGCAACCTGGCGTCCATGCAGCAAATGAATCAAATGAGTGTATCGATGACGTCATTAGGTAAATATATAATCAAATTATGGGTGATTGCATGACTCATGGGTGATCGCTTAAGTGAGTAAAAGTTGATGGTAGGATCATGTGATTAGAGGAGTAACGAAATATGATCGAAAGATAGAATTGTGGAATTTATGGAGTAGCCTTTGGAGTAGAATTTAACATTTGGGGAGTAATGCGTAAAAAGGTTGACAAATGCTTCGGCGGTAATTGTAATAGCAGTAAAATATTAAAAGAAACATATTCTAAAATAAGCTTTTTAAGTGCAAGACAAATGGTAACGGTACCAGCATCACATACAAAAGATCAGGGGATCAGGCATATAAAGTTATTTTGAAGAAAACATGTAAGATAAGAGAAAGTATGAGAAAAAATGATAATTCTGGTAAAAAGTTTTCTTAAATTATTTATATTCTATATTTAACATAAAACATCATACTGTTAGTTTTTGTAATGCTCAACAAAATAGTACTAAAACTGACTAATTACATACAGTCGAACTTCTCTATAAGGTAGTCACTGGGAATCGTCAATTTCTACGTTATAACGAAAGTTTGTTATAGAGAGGTAAATATATGTGAAAAACGTAAGGAAAATCCTGTGTTAAAAAAATCGCTATAGAGTAGTATGTTATAGAGAAGTTCGACTGTATCTTTATAATTCTCCTCAACGGTGACAATTGCTATTTTAAACAGTTAATCTTATCCATATTTCGTAATCAGCTTCTGCCAATAAATATTACTATGATTTGATATGGGAGTCCCCTAATGGAAATAGGGGCAACAAACAGTCACATCTAAAAATGTTGTCCCATAAAGTATGTGCCAATAATAGCTTTTGCTGACAAAGCTGCCTTTGAATGCGGGTGGTTTAGAGGCTTAAATTTGGGTGGAAGTGTGCCTTGTCTGAGGGTAAAATGTTTGGTATACCTGGAGAACATCTCAAGCATATCGTTAGCGGACTATATCCTGAAAGCATGATCTTGAGGCTTAATTCCTGTGCCATTTGAATTTTGTAAGGTAGATAATCACTATTTTAGGGGAAAATGCTGTTTAGAGATGTTTTGGATACATTTAACAGGTCAGACCGTATTCGTGTAGAGATTCTATGTTGTTTCCACACAGACGGTTTTATATGATTTACATTTTCGGGATCCCTTGAAGATGTAGGTCGGCCGGATTATAATTTATTCACTGTGTAACCAATCTCCTTGAACTCTGCACCCATTTTAAAATCTAAAGAATCTATGGTGCTAAATTTATATGCCGTATATTGTAATGGTTGCAATACTTCCCTTGCGCTATAGTCGAAGAATCCTTGTTTCGATAGTACTCGCGTACTCAGGACGTATGTTGTACTTCACATTGGCTGCTCTTGCATTTGGGAACCTATCCGATTTATTCCGTTGCGGCTGCTCCATGTAGCTACCGATTCAAATGTCAACGGACTTCAACCTGTAAAATGACAGGAAAAATAAAACATCGAACTAATTTTTTTTAAGATTTTGGAATATAAAGACAAACCACATATTCATTTGCTATGCTATCATCTATCCACCTTCTCAAAACGTGTCATTTTGACAATGTTTTCACAGAATTTCCACTTTCCACTTGGACCGTGGTTAGAACACGCGACTACCGCGCGGAAGATTCGTGGTTTGATTCCCGGCTCCAGTCATCTACATTTCTCTTTCATTGTTGGCCCCCTCGATGTTGTCGACAGCAACTTCGCAGTATCGTGTCAAGTCAATCGGATGTCTAGTAAAAGTTTCTCAAACAGTGACGTTCGCATTCGTGCCGTTTGTTGTAAATGTAAAATAGAAAGAAACCCATAACTCTTTCTTGGGGTGTAAAGGGAAATTAAGTTTTTTAAGTTAAGAATTTCTACTTTCAGTGGAAAGAAATTGGTTGATATTCTTCATGAATCAATTTTTTAATTGCTTTGAATAAAGACTTGGTTTCAAGAGAGTACCGGGTATGCCACTAGTAAATATTAATTACACAGTGCAACACATAAAGGCTATTTTTTCAAGATATTTTCACCATAAAATTATGATTGTAATAAGTAATATTCCACATAAATCATACGCCACGGAGTACAACGAAATAAATTTTATGGTGAAAACATCATAAAAAAATATCCTTTTTCCCCATATTTTTGCAATTTTCATGCACTGGATGCAATTTTTTTGGGTCGGTCTATTTGACACTTTTTCTGCTCTGGTTTAGATTTACAACTTTGCCGAAGACAAAAAGAAAAATTTTCGAACGGTTAATGAAATATGGACTCCGTAAAAATGGTCAAAAAATCGTGTTGGGGTGAAAATATTGGAGTATCCATAAAAAAATGTTTCGATGTAATGGGGCGAAATCCTTTGGGGATTTTTTTAGTTTCGGGATATACTTCAAAAATAGGTGGGTACCAAGGTGGCACCAGACGATGTCCTTCGAAATGTTGCACTGTGTTATATATCATTTGCAACTCATAAAATTTAGTATATAAATAAACTGTTCAAAAAAATATGAAGAATACATTCATATAATGAAATATATTAAAGCAGTTAATTTTATTAATTTTAATTTAATTTTATTTTGCAGCATCATCCTTCAAGGAAGCTGATTTCATGACATCCGTGAACCTGAACAAGAAATCTAAGAGCCATCTTACTGGCGATGCCAGCGATTTTAAACCCAAATATTTGTATTATGATTTACCAGAAGAACTCCAAACACATCTTCAAGAAGACACTGCTGGCTCAACTCTTTCAGTGCCGGAAAATTCTACAATCACACATGAACGATTTTAAGACTAATTTGTAAATATAGCATCATAACCTTATTTATAAGTATATTTAATACCGGTAGCATTAAGGTTTATTTTAAATAAATTAGGCCTAACACATTTTCTTAATTAGTAATCTTTAAATAAACGAAATTGTGAAGGAGTTCGTTTGCCATTAATCATTACTTCGTTTAGATCAATGTTTTCAAAAGGAGTCTTATTCTGCTGTCACTTTCTTTTTAACACATATGAACAATAAAATACAAATCCGAAATGAATGCTAATTAGATATAGTAGTTGATGTAATAATAATAATAATAATTCCAAAAATAGAGTTTAACAGCAGTATATATATTCATTCCATTGTTGATGTGTACGTATTCACAGCAATTTTTTTTTATTTTCTATACAATGTTATCATTGTATTGCATATAGATAGGCATTTTTTTAATATGTCCTTGCCAATATGTAATTAAGTAGTGGTAAATAGTATTATATCACATTAGATCATAAAACATCACCTGAAGTCAGGGACATGACGTCAAAACATCATTGCAATATCTAGACCTGTAAATAATAGTAGTGAGTATTAAGAGCGATTACAATTCTCAAAACTAATATAAACATTATTGATAAATTCAAATAAGTTTCAGGTGTGTAATGGCGAGATAGGTCTTTTTATTGGTTTACATAATGTTAGAAAGGAAGATTTCTCTTTAGTATTTTTCATTGTGTTAAGATGGAGGGGAGCGCAATCAGAGGATGGAATCTGAGACTTTGTGACTCCATCAAATATTCGATATAGAAATCCAAGGGGGTATTGAAATGAAAAAGTGGAATAGATAGAAAAGAAAACAACTTAGGATGGTATAGATTTTATGAAGTTTATTTTCTTCTGGAGATCGATCTTACTAGTAGCAATGCGGCTAAAGAACAAGAATGAGTAGCTACTTTATTTTACGGAAGTTGTACGTCAGATGTAGTTTTCGTTTTTAGGCGTAAATATGTTCGAAAGCAAACTATGATTTTTTATGTTCGCGAGGCTTTGAATGGATTATTAGCGAGTTTAGAAATTCGTTAGGTATGAGAAAATGACGTTAACACATTGAATTTTCAATTATGAGAATGATTTTGTCAATATTTTAATCTTCTAACTCAATAAGTACATCGGTTATATGAAAAGAGCGAAAGATGAACAGAGTAAGTATACCCCAAAGCATATTAAAAAATGCTTACATATGAAGACTGGGATGATGGGTACTTCCGATACAAATGGATTCTTTTATATGAATGCTTCACTCGTCAAACCGATCCAGACCATATGAAAAAAAGCTGATTTGGTTTCTTGAAAACCCTGTGAAATTATATAATAAAATAAGCGAAATAACAAAATTATACGATGTAAGTATTAATTTAATAATCGAGGATATTTTTTTCTAGAAGAAAACATATAATATCTTTCAGTGATTTAAGATTAAAGTATTGAAAAATCAAAAAGTGGACTTGATCGGTTTGGCCAGTGAAGCATTAATATGTAAGTTTTTTCATTTGTCAAAAATTTCTGTACTGTTATTTTTGTTTTAATATTTATTACACATATATAATTTTAATTAAAAATATATCAGATAATTTCAACAAAATTTAATGTGAATTTATGTTTGGACAATTCCACGTAATACGGGAAAAAATATAATTCCATATTTTAAATAAAAATCGGTAAACTTTTTATGTACAAGAGAACGACAATTATAGACAAATGGAAACAATTATATTTTTTAATTTTTTATCAATTTGGCAACAGTTTAAGATGAGCACATAACGAAAACTTTAATTTCCATCTTTATACTATAGGACTTACATTAACATTATCTATTAGACCATTTATCTTGATAAGTAAAAACTGTAATCTCTAGAAAGAAAAAACTTCTGTTTGTTTAATCATAAGGTTTGGGATTTGTATATTTCATAATAAAAGTTTTATAAGTAAAATTGTTACTTTACATGGTTAAAAATTAAAGGCATTTTTGAACTTATTTTAAATAAGAGAGTTTATACGTATTGGTTAAAACTGTTTTTTTTTATTTTAAATTTGGTTTTTGTTTTAATAAAAAAAGATGTATTTCGTAATTAGAATCCATCGCGATTAATTTTATAATCACCCCATAATTTTAAGAAATACACAAAAGATAAACTTAACTAAATACAATTTTTGTTGTTGTTGGATGTAAAGTGTAGTTTTGAAATATCTTTCATTCCTGATATTCGGTTTTTGGATTATGACCCCTTAAATTCATCTGCTCCGAAATAAAGTGGAGCATATAACTTTTCGCTCTCCAGTGTATAAGCGCATTTTGTATGAGAACCTCCTAAGAGTGTTATGATAGGGGGTAAGTATGTTAGAGAAAAATGTTAGGAGGAAAATACTAGTGGAGGTCAGTCATACATTAGGAGGCATTATGGGAGCTAATTAAAAAAAAATATATAAAAAATAAAAATATTGTACCGAAACCACCTTAAGGGTTAAAAATAGAGGGTAGATATCTTTAAAGAAACTGTTGGGGTTGCAAGCATATTGAGGTCGGTTATACATTTAGAGCGATGGAAGCATATTTTCTAAAAATTTGATTTTTGTATGGAAGACCCCTTATGGGGTGAAGGTGAGGGGTAGGTAGGTATGTTTGGGAAAATGTTAGGTTAGAAAAATGACTGTGGTGGCGGTCAATTACTTGAACCATCTAGGGGCGATTCCTGTGGTTTGTTGCGGTTTTTTTTCCCCAATACAAAAAGTTTCTTGTTAATATACGGTGGCTCGATTTTGATGTTAGACCCATGTTTTCTTAAGCACATTTTCATAAAATTCACCGTAGATTACAATACTAATAAACGCTAGGTCGAAAAAAAAATTCACCCAATCTAATGATGATGTGGACGATAGTTGAGATAACGAATATATATATATCTTATTATTTTCTTTTATGTTTACCTTTATGTTTGTTATATAACTGAGCTCTTTAAAAACCTTAACTTCTTTATACTTTTGGAGTTTATTTTACTAGGTCACACCCGCCGTTAAATGGTGTCACACCCGACTTTTTTTTCTAAAAAATTTTTTATTAAGAAAAAGTTGTTTTTTGCGAACAATAAATATTTAACATAATCAAAAACAATTACCTACATCATAAAAATTGTGAACTTTCTACGTAAAATTTTACATTTAAACTGAAAGTCATTATTTTGTAAAAGCTCAATTTCCTAAGGTCACACCCGTCGTTGTTTTCTAATGGACATTCTAAGTAGAACTCAAGTTCTTTCAGTGTCTACCTGTTACTAAACGTTTAAAAACTTTTTTAATAATAAATTGTCTATTTATGAATTATAACCAAAAATATGAGTAACATGGTCACACCCGTCCCAATGGAATTGCTTTTCAACAATTTAAATTTTCTGGTCTAAAAACTTAAAGTATAAAATAGAACTGAATGATAATGTTACGTATTGAAAATGACTGTGTGAGCTGACCATAGTTTTCACACCAGTAGTAATAGTTTAAGTGCACAATAAAATTAGAAGTAAGTCTCTTTATATATTACCAAAACTTAATAAATATTTTGACAAATTTGTTTCAGTCTTTTTTATACAGTCTGTATTCCTGCGAAGAAAACAGAAAAAAATTCATAGATAAATAAGAAGTTATGACCCATTGCATATAAGCACCACAATATCAATTTTTTGTGTGATATTATATCGATAAATTGCAAAAAAATTTTTACTTTTTAGCCCACAAAAGAAAATATTTTTTTTATTTCAAATATACTTAAAGTAAAACCATTTCCCCATATCTTAATTAGTTTTAAGTATCATAAATCCACCATACAAAGTAATTTCTATCCAGTGTCATTTAAAACTTCAGTCCGTGTTCATTGCCAGGTATTTTCAATTATTACAGTTTGCCACTTACGGTCGACATTTATGGCCTCATATTGCAGACGCGTCCACATGTACCAGGTACTGCTCCCCACGCTAAGGGAAAACGTTCAAATAACACTTTATGAATTATTATTATTACTTTGATGTGATACAACTTACGTTGTCTGGACAAGCATCTACGCGCTAAAAGATGACAAAAGTTTCTAAAAGTACATCTTTGCTCACGACCATTGGGTAGTCTAACGCTGCCGCACACAGGATCCCAATTATTTCGACAATTAGTGTTGCAACGCTGACCTTCAACTTCAATTTGAATGAAGATTATTGCAAGCAGGAGCAATAAAATAGTTTTTAAAAAATACATATTTAGAAAACAGTTTTCTCGCCGCTTACTGCCACAGCAAAACGATTGACTGATAACTTAACTGGCGGTCTTTAGCGATATTTATATGGAATCACAACAGTTACTGGATAAAGTTAAGGCACAGGTGTTTTGCAGAAGTAGGTTGGAAAATGGTGTCAATGAAAGCATATATTAATAGTAAATGTCTGATATAATTAATTTACATTAATAATAAATAAATATACTACTAAATATTGGAATGAAGGAATTATTGTTTTATTTTTTTTTGATTTATTATTTGTGGATCATTTAAAGGGTTTTCTTCAACAGGAACGTTATTATAATGTTATTGTTTTACTACCCTTTTATAAATTATTATGAATAAGACTCAAACTGAAGTGTATTCGAATATAGTTCCTATGCATCTACCTGCTGTAAATAGGCTTATTGCGCTTGTATTTTATATAAGTCAGATATTTTGAATAGAGAGGAAGAAACACTTGTTTAATTAGTTGCTTTTGAATGGGAAATGAATAAGGAAAACAAAAGTTGAATGCACTTTTAAATAGGATTAATAAGTAACGACACAATGAATGTAATATTCTGAAAACTTATTTAAACTATAATGTGCCAGTAATTTCATAGTTCCTTTGCAGAGTTGAAACGTCGTGGATGCAATGTTAATAATGCCCTTCCAATCACCCTCCGTAACATTAATTTACCAGTTCAACAGATTCGAAAGAAGCTTAAGCACATTCAAGAATAAACAACTAATTTTATATTATGTATCTTAACGGATAATAAATCTTATTTTTTTATTTTTAATTACAGTTTCTTTATTTTTCAAAATTTTTTATAAAAAGAAAGCATAAGAAGTTTAATAGAATTTTTTTAGTAAGCGAAGAAAAACCTTACTTTTTATCACTGTAGAAATACAGCAACAGGATATATTGTTAAGGAAAGTATTGATGGACACACATTTTTTATATCGTTTTGATTTACATTATTTTACATTTTCTCAAACTATATATAAGCGTGTTTTATATTTCTTAGGATACTTTACCTATAGGTAATACATCTCTTCCAGTTTTTTTTTGTATTGGTATAGGGGTAACTGAGCATTTCTTTTTAATTTTAAATGTAATACTTTTTATACGTCGGGAGTGTGATGCAAGGTAAAGCTTCTGATCGGTTTAACTTGGCAAACCCAGAGTGATCCTTGCCAATTGCACTTCAAGTCTACTCACAGAGCTCCGTATTCGTAGTACTACTGCGGACGGAGTACCTCCACGTGGTGACGCCTGGAAGCGTGCCTCTGACACCCGTCAGAGCACGACTAACTGTGAGGGGCGAAACCTAAAACCCAGGCACGTCTGCTCAGAGTGAGCGGTACCCTGGTCAGCGTCTGACCCAGAATGGGCGGCTGTAATAAAATCCTGGCAGGAGGAGAAAACTGCGACGTGGTGCGCTGGGCTTGCAACCCGCCACCGACGTATAAACTATTGCAATGAAAAGAAGTAAGAAAATAATAAAATGGACCCCCCAAAATGTTGACGACCACCGCAAACGAATTAAGGACCATGATTTAAGGATATGCACCTGGAATGTTAGAACACTGTATAGACCAGGTGCCTCTATCCAACTGGCGGAAGTCCTCGAAGAATACAAGGCTGACATAACCGCTTTACAGGAAATCCGGTGGACGGGACACGGGTGCTCGCGCATGAAGACGTGCGACATCTACTATAGTGGCCATGCGGACAAGCACGAGTTTGGATGTGGATTTGTGGTTGGCAAGAGACTGCGACACCTAGTCTCAAGGTTCAACCCGGTGTGTGAACGTATTGCCACCATAAGAGTCAAAACAAAGTTTTTCCACATAACACTTATATGTGCCCATGCTCCGACAGAAGAGAAAAGCGATGAGGACAAAGACGAGTTCTACGAGAGCCTAGAAAATGTATATGACCGTAGTCCGAGCCATGACATTAAAATTGTACTAGGCGATTTTAATGCTAAAATAGGCAGGGAAACCGCATTTGAGCCTACCATCGGAAAATTCAGTCTGCACACCGAAACGTCGAACAATGGCATCAGACTGATTGATTTCTCTGCGGCAAGAAATATGGTAGTTTGCAGCACTAGATTTGACCATAAAAATATTCATAAGGCAACATGGTTATCTCCAGATCAATTGACAAGGAATCAGATTGATCATGTGGTAGTCGATGGAAGGCACGCATCGAGTGTTCTGGACGTACGAGTGATTAGGGGTGCGAACATTGACTCCGATCACTTCCTTACCGCAGTTAAGGTACGCACAAGGCTAAGCATGGCGAAAAACGTACGTAACCAGGCACAACGAAAGCTGGACATCGGTAAACTGCGGACCACAGAGGTAGCAAACGCCTACTCCAACCACCTAACTCAACTGCTGCGGAATGCTCCAACCCCTGACAATATAACCTCGCAGTGGCAAAATATAGCCGACTCCTTAGAACGGGCTGCGAGAAGCGTACTTGGGTACTCAAAGCCGTCTCAAGAAGATGCCTGGTACGATGATGAATGTCGCAATGCCACGAGAGAGACGGTTGCTGCATACAGGGCGAAACTGCAGCCAATGGCAACGCGAGCTGTTCGTGAACGGCACAGGGAGAAGAGACGACAGGCAACGCGTCTTTTTAGAAGAAAAAAGAAGGAGCTGAAGAAGAAGCAGGACGAGTGCACTGAGTTGCTCCGAAGTAGAGGGGAAGCCCGAAAATTCTACAAGAGAGTGAAAGCGAGAATGCGTGGAACAGGGTTGCCCTCCTGCAAGGACAGCGATGGTCAGCTAGTGACGGACCCGGATAACGTTCTGAAGATATGGAGAGATCACTTTAGAAATTTACTGGATACTGACACCACTCCAGAAGACCCCGCTCCAATCCATGACGATGGTATTAACTGTCCACCTCCGAGCCAGAGCGAGATACGTATGGCCATCTCCCGCCTTAAAAACAACAAAGCTGCTGGAGCCGATGGTCTCCCTGCTGAATTGTTTAAGGCTGGCGGGGAGGAGCTGATTAGGAGCATGCATCAGCTCATGGAGAACATCTGGCAAGAGGAGAGCATGCCCGGGGATTGGAGTCTCAGTCTGTTATGTCCCATATACAAGAAAGGAGATCGTAGTGAATGTAAGAACTACCGTGGAATAAGCCTATTACCAATTGCGTACAAGGTCCTTTCAAGCATATTGTGTGAACGTCTAAAGCCAATTGTAGAAAAACTAATTGGACCATATCAGTGCGGCTTTAGACCTGGCAAATCTACGACGGATCAAATATTCACCTTACGACAAATCCTGGAAAAAACCCATGAAAAGCAGATCGACACCTACCACCTCTTTGTCGACTACAAAGCTGCCTTCGACTCTCCGATAAGGAATAGGCTTTATGAGGCCATGTCTGAGTTTGGTATTCCTGCAAAGCTGATTCGACTTTGCAAATGTACCTTAGACAACACCAAATCCTCGGTTAAGAGTGGTAAGGATCAGTCTGAACCATTCAACACGGAAAGAGGTCTCAGGCAGGGCGATAGCCTGTCCTGTACACTATTTAACATAGTTATGGAGAAGGTGATGAGAAAGGCTGGCATCAACATGTCTGGCACCATATTTCACAAAAGCCACATGCCACTAGCCTACGCCGATGATATAGATATCATTGGCCGAAATCTGCGGGATGTTACTGCAGTTTTCTCATCGCTAGAAAAGGAGTCAGCAAAAATGGGTTTAGCGGTCAACGAGGACAAAACAAAAATAATGATTTCGACGAACAAAGAGTCCTCTCGATGGGGACGCACCGTGAACGTTGACAATTATTGTTTTGAGGTAGTCGACGAATTTACCTACCTCGGATCTTCCGTCAACAAGATGAATAATGTCAGCCAAGAAATTAAACGGAGAATAGTGCTAGCCAATAGATGTTTCTACGGACTTCGGCAGCACTTTAGTAACACCACCTTCTCTCGGAATACTAAGAAACAGCTATACCAGGTGCTTATCTTACCTGTTCTGTTGTATGGTGCCGAATCATGGGTGCTTACTACAACGGACATACAAAACCTGGGAGTATTCGAGAGAAAAGTACTCCGAAAAATATATGGACCTATCTGTGTCGAAGGTCAGTTTCGCCATCGGATGAACCATGAGCTGTATGAGCTTTACCACGACATCGACGTAGCTAAAAGAGTCAGAATCCAACGACTTCGATGGCTGGGACATGTTGCCAGGATGGATGTAAATGCTCCAGCGAGAAAGGTGTTTGAAGGCGAACCTGAGGGACGGCGCAGAGCAGGGAGACCCAAACTCCGTTGGAAGGACCAAGTGGTAGGCGATGTGCCATCATCTGGTAGGACTAACTGGAGAACACACGCAGAAGACCGAAGCGTGTGGAATTCTTTATTACTTCAGGCCTCAAATTTATGAACTACGTTTCGTAAATTGTAATTGGCCACTTAAGTAAGTAAGTACTTTTTATAAATTTACTATAAAGATTTAGTATGTAAAACAACACAATTTTCCTAATAAATAGGGTAGGGTACTTACAGACGAACACCTTGCCGTTGCTTTTTCTACTGGAATGTTTGTAAGGTCAACTTACTTTTTCAGCCAAATTTAAATTTTTTATTCTTTGCGATTATATCTTCCAACTTTTCAATACTTTTCTATGAGCTTATTAAGATCTAGCCTGTTCTCTTCCTATTTCACTTAGGAGTAACATTAAAATAGTTTTATAATTTTAAATTTCTTTAATGTAGGCTCTACATCAAACATAGCTCTCAAACTATTTTCAATAAATTTATTAATTTTTGCCATGTTTACATTATTAAAAACTTTTATCGTATAGACATTACTCCATATCATGTCTCTCACCCTAGTGCAACATTTTCATTTATCCCCCAACTAGTTGCCTCAGTGGTATGGTGCCTATTACGATGGGCACCATCAATCTGTGACTTCCATAGCTGCCTGACACTTGTACCTTGATTTTTATTTGATACTCCACACGTATGATGCTTTGGGTACCACTAAGTGTTGTGGGAATAGTTGGAGGCACTATAAATTTACTTTCAAATCTACGTGTGGTCAAACGTAGGCACTTATCTTCACAGGCTTTCAGCATAAGGACATTTTTCCATTTATGCTGTTTATGTACAGCGCTGCGTTGACTTTTGCTTTTCAATGTATAGATTTGGGAAAACTGCACGATATAGCCATAAATATCATACAACGATTGATTTTCTATAAGCAAAATGTAGTTGACGATTTGACCAGGAACATAGGCACCGCGCAATACGGTCAGCGTGTACATAATGACACCTTTGCGGCAAGGCCAACAGCCAACAGAGGCAATGTACTCCATCTTGACAGGTAACTAAACAAAAGTGGAGTATAATTTATACATTATTTCAATGCAATTGTAACATCACATACCTGATGATATACATTCAGATTCAAGTCTACCACTTGCATGACTTTGATGATTTTGGAAAATATATAACTGTCTGACCAAATTCGTCGCACCACCAATTGCAACTCATAGCGAATGTAGCAGTGGCTGCCATCCAATGAGGTGGGACAGTCCAATGGCAGCGTTATGCTAAATGTGTAGGTATGAGTGCCAGCAGGAAGGATGCCCTGTCCATGTAATTCAGTGCGATTGTCAATATAGATCTCGTGGCTTCTGGTGGCATTCTTGGACTTTAAAGTGCTGTCCTCATTGTGTGATAAACTGGCATCCTTGGAAAATGCTTTAGCTTCACCACGAAAACTAAGGCGAGCGTCTGTGGAAACGGCATTATTAATGTCACATAGAAATGTTTGCCACAGGGATAACTTACATCAGATTTTCTTATCTTTGGTAAGATTCAAAATTATCACACCAGTCATAGTGTCACCACTGTTATAGGTGGCATTTGGATGATTCAGTTGGAATGCACAAGTTGTCGGCATTTTATTGTTATGCTTTATTGTATCTGTATCTTTTGGATAGTCGAACCAGTCTAGGGTGAAGCAAAGCGTGTTTATTATGCTTCTATCAGATACTTTACTACGTATGCCTAAAATTTAGGCCCTAAATAAAAACTGTGCAGTGCTTTATGCATTGCATTGTTAAACGAAGAAATGCACAGACTCAAATTCAAATAGAGAGGGAGAGATAGAGGCATGGAGTGAAAAAGAGTGGGAGGCAAGGGCGTAGCCAGGTAGGAGCAGGGGGGGGCAGCTGCCCCCCCCTACAGCTTGGGAAATCTGTCAAAATCTTGGAAAATATGAAAATCAAAATAAAATAGTGAAGAAATTTCTCTAAGGTGAACTGACGATAACAACTTTTTTATCTCTGAATCAATGAAATTAACTAATTTTTAGGTAAAAATACTCATGTATTGTTAATAACCTGCTTGTGCAGTGGTAACTGTTGGCCAGACTTTTACAGGCATGTATCAAAGCTGTTGAAATGGTTATAATTTAGAAATTGCTAATGAATTCACAATAATTTAGACTATTATTGAAAGTACTAGTACGCAGAACGATTGTGTAAAATGTTAACTGTATTTAGTGCACTTGCAACAAAGATTGAAAGTGATTGAATATACCAAAAGAGTTGTAGAAAAAATTCGGTTTTCCGAAATTTTACCTTCTACTATAAGATAATTACACTGACCAAATTCAAATATCGTCCAGTTTTTCTTTAGGAAGTTATGTTTTTCATTAGGAAATTAAAACTTAATTTTGGAAAATAAAAAAACTGTTAAATCTTTAAAACGATTATTAAAGTTTACTTGAGTTATCCTGCACACCAGCAAGCCGCCAAGACAGACGGACATGGCTCCAGAATTGAATTCGCTCTTAAGGTACTTAACGTCCAACGAGTCTCCTTTAACACGTTACACTTTTTCTCGTGTCAAGTGATATAGAGGTGGACCAAATACAAGTTTATTTTAAAATCATAGATTATTTTAATCCAGAAGCGATTCAAACACTTAAGGCCAATATCATCAAAACAATCCGTGAGCTACAGCCCGAAAGCATTAACAAGGTCTTGGAAAATTGGAGTGACAGAATGAGCTACTTCGATGCGAGTCGAAGCAGCCAATTGATGCAGCAAAAGAGTGTGGAAAAAAGAATTTTTAAGGCAACTGATTCCGTACTCGATTTCCGAATCGATTTTTATAAAAAGACATGAGACAAAATTAATAGTCGAAAAAATAGACAAGACCGGTCTCGGCGGTTTTAACCTAACTCGGACACGAGGAATCGAACTGCATCATTAGATTTTTGAATTACAATGGCGGTTTTGACAAAAATTTTTTAAGGTTTTTTTTATTTTAAGTATTGTTTTGCTAAATTTCTTCTTTTGTCAATTTCTTCTATCAATTTATGTTATTTTAACCTTAAATGTAATATTTTAATGCACGTTAGGCCTTCAGGTTGTAGAAATGTCAAAATAATCAAAGACAATACATGAATAAAATCCCCGTTTGTGTACTTTTATAATAAATAAACATATTTTATGTCATTTGTCCGGTATCATTTTCATGCAACCTAAAACTGTTTTAAGCCTACCGCCCACAGTGGGAAAAAAGGGTTTTTTTTGTATTATTGGAAACAAAATAGTGCATTAAATGTACGTTTTTTTATTCTAAATTCCTTACCGTTATTTGTTTCAAAATTGTCAAATTCAATGAAAGGTACACTACTTAGGCAACTTGTAAACATAAAATATTATTTTATTTGGAGTTTAAAACTGAATTTTTTCATATATATGCAAAAAAATTTCATGGTGACTCACCAATTTGACTTTTTTTACAGAAGACTTTCTTAAAACTTTTCCAGGTTGTATAATAAGATTTGTTCTTATCGGATAATAATTGTGACCAGATCAATATAGTTTTTGCTTTTATTTCACGTAGTATGCTAATATATGCTCACAATAATTGCGGAAGTTCAAAATTTTTTAAAACCGACTGCCCCCCCCTACGTTAGATCCTGGCTACGCCCTTGGTGGGAGGTACTCGTATTCAAAAACACAGATGGTATAAGTAAGAGAGTGAGAAGCACACAATGACTGAGAGAAAAATAGTGGCGTAGAGCTGCCAGAACATTTTACAAAAAAGTGTTAAAATAAAAAAAGGCAAAAAGAAAATTATACAATATGTATTTTTTTTAATAGTGGAACAACTTCTACTAGTTTTTATTGGCAAAGTAATCCAAAAGTTGGGACTAAGTTTTTTCGGTACCAGCTGTATAAAGTAATAACAGAGAATTGCAAAAACTCAAATTCTACGAGAGAGAGTGATAGAGAGTAAGTGATACACAGATTGTTAAAAAAAAGTTTGATTGCAAGAGAGGGAGATGCAGACCATGACTGAGAGTTAAATAATGGCTTAGAGCTGCCAGAATCCAGATATAGACAATTTACTAAAAAGTGTTAAAATAAAAATAGGAAAAAAGATTTATTACAATATAAGTTATTTTTAAATAGCGAATCAACTTCCATTAGTTTTTACTGCAAAAGTAATCGAAAAATTGGTAAGGAACAACGATTTTTCGGTACCAGCGATATAAAGTAGTGACAGAGGAGCTGAAAGAGAATAATATGAACAAACATCTTTAATTCGAATTCCAATACAAACTATAGTGATTCTCTAGGATACCTCGCTGTGGGCATGCCAACACTTTAAGCAAATCGATAACTTTCAGCATAGATGAACTGACTGATAAATACCCATTGTACAATAAAATCACATATGTATGTAATGTTAACTCGTGCATGTAGGGCAGAGCGTAAAATGTTGGGAATATAACTTTCGGTATTATGGCCAAATGTTAACAGACTTCTGGCAGAATCTGTCAACAAATGTAAAAAGTTAAGTTATGAACTGAAAGCGTTTTTACGGTTCCAACTAAGAATCAAAGAAAATGTCTTTTATTAAATCGCACTAAATACTCAAAAGAAATCGTAATTTCTAATGGGTGGAGTATACCCCTTGGTTTCTTAGGTTTCATCCGGAAATAAAAAAAAACTACTTTTATCTTTTTGAAGAGTTTCTTCTAAGAAATTATTGGAATAATATTAATTTTCACGAAATTGGCAATGTTTTTGATTTTTATTCGTTAGTCAACGTTCTAAGAGTCATTTGTATTAGAGATATCAGAAAAGAGATGGGAAACGTCTCGGTTCTCTAACATTTTCCCTAATATAATAAAACTGACCAAATTCAAATATCATGCAGTTCTTCATTCCAAAGTTTTTGGAAAACGATTAATTTTTCAAAAATAAGTAAATGTATATGAAAAGTACTAGAATGGGTCAGCCGATATAGTTCCTATTCGTTCATAAGGCAAATTTTTATAATCGTGGGCGTAATTAGACTGAATTCACTGTGGCAGTGAATTAGGTCATTTGTATGGGAGGTACCAGAAGGGGTGTGCCAAAGGTTTCTGTTAATAGTTGTCTACCAAACTGGAAAAATTTTAATGTCCACCAGTTATTTGAAAAATAATATTTTAATGTTATGGTTATGGTTTGGTTTACTAAAGTTATCCTACCCATCAGCCAGCCAGACAGAATGTTATAGCTCAATCTTTTGAAGAATTCCTGAAACGAATTTTGTCTTAAGATATTTGGGGTCTCAACCCTTAGGGTAAGGGTATTAAGAACCAGCAATAAAGTTTCAGCCGGGAAAACCCGACTTACATATACCCTCACCCTCAGTAAAACATAAAATTTCCAAACCTTTATTGTATTATAGTTTAACAAAATACAGAATTTGGGCAGGATCGTGTAGTGTATTAATGTTTCTACTCGGTTTCTAAAGTGGGCGGAATGGTATTTGTATGGGAGTTACCAGAAGGGGCGTGGCTCGACTTCCAATTTGTTCTGCAAAACTGTATACTGTTATAGCTTAAGAAAATGGCGAAATTGGGCGCGATCGCCTTGGGTGTATTGATATTATTACTCGATTTCTAAACTGAGTGGCACCAGAAGCGGCGTGGCTAGACTTCCAATTTTTTCTCCAAAGCTATATCGTGTTACAGCTTTACTAAATACAAAATTTGGGTACGATCGCGTTAGGAGTATTGATATTATTAGTCCATTTCTAAAGTCGGCGGAATGACATATTTGTATGATATATAGCCTCCTACCCGTAGGTCGAGGAAATTCAGAAAATTTTTCCTAAGTAAACGGCACAATTACAATTTCTAACATAATTTATAAGCAAAATTCTACTGCATGTGTATAAGTTTTTGGTTTTTGATTAATATGTCACACAACTAACACAAAAATATATTGGTTGTTCCTAGCGTTGCGGACGCACGGTTTTGTTTAAATATTTAAATATTTTGAAGATTATGTTCATGTTAAAAAATGTAGATTTTGGACATTATTAAAATGGTTTTTAATGAAACTTTACTTAAAATGTTTTATCCAAAATTATGAATTACACAATGTGCAATACGGACGCACGCAATTTTTCATAGGCACTTGGAAAATACCCATATGCAGGTATTCCGCCGATAAGGTCAGTCAACATCACATCGACGCACCGTGAAAATAATCTCTTCGTAAAATATATTTGTTTACCAAACTTTTGAGATAACATGTTATTTAAATGACGGCTTTAATAGATTCCATATTTTTGCATTTTCTGACCAACAAGAGCTAATTGCATCGTCACTATTCCGTCGACAACTAAAATTTCAAATCGTTAGACAAAGAGAGCAGAGCACTCTATTGACTAGTGAGAGTAGTGGCTGTTAATTGATAATATCAAGTTTGGTGTTTTTATTAATAAACATTAGAAAACTATACATATGTATATTGGCGCACAATCATATTTATATATATACGTATACTTTTGAGTACATCTATAGATAAAATCTATTGTATATTTGTATAAAGTTAAGTTAATAAAATATATTCATTGCAACACAATCGAAGGCATACACTCGACGGAAAGGCAAATCTGGTTTATATATTAGCCAAAGCATTGCGGTACAATATTCAGCAGAGGTAGTAGTTTCGATCTAACAAACGTAAGTGTTACTGCTTTTCACTGGAACCAGGATACATTGGGTACATAGGTCTGAAGCCTATTATACGATTATACTCATTGACGTCTGGATCAACGAAAGGAGATTCACTGCGGACCGCCTCTTCAAAGGATGGAGGTTCTGAAATACAAAAACAAATCAAGTGAGTTTGTTAAATTAACACGTTAGGGTCTTATATCTTACTTAGCTCTCCATAAGAAGGTGGAAGATCATTTCCGTTTGCTGTCGGTGGTAAGAGAGGAGCCGATGGGGTCATTCCATCGAAGGTGGTAAACGGCTGAAGCATTGGCATTACAGCTGGAGCGGTAGGAACTGCTCCTGGCAGACTTTCTCTTATGGGAACGTTGCCTATAATAATGGGCACGCTAATGGTATTGTTACTGTGGCAACCATCGATGGTTATTTCCAGATTCAAATGGTATTCCACGCGTACAATACAGTGTCCTTCTGTGGTCGGTGGCATAGACGGCAGTTCAATTTCACCTTCAAACAGACGGTTCATTTGACGCAAACACGTGTCTTCGTATTCGTCGTTGACCAAAATAGTTTCCCGCTCACGTGACTTATGATGTGGTGTGTGAGCAGTAAATGTCAAAGTTTCAACAAATTCCACAGTGTAACCTGTGATATCGGTCATGGATTGATTTTGTACGTGCAAAGAATAACGTAGAGATTGACCGGGAGCGTAGGCCCCAAAAGGAACAGTTAAATTATAAAGAATATTTCCGCTAGAACAAGGCCAACAACCAATGGAGCTGATTTCTTCGGATTGCAAAGGTATCTAATGAAAAATATAATATCATATCAGTGACTTCGTTTGATTGAGAAATTAATTACCTTATAAGCTGGATTTAAATTAAGATCCACAGTCCTGAGTACTGTTATAGCTCTGCTATATTCATTATCAAACCGGAATGGTCTGTCTAAAATCAACCACAAGGCGTAGCGTATGTGACCGTATTTTCCCTCAATTGATGTGGGACAAGCGACGGGCAAAGGTATATTGAAAGTGTAAGTATAGGTACCAGGAGCCAGGGTACCTTCGCCGTGCACCATTGTGGCATTGTCGACATACACCTCTGTGCCTCGGTAATCAACGGAGCGTGTGCGATGTTTACCCTCATGATCCCTGTAGCTTTCGCTTTCCTTCCAGTGAACTTTGGCTTCACCTACAAAGCGAATGCGAATACCTTGAAGGAAGACAAAGAGAGAGTGACAATTATAGAAAACCGATGGGAAATACAATAAAGAGATCATTGTGACGACGGTGCTGTAGAAAACATTGGTTAGAAAACTTAAATGTATGCGTTATGTGTGTAAGATCTGTTCATATTTGAGTTAAGTACTGGTAAAAATAATTTTTATAAATAATCCTAAAATTAAAGAAAGATTTAAGTTAAAAATACAAAAATCGGATAAAATTTTAGGTCAAAGGTACTAGTAAAAATAATTTTTATAAATAATCAAATAATCAAAATTACAATAAAGATTTAAGTAACAAATACAAAAATTGGTAAAAGAAGAGTAGAGCTAAACTTACTTAATATATCAGGTAAAATGTAATGTAGGTCAGTCAATAATAACTATCAAAATCGTTATTTTTCCGGCTATAAAATTCCTCTCCAACCGCAAAAAATGGTAGGTTGTCTGAAGGTAAACGTTACTTTTAGCCGATTACTTCCACTTTTTGTCAGTAATTTTTTATTTCTACTAAAATGTCAAATACTGAAATTAGTATTTGTCCGATCTAATCTAATCTTAGAAAATAATCTCCTCTTAGAGGATATTAGCTTGCATATTAAATTTCACCTCGATAGATATTAATCTACGACTAAAATCGTAGAGACAGACGGACGGACACCCATAAAAAGGGGGAGTTTGTATCGGACGTGGGAGTAGTTTTTGTCCCATCTAGCTCTTATTAGAACTTAACATTCGCTTATAGAATAGAAGCTTGTATACCAAGTCAGTTCAATAGCTCTAAAACTACAGCTTTAATTGGGATTGGAGACAGACGGACACCCTCAAAATTAAGGAGTTTGTATGGGAGGTGAAAGTATTTATACCCTTACCCTAAGGGTATATAACATTTGATACGACCCAAAAGTGTAACATATAGAAGGAGTCACTTTAGGCTTAAGGTATCGTTGAACCAAACTTGATTCATGACTTTTTAAGTCGTTTGAGCCTTGTCCGTCTGTCTGTCTGGCTGATACGCACGATAACTTTCGAAAGACGCAACCAATTGGTTTGAAACTTGACATTGATTAATTTTTCCACCGAAACTACTTACGATACTGCAAATGGGCTACACGGCCACGCCCCTTCTGGTACTTCCCATACAAATGTACCATTCCGCCCATTTTAGAAAGCGAATAATAATATCAATACATCCAACGCGATCGTTCCCAAATTCTATATTTAGTAAAACTATAACAGGGTAAAGTTTTGGAGAAAAAACTAATGGTACCTCCCATACAAATGTGCCACTCCACCCACCTTAGAAATGAAGTAGTAATATCGATACACCCAACGTTATCGTGTTCAAATTCTGTATTTAGTAAACCTATGTCAGAATAAAATTTTGGGGTAGCTGTAAGTCTTGCAACGCCTCTTCCGGCACCACTCCGCCCATGCAAATGTACCACTCCGATCTCTATAAAAATCGAGTAATAATATCAATATACTAGAAAATTTTATGTATTACTGAGGGTGAGGGTATATGTAGGTCGGTTTTCCCGATTGCAACTTTCTTAGTGGTTTTTGTCTGATCATCCTCATCTAGAACTTAATATCCGCTTTAATGTAAGAATCTAGCATACTAAATGTCAGCTAATAGCTCTTAAACTACGACTGTAATCGCGGGACAAACAGTCAGACAGACGGACGGTCTTTAAATCGGTTCGAATTTTGGCGCTGATCTTATATATATATACACTGTGGTGCAAAAATGAGCCAATGTTTTAAACAAGGTATGTTATTAAATATTTTTTATATTTTTTATTATATTATTTTCAAACCTTTTGCTAAATTTTAAATATGCATCATTAAAATATGTAAAGCAATAATAAAAATAAAGCTTACATTACTGTAAGTATATAAAAACAAAACATTTTCAAAATCAGACCATTGGCACACTTTTGCTCCAAGGTTTTTCTTATCTAAATTTAATAATTAGTCCTGCATATTTTTACTTTCTTCAAATGATCCACCCTATTAGGCGTATATTGACAAAGTTGAGCAACATAATATACAGGAATTTTGTTTCATTCAGCCAGAACCCACTCCACAACTCATTTATACTTTTCGGGGCTCTTTCGTTTCTGTCAGCCTGCGTTTTAGGTAAGCTCACAGATTTTCGATCGGGTTCAGATCTGGACTCTGCAGTAGTTACTGCCTGACCCCAAACACCTGAGAACTAAGCCAATTCTTGACAATTTTTACATAATGTTTGGGGACGTTGTCATATTGGCAGACGACATTCTCTGGTCTACCTGGAATTTGGCCAGGGCTATGGGGCAAATTATCTTGCAAAATGCGAAGATAGTCTTCCTTTCGCATTATTCCTTCGATCCGTATAAGTAGTCCCACACCATCTGGGGTTACACATCCCCAAATCATAACAGAACCGCCTCCGTCATTAATGGTTTGTGGTACATGAGCTGGATTTGGTGTGTTTGATCAATTGGCCCAATAAAAAACCTTCCCAACCGCTTGGTATCTATTGATTTTGGGCTCATCTGACCACACGATCAACAAGTTAATCATATATTTAATTTGTATTAGTTAAAACAAATACTCACCAGGTGCCAATCTCAAACCATATAGCACGGAGGCGGTTCTATTATGATATGGAGATGTACAACCCAGGAAGGTGTGGGACCACTTATACTAATCGAAGGAATAATGCGAAGGGAAGACTTTCTTATCATTTTGGAAAACAATTTGCCTCATAGCCCTGGCCAAATTCCAGATAGACCAGAGAATGTCGTCTGCCAATATGACAACGACCCAAAACAATTTGTAAAACTTGTCAAGGAATGGCTTAGTTCTCAGGTGTTGGGGGTCTGAGAGTGACCACTGGAGAGTCCAGATCTGAACCCGATCGAAAACCTGTGGGCTTACTTGAAACGCGGGCAGGCTGAAACGATAGAGCCCCGAAAAGTATTAATGAGCTGTGGGAGTGGGTTTTGGCTGAATGAAACCAAAATTCCTATATATTATGGTGCTCAACTTTGTCAATATACGCCAAATAGGATGGATCATTTGAAGAAAGTAAAAATATGCAGGACTAATTATTAAATTTAGATAAGAAAAACCTTGGAGCAAAAGTGAGCCAATGGTCTGATTTTGAAAATGTTTTGTTTTTATATACTTACAGTAATGTAAGTTATATTTTTATTATTGCTTTACATATTTTAATGATGCATATTTAAAATTTAGCAAAAGGTTTGAAAATAATATAATAAAAAGTATAAAAAATATTTAATAACGTACTTTTTTTAAAACATTGGCTCATTTTTGCACCACAGTGTATATCTTTTTGTCATACCACACCTCCTTTTGGGCATCACCAAAGGAACGATAATGTGAATATACCCTTGCCTAAGTTATTGCGCGTGGTGAAGGGTAAATTTTTTTTTTTTACCAGGACAGCTCAACATGTGTTGTGAGATGTTCTGCATTTCCACGCGAATTCTTCTTCTTCTTCATCTTCGGTGGCTATTACAAAACGTAAATTTCTTCAGACGAACCTAACATTGATTTCCAGCCGCATTGTTGTTCTGCGCTTTATCTCTAATTTCTGACAACAAGTTTCGAGACATTCTCATCCATTTGGTCTTCCTTAAATGATTTTTTAGCTGAAGCATCTTCAGACATTCTCACAACATGACCTAGCCAACGTAGTCCATGTAGTTCCACGCAAATACGTTTCCTTAATTGCTCAAGAGACACTGTGTTGCTGTTGAAATCATAACTTCTAAGGTACTTTACTTACTTAATTTCCCCTTACACCCCATGAATGAGGTATGGGACAGCTTTTCACGTTGTTGTAAATTAACACGCTTTTTTATTTTTAGATTTACAACTAACGGCACCTACTTCTTTATCGATGAATGCGAACGTCACTGTTTGAGAAGCTTTTACTAGACATGCCGATTATCTCGACGTTGCTATCGATAACATCGAGGCCGGCAATGAAAGAAAAATTAAGGTGACTGGAGGCGGGAATCGAACCCGCGATCACCCGCATGGTAGTCGTGTGTTCTAACCACTATGCCACGGCCGGTCCCACTTTTTAAGGTACACCTAAAGAAAAAAAGTCCATTGGTGATAAGTCAGTGCTACTAGGTGTCAGTTATAGTCATCTCCGTTGGTTATTACTTTTTGCACAAAAAATTACATTTTGGTTGTTGTAATACCATTATACCATTTACATTTACTTACAAAATCTTAAATATAATCAATTTCTTAAGTCAAGGTAAACATAGCAACGTATGTTTACAACTGAACAGTTATCATTTGCCATGAATTCCTTTGAACATTTGTAATAATAATTTGGTACATATTAAGTTTTTGTACTTCATAGTTGTGATCACATATATGACACTGATTTACTTTTTTGTTATATTTACTTATATTTGATATTCACGTATTTCGAACGAGTCTTATATATTTAAACCAAATGAGTTAATATAAAACGCACTATTGACGCATAAGTTGCTTCAAATTCATGCAGTATTATCGTTTACTTAAAACTTTTGCGATAGATGCTGGATGAATGTATGACAATTGCTGAGACATTTTTCACACACTTTATTCTCTTGCAGACATACAAACATCGACTTTATATACACTTTTAACAATTTACCAAAATATTTTAAAACTAAAGACATTATTATCTCATCACTGGCCTTTTTGTGTCTTTTCCTATGGGTTTTCTGTTTGCCGGTCTTTTTTCCCCGCTTTCATAACTTACTTCTCACATTTTTCTCGCTGGTGGTGTTTAAAGTAATTTGGCCACTGACTATTTGTCCACTGTAGTAGACGCCATTGGGATTATTAAGTTCAAAAACGCATGTGGATGGCATTCTAATGAATTTTAGTTCACAAAATTATGAACTTTTTTTTTTTTTTAAATTTGCACATATATCTACAAATATATGTACATTTAAATTATTATTCACTTCACTAGCGTTTATTAACCGTATGGTAAATGTTGTGCCGCCGTCTGCCGCTATCTACTGGATGCGCTGAGTTACTGTCTGGCGGAATAGCAAATTAAACAAAAAGAACTACAAAATATCAAACAACTTTTGTGATTAGACTTATATGTGGCGGAGAGAAAAAATAGAGAGTATGACGTCACCTGTCTGGCTCTTTGTCGGCAAAAAAACTGCCAAGGGTGGTAAATAAACAGAGTGGCAATTTCATGCACATATGTACGTAAGTAGATTTGCCCTCCTATGATGCCAACTGCACAATTTTTTGTTATTATTTTAGCTAGTTTCAGTGATGATTTGGCCTTCGAATTATTATATGATGTCTGAAGTAGAATTCTATAACCTTTTTATAAAAAAATTTCATAGATGAGCTTCAAAAAATTCATAATATTTTGAAAAATGTTTGATATTTGACAACTTTGTAAAGTGTATGATTCGTACGTCATAGTGAACTCTGTACCAGCTTTTAATTTATTGAAAAAGTGTTATTTAGTATAGAAACGGAAATCAAACATAGGTATACCTATCTATATATGTGCCGTTGATGATACACAATATTATCATACAAGATATGGTGTCGCTACTGCAGTAATGCACGTTAATAATATTGTAACTTATTGTTATGCGTTATTGCATCCGCATCCGCAACCGCATCTTTGGTTAGTCGAACCGGTATAGGCCCAT
Source organism: Muscina levida (assembly GCA_964034835.1). Taxonomy (NCBI): domain Eukaryota; kingdom Metazoa; phylum Arthropoda; class Insecta; order Diptera; family Muscidae; genus Muscina; species Muscina levida. Next base: position 3,444,796 of record OZ035880.1, read on the forward strand.
TGGTATCGTGTTTGGTTTGATTCCACCAGATACTTTCCTACAAATGTGTTTATATAGTGCATTGTATTATATTGTAAACATACGAAATACAAAAAAACTTAGAGAGTAAGAGTATGTAAAAATTGATAAAGCGAAAGAGAAAGACTAACAGCAAAAAAATTGTTCTCTTAGCCGCAGAGTTGCCAAAATGCTTATGAAGACCAGTTTTATAAAAGGTGTACCGAAATTTCAGCCAGATGAACTGAATAATAAATACCCTCACCCAAATGTTTAGAAATGAGAACTAAAGACAAATTCTTTAATTAATACGCACAAAAAAAATCTTCTAAATAATCATGGATGGGGTAAACTTCCTTAGTTTGTATGGGAGGTACCAGATGGGGTATGGCAAAAGTTCCGGTTTTCTGAGGATTGTTCTAGTATAATAAACTAATTAAACTTACCAACTTCAAATATCATGCAGAAAACTATGGCACAAATATTATATTTCCAAAAATAGGTAATTTTGTATGGGAGGTACCAGTAGGGATCAGCCGATGTGTTCATTCATAAGACAAATTATCATAAGCGCACATGGTACGTAATATATAGCTGAATTCAGTGTACAAAAAATTATATGCATGTACAACTATGAGGGTGATTTCGGTCATTTGTATAAAAGGTACAAGAAGGGGTGTGCCAAAGGTTTTGGTTTTTCAAAGATTTATCTACTATTAGAAAATAACTAAAATTATCAAATTCAAAATTTCCTCCAGTTGTCCATTTCGAAGTTATGGAAGAAATATTAATATTTCAATAATAGGTTATTTTGTAAGGGAGGTACAATAATTGGTCTGTTAAGACAGTCCATATTTATACCTGGATCGAATTGTCATAAGCATATACAAAAAAGTTATGTGTAAAAATATGAATAAAATAATTAGGTTTGAAGGTAATGAGATGTATATAAATTTTAAAAAAATAAGTCATATTGTGTGGGAGCTACAAGAAGGGGTAAGGCTATTCTGACTTTTTGCAAGTCCAATGACTTAAGTTTAAAATATTTAGACGGACATGGCTCAATCGTCTTAAAAATTCCATTAAACAAATTTCATCTTAAGATACATTGACCACAGGTATCTTGTCTTCTTTAATACGTTATACTTATTCTCTTATCAATGATATATATCCATTAGGGTGGCAGCGAAAATTCAACACTGGATTTTCGATAATGCCCGAGCGGAATATTGTGTCAATTGTTATAAAACGGCTATTATCAAAATTTTAGTATATCGGACAAGCCGTGTCCCAAGAAGGCCAAAGATAAAATTTGTTTGTTTGTTTGCATATTTTAGTATCGTTTAGACAAGAAAACGGCTTGACCGATCTCTTTGAAATTTAAACAGAATGTAGCTAATTTTACGGTGGTGAAAATAGGGTATATATATTTTTAGATATATTAAGAGGGCGTCGCCGCCCATTGGACCCCATTTCCAATTGCCTTGAAGGTTTGTGTGCATACATTTGGTAGCAAATTTCATGATCTAGCATGATCTATGGGTGGGATTGGATTAGTGGGTGTGGTATACAACATGAAACTTTGCAAGGCTGGATCTCATGAACTATAAGAAGTATAAAGGTGATGTTTAATATATGTCGCTGGTGGAGTATGAATTACAGCGGAAGTGGGCTGTGTCACGCCCCATTTTAAAGAAACCGCTGTAAAAGCCATAATATTTTGATTGTCCTAAAAATTGAACCTAAAAATGGAACCAAGTTGGCAAAATGTACCGAGGCGCCACCTACACATGTCAATATTTGACTATTACATATTCGCAAGAAGAAAAAAATGCAATTCCCTAATCGAACAATAGTGAGATACATAGGATTCATTAAGAACCTGACCTTTCACATCTTTGGGGCACGGGAAATAGATGTCCGATCTTACTCAAATTTCCGTCATGTATTTTTTACATCAAGTGGCATAATATTGCCGTCGGGCATTTTTAAATTTCCATACATTTCGTTATCGCACTAATACCATGTGGTATTTTATATGAGCAGTATTTCATATATATCCGCTCACAATTATTTGAAATCGCTTAAAAAAATATTTGAAAAAAAGTCGAATTTAGATTTCATTTAAATTAAATCTTCCATTTAAAAGTATATCTTTTAAAAATACGAAGACTTTAAACATACATTTTTCACAAACCATTTGGATTGTCATCTCGTCGCCAACTTAGCTTAGAAATCGTTACCTCATGTAGTTTTAAAATACAGTGTAAAAGAGAGCTCTGTATCAATTAACAAGAACAGAGATTTATAAATTTATAATATCAAATTTAGATATTTTTATTTAAAAACAATAGAAAAGTGTATATAACGTTATAAATATATAAATATTTGTGTATATCTAATATAAAAACCTATTGTAGATTTACAAGTAAAATCATTGCAACACGACCGAAGGCACTCGAAGACTGTTTATGTAGAAGCCAACACATTGTAGTTTATCTGAATTTACACGAGGAGGTCGACTTTTATTGATTGTCATTCGAACCTGGGTACATTGGATACATAGGCCTAAAACCTATCATCCTATTGTACTCACTAACGTCAGGGTCAACAAAGGGCGATTCACTGCGGGTGGCTTCTTGAAATGATGGAGGTTCTGGAATTTAGAAAAAATTTAAATAAGTTTTAATAACTTATGCTAAGAGCTGCTAACTTACGCAGTTCTTCATAAGAAGGTGGAGCCGGTGTTAAGAAAGGAGCCGTTGGGACCGGTCGCTCTATGGTGATATTCGGCTGAGTCATTAGCATTCCTACTGGAGAGGTTGAAACTTCTGCCGCTGGCAGACTTTGTCGTATTGGAACATTGCCTATAAAAATGGGCACACTCATTTTAGTGTTTTTATGACAACCGCTGACGAATATCTCCAGTCTAAAAGAGTAGTCCACACGTATAATACAACGGCCTTCGGTAGTCGGCGGCATGGGGGACAGTACAATTCCATTTTCAAATACTCGGTTCATTTGTCGCAAACACGTGTCGTCGTATGTTTTACTTAATAAGATATTAGTACGGGAACGCAACTTGTAATGCGGTGTGTGGGCAGTAAAAGTCCAGTTTTCCACAAATTCGATACTGAAGCCGGTGATATCGGTCATCGATTGATTTTGCACATGCAGTGAAAATGGCATCGTTTGGCCGGGAGCGTAAGCCGAATATGGAATAGTTAAAGTATAAAGTATGTTTCCACTGGAACAAGGCCAACAACCAATGGTGCCGATTTCTTCACAACGCAAACGTACCTATAAGGGTTCTAAATTTACTTAAGTCTATTTGTGATTTTTGGCAATAAATTACCCTATGATCTTGATGCCAATTAAGATCCACAATTTTGAGAACCGTTAAAGCTCTGTAAAATTCATTATCAAAACGAGACGGTCTTTCCGCAGTCAGCCACAATGCGTAACGAATGTTACCGTATTTTCCCTCAGCCGACGTGGGACAGTTGGCGGGCAGTGGAATACTAAAGGTGTAAGTGTAAGTGCCAGGTGGTAAGATCCCTGCACCACGTACTGTAGTGGTGTTTTCTACGTATGTTTGTGTGGCGCGATAATTGACAGAGCGTGTATTAAGTTTTCCCCTATTGTCCGTATAGTTTTCTCTTTCCGCCCAGAGAACTTTGGCTTTGCCCACAAAGCATATGCGAATTTCTTAATGGGAGGCACAGGGGAAAATAATAAATAGGAAATCTACATAAATAAGATGATATTGACCTAAGTGCTGCTAAATTGACCTCTTAAGTATTTAGGGAGGGAAAGTTCGGTTTATGAGCGTTATATTAACTACAGCTTAACTTTTGTAACTACAGGGCGCTATCATTAAGACAGAGATTGGGTAAATTGAGTTTTCGATTAAGCTCTGATTGATAATAAACCAATATGTATATATTTTATAAATAGACTAACTGTAGATGGATATATAGAAATGTATCCGTTATAATAATGTGTTTGTTTCTACTTCCAATGTTATCCAATTTGAACATTAATAATATTAAGTGGTAGCAATTAAACACGATTCATCTAGGTTTGGAATGAATACTACAATTACAATTACAAACACACAATTAAGTGAATGCATATTTATTATATGGTCATTTGACATATTTGGCAAAAAAACCGCACCCGAAATACTTAACTACAAAGTTATTTTCTCATTGATGTTTCAATGAAATTTATGGCTACGTATTTTCATTTCATGATGAATTTTATGGCGACGAGCGTAAAGAAAAAGGGTCAGCGGTCAGATTCCTTAATTCGGTTCTATGGTTGACTGGTTTTATATAAAACGAACTATTCAAACTTTATGAAGTTTTTGAGCTGTGTGACTTAGAGTTTGTTGCTGTATATTCCGATAGTATTATAACTTCATACAGAAAGTGTTAAACAACTTTCTTCCAAAACATTTGTCACTGTTTACACATTCACTTGTTGACAAAATCATTCTATTCTATTACTAGTTACAATTGTAACAACTAAATCAACTAAGGGCTACCCGTTGGGCATTACTTCACTGTCGTCATTACTTACTTCGCACATGTTTCTCCCTAGTTGTCTTTAGAGTAACCTGACCAGAAACTGTTTGGCCACTGTAATAGACGCCATTGGGACTATTTAGCAGGAATACACATGTAGATGGCATTCTAATGAATTTTAATTATAAAGTAATTAATTTTTCATAACTCGCACAATAATCTACGTGTAAACATTGGTACAAAAAATTTATTTCACTAGTGTTTATTAACCGTATGGTAAACAATGTGCCATCTTCTACCGCATTCTACTGTATTCAACGTGTTACTGGCTGGCGGAATTATAAACTAAACTGAAAAAATCAAACAATATTTTGGAATATAGGAATTTGTGACGGAAAAAAGTGAGAGTATGACGTCATAAGTCTGCCTTGTTGTCTATACTCACTTATGTATAGACTGTAGACTACATACTCTCTACTATAGAGTATATAAATATTCTCTCGGTAAAAAGGTTGGAATATAAACAGAGCGGCAATTTCATGCTCATCGACAGCAATGAAGCCAATTTTACGATTTTTGTTAAATTAGGTGATTTATGTGGCAGTTTTGCGTCAGAAATATTGTAATATGCCCGGAGTTTATATGCGAGTAAATGAGTGGGACCGGCAATGTGATAGCGTTTAGAACACGCGACTACCATGCGGAAGATCCTTAGTTCGACTCCCGGCTCCAGTCATCTACATTTCTCTTTCATTGCTGGCCCCCTCGATGTTGTCGACAGCAACTTCGCATTATGGTGTCGAGTCAATCGGCAAGTAAAAGCTTCTCAAACAGTGACTATCGCATTCGTCGATAAACAGTAGGTGCCGTTTGTTGTGAATCGAAAATGGAAAGCGTGTTAATACACAACAACGCAAGAAGCTATCCCATACCTCATTATTGGAGTGTAAAGGGGAAATATGTTAGTAAAAGAGTGTTACGACAATGACAGTTGTTGTTAATGAAGAGACGTCCTGTATGTGTTTAGTTTACTAATTTCTATGTAACATTTCCAAGCATTAAAAAAAAAGAAAATATTGGCACTACAGTGCTGGCACAGCCGGACTTGGCTGGCCTAAGATCTCAGTTTATGAAAACCATATAAGAATAGGTTTAAAGTGGATCATGTTAAGAAATAATTCAACATAATGAAATGAAATGTGGGTAAAACTGCCTTTTCCATCATATAAAAATATATTCGTGTTATATGTGTTGTTAGTGTTTTCAGAACAGATTTAAAAATTTCGAACGTTTATAGAAATCGAATTGACTTACTTATATAGGAATGTTCAGCAAAATGTGCAAAAACAAAATTTCGAAAAAAAAACGATCTTAAAGTGAACAAATTCATACTGATACTTTTTCATGCTTTATAGGCTTCAAACTTCTTACTCTGGGGTTTTTGTAGTCGCTGATTTAATTAAAAAAACTAACACCGGATTCGTAATCAGTGACCCTAAAAACCCCAGAGTAAGAAGTTTGAAGCCATTAATGCGTGAAGAAGTATTAATATTAACTTGTTCACCTTTTCAATGTTCAGGTCACATATTTTACATTTCACTCTGATTGATACATCAAACAAATATTCACTTTTTAGGTCAATTGGGTGCTTATTGGAAACTGTAGGGTGTAGTAGTTGAGGGCGGAAAAATTCCTTTGCAGAATGAAATCCTTAGGTGAGTATATTAAAATTTCGGAATGACAGCGACAAAATTTTTTTATGGCCCAGTGAAGTTTCCAGTTTAACCTAAAATAGACTTTGGTTTATTTACAGTAAAAGATATATTCAATGAAATTTGACGATGAATTTTTTTGTGGAACATTTAAACTCTCTATCTTGTTCTTATGATCCGAGAGTGATGATGACTTCCATACAGGTTTTAGTCGGCCGAATGTTTGACGTGCCACCAGAGCCACCAGTTTTGGAGATTATACTACCAAGATAGCAAAACTGGCTAACATCATCTATGTCGCTGCCGCTTATGCTGAACAAATCATACATTGTCAAATTTATGCGAAGTGATTTAGTTTTGGCAATATTTTTTTTTAGACCCGCTGCCTCCGTTGCATCTGATATTTTACGAAGATTCGCTTCCATATCTGAGAAGCTATGTGCAGGTAGACATATATCATCCGCGTTACCTAGGTCTCTTAAATGTCTTTGCAATCCCCAAGTGATTCCTTTTCCATTGTAAAGCTCTATTTTCATGACCGTATGTAGCACAATATTGAATAGAAGGGGAAAAGCACGCAGCCTTGTCTTACTCTTGTTTCCAATTTTATACTGTTACTTAAGGCTTTGCCATGCATAAAACAGCAACTGGCGTCCTGGTAGAGTGCTTTGATGAGATTGATAAGCTTATGTGGTACTTTCTTACAAACTAATGATCTCCAAATAATGTTGTGGTTTAATTTGTCACAAGCTTTATCAAAATCAATAAAACAGAGATATAGAGGCGACCGCCATTCCACGAACTGCTCGACGATGACACACAGGCTGTTAATATGGTCTATAGTCGACTTATGAGGTCTGAATCTAGCTTGTCCTGGTCTCAGAACTGGTGTGAATTTGACAGATATCCGTTTGCAAATTATTTGGATTCGTTAAGTCTCCTTTCTTGGGAATGTTCAATACCACACCTGATGATGAGAGGGAGAAGCGGATGAGGGGGAGTAGTAATTTAGAACTAGTTAGTGCATCAGCTTTAAGTAGTTCAGCAGCGATGCCATCTACGCCTGGTGATTTGTTAGATTTTAAGTTGTTGATTGATTGATTGACGGCTCCTACCAATTATAGACGAATGCGAACGTCAACAGTTAGAGAAGCTTTTGCAAAAGCTTTTAGAAGCTTACTGCAAAGTTGCTGCCAATAACATTAAAGGTGCTGCAGCTGAAAGAAAATGTTGATGACTGAGATAGGATCTTTGGATCCGCATGATAGTCGCCTGTTCTTACCATGATGCCACGGCCCGCCCCATCAATATTTATCCGACGATTTTTCTTAGAATCTTACTCAATTAATTTTAAACACATCTAAGTTACAAAGGTATCCGATGATGGACTTGTCTCGTATACTTGTGAGTGATAACGAATTGACCGCTTATACCAATACTAATACCCTCTTTTAGGTTATTTAGAGCTTATATACACAAATTCAAATTTCTCTCCCTAATCTTGTAAGATAAGATAATTTCGAAGGCTTTAAACATTTTTCTTTTTTTCTTGGTAATTTTCAACCAACATAAGATAACTAGATCTTCACTTTCTTGACGCTAACTAAACTTCAGAGTTATTATCTTATACGTGGCTAAAATACAGTTTGAATAAAAAGAGGGGACTTTGTCGACTAATGAAAGCAAATTGATAATAAAACATAGATTTTTTTATTAATTAACTTTGGAAGAGCTTAAGAAAGTAATTGTGGACCAATACAGGGTGCAATTATATTCGTAGGAGTAATAAAATAGTTTTTCTCATCTGCAGTTAAAAACTATACAAAATTTGTATAATGTTAAGTAAAACCATTGCAACATAACAATGGCACATTGAGTCTAAGCCAACTTGGTTTATATATGTATAAGTCAGCAAACATTCAGTAGAAAAGTTGATTTGAACATTGGGCTATCATCCAATTTTACACATTAATGCATGGATTAACGAAAAAGATTAACTTCCAGTAGCCTCTTGGAATGATGGAGGTTCTAAAGTATAAACGAAAAAAAATGAATATTTAAACTCCCTTTTTAAGAACGACTTACTTACGCAATTCTAGCAGTTCTGCATAAGAAGGTGGAGCATCATTTTCGTTGAAAGCCGGTGGTAAGAGAGGTGCCAATGGTGTCGGTTGGTCAATGATGATACTCGGTGGAGGCATTGGCATTACAGCTGCAGCGGTCGGAACTGCACCTGGCAGCCTTTCCCGTATGGCTACATTGCCTATAAAAATGGGCACTGTTATTTTACTGTCCTTGTGGCAACCGTCGATGAACATCTCCAGTGTTAACCAGTAGGACAGACGCACAATGTAGCTGCCTTCGGTAGTTGGCGTCATTGACGGCAATACAATTCCATTTTCAAAATCACTGTTCGTTTGACGTAAACACATGTTTCTATATTTTTTTCTTACTAGGACAGAACTATAGTAACGCATCTTGCGACGTGGAGAATGTGCAGTAAATGTCCATAGTGCAGTAAATTCTACCCTATAGCCGGTAATATCGGCCGTAGATTGATTTTGCACGTGCAAAGAATAACGCAGCGTTTGGCCAGGAGTGTAGGCCGAATAGGGAATAGTTAAATTATAAATAATATTTCCACTGGAACAACAAGGCCAACAACCAATTGAGCTGATTTCTTCGCTTTGCAAAGGTACCTACATGGAAGGATTACATACCTTAAGTTATTCCGTGATGTATAAAAATATATTACCTTATGAGCTGGATTTAAATTAAGATCCACAGTTCTGAGAACCGTTATAGCCCTACTAAATTCAGAATCGAATCGCTGCGGGCTGTCAACATCCAAACACAATGAGTAACAAATGTTGCCGAATTCGCCATCAGTTGATGCGGCACAGTTATCGGACAGTGGAATACTGAAGGTGTAAGTGTAAGTACCAGGTGGCAAAGTTCCTCCATCTCGCACTATAGTGCAATTGTCTACATAGATCTGCGTGGCGTTGTAGTGGACAGGTCGAGTGCGGCTTTTACCCTCATTGTCCGTATAGCTTTCACTTTCCTTCCAGTAAACTTTAGCTATACCCAATAGCCGTATGCGAATTTCTTTATGTGAAGCAAAAAAAGAATGACAATCTATGCATAGAACATATCGTTAGTATACAGGAAAAACTGACCATTTCTGGGTTATTGAAAATTTAAAATTTGTGGCCGCTTGTGTTTCTATACAATTACTACAAAGCTACTTCAAATAGATATGAGATTTTTTATAGCGCATAGAATATGACATTTGGGACTCTTTTGCAAAAAAAATTCTCAAGTACTCTTTTTGTGTTTTTGAGTTGTTGATGATAGGATAGGTTAGAATTTTTTGAGAGGCCACAGACTATGACTTTTGGAACACTTTTGCATCGTTAAGTCCATTGCACAAAAAAGTGGACTTGGTCAGTTTTTCCTGTATACCCACTATATATTTACAAAATTACCTTGAACTGTGCGTTCAAAATAAGTTCTAACTTATATAAGTACTTAATGTATTATGTGGTAAAATATTTTGCTAAATAATTTGTATTCAGAAAAGTGGTCAGGAAATGGTTTCTTTATGAAAAATTTGCTAAAAAAAAATTTTGCGAATAGGAAGTTTTCTGGGAAGGAAACGCAACTTTCCGAAATCTATTTGTATGAAAAATTATCTAAATATATTTTTTTTTATTTAAAAGTTAAATGGAATGATGGAATAAGAAGGAGGCACACACTATATTTTGAAAAATTTATTGTGAGATAATTTTAATACTTGCTGTTTTGTTAAATTTTATGACAACAAATATACTAAAAAAGGGTTAATGATCAATCTGTATGTACCAATTTATTTTATGGCCACACATGGATTTATATGATACAAAGCAATGGTTGTTCAAATATTGTGATATGTTATCGTTGTTTACATTATTTTGAGTTTTTTTTACAGATGATGTTGATAATTTTATATGTCCCCACAAATTTCATGGTAGCTTTAAAGTAGGGCACAACTTCTGTTCTATTTTGTATACGAGTTACTTTTTTCCTCCGAAATTTTTCACTGTTTACACTTTCACTTGTATCAAATTTCAAATTTAGCTAACATTTTGAAAATATGTTGAGTCCAAATTAGCATTCAAGTACATTTGCCACTCACTTTTCACATTTTTCTCACTGCAAGTCCTTAGTATAACCTGGCCACTGACAGTTTGACCACTGTAGTAGACAGCATTGGGTATGTCTAATTGGAATACGCATGTCGATGGCATTCTGCTGAATTTTAGTTAGAAAAAACTATCTGTTTTTAAATGTTCACATTTATCCACGAACAAACATTTGTACCACTTTTTTTCTAACTTGCTTATTTGACTATGTGGTAAATGCTGTGCCGACGTCTAACGCTATCTACTGCATCCGCTGTGTTACTGTTGGGACGAATTTAAAACTAAACAAAAATTATCAAGCATTTTTTATCAAAAAGTGTATATGAACAAGAGTAAATAAATCTTCCACGGTGTGTTGTTGTATATCATGATAGTAAGCAGCAATTTTGGAATGTACTTACATTGTTATTTTTCGTTTGCAATCTATGAATGGGACAAGGCAGAGCTTCACGCATTTGTGTAAGTTAACGTGCTTTTTTTATTAAACTCGCTGAGCTTTTCTGAAACATACCGATTGACTCGACTAATCAAAAGTTGCTGGCGAAAACATCGGGGGATCGCCGATCAATGATATGTAGAACCCAGGTCATTCGCATGATATTTGCGTGTTGTAACTATCATGCACCGGTCGGTCCCAGTAAGCTGGCACACTAAGTCGAAAAAGTTAATGTTTGCAAGTGTTTATTTTTCCAAATCCATGAATTCTGTGTAAAACATTTGGTGAAAAAGATATGGGAAACATTTGTTATTAATTGTGAATCATTCTAAAACAACCAACATTTTAAAACTAAAAGTCAGATGGTTCTACATAAATATCGTCGCATTTCAAAACTTAGCTCAGTTTCTTTGTGTTTTCTATAGTCCTAAATAAAGGGTTTTCCAATTAGAGATGTTATTTTGGTATTCAAAGAAAAATTAAATTTTTTGAGATAAATAATCGGATGTTTATTTCATAATAATTATAACGATATGCCGTTAATAACGAAAAACAAATCAGCAAATTGCCACCACGCGCACGCTTACAAGACCATATCGTTTTGATGATATTTTCCATAACCAAATCGCAAAGTGGCTGCCATATTTCCTCGGTAGCCTCACAAATTGTATCTTTGAGGTCTTGAATCGATGTTAGGCTGTTGGGACGTGTCTCCAAAGAAAGAAGTCGCAAGGTGTTAAATCACAAGATATCGGTGGCCAATTGGGATCACCTCTTCGAGAGATAACACAGTCCGGAAACTTTTTCCGTAAAAGATCAATAGTTTCGTTGCTTGTGTGGCACGTTGCGCCGTCTTATTGAAAGTATACATTGTCCATATCAATACCATCCAACTCCGACCATAAAAAATCTCTAATCATCTCTCAATAACGCAATCCATTCACTGTAACTGTTGATCCAACCTCATTTTCGAAAAAGTAAGGTCCAAAGACCCCGCCGGACCATAAACCGCACCAAACAGTCACACGTTGAGGGTGGAGAGGCTTCTCAACAATAACTCTTGGGTTTTCCGAGCCCCAGATGCGACAATTTTGCTTGTTGGCGTGGCCACCGAGGAGGAAATGGGCCTCATCAGTCAAGATGATTTTTCGATGGAATTCCGTATCATTGTCATGCATTTCAAGGACCCAATCAGCAAAGTCACGACGTTGTTGATAATCGGCCGGCTTGAGTTCTTGTGTTAACTGAACTTTATAAGCCTTAAGACCCAAGTCTTTCTGCAAAATACGGTGTAATGACGTTTGTGGAATGCCCAATTCCAAAGAACGACGAGAAATGAACAATCCTGGGGTTTCTTCAACACTTTGGGCTACAGCAGCAATATTCTTAGTTGTTCTCGAGCAACGTGCACGGGTTTTATTCTTCACATCACTGACTTGTCCCAACAGCTCGAATTTTTCCACATATTTCTGTAGTGTGGACCGACAAGGTGCTTCAAGATGACCAAAAACTGCTTTAGTTTTGCGTTGTTGAAGCGTGTATCGTTCCATTTTTAGTAATGGCGTAGTTTCTACTTGTCAAATGTCGAAGAATAAAAGCTTCAAAAGTGGCAGCTACCGACATTGCGGCCCATTCACAATAACACCTCTCATTGGAAAACCATATATAACATCTTTTTCAAATTTTAGAAATTGTTGGAAAATTTTGTTAAATTTTTCGTATAAATTTGTTTAAAATAAAATGGACCTCTATGAAAATATAGTTTCGTTTCGATATTAGATTTTTTTATTCAAATTAATATTCTAAAGGACAAATTATTTGTCAAAGATGAGGACTAGCATTGACAATAATTGACATTCAATGGCGAATACACAGTTCGCATATTTGATAGTGAAAACAATTTGTATCGACGCCGTTTTCTACTCTAATGGAAGAAATTTTCATTCATAACATTGAAATATATGTACATCAAATATTTGTGTCTGATGAGTTCCAATATTATTATTCCAAGTTATCTACATTTTATTGTTGAGCGTTACTGTATCTGTGTTTTTACGATAGCCGAACCGGTCTAGGGCGATCCGTATGGAGTTTGTTTTGGTTCCATGAGATACTTTCTTAACGAATACAAATTGATCACTAACACACAAATTCTATAAGAGAAAGAGAGGAAGGTAGAGAGGCAAAATGTATTTGTAGGCAATAACGAAGAGAGCATTGAGATACAGTATCTTTAATTTGTTAGGCATAGAGTTGCCAGAATGCTAATACAGATTATTTTAATAAAATGTGTAAAGTAAGAAAGAAATATATAAATAAAACAAGGCAAAAAAAATCGAAAAAATTTAAACGCTTCAAAACCCACTATACAATTTCTGATGTATTGCGGTTCCAGTAGTACAAATATGGTTCAAATTTTATAATCTATGGAGAGGTTTTTTTTTTAAAAAAATTTTAAATAAAATTATAAATTATTTTAGACGTTTCTCCACATAATTAATGATAACTCCAAGAGTGTTAGTACGATAATATTAAAATAAACTTAGAAAAATTTAAATTTACATAAACTTTAATCCGTATATAATATTGCGTTGCAATCGGCTCAGCAGTTTTGGAGTTATAACAAAAAATTAAAGCAAACAAAATATTTTTTACGTGAAAATAGCAAAATAAAATTTTGTTTTAAAATAATCATCGAAATCGAAAACTGCACTAATTTTTTAGATTTATTTCTTTATTTACGCACGTTTTTTTTCTTTTTTTTTTGTAGTTTTCTCGAAATGTTTAAATATTTTGAAGATTATGTTAATATATCCCAAAACTCCCAAAATCTTTAGTTACGGGTAAAAAACCGGATTTCGTACTTTTACGCACTTATAAGCCAGTAACTCGGATATATATGAACCGATTTTAAGATTCTCATCGTATTTGAAATTTCCAACGATATGTATCTAGTTTGTTTTGTTAAAGTTCAATAAATTCATTATATGATTAAACAACAACAATTTAAAAATATATCAGTTTTTTACTATAAAATCGTCCGTCCTTCCGCTGAAAATACCCATATTTATAAGTGAATTCGCTTATTTTCACAAAGTTTTAGTATCTAATGGTTGGAGTAAATTTTAATTTTCTAAAAATAGGTTTTTTGTTTGTATGGGCGGTACCAGAAGGGGTGTAGCAAATGCTTCGGTTTTCTCAGTTCTTACCTAATATTAGAAGATATTTAAATGAACCAAATTCAAATATCTTCGAGTTGTCCGTTTATAAGATATAGAAGACATTTTTACAAAATAGGTCATTTTGCATGGGAGGTACCAGAATGGGTTGGCCGATATAGTCCAAATTCATATCAGAGTAAATTTTCCATAAACTTACATATGTATGTAAAACTATGAGGGTCAATTCGGGCATTTGTATGGGAGCTACAAGAAGGGGTGTGACAAATGTTATGGTTTCTGAGGGTTTGTCTATTATTATAAGATAATTGAACTGACTAAAATTAAATTTCATCCAGCTTTCCGTTTGGAAATTATGGGAGAAATATTATTTTTACAAAAAAGGTAATTTAGTATAGGATGTACCTGAAGGGTTGGGGCTATTCTGCCCATGTTTTTTTTGCCAATTTTTATTTTGTGCCTAAAAATTAGTTTTATAACTTTGAAACTATTAATCGCTTTAAAAAGAATTGTATACATCATTTAAAGATATTGTAAATAAAATTTTTTGTAAATTAAGTTTAACAAAAGCAGACAAGTTGTTTCTGAGTTATAACAACATATGTGGAGAAATGTCTCAAAAGATTGACAATTTATTATTACTTCAAAATTATTTTAAAAAATTATAATTCTATGGATAAGAATTAAAATTTTTTACCATTTTGTACTTAGGTAGCCATGATACATCAAATCTATACATGTAGTGGTTATTCAAGCGTTTTTTTTTCTGTTGGCCAGTGTAATCGGTGTTCCTGTAGAAATCATTTTCTAATAGACTTACGGCTTTTGAAGATGTTTCATTCTACACAATATGCTGTTATAACTTTCTTGTCACCTAATAAACTTTTCAGTTGTTATCTCATAAATTAAAGTTAAAAAGAGAAAAGAGCACTCTGTGGAGAGCAGTGGGCCAAAAATGTATACATAATAACACATTTATAGTTTTTATTAATAAACATCAAAAAAGCATATATGTATGTATGTTATTTGCACACAATTAAATACATATGTATACATAAATATTGTAAATTGGACCTATGTACTTAACAACTATTGTATATTTGTATAAAGTTATTAAGTAAAATCATTGCAACACAGACGAAGCAACACTTAGGCTAAGGCAAATCTGGATTCATCAAAGGCAGTAAGGTTGATTCGATTAAGTTAAGTTTTACTTTTTCATTTTCGCACCTGGGGACATAGGTCTAAAAGTAATAAACTTGCACTCATTGGCATCTTGGTCAACTAAGGGAGATTCACTGCTTATAGCTTCTTGAAATGATGGAGGTTCTGAAATACAAAGCAACAAAACAAATAAGTTTTCAATAGTTCGTCGTATTAAGATTTCCTAACTTACGCAGTTCTGCATAAGAAGGTGGAACATCATTTTCATTCGATGACGCTGGTAAGAGAGGTGCCGATGGTGTCGGTTGATCAATGATGGCACTCGGTTGTGGCATTGGCATAGCCACTGGAGCGGTTGGCACAGCTTCTGGCAAACTTTCTCGCAGTGGTACATTGCCTATAAATATGGGTACACGTATTTTATTGTTTTTATGGCAACCGTCGACGAACATCTTTAGTTTTAATATGTAGTCCACACATATAATGCGACTGCCTTCGGTGGACGGTGGCATGGAAGGCAGTACAATTCCATTTTCAAAAACCCGGTTCATTTGGCGCAAACACGTTATATCGTATGTTTTGCTTACTAGAACACTAGTACTGTAACGCGTCTTGGTATGTGGTGAGTGGGCTGTAAATGACCAGCATTCCAAAAACTCCACACTATAGCCCGTGATATCGGTCATAGATTGATTTTGCACATGCAAAGAATATCGTAGCGTTTGTCCGGGAACGTAGGCCATATGGGGAATATTTAAATTATAAATTATATCTCCACTGGAACAACAAGGCCAACAACCAATGGAGCTGATTTCTTCGCATTGCAAACGTACCTAGACGGCTATAAATTAAATCAATGTCTCCATGATAGTATATGTATAGCAATAAATTACCTTATGAGCTGGATTTAAATTCAAATCGACAATCCTGAGAACCGATAAATACTTGCTAAATTCATTATCAAAACGAAACGGTCTGTCCACTGTCACACAGAGTTCGTAGCGTATGTTACCATATGCGCCTTCAGTTGATGGGGGACAAGACGAGGGCAGTAGAAAACTAAAGGTGTAATTATAAGTGCCTGGTGGTAAGATACCTTCACCTCGCACTATAATGGCGTTATCCACGTACGTCTCCGTACCGGTGTAATCGACAGTGCGTGTCTGACTTTTTCCTTCATTGTCCGTATAGCTTTCACTTTCCTCCCAGTGAACTCTGGCTCTGCCCGTTAAGCGTATGCGAATTTCTTAATTAGAGGCAAATAGAAAAACTAACTATATTAATATCTTATATATAAAAATGAATTGCTGTGCAGTTGTCTCGCTAAAACTCAAAAACGGCTGGACCGATTTTCAAAATTTTTTTTTGTTTTGTTCGCTATAGCTTCCGGATGGTTTAAAAGGTTTTATTTTTTCAAAAAGTGGGCGGCAGCACGCCCCTTTTTTCAAATATCGCTCAGACGGATTTTCTAATAGACCGATTGATACAAAAATTTTACCATGAGGTACTGTTGACCTGTGGATAGTTCCTGACTACATTTGGTTGTAATTGGATAAAGGGGCGTGGCACCGCCCATACAACTTGAAAATTAAAAAGGCTATATTTCATGAACTATCAGAGGTATGAAGATGAGATTTGGTAAATATGTTGTTGGAGCAGTATTAATTACAGCCAGGATGGAAGTGGGCGGTGCCACGCCCCCTTTTCAAAAATCGCTCTAACGGCTTTTCTACTAGATCGATTGATACCAAAAATTTACCATAAGGTACTGTTGACCTGTAGATAGTTCCTGACTACATTTGGTTGTAATTGGATAAAGGGGCGTGGCACCGCCCATACAACTTGAAAATTAAAAAGGCTATATTTCATGAACTATCAGAGGTATGAAGATGAGATTTGGTATATATGTTGTTGGAGCAGTATGAATTACAGTAAGGGTGGAAATGGGCTGTTCCACACCCTTTTTAAAACAAACGGTTAAAACTGTCAAAACTCCACAGTATATTGCTGTTCGCCTAGAGATATGCACAGTAAGGTGGGCCAATTTGGAAAGTTGGAAAGCATGAAGATTTCAAATAAAGATTTTTTTTTTTGTTTTTAAATGAGCACAAACCGAAAACTTCAGATATATATTTTTTGAGACCATCTGCGTAAAACTGACTTCCCAACAAACTAAATGAAGTATTAGAGAAGCAAATCTATGTATTGGTTAAAAAGTTGTGGCCTCTGAGAGTTGGCATACAGAAAATAAATTTGTAAAAATCATTTTTCAGAATATAGGGCGGGATCCCAATAAAAAAAACAAAAATATACTATTATTTTCGTCTTGGTCTCCAAACATTGAAATGGTATGTAAAAATTAGAGCCGGGGCCCATAGGTCTGAAGTAACTAAGAATTCTTCGTACATTCCAATACCGATATACGATTAACACGTTTTTAACGCCCTAATGATCAGGCTATTTCAAACTAAATAATTTAAAAATGCCGAGGCGCTGCCCACGCACTTCAATAGTTAACTTTTTAACTGTATCAAATAATGGTCCGTACACCAGGCAGTTGAGGATGCGCAGACTAAAATAGTGATTTTTTTTAATTAACTTTACAGGTATGCATTTTTCAATTACTTTTCAGGAGAGCGAATCGGCAATAAATCATATAGATAGAAAAATTATGCAATATTCATTGTAGTTATACTACAATGGTTACATTTTTATAGTATATCAGAGGTAACATTAGAAAACAATTGTAAATAACCTATGCATGGGGTATTTTTCTTGACATATAGAACTTCTGATAGGTTTAAGTGTAAATCTAGATGTCATACTAATGAAGTGTGATAGACTTTCTTTTAGTATACTTTGCAAAATCACCATGTAAAAACTAAACAAGAACAACGTTTACAAATCTTGCAAATTTATTTTCAAAATGCGCCTTCTGTTCGCAAACTTATGGAGCTCTTTGTGAAGTTGAGGGTGCATATAATGATCCATCTGAGCAGCTAATAGAAGCCATCGACGCTGTAGACGTTAGTGTGACAGGGGACTCGAATTTATCGAACCGACGTATTTCTTAGCAACTCGGTCTCTGCAAATGCTGAGGAAAGATCTTGGCCCACATTCATATAAAATCCAACTGGTAGAAGAACTAGAGAGGGTGGGCGATCAATTGATTTTTTTTATTTATCATGTCATTGCACATTATTTGAAGAAGAAATGGTTCCAACACGACGGTGTAAAAGCCATACAGCGCGTGAGACCATCACTTTGTTAAGCTAAACATTGGCGACCGAATTATCCTAAAAAATGGTAATACGAGTTCAATACAAAGATAGTATTCGGGAATATTATTGATCCGTGTGAGAAGAAGACATGACAAAAGAAGTTCTTATGGCCAAAGACATGAAGCTTCAAACGGAATTTTCATTTGCGTTCAATAGGAGAAGGCATAACAAAAATGTTTTTTTATGACCAAAGAGATATTTAGCATACAGATGGTTC
Source organism: Muscina levida (assembly GCA_964034835.1). NCBI lineage: Eukaryota > Metazoa > Arthropoda > Insecta > Diptera > Muscidae > Muscina > Muscina levida. The sequence goes on from OZ035880.1 coordinate 3,463,495, forward strand.
ACGCTACTACGGATCAAAATAAATAATTTTGATCTTTAGAGGAATGTCTGTTTCCGCTTTGTGAAAGAAGTGGTTTTTCGCCCTTCATACAGAAATAACTTAATCTACATATCGGCACTATAGATATGACTTTGCTGATGAACTTTTTATTAGCATTTACGACAATACATCTTAATTGGTTAAATTTATGTTAAGGAGTTACTTTAAATAAGTTACATAAGTACATAAACTCAAAATATTATTGTCGAGCTTAAGTACCGTTTTCAAAGTACTTTGCAGACCTAAATGTGATATATATTTCAAGTTGATATGCAATAGCGAAGCATTGCCGGGCCCACTAGTATAGAATAAACATTAACCAATACATCTTCAACTGGGAACTGCCAACATCAACCCTTAAGAATTTTGAAAATAAGTGGACCCTCGACCCGATCGGTTTCAGTTACTTACATACTTCACTATTTGTTACTTTAGTAATTTAAAGGAAAGTATGGGTCGGTACGAGAAAACGGTACTTGATGGGGCAATATAGGGGTGATATGGATTCTGACTCTTTTAGCTCCGTCGATGTAGTGGTAAAGCTGATACTGCTCATGGTTCATCCGATGGCGAAACTTGCCTTCGAAACAGATAGGTCCATATATTTTTCGGAGTAATTTTTTCTCGAATACTCCTAGGTTTTGTATGTCCGTTGTCTTAGGCAGCCACGATTCGGCAGCATACTACAAAAATTGTAAAATTAACACCTGGTATAGCTATTTCTTAGTAATCCGAGATAAGGTGGTGTTACTAAAGTGCTGCCCAAGTCCGTAAAAACATCTATTGGCTAACATTATTTTTTCTTGTTGACGGTGCATCCTCATCGAGAGGACTTTTTGTTCGTCGAAATCATTATTTTAGTTTTGTCCTCGTTGACCGCTAAATCCATTCTTGCTGACTCTTTTTCCAGTGATGTGGAAACTGTTGTAACATCCCGCAGATTTTGGCCAATGATGCCTGTATCATCGTCATAGGCTAGTGGCGTGTGGCTCTGTTGGAACATAGTGTCAGACATGTTGACACCAGCTTTTCTTATCACATTCTCCATAACTATATTAAATAGTGTACAGGACAAGCTATTATCCTGCCTGAGACCTCTTTGCGTGCTGAATGGTTCAGAGTGATTATAGTCAAAGGCAACTTTGTAGTTGACAAAGAGGTGGTAGTTGTCGATCAGCTTTTCATGAGTTTTTTTTCCAGGATTTGTCGTAAAGTGAATATTTGATCCGTTGATCGTAGATTTACCAGGTCTATAATTGGTTCATTCACATAAAATGCTCGAAAGGTCCTTGTACGCAATTGGTAATAGGCTTATTCCACGGTATTTCTAATACTAACTACGGTCTCCTTTCTAGTATATGGGACATAACAGACTGAGACTCCAATCCCCGGGCATACTCTCTTCTAGCCAGATGTTCTCCATAAGCTGATGCATGCTCCTAATCAGCTCTTCCCCACCTGCCTTAAACAATTTAGCAGGGAGGCCATCGGCGCCAGCAGCTTTGATATTTTAAGGTGGGATTTTGCCACACGTATCTTGCTTTGGCTCGGAGGTGAATAGTTAATAGCATCGTCATGGATCGGAGTGGAGTCTTCTGGAGTGTAGTCCGTATACAGTAGATTGCTTAAATGTTCTCTTCATATCTTTAGAACGTTATCCAGTTCCGTCACTAGCTGGCCATCACTATTCTTGCAGGAGTGCGACCCTGTTTTCAGACTTCCCCTCTGCTTCGAAGAAACTCAGAGCACTCATCCTGTCTCTACTTCAGCTCCTTCTTTATCTGATTTGGCTCTCCTCTCTTTTTCCTGTGCAGTTCTCGTACAGCTCCTGTCGCCAGGCATCATCTTGAGACGACTTTGAGTACCCAAATACGCTTTCCGCAGTCCGCTCTATGGAGTCGGCTATATATTGCCACTGCGAGGTTATATTATCAGGGATTGGAGCTTTCCGCAGCAGTTTAGTTAGGTGGTTGGATTAGGCGTCCGCTACCTCTGTTGACCGCAGTTTACCTATGTCCAGCTTTCGTTATACTCATAACGTACGTTTTTTTCCATGCTTAGCCTTTTTCGTACCTTAACTGCGGTAAGGTAGAGATCGGAGTCAATGTTCACACCCCTGATCACTTTTATGTCCAGAACATGCGTGCCTTCCATCGACTATCACGTGATCTATCTGATTCCTTGTCAATTGATCTGGAGTTGACCATGTTGTCTTATGAATATTTCTATGGTCAAATCTAGTGTTGCTAACTACCATATTTCTTGCCGCAGAGAAATCAATCAGTCTGATGCCATTGTACGACTTTTCGGCTTACAGACTGAATTTCCTGATGGTAGACTCAAAGTTTCCAGGCGTGACCACGTTGAGATACTCCGTCCGCAGTAGTACCACGAATACGGAGCTCTGTGTAGACAAGACCACTCTAGGTGTTAAACCGATCAGAAACTTTACTTTGCAATACACTCCCGACGTTCTTACTCAATGAAATTAAACAGTAGACGTCGGAGCACATATTAGGAAAAGCAAACATAAAATACCATGCAAATTTTATCACGGAGACGATAGAATACATAAATGCTCAACAATGTTAAAATTGGAATCCTTTAAAATTTAAATAACTTCACATCCGTTATTTGTGCCTCTCATATTGTATGTTTCTTTTATTGCTATCAAACATTGCGCCTTAAATATCAAATTAAAGAACAACTTTCCCATGTATCTCGAAACATATTTCAATAAAATTGTTAACTACATGTGGTATATTCTTATCGTTTGGTGGAATTTGATGACGTAAAACAGACGTAAAAGATGCGTCAATGGTCAATATTATGGATTTATGTATTTTATGTATTCTCTGGCTATACATTTTATATGGAACGAAGTATTGGCGCCTATGCTATACAAATTTGATTATGTGTTAGTTGCTTTACTGTGTGTGTCTTTTGCGGCAATTGATGATAGTATTATATTTCCGAGCAAATTCGCGTCTGTGATGTGTGATACAACTTCTGTTTTGTATCTGATACAAGTTTATTTCTTCCACCACTTTTTCTTCGTCACTATTTACACTTTCCTTTGTAGGCAAACACTATTCAATAGCAAACATATTGCTGCACCTTTCTATTCTTAAAGGCTTCCCGTTTGGTATAATTTCCCCGCCATAGCTACTCACTTCTCACATTTTTCTCACTAGTAGTCCTTAGCGTAACTTGGCCACTGACCATTTGACCACTGTAATAATTTGGACTGTCTAGTTGGAATAGGCACGTGGAAGGCATTTTAAAGACTTCAAGTTTCAATAATATTTATTTTTAAAATTTTTATTTAAGTACAAACGAGTACATTCGAACATCATCTACTTCACTCGCGTATTAAGCCTTATCGTACATTGCTGCGTCGTCGTATACCGCTATGTACTGTGTTCGTTGTGGTACTGTTTTGCTGTATCTCAAGCTAAACAACAAGAATTGGCAACGTGTATGATTAGAAAAATTGTGTGAGAAGAGAAGGAGAGAGTAAGATATCATCCATATGTAGCTCTTTTGTCTGACCATTCTAAGGGGTGTAAAAAAAACAGAAATATATTTTCGTTCTCTAAGATACTTTTTGATGTGATGTCAATCTTTATGGATTTTCATTATTTTGACGATATTATCACCCACATTAAGGTGTTAAATAAAAATAAAAAAATTAGGGCCTGTTCATCTTTATATATATAACTAGTGTACCCGGCAATGATTCGCTATTGCTTAAGCTTATGTCAGCCCTTAACCTGATCAAACTAACAACGTCTCACTAACCTGTATTAAAACATCCGTCTGCAAATTCATACTATAGCCCCAAATACTGTATACAAATATTACCTTATATAGTTCTATAATTATATTTCTCCTATCACTTCTGCCCACTGACCGGAAATAAAATTGTCGCCTTCATATTTCCGCTGGCCGAAAAAAATTATTTTGTCGGTATATTCACGTCTGCTTTTCCGAGTACCATAATGGCTCATTTACACTACTGACATCATTGTCAGTATTTCCCTTTAAAATTTGTCCGCATCGTATTTGAGGTTGTTTTGACCGAATTTACCGAAATTCTTTTCTTTTGACGACACAACTATGAAAAACATGTTGTCAAAAGTGCCAGCAAACAAATTTTAAAAATATTATGAATTGAAGAAAAAACATTTTTTTAGTCCATGCTCTTTCCTTTAACTACAGTACTTTTTGATAAAAAAATAAAAGTACTTTTTTATGCAATAAAAATAATTTTTGGCACAAATAAAGAACTTTTTGGTCCCATAAAAGTACTTATTAGTGCATTTAAAGTACTTTTTCGTACAACAAATGTACTCTGTGATACAATTAATTGTTATTTCAGTGTACAATAAAAGTACTGTTTAGTACAATAGAATCACTTTTGGCTACAATAAATTGTACTTTTTGGTACAGTAAATGTAAATGTTAGTACAATCCGATTACATGCCCGATCGAGTGACGATAAATTGAAAATCGGTATAAAGAATTATCACCCCAGCTGTTACAACAACAACAATATCTGTATATCAAATATCATCGCTCTAGTGCTAAAATACAGTTTCGCCACACCGTCTTGGGCCACAATTTCATCTGCAAATTTAAATCTGAAGTGCCGAAACAATACAGTTTGACACGCACCTTTCGCCCACTTATGTTGTGTTGTGGAATACTTATTGTGTATAAAATTGAATCTCTCTAGGACTAAAATGCAGTTTTGCCACGCATCCTTCCCCCAATGATCCAAATGGGTTGCATATTCATATTAATGCACTATTTTGGTGTTAAATATTATCTCCCTGAGGTTAAAATGCAGTTTTTCTACGCCCAGTCCACTCACTCATCCAAAATTTAAATGTCGTAATATTCATATTCGTTTTGTTGAGTACTATCTGTGTACCAAATTGTATCTCAATGGGGTTAAAATACAGTTTTCCCTCTGCCCACTGATCCAAAATTAAATTTTCGTCTAGATATTCATATTCGTGTTGTATTGTACTGTCTGGGTGCTTAATGTTATCACTAGTCCTAGGGCTAAAATACAGTTTGGTCAAGACCCCTCTGCATATTCATATTAGTGTTGTCGCGTACTATCTGGGAGTCAAATTTTATCTCTTTAGTTCTAAAAAAATTTTGCCACGCCGATTATGTGCATTGGGTTCAAAATTAAAATTTCGTCTGCATATTTATATTCGTGCTGTCGAGTACTGTCTTTGTATCAAATTGTATCCCCATAGCTCTAAAAAAAGTTTTTCCACGCCCACTCTGCCCATTACGTCAACAATTAAAATTTCGTCACTATATTCATTTTCGTGTTGTCGAGTACTATCTGGGTATCAAATTCTGTCTCTCTAGCTCTAAAAAAGTGTTTCCACACCCACTACGCCCATTGGGTCCAAAATTAAAATTTCGTCTGTATATTCATACTATCGGTTATCAAATATCTCCAAAAATATGATTTGCCACGCCCAGTCCGCCCACTGGTCCAAAATTAAACTCCACAAACTCATATTCGTGTTGCCGATTAGTATATGTGCATAATATTTTATCACCCTAGCTTTAAAAGTATGTTTTGCCACACCCCATCCGTCCGCTGTCCCAAAATTAAAATTTCGTCCACACATTCATATTCGTGTCGCCGAGTACTATCTGTATACCAAATTTTGTCTCCCTAGCTCTAAAAAAAAGTTTTGCCACGCCCACACCGCCCATATGGTCAAAAATTAAAAAAGTTGTAGCCTAATATAATTTCCTTGTAGTACACAAACTGTCTTCCAAATTTCATTGAAATCGGTTCAGTCGTTAAGGTCTGGTTGAGCAACAAACATACAAACAAACAAACAAACAGACAGACATTCACATTTATAATATTAATAGGATTCTTCCGTACCAGTATTTAATCCAATCAATACTATCAATCCTAATACAACAAAATTAATATTACATTTGTATTAATGAAAACCCTTAGAATTATTGTTTTTTTTTTAAATTTTTTTTAACAATTTGTACTTTTATTTGTCTATTTCATCTACATAATCCATTAAACTTTTACAGTAAAAGCAATATTTGTAATTAACAATATCATATAAAAACACTTCTGCCTATAACTTATTTAATATTAAGATGGTGGTGTATTCGTTTTAGTTAGCAATCAGAGTATCATTATGTATATCATGGAACACTTTTAAAAGTTTTCATCATTTTGTAATATTTTCTTTGTAAAATCTGTCTTTAAAAAAGCATAATAATCTTCAGACCTTCTTCATATAAATATACAATTTCATAAGTACATACAACAATAAATACATGTAAATGGCACATATGTATAATCATATCAAACTTATGTATAAGTATAAACTTGTTAAGGTATACAAAAGTTATCTTGCTAGATTTTAAGTATATGTCTTCAGTTCGAATGTCTATTCGATGGCTCAAGAGTACATGGGGTAAAGGGGTCGGAACCCCACATTACGATGTCGTTCATCAATGTCTTTATCTTCAAATGCAGGGGAATCACTTCTCGTTGCCTGTACATATGAAGGCGGTTCTGGTGACAGCAAAAAAAAATACATAAAAATAATAAACAATCAATCTGAATCACTCTTCATGGTTTAATTGTGGTGAAATACAACACTTTGCTGAAGTACTTACTCATATCATCGTATTCTGGTGGCTTGTCTTGGGATTTTTCCTCTAAATCAGGCGCTGTAGCGCCTTCTTCTGCAACTGGGCCTTGCCTTATAGGCATAGGTGGAAGGCTTTCTCTTATGGGTACGTTGCCAATAAAAATCGGTATCTTAAGTTTGGTATCACTGGTACAACACGGCACTCGCACTGTGACTTTCAGCATGTATTCATTCTTAATAATACTGTCATAAGAGGTGGTACTGGAAGGCACTGATGGTATTCTGAATTGACCCTCGAATTGGCGGTTAGACAAACGTAAACAAGGTTCGCGGAAATTCTGGTTGACGAGTACGTATTTCTTGTGGCGCTCCTTGTGACTTGGTGAGTGGGCTATGAATGTTTGCCTTTGGGAAAACTCCATGTCATAGCCCTGAGTGTCAGTCATGGTTTGATTTTCTATACGCAGCACATATTTGACTACTTGACCGGGGGCATAAGCCCCGAAAGGCACACTTAAAGTATATATGAAATTTTTGCTTGAGCAACTCCAGCAGCAAGCATTACCAATTTCCTGGGCTGCTACGGGTACCTACGGGAAAAGTAAATATACACATTGATATAAGACATTCATCAATTTTTCCGTTTATTATATTACCTTAAAACTGGGATAAGCATTCAAGTCAACATTTTGTAAAATTGTTAAGGGCTTTTGAAACACATTATCGAAGCGCAATGGTCTGTCCAGTATTAGAGATATTCCGTAACGAATGTGACCGTATTTGCCCTCACAGGATGTAGGACATTCAAACGGCAACGCTATGCTAAATGTGTAAGTGTGCAAACCCATGGGCAACTGTCCTTCACCGTGAACCACCGTTTCGTTGTGCACATAAACCTTGTGCGAAGTGTAGTATGTGGTGTGGGTACTGGTGGATCCGTCAGCGTTTGTGGTAGAGGTTGATTCACTCCATTTAACTTTTGCCTCACCCAGAAAAACTATTCTAACGTCTGACATGGGGTAAAATTAAAATTATTGTATTCTGTGCTAGAATTTCCAGGATGCACTTACTGCGTACATTTTTATTCTTAACAGTGTTCAAACTGATGGTGCCACTGATCTGTTGGCCACTGTAGTAAACGCCATTTGGACTGTTCAATTGGAAAATACATCGGGTTGACATGTTGCGATGTCAATGTTGTCTGTCGGTTTGTTAATATTTACACTGCCCTTAACTAGAGTAACAAACGGCGCAAGAACGTGTGAATGGTTGAGAAGTACTCGTCTTACTGAGCAAAATAAAGTTGTGGTATATGAGTTGTATATCTATACAAACAAACAATGTTGGCAATTTTGTGGTTTTTTGTTTCGTAGTGATAAGCTCTCATTGCTTTGCCATAGGAATGACTCTCTGTATACCTATTTTGCAACAAATGCTTGCTTTGATAAAGCGTTCAGCAACCTGCTTATGTTGGGCAATTCCACGTAAAACGGCTCTAAACTGGAAAATTTTTATTTACTTCTTTGTAAAATAATTGTTCCACAAAGGAACAGCAACTATGGACAAATGAAAAAAAAATAGATTTTTTTTAAATAAAATAGTTGCTTTACATCAAAAATCCTCGAAACTTTCCAACAATAACACAGTACAATACATGATTTTGGGACTCCATTCTGAGAAATGCACGTGAAAGTAGCTTCAAAAAGAAGAAGTTCTGCATTCGTTTTGTCAAGTTACATGCCATAATAATTTAATATCGATTTGAAGTTAGTAAGTATCGTATATGTGAATTTGGCACGATGTCAAGAACAGATGGCGACATCTAAGGAAGAAACTTAAAGGATATAATGAACTACATATATTTAAAGAGAGAAAAGAATAGAACAAGAAAAAATGCTAGGAAAATGATGATGTATTTGCCTTTACCGCATGAATGAGGTATGGGATAGCTTCTCGCGTTGTTTGTGAATTAACACGCTTTCTATATTTTTAGAATCACAACTAACGGCACCTACTTTTTTATCGGCGATGGCGAACGCCAGTGTTTGAGCTTTTACTAGACATGGCGATTGACTCGACACTATACTGCGAAGTTGCTGTCGAAAACATCGAGGATGCCTGCAATTAAAGAAAAATTTAGGTCAAGACATCTTTCATTCAAAAACTGTATACGCGAAGGCGTCTGTAAAAATATAGTTAGAGAAATCTGTTCAATAAAATGACTTTTTACTTAACTTCAATAAACAAGTCACATGCTCCACCGTTGTAACCCCTTGCCGCTTTTACCATGTAGCCAATGCATCGGTTAGGAAAAGAAGAACTTTACATTTTTCGACATAATCTGGATATCGGTGTAAAAATTTTATAAAAATTTTTTGTAATTCATCTTTTACCCATAATTTCCCCATAAAGAAAAAGGAGTTTTACTTTTTAAAGTAGTTTTTAATCAAAAAAGCTAAATTATGCAACAAAAACATGCATTTATTGTCAATTTTGCAAAAATATGCGCGTACCTATGTAATAATACGTATTTTTCGTAAAATATGCAAAAACGATTCAATGCCATTTTGAAGAAAATTTTATAAATATATTTTGATTCATAATATCTTCTAACAAAAACTGTTTGTAAATTAATTGTATGTTAATTGTAATGCATTTTCCCTACTATATATGAATAAATCTATATAAGAGGAGGTAGTAAGTAATGCGTCGTATAGTAATTTTTTATCTTACTATTATGACACTGTTGCTTAATTTTGGCCCGTGCTGTAAGTTCGTCACATTCGAGGTAGTTGGCTTTGTTTTAGTTTTAAGTCTCTCCTGCATTAGGATACATTGGATACATAGGTCTGAAACCTATTATCCGGTTGTACTCGTTGGCATCAGTATCAATAAAGGGTGATTCACTACGCACAGCTTCTTCGAACGAAGGGGGTACTGAAATAAGTCAACAAATATTTATAAACCAAAAAATTTTCTCATCGTAACAGCAAAATCTATAGTTGACTTACGCAAGTCTCCATAGGCTGGTGGATTGCTGGTTTCATACTCTGGTGGTGGCAAAAGTGGAGCCGATGGTTCCATCTCTGTCTGGTTGGTGCTCGGTTGAGTCCCTGTTACAACTGGTTGTACATCCTCTGCTGCTGGTAATTCTAATCGAACTACTTCAGGCAAACGCAATCCTATGGGTACATTTCCTATAGTTATAGGTACACTAATGGTAGTTTTATTATTTCTGCAGCCGCCAACGATAATTTCCAGTTCCAAGCGATATTGCACACTTAATACACAGTAGCCATTAGTACTTGGTGGCATTGAAGGTAATACAATTGAGCCTTCAACTAGCCGATTTCTGTGGCGTAAACAAGGAGCATCGTGATATTGGCTTGCTAAAGTTGTGTCACGACTTCGTAGCTTCTTTTTTGGTGAGCGGGCATTAAAAATCAATTGTTCTATAAATTCCACCTTAAAACCCATCATGTCACTATACGACTGGTTGTTTACTAGAAGAGCATACCGCAAAGATTGACCAGGTGCCCAAGCTCCAAGTGGGACTGTCAATTTGTAACTTATTTTGCCACTGCAACAAGGCCAGCAACCACTGGTGCTAATCTCTTCGGTTTCCAGAGGTATCTAATAAGTATATATTTCTAATTTGCAGCCTCTTAGCAATTGAACAGTTTCTTACTCTGTATGCTGGATTATGATTAAGATCGACCAACCTAAGTACCGTCAAAACCTGACTGTACTCGCTTGGGAAATGCAAAGGTCTTTCCATAAGCAGCCACAAGACATATCGTATGTTGCCAAACTTACCCTCGCATGAGGTAGGACAATCTTCGGGAAGTTGAAAATTCAAACTATAAGTATGGGTGCCAGCCGGCAAGAGACCCTCACCTTGAACCAAGATGGTGTTGTTAATGTAAACATCATTTGAACGATAGTGGACGGCGCGCAAAGATGTGGTGCCATCACTCTCCGTATAATCTTCAGTTTCTTCCCAGTGGATTTTAGCTTCACCCAAGATGCGTATGCGAATGCCTTTATCGAAATGAAGAAATATCAAGAGATTAGGAATGGTAGAGAATTGTAAAAATGCAAACAGATGTGAGATTATTATACAATATTTTGAAGTGATATAAATAATAACTAAATATTAAATTTTCTTAATATTTTTTCTGTTAATTCAAACGAAAAAACTTAAAAATGGTGAAATACTTAAAAAAATATTTTTATACTTTTTTATATTTTGTCCGCAAGTATTTCCCTCCTAAAATTTTTCCCTAACATACCTACCTACCTACCCCCTAACTTAACACCCTAAGAAGGCTCTCAGACAATATGAACTTATGTATCTACTGGCCTTTACCATGGCCAGTAGCTAGAAAATTTCATGTAAATCATATTAAGGAAAAGTCAAACAAAGTGTTTGTTATGGCTACGCCTCTTCTGGTACCTCCCTTACAAATGTGCCATTCCGCCCACTTTAGAAACCAGAAATAATATCGATACGCCCAACGCGTTCTTACATAAATTCCGTATTTGGTAAAACTGTAGCCTGATAAAGTTTTGGAGAAAACTGAAAGTCTATCCACGCCCCTTCCGGCACATCCCATAAAAATTTACCACTCCGCCAAATCCAGAGATTGAGTAATAATATCAGTACACCCAACGCGATCGTGCCCAACTTATGTATTTAGTAAAGCTATAGCAGGAAAAAGTTTTGGAGAAAAAACTGGAAGTCTAACAACGTCTTTTCTGGTACCTCCCATTTCTGGTACCGCTTTAGAGATGGAGTAATAATATCAATGCACCCATTGCGATCGTGCCCAAATTCTGTATTTAGTTAAGCTGAATCTGGACAAAGTTTTGGAGAAAAAAACTGGAAGTCTAGCCGCGCACCTGTTGGTAACTCCCATACGTATGTACCACTCCGCCAACTTAAAAAATCGAATAATAGTATCAATATACTAAAAAATTGTATGTCAGTCATATTTCATATTATAATCTTATTCATCTTTCATTTAGTTTTGTTAACATTACAAAAAAAAACATATTTACATACTACATACTTATATTCACGAAATGCCATTCAAATTATATACCACAATATGACATACTGACAATGGTTCTAGTGAATGGAAAGAAATCGATTTTTATATTGTGCTTACAAAATTTTTCTATACAAATATTATCACCAATAAATAGAGAAATAGATGCAGCACATGTGTAAACACACTTCTCTCTGTATGTTTCTTTCGCCATCGAGAGAGTTTCATTCGGGTACGATCGTTTCCCAAATGTGCCTGTAATGTTCTACGGAAGAGTTAGAAAACTTTTGAGCATAATTTTTTTGTGTATCTTAAACAATGTACATATCAATATGTTATCATATAAACAAACATAGGCGGATAGCAAAAATGTACAATTACACAACAGTAATATATGCGAAAGCTTCCGGTTTTTTTATACTTATGTATATAGTTCGTTCAAACCGTCTTTATTGTTATTATTTTTGCTATTAATTCTATTCCAGCTTAAATTTTGCTCAAAGTTCATTTGGGGTTACTACCACTATTCACGGTTTCTTATATCCATACGCTCTACCATGTCAAGTCATCTTCAATAACCACAAAAAGTTGCCAAAAAATGTTGACCGTTTTATGACTTTTTTTTATTTGCTAATGATGTCAGTACGCATAGTTGCGTCTTACTCACTATTCACGTTTTTGTCACTTGTGGTTTTCAATGTAACTGTGCCACTGACTGTTTCACCACTAAAATAAACACCATTTGGACTGTTTAGTTCAAAATCGCATGTTGATGGCATTTCTTACTATGATGTTTTCAAATCAACAATTATTTTGCTTGTTTTTGTTATTAAAATGTACCAGAGATACTATTTCTAATTTGTGTAAATATAATCTCAAACGTTTTGCGAATACGTCTTATATCTTTTAGATTTGTTTTGTTACTGTCGGCGGAAATCCCAAATTTAGCGAGCGTCCAACATTTTGGGCGCAAAGTGAACTTTAAACGTGTACTAAACAATTGAGAATAAGAGAGAGAGAGAGAGAGAGACTCTCTATATATGGGCAATATACAATAGAGTTGCCATCATCGACAGAAATTAGTCTAAAGTACCTAAAAAGTTAAGAACGTAAAAATAACGTAGAAAAAATTTAAAAATCTTTAAAAAAAATTTTGAAAAAAAAAAAAATAAAATATACAAATTCATTTTCCGGTTATTAGTGATAATTAAATATTTTAAACATTTTATTTAAGAACTGTGTTTTTTAACATAAATATTCAGGTTTTTTTTTGCAAAATTTAATTATGCTTTTTGTTATATTTACATCTCATAGATCCAACTCTTAGAAAATCCGGCGTATCAAATTAACTCATTTTTCAATTGAAAAAATATATAAAAGAATATATTTAAATATTTATTCTTAACTAAAACATTGATATTCGATAATAAGTGTAATATTCTTAAAATGTCTTTTTTATTAAGTTGAGAAGCTTTTACTAGACTTTTAGTGCGAAAGTTTTATCGTCAACATCTATGAAGTCGTCGATGAAAGAAAAAAATAGATCACCGAGGCAGGAATTGATTTAAATATGATTTAAATATTTTTTCTTAACTAAAAACATTGCTCTTCTGTTATATGTGATATATATTTAAAATGTTGAGATAATAGAGAGAAATGAGATTCAAATGTCATAACGTTGCAAACTAATTACTCAGCATTTACACCCCTCGCTGCAGGTACCATGAATCCTATAAATGGACGGTTTCTTTCATTCACAATACTCTCATATGGTGGAGCGCTGGCAGATATGGCCGATTCAAATGAAGGAGGTTTTTGAGTATTTCGCGTGGCCTCAGAAAATGAAGGTGGCTCTTAAGGATGAAGAATAAAATATATTGACATTAACTGTAATTTGTTTTTATTGGTACGACAGAGTGACTTACTCAAATCTCGATATTCCGGTGGCTGATCTCTACCCGCCGACGTTGACGGCAACTCAGGTGCACTGGGGCTTAAATCGACTACATCGCCTTCATCCAGCAAACTTTCATGCAAGGCCACAGTACCTATATGTAGGGGCATGCAAATGTCCGAATTCATAGTGCAACCGGTTATGTGGGCAGTAACCAATAGATTATACTTTATTTGTATAATATTATGATCGCCTTGAGTGGTGGGTGGCATGTCAGGAATTTCCAGTTGATGTTTAAAAATTCGTGTAGTCAACTTTAGACATTCGTTATCGTAATTTTTCTTTAGAATCGTCTTTTTTTCATCGCGCTCCGACTTGTGGGGAATCTTAGCAGTGTAAGTGATTTTTTGAACAATTCTTACTTCAAAACCAGCGATATCGCTCATCGATTGATTTTCAACGCGTAGCGTGTAGCCCAGCCGTTGCATTGGAACGTAAGCTCCAAAGGGTGTGGTTAGGGTGAAAAGAATTCGACCTTCAGTGCAAGTGAGCCAGCAGAATGTCTTGATTTCCTCGGCCTGTAGAGGGATCTAAATGAAAATGGTTGAGAATTAAAATAGCGGTATTGCGGAGGTTAATATGAATCCAAAATTATATATCACAAAATTATATATCACAAAACATGAAAAACGATATGCATTTTGTTTCGATTAAAACCTAAAAAGACCGTATGTAGGTTGCAAGTATAAAAAATATTGTTTGCGTTCTAAAATTGTCTTTAAATAATCTTTAAATGTAGGGGGTGTCCGTCTCAACATTATTTTGTTGTATATGGACCGACCCATACTAATAAATATATTATGACAAACTTAGTAGAAGATAATTTTATAATGAAAGGTAAACAAATTCAATTTTGTTTGAACAGCTACGCACGGAAGCTATCATAAGAGAATTTATTTACTACGCCTCTCTCTTAATAACTCATAATAAATTTGAAAAGGTAATTGTTTAATAATTGATTATAGTTAAAGAGTTCAACCTTGACCCAACCAAATTTATTAGAATACATGAACATCAAAATAGTCACCGAAAGTGGTTCGGAGTCGATTGGCGTGTGTTTTCTATGGCATGAACCCATTGTTATATGGTGTTACATACATATATTAATACTAACTCTGAGTAAATTGAGAGTGGGCAAAATAACAATATACAAAAATTTGAATTTAAGAGTAATTCTTGTTTTTGTGACATATTCATAACATGAGGGAATTTATATAGAAATTTATATAGAATATCCTTTCCAAGGAACATAATATTAATAGTGAATAGGTAAAATTTTACATAAAGTGTAAAATTATTTTTTTTTTTTTATAAAAAATATTGATCCCACGACATCCTCGACGCTGACGTACTCAGTGTTAAATGTTCAAAAATGTTTCCAATTTTCCACCAACCTTTCCCATTTCCTAAATGTTCTCTATTTCATTATTTAGGTCCCCTTAATTCAACTTACCTTATAAACAGGATTCAAATTTAAGTCATCCGTTTTTACAACGTTTATTTGATAGTCGTAATTGTGCCTCGAACCTATCTCAGACACTAAAGTCACCGACAGCTGATAACGTATTGATCCAAACGAGCCCTCAAATGAACCAGGACAATCCACAGGTAGTTGTAGCGTAAATGGAATACTATGCTCGCCTGCGTCAACATTACCTTCTCGCATCAACTCTTGCTCTTGTTGGACGGGTATCTCATTAGCTGTGTACTCAACAGCTTCTTTGACTGCACCGTTGCCATCTTTTGCGGCTTTCTCTTCGTATTCCGTCCAAGCAACATTGCTCTGACCACGCAAAACAATTTGAATGCCTACAGTATTAGAGTAATATAGCTGAATGATTACGTATTTCTTGGGCATTTTTTTGGTTAACGTTAATTTATTTTTTTCACCCTCCCGAACAAACCAACCTCTAATGTATTCCGAAGTGGCAAAATTTAGAACTATATTTCCATCGACAGATTCACCACTACCGTACATTTCGTACGGTTTGCTTAATTCGAAAGTACATGTTGCCGGCATGACTATTGCACGAAATTATCTCCGCCAATATCGGACTGACGGACCGTTTCACATACTGTGCCTACGACTACTACTAGTTACGAGTAAATACTCAGCTAATACTGACGCACTGCAAGACGTTGCTTTGCTTAGCTATGCTCTCCGTACGATTTGAAATGACGTAAGCCCGTATCTACCAAATGCTAAGTGTTTGACTTGTGGTCTCTTAACAAATACTTGTCATGTTATTGTGCGTTCTCAGTATTGTAAAGAAATTTTTTGAGCAAACTGTTCATATGTTGTTTGTAAACAAAAGCTAAACAGATGGTGGCGGCGGCAATACGCTGATAAGAAACCAAAACATAGATACATATACAATTTAGTCGAATAAAATTTGTACAAAAAGTTTGTACTAATGATAGCAAGAGGTACAAAATGTCCCAAATGAAATTTCTATCGCCTGTAAGGTGGGGGGGAAATAAATAATAAATATAAATTAAAACAAAAACCGAAGTTAATATAATAGATAAATTAATCTTTTAAAATATTAATATGTAAAAATCGTATACAATATTGACCCGGCAGATTTGTTTTAACCTTCAAAATTACTGATCAAAAAATATTTCTTATTGTTTCACTTTAATAATGATTAATCCATTATTGTAAGAAATCGGTCGAACCGTTTTTGAAGTTAGTGGTTACATCATTACACTTTTTTTTATATATTATATATGTATAAATTAACTTATATTTTATTTACATAAAATTCAATATAATACAAAATTTTAACTCCCTTCAGAAAATGGTTTTTTAGGTATTCCCCTATATTTTTCATCCGAAATTTTGATGCATTATTAAGCCAATAGAAGTCATTGTTTTGTATAGGATTCAAAAATTTAGCACTAATATATTTTGAAAAAATTCAAATTTTGAAATGAAATAATCAAGTTTTGAAGCGGCAAAATTGGAAAAATCAAGTATTGTTATGTTTTCTAGAGGAAAAAAAACATAAAATATGTTATGTTGCAATTTAGACAAAAATAGTTCACTAACTTCTGGATTAATCATATCTTGTTCCAAAAATGTGTATTTGAAATGAGTAATGTAATTTTGAAGTGGAGTAATCAACTTTTGATGAAATCATGCCTTTTCGTTTTTGTTTCCTGGTGTAATTATAAAGATTTCGCACAAATTTATTTTTGCTGAGCTTTCAATTCAATGCTACCAAAAAAAAAACTCAGTTCGGTCAAAAGTGGAATAGTCAAGTTCTGAAAAGTATCTCCTTATTTAATATTCCACAATTGGAACAGATGTACTTTAAATAACAATTTTGGCAATATTTCTACACTTATAATAATCCTACAACCCAACATTAATGTTCTATTTTTATATTACATTTTCAACGTATCTTAGCAGGAATCTTCAATTTTGTTACGACAAATTTGGGTACATAACAGAGATCGAACCCGATAGACCGCAACCGCCGGTGCACCGCGTCCGAACTTAGTATTTTTCATACGCAAGTGTTCGAAATATCGAACGAAAACTGATGCGGTGGAGTAAAGCTCTTTCTTGTGTTTACTTTTTTTGTTGCAATAGTTTAGCATCGTATCAAAAAAAAAACAAAAATATGACGCTTTGTTGTGTGTGCTTGTTTTATGGTGGTGGTTTAGCACAACAACGAAGAAACACAAACAAAAATATTACGAAGAAGAATACGACGTCCGTGCGATCGCCACCAACATACTAACCGCCTCGCTGTGGATTTGTACCGTTTTCTTTTTTGCTTATTTTTTGGAGACATTCTTTATAGTTTTGTCTAAAACAAATGTATGATCTGACATTTTAAAACTCTTTTGTTTCTGTTGGAAATCTGTCGGCCTAATGAACTTTCTTTAACATTTGTCGTCAAAACATAAGCAAAAGAAAAAACGTAACAAATCGACAGCGAAGCGGTTAGTATGTTGGTGGCGATCGTACCGACGTCGTATTCTTCTTCGTAATATTTTTGTTTGTGTTTCTTCGTCGTCGTGCTTAACCACCACCATAGAAAAAGCTCACACAACAAAGATTAATTTTTTGGTTCATGGTTTTTTGATGCGGTGGCAAACTATCCCGGTAAGAGGAAACAATATAACAAAAGGCACAAAAATATCCAAGCAGTTTGTTACCGCAGCCGCATAAACAGCGAGTACACCAGTAGTGGCGAAAACTCATATCGCCGCAGATCACTGGTACATAAGTTCCAGAATGCAACATTTTATTAAGAAAATAGAGAATTTTCACAATATATCAATCTTAATTTGTTGTCTAAAATAGGAGAATTCTATTACAATGGTATCAAGAATACGTCATAATGGTATCAACAATTATCAATACGTCATATTGACACACTAATTGCAGTGGAAATACCTCAAATTTAAGTGAAATAATTACAAATTCAATGTCTGTTTTTTGTACTCTCTGTCTCATAGTTCTCTTAGCGTATTAAAATGTTTCTATAAAAGGAATAGTTCTCATTTCATATCTTTTCGGTGACGCTTCTGAAGCGGATAAATAATGAATTTAACGTTTTATTTTAATACTAGTAGACCCGGCAATGATTCGCTATTGCAAAGTTGGCGAATACTTAAAAATTTACTTAATAGCCCTATTCACAATCTTGTGCATTTGAGACTGCAAATTTGTAAATATTTGCTATGAATTGTGAATGACCTCTTTGATTTAGTTTACAATGCTTATTGCAATCACGAAATTCACAGCTGGCATATAAATTGCTTTTGAGCGAAATAACCTCAGCGATGGCGGTTATATTTGAGAGGTGAGCGACGGCGTTTAGTTACCGAGTACAAGCCGATCAGGTTGGTTCTATGAGTGTCAGCTGTAGGTTTGCTATTATGTGTTGCATATGTCGAGTAAATATAAGCTATGTGTTTTAAGTGTTGCATATTAACGCAAGAGTAGCATGTGTATTGCTGTATATTTTGTTGGTGTAGAGTAAAAATATTTTATACCATTTTGCAAATGCTACGATGTAAGACCTTTTGCACAAGAATTGTGAATAGGGCTAATATATCATGTCTGCATTGTCGAGTACTATAAAGACTCATTTGCACTACCCACTTCTTTGTCAGTGTTTCCTTCAAAATGTGCCAGCATCGTGTAAATGAGGTTGTTTTGTCAGAATTTACCGACATAACTTTATCTGATGATGTATTGCTTTTGGCTTTAACAACAGAACTTTTTGAAAAATTAAAGTACTTTTTGATAAAATCTAAATACATTTTGGTACAATAAATATAATTTTTGGCACAATGAATTGTGGTACAATAAAAGTACTTTTTGGTACATTGGAAGAACTTTTGTGTACAATAAATGTACTCTGTGGTACAATAAATTGTACTTTTTGTACCATTAAAGTACTTTTGATACCATAATTGATCTTTTTGGTACAATAATTGTACATATTTGTACAATAAATTTATTTGGTACAATAATGTATATCTTTTCGTACAATAGATTTACTTCTTGCTGTAGTAAATTGTATTTTTTGGTACAATAATTTATATTTTTGCTACAATAAATGTACTTTTTGTCAAAATAAAATTAACTTTCCATTTTAAATCAAAACAATACTAATTTACTTTATAAATAAAACTAAAGAGTAGTAGGAAAAGAGATTCCATCAGATCCCATGACGCGTTTATTTATGTGGATTTTTATACCCTCACCATATGGGTAGGAGGGTATATATCATTTGATACGATCCAAAAGTGTAACACATAGAAGAAGTCACTTTAGACCCTAGGTTTATTTGAACCAAATTCGATTCATGACTTTTTAAGTCCCCTTATGGTACCTCCCATACAAATAAATCATTCCGCCCACTTTAGAAATCGAGTAATAATATCAATACATCCAATGGGATCGTACCCAAATTCTGAATTTAGTAAAGCTATAACAGCATAAAGTTTAAGAAAAAAATGGAAGTCTAGCCACGCCTCTTTTGGTACCTCACATACCGCTATAGTGATGAAGTTATAATATCTATAAATCAAATGCGAACGTACCTAAATTCTTTATTTAATAATGCTATAACAGGATAAAGTTTTGGAGAAAAAAAATTGGTAGTCTAGCCAGGCCCCATCCGGTACCTCCTATACAAATGTACCACTCCGCCCAGTTTAGAAATCGAGTAATAATATCAGTATAATAGCTAATTTTATGTTTTACTGAGGGTGAGGGTATATGTAAGTCGGGTTGCCCGACTAAAACTTCATATATACAGATTTAAAAGTATACGTAAAATATTTTTACGTATGCACCATACGTTACTAAAGTAAAATGCCACGTTTAATAGTTTAATTTTCTGTGTGAGGACAAATTCTTCCATCCGCATTTCGCAAATATTTTAAATAAATTAAATACTCCATAATTAGCAAATACAATATTATAAATTTATTCAATTGTTAGGAGATGCACAAACCATGACGCCCTCATACGTACGAGGATAACTAATGCCAGACAATTCATCATATGGTTGCGTAGCTGGAACTAAATTAAAACAATATATTACTTGATATCCAAATTTAAGATAGGATGAAATACACTCACTGAACTCTTGATAGTTCTCTGACTTTCCTCCGCTTTCCAATGATGGCGGCAACATGGGAGCAGTGGCTATCGCGTATAGTACACTGTCATCCATCATGCTTTCCCTTAAGGGCACAGTGCCAATGTAGAGTGGCAGTGACATAGATAGGGCAGCAACACCAACTCCAATGTAAGCCGAAACTATCAACTCATATTCGATATTTATAATTTTATTGCTGCCTTCGGTTGTCGGTGTTACTTCGGGAATTATCAATTCACCATGAATTTCACGTGACATTGCATGTGAGCATTTCTCTAAATATTTTTTATTATATACTTCATTGCATTCGAGCCGCGTCTCTTTGGATGGCATACGGGATATGTATAAGATCTTTTGTACGATTGTTATGCCATAAGCATAAACATCTTTTTTCGAATTATTTTCTATGCTCAGAGCATAGGGTAGCTTTTGCTTGGGTATATAGCCTCTAAAGGGTGCTACAAAATTTAAGAGTATTCGCTCCTCTAAGCATGCGCAGTTGGAATATCTTTTGATATGTTCAGCCATTAAAGGTAACTTAGAGAAAATATTAAGAAATTATTGAGAAAGTTTAGAGAAATTATTAAATTATTACCTTATTTTCCGGTGTTAGATTTAAATCCTCTGTTCTTATAACATTTATGGGCTGCTTGAAGTTTATACTCAGACAAGTGTTGGTGCAAATGACCAACAATAAATGATAACTGATTACTCCTAATGAGCCTTCAAAAGAACTGGGGCAACTGATGGGTAAATCTAGAGCAAAGTGCAGGGTATATTGTCCCGGCTGCATATAGCCACCATCCATCAAATGCTGTCTCGGTCCATTATAGTTTTCATAAGAGGTAAATTCTATTATTTCCATCCGGTGTTTATTTTTTGGAGTCCTTACATGTTTCTTCCAAAAGACAGAGCCTTCACCACATAAAGCAATGTACATACCTAAACAAAGACAAAATAATGAGAAGACATTTGTAGAAAAGGGCACATGTATTTACTATCAATGGATTTCTGGGAAGTCAAATTTATAACCACGGATCCCTCGACCGTTTCACCACTGTAGTAGACGCCATTCGGTTTGTTCATATAAAAATTACACGTTGATGTCATTTCTATCGACTGAGTTTTTTGCGGCGATTCCACTAATTAATTTGTGTCAATACGCTAGAATATAAAGTGAACTGATATTGAGAAAGATGAGTTGAGTACTGAAGCAAATCTAAGTGGCATCTTCTCACCCTCTCAATGTGTGGCCAGTGACGTAGAATGTAGACAATGTTGATTGTTGTGCATTCTCTAAAATATTTGAACTCATTCAGTTCGCTCTTGTTGTTGTTTTTTTTTAAAAGATCAGTGATAGATTTTCATTCATAATATCCAAATATTAAGAAATTGCTCTTAATACGCATAAGAGTTTTGTTTTTACTCAGCATTGTAGATTGAAGGATATGCCTATGTACAATGAT
The DNA here is from genome assembly GCA_964034835.1 of Muscina levida. Taxonomy (NCBI): domain Eukaryota; kingdom Metazoa; phylum Arthropoda; class Insecta; order Diptera; family Muscidae; genus Muscina; species Muscina levida. The sequence goes on from OZ035880.1 coordinate 3,485,299, forward strand.
GAGTTCTCGAAAGAGAGGAAAGGGAATGAGTTTTGTTTGGCTGCCAAATAGTTTGTAATGTAAATTAAAACAATAGTTTTTATTTTTGTATTAACATTAAATTTTAAAACTAAATTATTAATTCGACCGAATTCGTTTAAATTTTTTTTTGTAAAAGTATAAAAATACTTGTTGCATTTTTTTTAAACAACTGTCTCTATTGGAGTATAACTAATTGGAGCTCTCGAATATGTTCCTGGAAATACATAAGATTGGTATTATATGATCACATACATATATGCTACCTTCATAATTATTTAAGGATTATATTACCTATATCACCAATTGTTATTGCACCTCTGGATAACGGATAATCTTCAATTAGAATTGAATTTTCCTCCTTTGAAACAAGACCAGTTGGTCCTGTTCGATGACTACCAATTTGTATGGGTATGGTAAGAGATACATCTTGATGCAAACCTTTCATAATAATCAGAACTTGGAAACGATAGCGCACCATTATCAACGAATCATCCTCAGAGCTGGCAACTATATTCAAAGGAAGTTGAAAGGTATTATCTATAAAAATTTTAGTATTACGCAGACAGGAATTCAAATGATTTCTATAGTTTATGGTATTCAGTTCGGTTTTAGTTCTCTGCTTTGGCTTTAAGCTTTTGTAATGCAATGTTTGTATTACAAAAGCGCTAACACGTTTGGCATCGCAACGTTGGGTGTGATTTTCTATATATATGGAATACTTAATGACATCTCCAGGAATAAAGGCGGTGGAAGACAAAGTGACATGAGTCACTAGAGGTCCAGATTTGCAAGGCCACCAACAGAAATTATTGCGCTGATGGGCAGTGAAAGGTAGCTGAAAAAAAATAAATCAATATGTTGTATTACATTAATGATTTTGTACGACGGCCTACCAATTTATTTGGTTGTTGTGCCACATCCAACTGTTTTTGTATATGTATTTCTTGTTGTTGTAGTTTGTGAAAAGTTCCAGATTTGCATTGTACGAGAACTAGTTCATATCTTATAAAACCTGTAGTTGTTGCTAGACTTGAGGATAGATCCTTAGGTATACTCAAACAGAAGTTGTACTCGTGCTGACCAGGTTGCAGGTAAACATTACGTTGCAAACATATTTGTTGTTTTACATTTTGTTCTTGTCCTTCAAAGTTTTGCATAAAATATATAATTTCACCATGTTTTGATTTCTGATCTAAATCTTCCCATTTGATACGGGTTAGGCTTTCAAGTTTAAGGGAAATGTCTGCAAAAGGAATTAAAAATTGTTTAGTTGTTGTAATATTTTCTGACTTATGCAAACCTCCAGTGAATGCTGCTTCATAGTTGTGAAGCTGTGCCGATCCTTCAATGGTGTCACCACTGAAGTATGTGTCCTTATTATTGGTTAGAAATAGTTTGCCTATAAATGACATGTTTTCTTTTAATGTCTTTGGAAATTTATTTTTAATTTGTATATTTTGTTTTGAAGTATACACTGAAAAAAAGTGTTATGTATATAAATTTAAATTTAAAAAATTGATGACGGAAAGTAAGAATATAATAGCTGTGTGTTCAGTCATTTGATTATTGTGAAACTCAGATGGAAACAATTGATAAAAGTGGAAACCAAAGACCCGTGCAGTGACGGAGCGTTATAATGAGAAAAGGAGGGAGATGAAACGCCCGTTCAGGCGAAAAAGGCGTATATGAAAAAAACGGAAATCTGAAACGGAAATCTGGTCACTGACATTCAGAGTGTGCTGCAAATATGGAGGGATCTGTGCTTCCGGAAGGCAGCATAAGTGACGCAATCACGCCAATCATTGACGATGGATTAGAGTGTCCATCACCGAGCCAAAACGAGATCAGCACGTCAATTGTTCGGCTTAAAAACAACATTGCTGCGCATACAAGGTCCTTTTTAGCGAACCTAATTGGACCTTATTTGTGTGGCATTAGACCTAGTAAATCCAGGACCTACCAGATATTTACACTACGACAAATCCTGAAGAAGACCCTAGAAATGCAGATCAACACCTACCATCTGTTTATCGATTACAAAGCTGTATTCGACAGTCTGATACGACAGAAACTTATTGATGCTATGGCTGAGTTTGGTATCCCAGTGAAGCTGATACGACTTTGCGGGATGACACTAAGGAAGTCCTCAGTGAAAATAGGCACAAATCTAATTTTACCGGGCTCAAATTGGCACAATTTTTTTACCGAGCGAGGCGATAGTCCGTCATGCGATCTCTTTAACTTCATAATGTAGATGATCACGCGGAAGGCAGCAATAAATACCATTGGCACCACCTTTATCAAAAGTCACATGCTGCTCGCGTATGCCAATAATATAGATATCTTTGGCCGAGGACTGTGGGATGTTACTGCGGCCTTTTCCAACATTGAGAAGCAGTCGGCAGAAGCGGGCCTTATGATTAATAAGGACAAAACTAACTAAAGTTATCAACTATAACCTTGAAGTGGTATATGATTTTGTCTACCTCGGCTCCGCCAAAAACAAAAATAATAATGTCAGTCTGGAAATCAAGAGACAAGAGACGCTGCTTTTTTTGCGCTGAGCAAGCTTTTTAATGATAAAGCCCTCTCTGGACGAACGAAGACCCAACTAGACACTGATCCTAAATATACAAAATGTGCTTGGACACGTTTTATGAATGGACGAAAATGCTCCGGCTTAAGGGGAGGGGCGACCAAAACTTCGATGGATGGACGATGTGAAAGAGCTGTTATCTAAGCTTGGTGTGACGAAAAATCTACGGAGCGCAAAAGACTGAAGCGATTGGAATACTTTTCCACGTAAGTCTACCGTTAGATAAATTTCTGTTGTTGCTGACCTTAAAGAAGAAGAAGAAACGGTTTGCAATCAGATAAACTTTCCTTATATCCGCCGTTGTACTCGATTATCATCCCACTCTCATCAGAGTACTGCTTCTCAATATTTAAAGAGGCAGCAGTAACGTATCGCAGCTCTCTATCAATAGTATTTACATCATCAAAGTGTAAAAGCCAATATAATTTGAGTTGAAGATAGAGCAAGTCGTAGATACTGCTTCCTGGTTAACGAGAAGATTTAAAGATTTCAAACTTTACTATTCGACATTGCTCACCCACAATTTTGTGTGGTGTGGAGTTCCTTTAGTGGTTGAAGATATGGGGATGGTATGTTCGGTAAAAATTTAGTGGGAGTCGGTCATACATTTTACCTCTCTAGGGGGCACCATTGGAGCAAAAGAAGCTGATTTCATAAAAATTTATATAAATATAAAAAAATTGTACGGGAACTACCTTAACGGTTGTAGATAGAGAGATAGAGAGTTTCTGTATGCAGGTGGGTATGTTTGGGAAATTTGTTAAGAGGAAAAAATGACTGGAGATCGGCCATTGATTTGGGGACGATTCCGGGGCATTTTAGACCCATATTTTCTTGGGCAAATTTTCTTAGATTTCTTCGTAGATTACACTATGTCACAAAATTTCAAAAGTTTCTGTATCCCGGACATTTAATAATATATTTTAATGTAAAAATCCACGATGAATTCAAATCTGCTCTCAGATATGTGGAAAGTAGAACAGTTTTTGAGATATGGTCATTTTTAGTGTTTTGAAAAAAGGTAGGTCTACTAAAATGACATTTTCTCTGGTTTTTGTTCACCGATGTCACCGAACTGTGACGAAAATAAAAGATAATAAAATTATTTCTTAAAAAAACAATAGTTGTTTAAAATCTAATCACAAATGACGAAGTAATGGCACTTCAAAGTTGGATTATTGTTAAAATTTTGATGATTTTTTAAGTTTTCGCTGCCTTTAATTAAGTTTGTTTCCGTGTTTCCGTAAAAAGTGCTCCGGTTTCAAACTATTGCGTGATAGAATAATGTGTTACAAAAATTTTTTGCCCTTGGTCATCAAAATCGGAAATTTGACCATATCTCAAAAACTGTCCTACTTTCCAAATATCTGAGAGCAGATTTGAATTCAGCATGAAATTTTACATAAGGATCAACTATTTAGAAGCCGGGATCAAAAATTTGTTGCATTGTGTTACTATTACCCCTTTGTCGAGAAAAAAACAAGACCACAAATATCTTAAGGGGAATTTTTTGTTTATTTCAGGTAAAATTTCGTTTTTAGATTTACAATATTTTTGGATAAATGTTTCGTTGGGATATTTTCCATAAATTAATTGGAGGATTATTCAAAATTGTTGGGAAAATTTTGGTGCCTGAGTTTTGGGTCAATTTTATATTTTACGCCCAATTTGTATTTTATTTAATTCTACAATTGTAAAAATTCTATTGGAAACAATTCAACAAATGTAAAACTCTACTCTATTAGATATTTTAAAGAACAACGATGTTCCTTGTACCTAAATCAATGTAGGGAATGTTAAAAATTAGATAGTATTCTTGTTCAGCAGATATAAATATTGCAGTATGTATAAGAGTTTATTCTTTAACATCGTACTCATGTAAGCACAGTTTTGTGAATTTGATTTATACTAACAATACAATTGCATACATTTATGCCAATATTTACGGTCATCACCGTAGAATGACTAACAATTTAACAGTAGCTCGTGATATTTTCTAAAGCAATATACAGTTATATGTCATATTGACCAAAACAAATAAGATCAAAGTGTTTATTAATAACCACGAGTTTTTGTATAGTACATTCAATTTTATATCTCTATTGGCGATTCTCGGGGCGGTTTAACCTTTTCCTCCATTACTGGCTGCTGTGCCATTCTCTTCTTTTTCCTCCTCCTCTTAACAGGTGGATTGGGCGGTGGACTTTGGGCCATGGTATTCATAACCATATCGTCCACATCGTACACTGGATATCTGGGAGTAAATTGAACCTGCTCATTAACTGCATTCACATCATAATCACCAATATTGGTGGTCATGAACATGGCTTCTTCATAGGTGGGCGGAGCTATAAGCATACATCAAAAGTTAACAATTAATAATTTGTTTCTCTTTTTTTTCGCTAATCCAACTTACGCATATCCATGTCAAGCTCTTCCTCAGCCTCGATCTCTTCACTCAACAGGCTGTGGTCGTTGCCCTCGGCTCTTTGCATAGCACAGAATGAGGTTGTAGGTACATCATCCATGGGTGGTGCTGTTACTGGCATCGGCGCTGGTGCCATTAACGGAATGTTACCTATGGTTATGGGTATTACCGCCTTGGGATTACGCATGAAATGATTCATTACCGCCACCACACAAATCTCATACGAGATACGTACAACTTTACTCAAGTGATCACAGGTGGGTGGAGTAGCCGGTACACGAATAACCTCGGCATAATCACGCTCAGTTTGGCGAGGCACAGTGCCGCAGTATTTCTTTAACAGCACCAGCTTCTCACTTGTATTGTGCATGAAGGGCGTCTCAGATGTGTAAGTGGCTCTTAAATTTAGAGTAATCATAATTTTCTTCACATCAACGCCGGAGTTGTTTTTAATCTTTGAACTAACCAAAATCATTTGTCCGGGTACATAACCAGTTTGCGTGATGTCGACACGTAATTCGACAGCTTTGGAACTAAAGAAGCAGAAACTTTCCATAGCTTCATTATAAGCAGGACTCTGAAAATACAAAATAAGTTTTTGTTAATCAAGTTCAAGTATCTTAAAGTTATTTGTAAACCTTCAGCAATTGTGTTTCTCGATTCAAATCCATAAGTTTTAATACGGTGAAGCCCTTGGTGGTGGTACGATTTGAGGCTCCAGACCGAATAGTAGTAACTTTGACCATATAACGAACATGGCCATATGCTCCCTCAAAGGATGAAGGACAATTAATGGGTATGGGACATGAAAATGTATACGTATGCGTTCCAGATTCTATGGCAAAACTTTGTCCTCCCTCAGAGCCTACCAGAAATGTTGTAGATGCTATATAATCCTCATGTCCATAGTAGACGTGTCGGCGCTTTTTCTTTGATTTATACACGGGTTTTGTGCGGCCATGTCTCTCACGCCATTGACATTGAGCGTAACCGCATATCTGCAGTTTAATACCTGTTGGGAAGAGAAAGTGGCAGTTAGAAGATTAAGGAAAATAAATAACATTCGAAAGGGAAGTCTTTGACAAAACTAGACTAATAAAATAATAGCGTATTTTGCTAACCAAATACCGGCGAAAGTAATAAAGAAGAGTATAAAACAGAAATTCGTATTTAACCTGCTACATTTAAACTTTCGTATGATTTATACAGGGTGGCTGATGAAAGCCGCTGCCAAAGGAAAACTTAAATTTGTTTTACATTTTTTCTCTTTTTGTACACTTCTTGTTTACAATAACGTCACAGGCAAAAGTCCGGTGGAGTTAGGTCAGGCGACTTTGGAGGGTCAATGGCAGGTTGAATTGCTTAAAAATTTCTGCGTAATTCGGCCATAACGGGCTGAGCTATGTTTGCAGGTGCACCATCTTGTTGAAACCACAAAAAGTTGGAAGGATTTCTCTTTCAACGTAGTTAGATAGAAATATAATTTTTGCGTGCTCAAGTAACGGTCTTCATGTTCGATAGTATTTTGAAGTAGGACTTTTCAATTAGTGCGGGTCGATGTTAGCAACCTGTGTCAGTCATATTGTTTTGGCGGTCTGTCTGTCTAACTTATTTCAGTTACTGATGTCAAATCAGTGATAAAATTTTGTTATTACAATAAAGAGAGGGCAATAAATCATCATTAACGAAGAGGTCGATTTTTGGAAGAATGGCTTTGTTAAGCAGTATAATTGCTTTATATGACACGATGCCAACCCTCACAAGGTTCGCCATGTAGCAAAGCTTCTACAAAAAGTGGCTGTATGTGGTTTCAGCAGGACTGCTCCATGTACCACACAGCCGACGACACTATGGATATTCTTCATGAACAATTTAATGGTATTTCTTCCCTTGCTGAAGTGACGTGAATTGACCATCATTACCGTGCTACCTGAATCCACTAGAATTTTTGTACCCGCACCCTATGGGTATTGGGATATACATCATTTGATATGACCCAAAAGTGTAACACATAGAAGAAGTCACTTTAAACCTTAGGTTTATTTTAGCCAAATTCGATTTATGACTTTTTAAGTAAATTGAGCCATGTTCGTCTGTCTGTCAAGCTGTCCGGCTGGTACGCACGATAACTTTTAAAAGACGCAACCAAATGTTTTGAAAATTTGCACGAGTCAAGATTAACCTACAACTACTTACAGTATTACAACCCCTTCTGGTACCTCCCACACAAATATATCATTCCCCTCACCCAACTAGTACCGCCCTCTTTAGAATTAGATTAATAATATTATTCACCCAACGCGATCGTACCTAAATTCTGTATTTAGTAAAGCTATGGCAAGAAAAAGTTTTGATGAAAAAAACTGAAGGTACCATTTGGTACCTCCCATACAAATGTACCACTCCGCCCAATTTAGAGATGGTGAAATAATATGAATACACCCAACGCGATCTTTCCCAATTTCAGTATTTTGTTATGCTATGACGGGATAAAGTTTTGGGGGTAAAATTGGAAGTTTAGCCACTCCGCTTCTGGTGCCTCCCATACAAATAATATAAATATATATCGTTCCCAAATTTTAAACTTTGTTAAGCTATAACAGGATAAACTTTCGGAGGAAAAGTTCGAAGTCCAGCCACGCCCCTTCAGATACCTCCCATACAAATGTACCATTGCGCCCACTTTTGAAATTAAGTAATTATATCAATAACGCGATCGTGCTCAAATTCTGTATTAAGTAAAGCTACAGCTGGATAAAGTTTTGGAGAAAATAATAGCCACGTCCCATTTGGTATCTTCCATTCAAATGTATCATTTCTCCCACTATAGAGATCAAGTAATAATATTAATATACCCAAAGTGATGTTTTTACTGTGGGTGAGGGTATATGTAAGACGGCTTACCCGATTGAAACTTTCTCACTTGTTTTAGTCAAAATTTAACGATATCGTACGATTTAGTTTCACCAAGTCTGCGCCATGTGCCACACAGCCAACGACACAAAGGATATTTTGAAAAATCGATTTGATGGTATTTTTATCTCTCTCTCTGAAGTCACGTGAATTGGCTACCTGAATCCACTAGAATTTTTCTTGTGGGAATCAGCCACAATTAACCGATGCCATTAAAGTCAATAAAACCCAGACCATCGTTAAAATTCAATCGAGTATATGTGGCAGAGTCGTTGATATTTAGACTACTCGGATATGTGTAACCATGAGAGTGACATTCCACATATAATGACACATTCCTTTTTAGTGAGTGAAAAATTTAATATCTCACACACAGTTTGTTTTATTCCACTACAGTATCGACCCGCGCTTATTGAATATTCACAATCATAACAAAAAACAATTTTTTTTATTCCAAAAATATCAACATTTGTAGATTTCGATAAGTTATGAAACACAGCTAAATTTATTCACCTCTGTTGGACTTGTTCTTACAAGTTCTAATGGGACCGATCGTGGCATAGTGGTTAGAACACACGACTACCATGCGGGAGATCCGTAGTTCGGTTCCCGGCTCCAGCCATCTACATTTTTCTTTAATTGCCGGTCCCCTCGATGTTTTCGACAGCAACTTCCCAGTATAAGTGTCGTTCGCATTCGTCGTTTTCAATATTTTTCGTAATTAAGTTTTATAATGCTGAATCTTGTTTTGTTGTGTCAGTCTTCAATCTGGAACAATCTGGAACAAGATCTGATATCCCCAAACACGATAAATTTGTTGATTGTGAAAACTTTTCCTATAAATTGATTTATTTTTTCTAATTTCTAACTACGAACTACTTTCAAAAATTACTGCAGTCTTAAATTTAACTACTTGATTGGTTGTTTAAAGACTGCTTTTTGTATAAAACGATAAATATGAACTTTCTTTGACCCATACGTTGGATGCAAATTACATTATATAATTATTATATATTATATAATATATTCTCATAATGAACTTCTAAAACCTTCCTTCCAACTAGAATGGTTCATAAAAACATTAACAAATTTACTAAATCTAGCGATATCTTTAATAAAATTCCCCTAGATGTTTTTATTTTCGATTTCAATAAAAACGTTAACACAAATTTAGTTATCAATGGTATTTGTGACCAACACTAAAGCACGCAGATATTATTATTTTATTAAATGATAAGATAAATGTTATAACTCACATAGTTTATAAATATATGAATGTGATTGATAGCAAAAGTACGTACTGCTATCAAGAGTGCGACTATAATCTATATTTCATAAGGTCAAAATGGTTACAAACTGTGATTTGCAAATGAAATCGAACTAAATATAAACAGCGACAAACCTTAATAAAAAACTGCTAAAATTATAATAAGATTATAACATTTGCAAGTCATCTTCAGTGTAGCAAAATAACAAACAAGCTACTTTTGAAATGTTGTTTGTTTTATATATGTATAAAAAATGAGCTAATGGCCACCGAGAGTTAACACCTTAATGTATAGGAAAGACACTGAACAATTAAATGTGTGTAATTTGCATTGTACACGTATAAGTAAATAATAAAGAAAACTATTAGAACAAGACTACTAGTTTTCAGTATTATAATCTTATCACCTCTTATACTTTAATGTAAAGATTCTTCAAGATATTATGTTTGATTTTCGTAGACTAGTTTTATTTGCGTATTATATCCGATGTTTGTTTTTTTAATTGTTTTATTTTTTATCTCGGTGACTCATCCATTTTCCTCTACTAATAAATCACAGCACAATTTTCTAATGCCGGTAAAGAGTAAAGCGTAACTTTTCAATTTCCATATGTGTTCATGTACCTTTGAACTTTTTGATTTTATTTAATGTCAGCACCACTTTTCCCGTCAGCACTTGACCCGTAAAATATGTTCCGTATTCATTTTGATCGAACGTTATCTCACAATTGTTAGACATAGTTGGTTTGTAAATTTAGTTCGTTGTTCGTTTTACTTTCGTTAAATTTTTGTAAACGACATTTCATTGGGGCTTCCGTTCGACAGCAGTTGGCGGTGACACTTGTTGTTATTAACTGACTTGGTATCTTCTCGGTCGATGTGTGCTTGAAGCGATATTTGTTAACAGAATTTCATATTGCGTCGAGATAATAATTTCATATGATATTTGCTCTTATAACAAAGTTAGTTTTGTACTCCCAGTGGTAGTGAGTGAGCAAGTGTGTTGACTTTATGTTAAAAGAGAATAATATGATACGGGTTATAGGGTTAGAGCTGCCAGATTTTTTTGTAAAACACTTATTGAGGGAGATTTTTGTTGTAATAGTAAAAACTACTTTTCCATAGGTCTATCAGCTCGTAGTATATTTTATTAAATTTTGTAACGTATAAGAGGTGGACGTTAATTTAAGCCGATCACATCCAATTTTGGTCAGTAATTTTTTATTACTACTGAAATAGAAAAGACTGAGCTTGAATAGTTTATAGCCGATAGCTCTTGAACTACGCTTTATAACAGCAGGGACAGACGGACGGACACCCCAAAAAGGGGAAGTTTGTATGGAAGGTGGAAGCATATTTTGTCTGATCTTACTAATATTAGAACTTAATCACCGCTAAGAGGATAAAAGCTTGTATACCATTGCATTGTGGTTAGAACACGCGACTACCATGTGGGAGATCCCAGGTTCGACTCCTGGCTCTATTCATCTACATTTTCTTTCATTGCCGGCCCCCTCGATGTTGTGGACAGCAACTTCGCAGTATGAGTGTCAAGTCAATCGGCATGTCTAGTAAAAAGCTTCTCAAACAGTGACGTTCGCATTCGTCGATTAACAAGTTTGTGCCGTTTGTTGTGAATCTAAAAATCTAAAAACTGTGTGTTAATTCACAACAACGCGAGAAGCTATCTCATACCTCATTCATGGTATGAATATAAGCTGAAAGTGAATATAACCTTAAACAACGGCCGTAGTCGCCGGTATAGAAGGACAGACGGAAGAACATCTTAAAATTGTCTCAGAATTAAGCGAAGTTCATATATATATTGTTATACCAAACACACTAAAATTGATATACCCTTTGGTCCGTGCGTGAGCTTGTTGATGGGTATAAAAGTCATGGTGTATTTTAAATGGTTATGAAGATATGCCCAAGTCTTTAAGGCTCTAAAAACTTACTTAGTTTTGATTAACAATGGAAAAAATTAATGTATCCCAACTTTTCCACAAAATGATATGTGGGAATGAAAAAAACTAACTTGGGTTGTACGTACGGTTGACTGTTGTCGTGACTGGTTTTCATATAACTTGGAATGCATTTGCTGTTTATTCTAAAAAGCGTATGTAAAATTTTTATTATTTTTATTTTATTTTATTAAATCGATTTGATTTGTGCGGTGGTAGTTTTTTATACCCTCACCCTACGGGTAGGAGGTTATATATCATTTGTTACGACCCAAAAGTGCAACACATAGAAGGAGTCTTTTTAGACCTTATATTTCTTTGAACCAAATTCGATTCATGACTTTTAAAGTCGTTTAATCCATGTCCGTTTGTCTGTCTGTCTTTCTGGCGGGTATGCGCGATAATTTTCGAAAGAAGAGAAACTTTGCTTAGGTATTGCAAATGGGCTACATGGCCATGCCCCTTCTGGCACCTCCCATACAAATGCACCATTCCGCCCACTTTAGAGAGAGAAGGTATTAATATCAATACAACCAACGGTATCGTGTCTAAATTTTGTATATTGTTAAGGTATAACAGGATACAGTTTTTGAGAACAAAATGGAAGTCTAGCCTCGCCTCATCTGGTACCTACCATACAAATGTCTCACTCCGCCCACTTTAAAGAGGGAGTAATAATATCAATACAACCAAAGCGATTTTGCCCAAATTCTGATTTTTTTTGTTAAGCTATAACAGGATAAAGTTTTTGAGAAAAAATTGGAAGTCTAGCCACGCCACTTCTGGTACCTCCCACACCCATCTGGTACCGCCACTTTAGAAATCGATTATTGTTACTAAAATATGCGATCGTGCCCAATTTCTGTACTTAGTAAAGCTGAAGCAGGTTATCGTTTTGGAGAAAAAGTCCGGAAGTCCAGCCACGCCCCTTTTGGTACCTCTTATATAAATGTTAGCGAGTGGTAATATCAATATACCCAAAACGATCATGCCCGAATTTTGTTTTATGTTATGTTTATGTTTCATTGGGGGTGAGGGTATATTTAAGTCGGGTTTCCCGACTGACAAATTTTTTCTTTTTTTTTCTTATTAAGGTGCAAATTTTAAATTACCTTGGAATATTGCTTGTTGTTTTGGCAGAAAAAAGTATAAAGCCATACCACTGTGTGCAGTGATCGCTCAATGCAGCAACCGATTCAAATGTAATCTGACTTCCCGTCCACCCTGTATTTCAAACAAATTGAATATAAAGTGAATGGAACGCGACATTCACTCATATGGACATAAATTATCACTATAGTTACTAAACTTTTATTTAAAACCGTGCCGTTCAGATTAGTAGTTCCAAAATTTGTCATACAAAAACTCATTAATTTTGTGAATCCTTGCATTTTTATGCCCTTTTCTATTATGTTTTTTAATTCTGTTACGCACTGAAGATACCAAATTGGGCACATTGATAGGAGATCCTGTACTACCGCCACTGTGTAGGAACAATATAATTATCTGTTGCCTGTACTTGCCACGCCTCCAACCTGTTTCAATATGTGCATTATTATACAAATCGGTTATCGCATAGAAGTACAGGTTAAAATGAAGGGTGTTTTCTATGAAAACCAGGAGGTACACACCACCGTCACCATAGGAAATGTTTCCTTATCTGATATTGAAGCAGATATAAATGATGCACGGCGGCAATTAACTTTTTTTGATTTAACGGACTTTTCTATTATTTCTTTTTTTATTTCTGTTTTATTTTTAAACTTTGTAACAGCTTTTAATCTGTAGTACCATTTTATCCAGCTTCTTGTTTTTTTAAGAACATTCAATGTAGCCCCTCCGCACTGCATGACTCATATACCATATTTTCTCAACTATCTGTCCTACCCCTTGCCTCTTCGATGATGACTGCTTCATGCAGAAAACCCTTGATATCTTATCTTTGCGTGTTTTCTCTAGTAAAAAGTCCCCTTAACAACTTGAAATTATTTAAGCACTGATTAGAACTAAATATTACTTTACTTTTTGTTAATGTATGCAGTTACAATTGAGTCATTAATCATAAACTTGCAAATGAGCAAAGTTGGAGTACATCACTAGTTCACAGTATTTTCTCTGCTCATATATTTTTGATTATTTTCAAGTTCGTGGTTCACGTTCAATGCCGTTGGTTGTCTGCCAGACAACATAAATGTTAATAGCGTTTCATTTCCAATGCGGACCCAGTCAACGTGTTTGCCGAAGAGAACTTATCACTGCCGTATCAACTGATAAGTATTTCTCAGATAAGGGCGAGCAGAAATTTTAATTTTCACACATATCGCATTGATTTAAACAAATGTATTTGACTTGTATTCAAAGCCAATCAATACAGTTAGTTTGCTGTAGTGCGTTTGAATGAAAACAGCTGGAGTTTTGCTGCGTAGTTGAGTGTAATACACAATTGAAGTGATAGACCAGCTTCTTTAACATGGTCGTAAAGTGTGACATCCATTTTGAGAATAATCCAGAGGGCTGCTTCTATGCAGGGCAGGTGGTGAGCGGGAAAGTTACTTTGTCGGCTGATAAAGTAAAACAGGTAAAAGGTAAGACAAATCGTTAGCAATCTTAGGCAACGGTTATGAGTCATAACAAAGGGGTTTTTTATGCACAACATTGTTTTTCTTTATCTCTAGCTGTTATTTTGAAAATAGATGGTGTTGCTCATACGCGATGGGATGAAAAAGATTCTAGTGACAGTTCGACAATCTATTATGGTGATATTGATTACATTAAAACATTGACATATCTCTTAACACCCGCAGCATCAGGTAATTAAGTTATAATTTTCTTTGAAAATTTTCAATTCATTACTATTGCCGAAATTTCAGATGAAGCTGTTATAATTGAGCCGGGCGTACATAGTTTCAATTTTGTATGTCACATACCAACACATTGTCCTTCGTCATATGAGGGTCACTATGGTTATGTACGCTATATGGTGCAAGTTAATCTGCAGCGACCCTGGAAATTCGATCAAAAATTCACCAGAGGATTTACTGTGCTTAAAATAATGAATTTAAATTATGATACACCGCTATTAAAGGTAAGATTAAGTGATTTGTGATTAATACAATCGATGGTAAAGGAAACTTGATTTGAAGAAACTCTAAAAAAGTCTATTTGTTCTAACCTAAGCGTGCTAATTATAGTAAATAATATGTTAAACTGATATTGACTATAACGTACTTCGAATTTGGATTGCTTCAATCTTTATGTAACGCTGTGATCATCTACTAATAAAACTGGATATGAACAATTCAACCTAAAAGTTGGTATTCAGTTGTAATAAAAACAGTAACGAGATATGGGAAAGTTTCTTGCACCTTGCTTAAATGAGCTTGTTTCAGGTAGTTTTTGTTTATAGACTCATAAAATTTAAATTATCGTTTACTGTAAGTCAATTACATTAGATGCAAAGTAATAGGTAACGTATACGTTATTTTTTTATTTATTTCTTAATATCTTTGATGCCAAGTGAAAGGTAACGTATACGTTATTTTTGTCAGTTTATAAATCATACGTAAACTGCGCTCTTGTAGTTCAATGTACTAAGACTCGTTCAGACTCATAATGTATAAATAAACCACCACACAAAATGTTATGTTTCAATATGTTGGATCAACTGCACTCTACAAGTTATTAAAGCTCTCACGATTTATCATCTGAACACTTTGTAATGCCGTAACATTTTACTCTATCTCTCTCTCCGTTCTTTTCAGATGCCTGTTAAAAATGAAATGAGCAAAGTATTTTGCTGTGGTCCCTTCAAATCGGATCCTTTTCAAATGCTCGTTCAATTGCCACGTACTGGTTACGTTCCCGGCGAATTCATCCCGGTTGACATACTGGTGACCAATGAAACAAAGACCAATGTAAATGAAATCTGTGTACGTCTAGTAATGTCGGCCTGTATGTACAGTCAAAGACCTCGTGTTCATACACGCACTGAAGACACCACAGTAGCCACATTGATAGGAGATCCTGTACTACCACTGTGTAGGAAACAATTTAATTATCTGCTGCCAGTACCTGCCACGCCTCCAACCTGTTTCAATATGTGCAGCATTATACAAATCGGTTATCGCATAGAGGTAGAGGCTAAAATTAAGGGTGTTTTCTATGCAAACCAGGAGGTACACACCACCGTCACCATAGGAAATGTACCCTTATCTGATATTGTAGTACAGCAGCCGTCGGCCATGAACAGAATGTTGCCAGACGGCAAAGAAGGTGATACAGTTGATGGTGCTGTCTTTTCTCAAGACTCAACGGTTGCCATGACACAACCTTGGCAGGGGTCACCAGAGACTCGTGAGTAGTTTGTGGTGATATTACTTATAGAGTTGAAAATTATTCACTTGTTTTAATTACAGCTCCTCCTGTTTTCATGGAAGCTACATTTATGCCACATGCTAAACTAGCTGAAGCATCACAACATGATTACGGCGATGAAAAGTTTACTCCCAAGTATCCAGTATTTAATATTCCCAGTCCTACAGCGGAGACAGTTGAGGAGAATGAGACAAAACCTGCTGCATCAAATTCCAATAAATCAACATGGCTATAATTTTAAAACAGACGCTGGTGTTTCTTTGATCTCGCCAGTGGGGTTAATGAATGCTCTGAGTGGATTTGTCTCCCCAGTATAGAAGTTCTTCAGAAAAACATATCTGGAGAATATTTTTGAAGTATTGGGTTTGATTTTGAATGAAGAGGTGGTTGGAATCCACTGCTGTAGAAAATATAAGAGAATATCACATCCACGTTACTTTAACCAAGAACTAGAAAAATAGTCTTAGCATTTGTTATTATATCTATTACATATCAGCAATTATAGCAATAGGTATATAATAATAAAATTTTATTAATTGGTTTTCTATATTATGATAACCCCATAGCTTACCCTTATCTTGATTAATGGTTTTGTTTTTGGACTTGTTGAGGTGATTAAAATAGAAGAAACTAGTACATCAAAGGCAAATTTAATATAAGATTATTTATTACCATTGCAAATTTTTTTTCTAATTGATCAGATTCAGGGCCATCTTTTGGTAAAACTGGAAGATTTGTAAGTAAACTACTTGTCGAAACTTATAGGAAAAAAGTCATATTTTGGGAAAAAGTCTTTTTACTTTTATAAAAAACTAGATACATAAGATAAAAACGGTATATTTACCATGAAGTATACAAGTAGTGGTTTTATATCTTAAATATTACTTACTTACTTACTTACTTTAGTGGCCGATTATAACTTACGAACGTGGTTCATAAATTTGAGGCCTGAAGTATTAAAGAATGCCAGACGCTTCGGTCTTCTGCGTGCGTTCTCAAGTTAGTTCTACCAGATGGTGGCACGTCGCCAACCACTTGGTCCTTCGAACGAAGTTTGGGTCTAACTGTTCTGTGTCGTCCTTCAGGTTCGCCTTCAAACACCTTTCTTGCTGGAGCATTACTTTACATCCATCCAGACACCATGTCCCAGCCATCGTAGTCGTTGGATTCTGACTCATCATTATTTTAGTTTTGTCCTCGTTGACCGCTAAACCCATTTTTGCTGACTCCTTCCCTAGTGATGAGAAAACTGCAGTAACATCCCGCAGATTTCGGCGAATAATGTCTATATTATCGGCATAGGCTAGTGGCATGTGGTTCTTGTGGAATATGGTGCCAGACATGTTGACACCAGCTTTTTTCATCACCTTCTCCATAACTATATTAAATAGTGTACAGGACAAGCTATAACTTTACGACAATGAGAACCTTCAGTGTTGAATGATTCAGAGTAATCCATACCAATCTTAATCGAGGATGTGCTGTTTTCCAAGGTACATCTGCAAAGTCGAATTCTCTTTTCAGGAATACAAAACTCATATAACTTACTGCTTATTGGAGAGTCGAAGACAACTTTGTAGTCGACAAAGAAGTGGTAGGTGTCAATCTGCTTTTCATGGATTTTGTTTCCAGGATTTGTCGTAAGGTGAATATTTGATCCGTCGTAGATTTGCCAGGTCTAAAGCCGCACTGATATGGTCCAATTAGTTTTTCTACAATTGGCTTTAGACGTTCACACAATATGCTCGAAAGGACCTTGTACGCAATTGGTAATAGGCTTATTCCACGGTAGTTCTTAAGCTCACTTCGATCTCCATTCTTGTATATGGGACATAACAGACTGAGACTCCAATCCACGGGCATGCTCTCCTCTAGCCAGATGTTCTTCATGGGCTGATGCATGCTCCTAATCAGCTCCTCTCCAGCTGCAAAAAACAATGCAGCCGGGATACTATAGACTCCAGCTGCTTTGTTATTTTTAAGGTGGGATATTGGCACACGTATCTCACTCTGGCTCGGAGGTCAACAGTTGATACCATCGTCATGGATTGGAGCGGGGTCTTCTGGAGTGGTGTCCGTATCCAGCAGATTTTTGAAATGTTCTTTCCATATCTTCAGAATCTTATCCGGGTGCTTCACAAGCTGGCCATCGTTGTCCTTGCAGGAGGGCAACCCTGTTCCACGCATTCTCGCCTTAACCCTCTGGTAGAATTTTCGGGCTTCCCCTCTGCTTTGGAGCAACTCAGTGCACTCATCCAGTCTTTTTTTCGGCTACTTTCTATTTTGTATAAAGAGACGAGTTGCCACCCGTCCCTTCTCCCTGCGGTGTTTACGAACAGCTCGCATTGCCATTGGATGCAGTTTCACCCTGTATGTAGCATCTATCTCGCTCGTGGCATTGCGACATTCATCATCTATACAGTGTTCTAACATTCCAGGTGCTTGTTCTCAAATCTGGGTCCTTAATCCGTTTACGGTGATCGTCAACATTTAGGAGGGCCCATTTTATTATTTTCTTACTTCTTTTGGCGGGTTGCAAGCCCACCGCACCTCGTCGCAGTTTTCTCCTCCTGTCAGGATTTTATTACAGCCGCCTTTTCTGTGTCAGACGCTGACAAGGGTACCGCTCATTCTGAGCCGTGCCTGGGTTTTAGGTTTCGCCTCTCACAGTTAGCCGTGCTCAAACAGTGTCAAAAGCATCCGATTTTGATGACCAAGGGCAAAAAACTTTTGTAAGATATTATACTATCATGTAGTTGTCTGAAACCGGAGTAATTTTTACGGAAACACGGAAAGAAACTTAATGAAAAGCAGCGAAAACTTGAAAAATTATCTAAATTTATACAAAAATCTAACTTTGAAGCAGCGTTTGAAAAAAACTTTTCATGAGAGTGTTTGAGAGGCAAATGTGACACAAACTCTGCACCGTTGAGCATGTTAACATGCAAACACATCTTGCTAAATGTCGGAAAACGATGTTGCTCTTTTTTCTCACTCCCGTCGTGTGTGCGATAAAGACGAAACAACTCATATGTGCACTAAGAAACGAAAATACCCAAACACGGAAGAACATTCATATGGAGAATAAACACATACATACATATATTTATACATATACAGCTATATTTCTTCTTCTTTTCTACCAATCTTTTAGTGTCACTCGTCATCTTTGAGTGCTCAGGAAAAAATGGTAAAAAAGAGTTTTGTTATGTGTTGACTCTGTGTGCGGAGCATCTTCGATCATTAAACTCTTGTGTTTTGAGTTCGCCTGCGCACATTATCGACGTTTAAAATGTGTTGAGCAGAGTGTTTTGGTGTCTTTTTAATCCCTGCTTTGAAGTACCATAACCTCGTCATTTATGATTGGAATTTAAACAGCTATGGTTTTTTAAAGAAATAATTTTATTATCTTTTATTTTGTCACAGGATGACAAGGTTAATCTTAGGAAATAGTGCTATTTCAAAAAGTTCGGGGCACATTTAGGGAGCTAGACCCCTTTTGAGCATAGATTATAGGTAAATCACGAACATGCGCTCCTACATGGTCTACGTTTCGTTAATAAACCCAAACTTGGTTCAGAACTGACTGTGTTACAGTCTCATAAGAGACCCGAAAACCCGGTTTTGAACTGTAAGTCAAGATTTTGAGGGCGTCAGGAAACTTTGGTTTACAGGTTCATGTTGTGCTCGGCTAGACCTTCACCATTCACAAGGTCACTGCCCAAGTTCCTTAAATTTTTTCCATTTTGTAACAGTGTGTTATTGTTCCTTTGTATTTAAATATTAGTTAGAAACAATTAGTTTTAATACAACTCTCGTTCCATTTATGTATAGCCATAGCTATTGTGCTATGATATAATACAGCCAATACAACGTTTTCTTTTGAATCAGCGAAACACCAAATTATTTGCAAAATCAACAAATATGTATTGTTAGGCAACAGTCGTTTGTAGATTTAAGAAATATTTAAAAATGTCTGTTGGAGAATATTAGTAACAGTCTGTTTTGGTATCTGCCTTAGAACATTTGTATACGAGTTAATACGTTTCAATTCCATAACGTTTCCATACTTTAGTATATTGTTTTATCAAACCTTCAATTGCTGCTACAGATAATTTCTCTTTATTCACTTATCAGAGTGCGGTGCTACTCGTTTTATAGTTACACTTTAACTTTAGCAAAGCGGACATACTAACTAACGAAATTATTTCAATTGTGATTTAATTAAACACTTCTCTACGCAAACTTATTTGCGACATTCCTGAGGTCCGTCCGTCCTTCCGTCCGACTATATACACTTCAAGCGATTTCTTATCACCCCGAGAGCGGAGGAAACACAAAAAAACATTTGAATAAATTCGCCAAAATGATCAGTGCTACTCCGTCGCTAGTCCATAATGGTCGTAAAGTGCGAAATAGAATTCGATCAGAATCCAACGGCTACCTTCTATGCCGGTCAAGTCGTAAGCGGCACCGTTGTGCTTAAATGCGATAAGGAGAAGGACGTTAAAGGTAAACATGTCTGGAAGACGTCATTTCTATAATCCCCCTGGTGAGGGTGGAGGAGGCGAAGTGGTTACATTTCAATGACTGTTATCTTTTAATTTATATATGAAAAGTAAAATATTTGTGTGAAAAATAGTTGGTGATTTTAAAATTTTGAACGAAAAAGTTCGTTAATACTACCCCATAGAGTGATAAAGGAATGGCGATAAATGTGTGATGTTGTAAAATGTGCTCGTTGTAGTTTGATAATTTCATGCAATATATGTGTTAATTTAGTGAATAATCTTATCCAATGAAAATCCAAAAATATAATATTAACAACTGAAGATTGTGTACTGGATAAGATTAAAATTATAAACAAATGTGAAAAAGCTTTAGGCAAAAAAGCCAAATTTTCAAAAGGGTAGTTAATACAGCGGCAAGTGCATTGGACGTCATAGCGAATTTTAAGTGCATTTGTTGTTAAGAATGTTAATAACACAAATTGTATGGGTATCATTGCCTTATTTGACAACGATTGCTACTGAAGTATTGAGAACATATAGTAATCAAAGTTACATCGCAGTGACTTATAATGCTTCCATTTAGTTCAATATGCATGTAGAATTCTACATGTAGAATTTTCAAAAAAATTATATATCAAGTGCTTAAAAATTTACTATAGTGTCTTGGTGGGAAATAATCCTTGTGTGATATTCAATATGCCTTATTTCTCCGAAGTATGCTTTAGTGTAAACATGATATGAATTTCGAAAAAAAAATTGAATGTCTCAACAAATTTTGTTTACGGCATTTAAGTTTTGAGTTAGAATACTCACAGTTATGATTCATGCAAAAAATATTTGCTCAACATTTATTTGTTGACCACATTACATTAGTTTATTAAACGACAAGACTTAATGATGCCTTAGCCAATGTAAACAAAATATTTGTATAAGTCCATTTCAAGCTTTCAATATTTATTGCTGCAAACACAGAACAACGTAATTTCGTAAATACAATCAATATCTTAATTGAAATTGAGAAGCCAAAATGGCTCTATATACCCAAATAGAAAAGTAAAACTGTTGAAACGTGATATAAACAGATTAAAGGAATAGTATTTCTTAATTTTTTTAAATTAGTTTTAGCTAAATCGGACAAGTGGTTCTCGAGTTATGTCAAACAAAAGAGCCTAAAACGTGACAAATTCGCCTATTCGACACTTACTAACTTCAAATCGATATTAAATTATTATGGCATGTAACTTGACAAAGCGAGTGATGCAGAACATCTTCTTTTTGGGGCTACTTCACGTGCAGTTCTCAGAATTGAGTCCCAAAATCATGTGTTGTACTGTACAAGGGTCAATCTGACAGTTCGGCCCACTGTGCTTCCCGAATATAACAAACATCATAGGGTGGTTAATAACACTTAAGTGATTACTTTAAAAAAAAGTTTTATTGTTAAGGAAAATGAAGACATTAAAATTTTAATAAATATTGCACCGTTGTACTAATATCGACGTAATAATTTTTAAAAGTTCTATAGAACGATTTTCCTACTTAAGTTTATAAGCAAACATTACTAAGCTGATATCAATATATATAATTTTAACCCCCCCGCTAATAAACCTTCCATGTTGTTATTAGATGTTATCTATTAAATAAAAATTCCTTAGTAAACCTTATTGCGATGACTCACCCAAATTGTTTTGTTTGTTTATATTAATGTTAAAGCTATTCTATTAAAAATATCTGGAAGAGCCGAAGCTAGATGGAGCGAGAGGCGTTTTAACAAAAGGCACATCTATCATGGATTGGATGATTATTTGCAAAGCACCACCTATTTGCTGGGCTCTGAACAAAGTATATAAAGATACAACAATTCAATTAGCAACAATATTTAGTAATGTATTTATTTCCCAGGTTCCAAGAACACTATTGCTCTTGGGGTGCACAGCTACACATTTGCATGTCAGTTACCCTACAATTGTCCAACCTCCTTCGAAGGTTTACATGGACACATACGTTATACCGTTAAGATTTCACTAGAGCGCCCATGGAAGTTTGATCAAAATTATAAAAGAGCATTTACGGTGCTGAGAGGAACGGATTTGAATTTCGAATCACCTCATATAAGGGTAAGTAATACACATAATAAGAGAAAACAAATGGGGCTTGGAGGAAGAGTTGAATTTTTTTTCAGAGGGATTGCTGCCGTATTGTCTTAAATTGAATGTAGTTTATAGTTTAGGGCTATAATGATAACCATTTTCTACATTGCAGTGTGCCAATACAAAAAATACTTTTTTTTTTAATCTATATCAAATTTAACAGCTTACAATAGAATGTCATGACTCACAAATATTTACGTCTTTGTTTACAATCAGTAATATGAAGTAGCCACTGATGTCTGATAAAGGAGTATTGACATAAAGGTAATAATACTAGGCACAAAATTAAAGAAGCGACATCTTTTTCGAACTTAAAAAAAAAAATTATACGAAAAACGTTACGTTGACAAGTTTTTTCATATATTAATTGTTTTTCTGATATGTTATGTATGCAATACATTATTAAATTTAAGAATTGTAATGGAAGTTGTTCTTAAAAAAACTTAAAAAAACTGTTCTTAAACAAACTTTTCTTTTTACAACCCATGAATGAGGATAGCTTCTCGCGTTGTTATGTATTAACTATAGAACAGTATAATCAGCTAAGGGCATGGAGCTCTCTCGGAGCTTCAAGAGCGTAAGAATTCGTATCGATACGAAAAAGTTACAACAAAAACCAACAAATAAAACATAGAAGCACAAACACATGCAAGGCTTTCAATGTAGTGGCGCCCATAACTGAGTATAATAGATAAAAGTACCAACTCGCTCTTTAAAATTAGGTTCCGTAAGCCGATAGAAACTTGTCCTTTTATGGAGAAAAATTAGCAAATATGAAGAAAAATGTGCGAGAAGAAGAAGCATTTTGCTTGTATTTTGCTATTGTAATTTGTGGAAGAAGGAAGGTTGAAAACAAAACTTCCCCTTACACCTAGTCAGCACACATTCCACTTTTATGCAAGAGCGAGTTGGTAGGGCTCTGGTATTAACACGCTCTTATTTTTAGATTTACAACTAACGGCACCTACTTGTTTTTCGACCAATGCGAACGTCAGCTCTTTAAGAAGCTTTAACTAGACACGCCGCACAGTGGTCAATTTCGGTCGAAAAGGTGCAGATGGGGTATTGGTGGCCCCCAAAAAGCTTTGGCGGCATGTTGACTTATCAAAACCCATTGAAATCCCTTGAAGGATTCTTGACCAAGGTTGGACGTCAATACGGAGACATTATTTAATATTGTATATGGCCAATTCCACGGCAAAAATGTATATCCAGATGAAAGGTTCGGAGAATTTTTTCATGCACTTTTTCATGTATCTGGCGAACTATGAGCCAAAATTTCAAAATATAAAAATGGTTCGAAATTATCTAGGGAAGCATTATCCAGTTTTTTTAAATTTTTGAGTAAATTTCTGATCTTTGAAAAGATCAATAAGGTCAATTTGAACAATCAGAAAATGTTACGGGAAATTCCATAAAAATTGATTTAGGAATCGCTGCCATATATCTTCCAAATTTTGTTTTCTAGACATCTGCCTCGCGTAGTTCGTCCGAAAATTCTTAAAATCTTTGTTCCTGTGCTCAAGAGCTTCTTCTGATAATTGGCCTAAACATGTAAAAATAAGAGGAAAAATATTTAACGGTATCTTCATTAGTTGCAACTTGTTGCAACCAGAAGAAGTAACAAAGTGTAACCAAAGGATTTACCTTTAAGGTGAAATTGGTTTCAGAGTGTTCCGAGATGTTCCCAAATAGTGACACATGTTTTAAAATTGTCACACAGGATTTTTCAGTCTTCTACGAATACTTTTGTTGATTTTCGGGTTGCAAAATAAAAATCGACCCTCCAAACAGTAGAATTATCTTTGAGGAATGTTTAAAGAAGTATAATATCACTGTTTATGATATTGGTAAAAACTTAACATGATCTCGAAAGATTTGTGCACACTTGTTTCAATGGCATTCAACGTGTTGAGTTATTTGACCACAAAGTTTGCTGGGATATAAAAAAGGTTACATATGCTGAAACTGGTGGGAAATTAGTCGACAAATTTTATGGATATAAACTACAATTTGTAATGGTGTTTGAGCTTCCCAAATTTCCGCTGTTCTTGACGATACTTATGTAATTATACCCTAACCCTAAGTGATGAGGGTATATATTTGAAATGATACATTTGGTACGAGAAAAAGTATAACGCATTAAAGAAGACGAGTTAGATACCAAGTATCTCAAGACCAAATTCGCAATTTCCAGAGGATGGATAACTCGAGTAAACCTTAACTGACACAGTACAACATTTTCAGCTCATTGATTTGGGGCTCAATTCTTCGAACTGCACGTGAAAATAGCTCCAAAAAGAAGAAATTCTGCATCATTTCATTTGTCAAGTTACATGATATAATAATTTAATATTAGTAAGTATCGTATAGGGTAATTTGTTACATTTTAGGCTCTCAACCTAAGGGCCAACCCCTTTTGGTACCTCTATATAAAATTACCTATTTTTGGAAAATTTTTATTTTTCCATAGCATTGAAACCGACTACTAGAAGCTATTTGAATTTGGTCAGTTTAATTACCTTGTTATAACAGACAAATCGTCAGAAAACCAAAATCTTTGCCATTGCCCTTTTGGAAGTACCTCCCATACAAATGACCTAAATCACCCTAATAGTTCTACATGCATATGTTGTTTGTTAGTACACTAAAAACGCTTATGGAAATTTAAGTCAGGAAGGAATATGGACTAAATCGGTTGACCCCTTCTGGTACCTCCTATATGGGAAAAATTAATATATTGGCATAACTTCCAAACAAAGAACTGCAGAATATTTGAATTTATCAGTTCAATTATCCTACAATAGTAGGCAAAACCTCAAGAATGATTTGTGAAATCCTCTTGGTAACTTCCCCACAAGTGACCAAAATCATCTACAGATTTTACATGCATATCTTCATTATAAGTACACTAAAATAAGTAAAATTTTGACCCAACTGGTACCTCTTATACAAATTAGTAAATTCTGCAAAAATTAAAATTTTTCCAATAATATAAAAAAAATCCTCCAAACGGCTAATTTCGGGTAAAAATCGGTTAATTTCAATAACTCAAGCCGTAATAAATATCATAAATAGGGTAAGGGTATCTATAAATTGGTTTACCTGTACTGCTTTAACCGTAACTATGTATTGTTGCAACGTCTACTATAATAATCTTTAAAAACCAAATAATGATTTTTTTAATCTAAAATTTAACTCAAAAATTTTGCATTATTAAAGTAAATAAAGCGATTTTGCCAGTTGTGTTGTTATGGAACTAAACTCCAATATATCACATTTGTGATACTGTTATAAAAGTGAGTGTTAGCAGACGGTGTGACTTTTTCAAACACTTTTAAATTACGACACATTGTTTCTAACTAAAACAAAATAAATATAAAGTCCGTCATCCAGATGGTATTCTGGTCGAATAGTTTACTGGAGCGCACGTGGCTTCAATTGCAAACAGAACATGTTTGTATATAAGTAGAGGGCACATAAAACTATTCAAACAAACAACCTAAAGCTTTTTGCTTTTAAGTTACAATAACTACCCGACTGTTTGATTGAAAAGTGAGGCAATGTTAGTGGTTGGGCTTTTGTGAGTAAAGCTTGTCCATACATATGACTATGCTTTCATCGTGTACTTTTAGAGGGTTGAAAGGTGCTTTATGTTTTTATAACAGCAAATAATTGTACACTGATGTTAGAATAAATGTCTGTACAGTGGTATTGGAGACACAAATCCATGTGTCCATATACTTTTATATACAATTTAAATATTAAACACAAAAAAATAATTTTATAGTTACTAATTGGGTGTAGGAACTGTCATTGCTGTAAATTTATCACATTTTTGTTATATATATTAAATGCAGTTACCATTTTCTAAACAATTTTCCAATATATTATTTACAATGTAACATTGTATCGTTTTCAGATTCCCTCCGTCAATGAAGCTTACAAAACTTTTTGTTGCGGTCCTTGCACCACCGAACCACTTAAAATAGTATTGACAATACCACAAGCTGGCTATGTGCCCGGTCAAAATATACCCGTGCGAGGCCTTGTTATAAATAATACCAACATGGCAGTGTCAGGTGTAAAGTTTGCTCTGGTAATGCTTGTACGCTACATCAGTCAGTCACCAATGCGCACAAATGTGCAGCGCATATCTGTTAGTAAGATAAAAAGTGATCCTGTACTGCGATACTGTACGCGTACATTAAACGAGGACCTACATGTACCGGCCACACCACCTACTACCATACAAGACTGTAAAGTCATACAAATTGTATATCAGGTTGAGATGGAGGTGACAATGAAAAGTTTCCACAAAAGTCAGGTGGTCTCTATACCCGTCATTATAGGCACTGTGCCCTTGGCTGATAATATAGTAGGAATGGAAGTGATACAACAACAGCCATCAAATGGTCGTAGAGAAAGGCCTACGGAGTTGGGACTATACAAAGAAGCAACTGCACCAGCAGACACATTAGAGTTACATCCACCCAGTTGCCGTAAGTATTAGTGAATTTTGTAGACCTGGAGTATTAATGTAAATCATTTAATTGCAGCTCCTCCATCATATGAAGAATCTGTTCATACGCAACGCAATAACATTAACGATGGCGAGGAACATACATTTGGTTACACAGAGTTTGCTCCTTTGTATCCTGTATTCAATGTACCCAGCCCAAGTTTAGAGCAAGCTCCAAAGCCGGCAGAAGGCATTGCTAACAGAAGTTTTGTGTCATGAAAGCAAAAGCTTTAGGTCAATGTTAAACAGTTTATGGTTGTGAGACATGATTTTGTGAACATTTTAAAATGGTATTATATTTTAATAAAGGAAAAAATAACAATATTTTATGATTATAGCAAATTTGTGGATTGTGGACTCAAGAGCCACACATGTAGCTTAGATACCACTTACAATCCAACTCATAAGCTTGGAATCCAAAAAAATTCGTTTAGCATCCACATGTTCCACAAATTGAGCTTAGAAACCACAAAATGGAACGTGGACTTTAAAACCACACACTGGGATGTGGGCAGTGGATGCTGAGATTTTCGCCTTAAAATACACAAAATGAATTTTGGAATCGGCTTTTGAGTGGATTTCGTATTTTATAGCGTTTAAATGGTGCATTTATGGTGGGAATCAAGGAAATAACAATTATTTTGTAGTAGTTTCGTATTTCAATGTAAATAGATGACGCTAATGCTTGTGACACTGTTATTAGAATAAAAAGTAGTGATAAGCCGCCAGAGATGTCCTCGTTTCTTAGCGGAGGTTGAGCAGTTTTGTGGTCATCAACAATGTTCGTAGTAATTATTGAAATTGCAATGGCATATTTTAATTGCACGCTTTAAGAGTTTTAGTATATAACTTATTTACGTATGATATATAAATAACTGTTAAGATCACGTATACGCCTTAATGCATTTTAATGGTAATTGAAGATATGTCCATCAATAGACTAAGAGACAGTTAAATAATGTATATTTTTAAAAACTAGTACAGAAATTTTAGTCAAGTGTACTGACTGATAAATACCCCCACCCTATGTCTTTTTCATAAGATTCTAGTGGACACTGTTTAACTCTGAATAAATGAAATGACTTATGTATTACTCTTTGCCTGCTTGTGGAGCAGGTTTAATGCTTTTTGAAATTATTGGGATAATTTAAATTTTTGGGTAATAGGCTTCCACGTATCGGGATTACTAGTACTACAATGCGGCCCATTTTAATTCGTTAGTCAACGTTCCATAAAAGGTTAGATTGTGCAAAATTCGACTGTATTAATGTATATAAAGATATGTATGTAAATGTTTATGGGTGAATTATGTCATTTGTATAAGAGGTACCATAAGAGTGTATCAAATGTTTCAGTTTTATGAGATTATGGCTACTAGTAGATTGTTAACAAGGAAAATTAGTTACAAAATAAAATTCAAATATCCTTCACTTTCCATTTGAAGTTATGGGGAAAATATAATTTTTGCAAAAATATATACTTATGTATGGGGGTTTCAGAAGTGGTAGGATGATATAGCTTATATTTATATTTGAGTGTTTTCTTTTCGCAAAATTATAAGGAATTCAAAAGATATTTATATAAATGCATATGATTGATTTCGGCCAGTTGTATGGTTGGTACCCAAGGGCTGCGGTAAATGTTGCGTAATCGAAGGTTTAGCCTTTCATTACAAGATAATTCTACTAACGAAATTCAAATTACCTGCAGTTTTCCGTTTAGAAGTTATGGAAGAAATATTAATTTTCCAAAAATTTTACCGTTTTTGAATATGATTTTCTTACTATGCGACGGATAAAGACATATTTACTTTTTGAATTCAAAATAATATACAAAAAGTTATAATACAGTAAACATGTAAGAACTACTAAAACTTATATTTTTACTTCAGAAATTTGAAGAAGAAGAAGCCGTCATTGTAGTCGAAATTAATAGGATGAATCACCCAGTTTAGAGTTAGTTTTATAGGTTTTAAAACATGCTACATATTCATAGAAGTTAAATAGTTAAAATAACTTTTGGTGTTTACAAATCGAAGTAGTGACAAATTCCTTACATTATTTAGTCAGCATGTTATGTATGTTAAGAGCTACGACGATGCTTTTTGAATAAACAAACCCATAGTGCGCTTTGTGCATTTTCCGATTTGTTGTAGCATGAGGCTTTATAATGATAATGGTCAACATCCATTATCTTAATATTCCATTGGACATTCTCGCAACCAAATAGGACCCAAAAAATAATGGTTATGAATAATTGTGTTTAGCTAAAAAGATAAAAGATATCCTTAAAAAGATGTCCCGATAACCATTCAACGCTAGTAAAATATATTATTCTAGATTTTATCTATTATATTTATCAAGATTTGTATGTAGTCTAGACAATAAGAATACCCTTTGTTGTCTAGAATTTTTTAAAAACATATTAATTGCACTATAGAGGCTTTCCCTTATTGCAGACTTCAACTTTGTACTAAGGACAGGAACAAAGAGATGCTTAAACCATAGAGAATAGAGTAATAAGGTTAATAAGAGAAAGCATTCGATGTAGTGAGAAAATAGTACGGGTAATTGGTTACCGATGGCGCTAAAGCGGCACAAATACAGTATAGTGGGAAAAGGTGAAAAAACTTCATG
Organism: Muscina levida; assembly: GCA_964034835.1. NCBI lineage: Eukaryota > Metazoa > Arthropoda > Insecta > Diptera > Muscidae > Muscina > Muscina levida. The sequence goes on from OZ035880.1 coordinate 3,514,681, forward strand.
AAGTTCAGCATTTAAATAAAATAAATCGTATGTTTTCAAAGCTATGTCTTCAAAGCTTTTCTTTTTTTTTGTTATTTCTCGTTATTTACCTCGATTTCCTTCCTGGTAAATATTTCTCACCACAATAAATGCCTTTTCTTATTAACCTCTATGCAAAGGATATGAATTAAGGACTGTTTAAACTAAACAGACAGTACATCAACAGCAATACAGTACTGAATATGCTGTCTTAAATATTATAAAATAACATATCCTTCGCCAAAATATATTCGATAGATAAGTTTGATAAGGCAGATGTCTTCTCTATTAAGAAAGAAAAGAATAACGGATATGGCAACAAAATACAGTCGGATATCCTTAAAGAAAAAAGAAGGTCTTTTGTGTGCCGGTAAACATCATTGGATACTCTGCAATAAATGAACTGGATATCATCCCTCCAACGTTATAAATACACCTGATAATACAGCTTTTATCTGACATAACTTTTGAGATTTCTAAATCATCTGTATATTAAGGAAGAGCAATGCATATTCAAATTTAAGAAAGCGTGTTAATTGCAATACTACGTTAATTTTTTTATATATAAAAAGAATATACATTATAAAAAGTATATAAGATAGAAACCTCAACTTTATACCAAGGACATGAACAAGCAGCATAAACTTGATTAAAAGAATATCAAAAGCAATACAGTATTGTATATGTGTTCTTAAATAGTAGAAAAAAAATATATCCTGCACCCAAGTATAATAGTTGGATAAGTTTAAAAAGCTGAAATATTTCACAATGTAGGAAACAAAAAAAGTCTATGATATCCTTACAGTAATAATGGTGTGGATTAAAATGTGGTAGTCAATATCATCAGATACTATGTAACAAGATAACTGGATATCAATGTTTCATCCTTTATAACATATTTTATTTGGATAAAGTGGATAGCATAGCTGGATAAAACTGCAATGGGTATAAAATATTCTGCAGTTACAATTAATCTCAATCATATTTGTAAGATATTATAACTCCTTAATATATCGATTTCAAAAAATTATTTACGATGCTGTGATTTAAAACAATATACTTGCTTCTTTTTCTTCATACTAATTCGACCTTTAAGGCATACATATACTGTCCGGAGCAGAATGCTTAAATGTTTGTTCACACACAATAGCAAAGAATGTGAAGCATCAAAAAAATAGTACAGTACAATATCTCAGGCTGTATAACAAAAAACTGGAAAGTATTAAACGCTGATGTACATCTGATATAAGGGTGGATAGCGTATATACATTGCACACGCTTTCCACCCTTATCCCTATCTACCAAGAAATCGGAACACTTTGATTTTCTATCCACTATCCTATAATTCAGTACTTATATACATTGGTATAATTTAGTAGTGCATGTCTCTGCTTACTTCTCTGCTTAGTTCAAAAATAATATGATTGGATATCTCGACGGAAATAAGATACCCTGAAATTAGAACTATTGTTTGTCGTATTTATGGTAATTTATTTCTCGTCAAAATATACATAAGCTAAAAGAGTCATATAAAAGTCTTTGTGACAATCTACTCCGATTAAAGCTTTACCGTGTTTAGTACCATATACGTGATTTGTAATCTAACAGCTGAAAGCTGTTTTAAAATATATTAAGTTGTAAATATTTTTACATTATGTTTTGGATTCTTAACATACTGTTAGTATAAAATGCTTACACTATGTAGAAATTTCAAATTTGAATTTGAAATATCTTTAAAGTTCTTAGTTCGAAAATAAACTTTAAACATTATAATAATTCTAGTTGTGTTCGTTTACTCGAAAATTATGCAGATTTTGTGCAGATTTTGTTTCGTTCGTTTACTCCAAAAGTAAATGAGAGCGAGGGAGCGTACAATTTTGACTGTTCAATGCCAAATTTTGGTTTGATAAATTTTAGCCAACGAAAATTTGCAAGATAGAAGAGCTGTTTGAAATTTGAATTCTTAACTGTCCAACTCCAAAGTGGGTTCCATTATTGCATAGGTTCATTAGGGATGAAGATTATTTGGTAAAATTAACCCAAGTCCCAGCTCCAGTGCAAAAATAATTAAAATTAAAGTTAAATAACATCACATCAGCTGTTTTCTTGCAAATTTTTACTGAATGTTGTTCGATTACTTTATTTTTGCAAATACTGCATGAAGAGGGTAAAATAACATTAGACTGACTGAAATCTATACTTAAATTTAGACACTTTTGAAAAAAAATTTCAAAAATTTACTGCTTGTGGAGCATAAACGGGTGAAGATAGGACTTTCGGATGTTAAACCAGATGTTTACATACATGTAGTAAAGTTGCAACAAAGGTTACAGTTCTAAAAAGTGTTAATAAATTCGTCAACAAATGTAAAAGGCCAATTCTTCATGTCGTGGCATTTGATCATTTTGAATTAGGTCGGCGAAGGGTAAGGAAAAGATTCATTTTAATTGGAACAACAATTTAAAAAAAAAAATTATAATAAAAATTAATACATAAAATCATAATTTTAAATGGTTGGAGTAAACCTGTAGAGCTTTCAAGTTTCACTTTCACTAATACAAAATATTAATAGTAAACTACTTTTAAAGTTTTTAGGAGTTTATTTTATGAAATTATTTAAAAAATATAAATTGTCGCGAAATTGACTAGTTTTTAAAGGTGGAACCAGAAGGAGCAGCACAACGTGTTCAATTTCGTTTCCGCAAATCAGCGCGTTATAAACGCGTACTTTGTGCAAATATTGAATAGCTTCAGTGAATTTGTATGAAAGGCATCTGAAGGGATATGTCAAATATATCGGTTTTACTGAGGTTTTCCTTACTATTACAAGATAAATGAACTGACCGAACTTAAACATCCTCCAGTTTTACGTTTGGAAGTTATGAGAGCAATATTAATTTTCTAAAAGTAGGTAAATTTTTATGGTATGGACCAGATCAGGTTGGCCGATATAGTCCATATATATAATCCTGAGTCCAAGTTCTATAAGCGTTCATACTACGCACAGAATTCTGTGTACTTACAAAAAAAAATATATATGCAGAACTGAATGTGGGTGATTTCGGTCATTTTTATGGTTGGTACCATAAGGGGTATCTCAAATATTTCGATTATCTTTGGTTTTGCGTATTAAATATCCACCAGTGGTCCATTTGGAAGTTGTGGGAAAAGTACAACATTTTTGGGAGGTACCGGAAGGTGTCAGCCTATGTAGACCATATTACTTAACGAGTCAAATTTGTATAATCCTACATCTCACGCCAAATATAATTGAATTCAGTTAGGGAAGTTAATATACTAAAAATAGGTCATTTTGTATGGGATGTAGAATAAGGAGTGAAGCTATTCAGTCCATTTAGAACCTCATTACGGCAATTTGGAAAATATTAATACTGCGAAATGTTTATAAGGATCAGTAAAGGTATACTCGGGTTATCATGCCCACAAGCCATCCAGCCAGCTAGACAGACGGACATGGCTCAATCGTCTTAAAATGTCCTGAAACGAATTTGGTCTTTAGATACTAATGGTCTAACACGTCTCCTTTGATGCGTCACACTATTTCTCGTATCAAATGTAATATACCCTCATTCTTAAGGGTGAGGGTATAAAAATGTAGTGCGAATACAGGAAACACATCATTTCTTGCATGAATATTATCACTAAAATCATTTAAAAAGGTTCAGTTGGGTAAACCGACTTACATATACCCACAGTAAAACATAAAAATTTCTAAATTTGTATGGGAAGTACCAGAAGAGGCGTGGGTGGACTTACAATTTTTTCCTCAACATTTTATTCTGATTAGCCTTACTAAATACAGAATTTGGGCACGATCACGTTGGGTGTATTGATATTACTACTCCATTTCTAAAGTGGGCGAAATGGCACATTTGTATGGGAGGTACCAGAAGGGGCATGGCTAGGCTTCCAATTTGTCCTCCAAAATTTTATCCTGCTTGAGTTTTACTAAATACAGCATTTAGTCACGATCATGGTAGATCTATTAATAATATTTATCGATTTCTAAAGATGAGGCGTGGCTAGACTTCTAGTCTATTCTCCAAAACGTTATCCTGCTATAGTTGCACTAAATACAGAATTTAGGTGCGATCGCGTTGGGTTTTTGATATTATTACTCGATTTTTAAGTGGGGGGAATATTACATTTGTAAGGGAGATACCCTCTCACACGTAGGGTGAGGGTATAGAAGTGCGAAAAAAATATATATATTCGGGATGCACAAAAACTTGGAGTATTTTCTTTATCGGTAAAGTGTTCTGGATTGATGTACATGAAAATTGAAACAAAAATAAGGCGATTTTGTTACGTTGAGTAGAATTTATGTGCAAACTTAGCATATAATCAAATAACTGTCTTTTACTGATATATTTAATTTCCCTTTACACCTCATGAATGAGGTGTGGAATAGCTTCTCGTGTTGTTGTGAATAAACAACTAACGGCACCTACTTGTTTATCGACGAATGCGAACGTGCCGATTGACTCGACACTTATACTGCGAAGTTGCTGTCGACAACAACTTGGGACCGGCCGTGGCATGATGATTAGAACACGCGACTACCATGCGGGAGATCCCGGGTTCGATTTCAGCCTCCACTCATCTACATTTTTCTTTCATTGCCGGCCTCCTCGATGTTGCCTATTGCTGATAGACGAACACAAAACTGCAGTGTAACTAGATACTAACTAAGTATTCATATCTCGTAGGTGTACTACGGCGCTCACATTATATACCATTACTAGCATAAGTACACACATCATTGCAATTGCAATGATTTAATCGAAATTTCATAACTTTGAATAACTATTTGGCTACAACTACTTAAGGGACTCTTATCAGTTTAATTACCCTAAATATAAAATTGCGCTCGAACGCCTACGATATCTTAGGCAATATTAACTGCATATTACTGAATTCGTAAGAAAATAAAACTTTACCTTTTAATTCGGCGTCCCAGGTGAAAGTAAATTTGAACTTTAACTGTTTACATAAATCTCTTTACTTCATATCTACATTTAAGATTATCGGAATTTCTTGTATTCATATAACTGTGAATACTTTATTTTTTTTTTAGTTTTCTTTCAACCTTTGGTTGCATCTTTGCATATGGTGGCCTCTGCGTTGTCCTTGTTGTTGCATTAATTCGTGCGATATAAATGTAAAATTGCCCTCCCCCACACAGTATGTAACCACTTTACATGTCGTAACGTATGAGAGGCCAAAGAAGAATATGTAACGCATTGTACATAACTCCATTTGTTTCAGTAAAGCAAATAAGAATATGCTGCGAATATTATTTCGATCCCACACATCGGCAGTTGTGGTAGTTAAGAATTTCATAACCGATTGGTTGGCATTACGGGGGGTAGGGAAGGGCTTATACCTTTGTTTTTCGTGTTGCATGGTATGAAGCAAAACTCAAAAGAGTCATTTTCTGGCGCCCTGACTCATAATAAATTGTTAAGTAAACAACAAGTTTATACACAGAAAAACAACAACAACAAAACGAAAAGGTACAGGCAAAGAAACCAAAACGATATATGAAATAGCAATTCCCCTTTAAAAGAAATAGCTGTATCAGTAAAATATCCATGAGAGCTCCTGAATATTCATATTGGCATGCTGATATGTCTGGATTGAAAAGAACCGTAAAACTGATAATATTTTTGTACATAGTTTACGTTTGAATTGACTCTAAAAGAGACCAGCTGAAAAAAAAACAATCTGTTGTTGCACAACATTTACGTTAAGACACTCCAATGTACCGTAACACTTAAGGTATAAACAAAATGCATTTTGTCATCCTCTTGTTGCTGCCTTGCCAACAATTGGTCTCTGAGTAAAAGAAGTGGAACGATGTTAGTATTGACATTAAATAAGCGTTTAAGAGTTGCATTGAATGCATTCCTGTTATCCATTCATACCTGTCCTGGTATTGTTCTTTGATGTGATTGCAGGGTAAAATGCAAGTATTGCCTTCTTATCGGTATTTTTTGGATTCTGTGCAGACATTTCATTAAATGACAATTTTACCAATTCCATCCTCATTGCATTCGAATTCTGTCAAATTATAGACTAATCTGTGCAGTCTTAAACATTGTTAGTTACGCCTGTAAGCATGTCGGTAATGATGGTGGGTGGTGGTAAGCAAATGAATCGAAACGCTTTGTTATGTTGTTTGGCAGAATGTTATGGAAATAGCAATTGTTCAGATAGTGGTATAAGACTGGCAACAGTTGCACAGTGGGGTGGGGGAACTTTAAGAGTAGTATTATTTCGTCCGACGATATTTGACAAAAGGTGTGAAAACTCAGATTTGAGATGACTTAAGTGATATTGTCTAGATTGGTATTAAAATTGATAAGCAGAAAAAACTTTTGTTGCTATAAACCAGTACAGAAATTTCAGTCAGGTAAACTGACTGATAAATACCATCACCCAATATAAGATATTGTTTTTGGGTTGTTAAAATTAATAGTTTTTAAATTAAAATAAATAAACTTATGTATTATTTTTTGCCTGCTTGTGGAGCAAAACCGTAAGTCAACGTTCAGGTAACTCTTACCTTGACAAAATTTGCCTGAATTCAGTGCACATACAAAAATGATATGTATGCAAAGGGGGAAATATCGGTCATTTATATGGGAGGTACCAGAAGGGGTGTGTCAAATAGTAAGGGGTTACTGCTGTTTTGCCTCCTATTACAAGATAAATTAACTGACTAAATTTTATTATCCCTCAGGCCTCGGTTTAGCACTTATGGGAAAAATATTAAATTTTCAAACAAGGTCAATTTGTATTGGAGGTACCAGAAGGGGCGATCCGATATCGTCCATATTCATTTCTGATTCAAATTTTCATAAGCGAATATCATGCGCCAAATTTGACTGAATTCAGTTTACTTACAAAATAGATATGTATGTATAACTGTGAGGGTCAATTCGGTCATTTGTATGGGAGGTACCAGAAGGGTTGTGTCGAATAGTTTGGTTTTCTAAGGTTTCGTCTCCTATCACAATGAAAATTAACTGACCAATTTTTATTACCTCCCAGGTGTCCGTTTGGAAGTTATGGGAGAAAAATAAATTGTCCAAAAATAGGTAATAGGTAAATAGGAGGTACCAGAAGGCGTGACCCGATATAGTCCATGTTCACTCCTGAGTCCAATTTTCATAAGCGAACATCATACGCAAAATTTGAGTGAATTCAGTTTACTTATAAAAAAGATATGCATGTAAAACTATGACGGTCAATTCGGTCATTTGTATGGGAGGTACCAGAAGGGGTGGGGTAAGGGTTCCGATTTTCTTAGGGTTTGTCTACTATTGCAAGATAAATAATCTGACCAAATTTAAATATCCTCCGGTAGTCTGTTTGGCAGCTATGGAAGAAATGTTAATTATCCAAAAATAGGTAATTTTGTATGGGAGGTACCAGAAGGGGTGGGGCTATTCTGCCCATTTACAATCCCATAAGTTCGTTTCGATAAATATTAATACTGGTAAATTTTTGTACTGATCCGTTAAGATTTACTCAAGTTATCCTGCTGACCAGCCATTCAGCCAGCCAGCCAGACAGACGGACATAGCTCAATCGTCTTAAAATGTTCTAAAACGAATTTGGTCTTAAGATACTTGGGGTCTAACTCACCTTCTTTAATGCGTTACACTTTTTTACGTATCAAATGATATTTACCCTCATCCCTAAGGGTGATGGTATAAAAAGTAATTTGATCAAAGCTAAACAACTGCATGACTTTTACACTTGTCTCGCAGTTAACTAAACACCAACACTGCTACCATCAACTGCTATCGGTTTAATGGACATCTACCAAATCTGACCACATGTTGAACATTTGTTAAAAATGGAAACATTTACAGAACATTATGACAAAATTTCTATGAATTGGTACATCAACCAACATATTCTCAGAATAAAACTCCCAGCGATTAATTGCCAAACCTCTAAAAATGGCATTACAAAATCAGATTACAGGATTTTCCAAATTTCTGGAAATTTTACGATCTGGTATACTTTAAATACATGCGAAGCATTAAATTGAAGAAGTAATCTATAAACACGCGTAACTTGAAAGCTTTAATAGAAATACAAAAAGTCAAGGCCATATTGTTTGTCCTTGTTCTTAACACCCAACACCACCGTCACATCACAAGACGGTCATGTAGATAATTTGTTAATTTTACGTATCCAATAATACAAGTTATTTCAATAGCTTTAATATTACTTTTGTCTACATGTTTCTCTGTACAATCTCATTAATAACCAAACACTTCCCCCACTGTGCATAGGCAAAATTGCATATGTAATTGCGTATACACTTGTATTATATCGTCAATGGTAGACATTGTTCTCATATTTGTTTGACTTGCAAATGCACACACTGACACAAAAATCGTCTACTCTTCTTAGCTACACCCAAGACAAACTCTTATTGCATGTCCATGTGTATGTATATGTGTGTGGTAATACTTACCTATATACACACACAACTAGCATTTCATATGTAAAAGTAAGTAAATATAAACACTCGGTTGTAGTGACGTTTGTATTTAACATGCATTCTCTCTTGTTGTAGGTATGTGAACATACGAATGTATGTGTGTGTGTTTGCTTGTGAATGGGTTTGAGGGAGTTTGTTGTATAGTTTGTGGTTTTTGGAAGCAGCCGCCAATGATAAACCAATTGTTGGCCAATTTCAATATAGTTAAGGAAAGAGTGACAGGACAGCATGAGTAAGGGTAGGGGGAAGTGGTAATTTTGTAATGTTGTCCTCAAAAATTTCCTATTTAACTTTTCCGCACACACACATACATATACTCAAACATCCAAAGACTAACACATTTTGGCCACATTTGCATTTTGGTGTTGCCGTTATGAAGCCTGTTGGTGTCGTTGTTGTTGCTATTTAGCTTTAGTATTTTTGTTAGTGCTTCTAATGACCAGTCATGTGCGTCCATTTATGTTAAGCGTTCTAACCACGTAACTTTAGGCAATCATCGCAGTTTGTTTTCGTCTAGCATGCAATTGTGGTATAGGATTTCATGTATGTATGTGTACGATCGCATGTCTGTGTGTGTATAGGTTTATTGCCATACAATTAGATCTTATGACAGTTTGATGTTTAATCATATACGTATGTATATATGCTTATCGTATACATTGTACACAAAGTGTTATGTATTGACTGTATAGTTTGGAAATTAAACTCATTACCCACACATACACACTTACATGATTAGTTTGACAAGTTTTAATGGGTCACAATAGAAATTTGAATCTGTTCAGGCTTTTTGTGATTGTTTGAGATTAACTACTAGTTAAATTTGAAGTGATATAGTTTATGTCAATCACATAATAATAATTAATTTTAAACTATATTTTGATTGATATTTCACACTTTGTTAGGGGCTTGGGAAAAATTAACTAATGGAAGCAGACACTAAGTTAAGGGTATACACAATGTTATAATCTCTAAATGATTAAAGTAGTTTTCGTATAGTAAACTAAGGAAAGGGGAAAGGGAGAGCTATCAAACACACATGTGTATGTACCATAGAATAAATTAGGTACTTACACGATGTTAAAGTCGCTATATAACTGAAGTACTTAGTTTTCGCCCAATAAACTTAACCACGTAGAGGAAGGCACCACATTACATTAATTCTGCGTCTGCTAGCCTCATCAATTATGTACAAATTGTGTCAATCATTTGTACGTGTACACGAAAATGGCTTTCATTTTTCCAAGGACAATTTATATTATATTTCTATACCACACAGCCCTGCTTATAAGCCCTTTGTAGTTGTAATTTGTGTGTATATGCATTGTTAATTAAACTTTAAATATGTCACTATCAATAAAGCTTAGATATATATATATATACATATATATCATTGGTATACTGCGTAAACTGACCAACTCCACTTTTTGTGTTTCTAAGTTAATGATGATTTAAAGTTTATGGCCGCTTGTGTTTTTATACAATAACTACAAAACTACTTCAAATAGAAATGAGACTTTTGTACAGGGCATATAATATGACCTTTGAAACACTTGCATTATTAAATCTTTTTCACAGAAAAGTGGAGTTGGTCAATTTACGCAGTATACCAACAATGGTTATGTAAATACATATGTTTTAAAATTAACTTTCACTCACTTTCATTCATTTGTCCATCTATTTTTTGAAAACTTATAAATATGCATAATAATCCAATTATAGTGCATATGAATAATAATTTAATTACAATAAAAAGAACCTGAACAAAGAAGGCATTATAAATTGTTGCAATTGACAATGAAAAGTGTACTTTAATAGAGAATATTAATAAGAATAGTGGGAGTGTGTTGGCGTAGGACCAATTAAAATCGTATACTAAGTATTGAAGTGCAAAAAAATATGTACAGTGTCAAAGAGGTCAAAGTTATTGCGGTTTCGGGAATATAGTAATGCAATTTAAAGAATATCGTAACTTGTTGTCAAATAGATTAACTTGAAAGTCAACTTCCAACTTTTTATTTTTTTTTTATATTTTACCGACGAACTCCAAACATTTCCTTTACACTCATAAAACAGTCAAAAGCGATCAACAATTTACAGTTTTTCTGAATGTCAGATAAATGTTAAAGGACTTGCTGTAATGAGTAGTAGTCTACTTATGTGCTTGATTTTAATACCGTACCATTATGTAAAGGGGATTATGCACTGCGGTGTTGTATCTATGTCACCGAAATCAACAACAAGTGGCAAAATTGTATTAGAGCATAACTTAAGCGAATTATCATAAAATTATTTTTAAGCTTACAAATAAAACACAACATCAAGGATATTCTGAAATTAACAAGTCAAGCCAAGGTAATAATGTGCCTAAGGACTCTACTCTACTCTTCAAGTTCGGTGGCGAGGAGCTGATAACAAGCATGCACCAGCTGATAACAAGTTTGGCTTAACGAGTGCATGTCCGATGATTGGAATCCAAGCGTATTAAGTCCTGTGCGGAAAAAAGTTGATCCAAGTGTGTGCTCTAACTATCGCGGGATCAGCCTTTTACCCATCGCATATAGGGTCCTGTCGAGTGTGCTATGTGAAAGACTAAAGCCAGTGTTATCCAACCTCATCGGGCCTTATCAGTGTTTCATTCGACCTGGTAAATCAACAAACCTAGTAAATCGGCAAATCCTGGAAAAGATCCAAGAGAAACAAATCGACACGTATCATCCATTCGTCGACTATAAAGATGCCTTCGACAGCCCGATACGGCGGAAATTTGGACAGCCCATGGCTAAGTTTGGTATTCCAGCGAAGCTGATACGCCTTTGCGGAATGACGCTTACTGACACGAAGTCTTCAGTGAAGATTGACAAGGAGCTTACGGAGCCATTCCATACCATACCAGGGCTAAAACAAGGCGACGGCCTATCGTGTGACCTCTTCAACATAAGCTATATTAAACATGATTGGCAGGATATTCAACAAATGTCACATGCTACTCGCGTACGCTGATGACGTTAACTGCGGGATGTGAAAAACGAAGTTATTAGTTTCAACGAACAAAGAATCTACTCGTTTGGTAAACTGCGTGAACGTTGACGACTATAATTTCGAGGTGTTAGAAAACTACCTAGGCTCCGCCATCAACAAAACAGAGGGCGACCAAAACTACGTTGGAAAGACCACATTACTGAGAACCTTGCAGAACTTGGTGTGACTAACTGGAAAGGAAGCGCAGAAGATCGAAGCGCTTATACTATTTTTCTACGATCAGTATATAATCCTATAGGATTGCAAAGAAGTGCCACCTTTGTAAGTAAGTAAGTCTTTTAATGCGATTCATTGTTTATACCATCACTCTTAGGGATAATGGTATAAATCATTTAATACGAGCAAAAGTGTAACGCATTAAAGGAGACAAGTTAGACCCCAAGAATCTTAAGACCAAATTAGTTTCAAGACTTTATAAGGCGATTGACCTATGTTCGTCTGTCTGGCTGGTTGTATGGCTGGTGGGCACGATGACTCGGATAAACCTTTACTAATTCGTATGAAAATTTAGCAGTGTTTATATTTTCCAAAATCAAGCAATGGAATTGTAAATGGGCATAACAGCTTCACCCCTTCTGGTATCTCCCATACAAAATGACCTACTTTTGGAAGTCTAATATTTCTTTCATAACTTCCAAAAGGCCAAGTGGAGGATATTTTAATTTGGTAAGTTAAATACTTTTGTAACAGTAGACTAAACATCTAACCGAAACCATTGCTACGACCCTTCTGGTACCTCCCATACAAATTACCAAATTCGCCCTTATGTTTTTATATACGTATCATTTTATACCCTCACCCAATTTTTTGAAATTTTGCACGAGCTAATATTTCCCCAAAACTACTTACGGTATTGCCAATCGGCTACATGGCCCCGCCCCTACTGGTAACTCCCATACAAATAGTAATAATATTAATACACCCAACGGAATCGTACCCGAATTCTGTATTTAATAAATCAATCACATGTTTTTTTTTTTTTTTTTTCTTACGAACGTTCCCATCGCCTCCTCTCACACCCGCCCCAACCGACCGAGGGGGCCTCATCCCCATAACGTGGAGATATCGTACACACTGCGGACCGGTCCGTAGTGGAGAGCGAACAATATAGAATGTTCATATTCGGATTAACTATCATCAGCCGATGCTAAATGTACCATACATACTAAAGAGCATAGAACAGAAATATAACAAAATATATAGCATACACTTATTAACTTACATTAAATTGAATACAATAATGATAACTACAATTTAAAACGAAGGTTCTACAGACTAAGTATTGAGATACGTTATTATAACAGACTTAATAGAGTCTGGGGATGTGGAGAAGTCGATAAATTGATAAATGTCATTGAAGTCTGAACACATTCTACGCAGCGGTTCAGATACGGCATAATTATGGCGTCTAAAACAAATGTAGAGGGGTTTGAAATATCTAGAAGTCCTTAATGGGATATTAAGATAAACTCGTGAGAGAATATATTCCGATCTTATATCACCTCTGAGAATTTTATAATTCGTAATAGAATTTAACGTTTTTCGCCTACTAAATAGAGTAGGCAATTTAATTAGAGACAGTCTGCTGACGTATGGTGGAAGATTGGAGTTTGGATCCCATCGAAGATCCCTGAGACAGAACAGTAGAAATTGTTTTTGAACCGACTCTAACATATTGATATAAACATCGTATTGTGGATCCCATACAACGGATCCGTACTCCAGAATGGGTCTTACAAGTGACGTAAAAAGTTTCTTCGTAATATACGGGTCAGTAAATTCCTCTCGTCTGAACATACACCCGAAAGTCGTATAGGTGATGGTATTTATCGGTTAGTTAACCTGACTGAAATTTCTGTACTAGTTCTCGTATCAAATGATACAAACCCTCTTCCCTAAGTAAGATGGTATAAAAACCAAATCTGTACTGGTTAGTGTTGGATATGATTCATATAAGATTTTAAAGCATAACGTAAAAGTTAACCAAAAGTTTAACACATGCAACAACAAATTTACTTTATCCTCATGTATGTATAAGTGTAACACAAATACGTTGTTGGTCTACCATGGCGTATGATTTTCAACACAATCTTCTATGCAGTATACGTACGCCATGATGGTATGCCGTAATAGATCCTTCAAAAACTTCTATTCATTCAAAATTTCCGTTTTTTCTCTCCCGCTCTCCCTCTGTTGTTGCGATGTCACATTTTAACTCTTCTCTTCAATTATGGTTTTAGCGTCATTCACCACCGCACAATTTTTAGGTTCTTTTCCTCTTCTCTAAAATAGTGTCAATAAATTAAATATGTCGCCGTGCATTCAAGTCCATAGCCAACTTTGGGTCTATTATTATTGTCGTTTGGACTGAGAGCACCGCACTGAAATAAAGACTTGAAGTATTTGTGGAGAACAAATAAATAACGAGAAAAAACGTCGTTTAATAAGTTTCAAGTGTCTTCTCAAATCGATTTTTATGTGGAAACCAAAAAAAAAAACGACGACGATGAAAACCGGCAGTAAACTTTGCCCAAAACTAAAACGAAAGCAGCATAAAAACACAGTGGCCGTAACTGGAATAGCAAACACTGCGGACGAAAGTCGTAACAAAATAATAACAATAATAAGGAGCAACTCTCTCATACATAAATGCATTATAATGGGTGGCAGTAGTTCCATCATACCCCAGAGCGGCCAGGAAACCCATTAGAAACGAAAGTGTGTGTTTGCGTGTTTGTACGTTTGTGTGTGTGTGTGTGTCGCTGAAGTCAAGGAATGCAATATCATCCGGTCTTTGTGCTATGTACGCTTCCGAGCTGCTTCTCGCAGCCCGGTGGCATTTGTGGTTGTTACTTTTACTTAAAGAGGCGTTTAGTTCAAGTTGCGGTTTGGTCTTCTTCTCATGTGGGGTCGGTCGTGGCAGAAGATGTCGACGCTTTTTCAATCGTTGCGTGTGAATGTACGCGATTGTCTGTCCATCTGTCGAGCTTTGTGGTATGTGAGTGTATGTGTGAAAATTAAATTTCTTAATGAATTTTTCTTTTTCTCGCTAGTTTGCTATTTTGGCTTGGCATTCATTTAAGAATTTCTCTCTAACGCCAATCCCTCCGCCAAAAGAAGGGCACCGTACAATTCCCACGAGTTGGCAAATATATTTTTTAAGTGGTTGTTTATGATGGAGCCAACAGCCAAGTCGGGATTTTCTCCATTTTTTATCGTTTTGTTTTTGCTACATTATTATGGCCACTTTTAACTTGTTGTTCCCAAAATTTGTTGAAGCTTCCACAACCATTGTTGATGGCGCAGCCAACGCATATGTACGCGCTGGCCTGGGAACATTTTATGTGGCGTAGAAAGGGGTATATATTTATCCTTAAAAGAATTTTAATGGTTAGAAAATTTGTCCTTATTTATGTTTGTGTTTGAATAACTTACAATTTAGGTCAAGTAAAGGGATGTTTAAACACTAAAGCGATTATGAATTAGAGAATGCATGCAAAGTGCTTTTCTTAGATTAAACACAAAGGATTATTGGGTAATGGGTGGCTTAAGGCCTAACAAAACCGTTGATGATATAGAAGTAGTAACTTACGTTGTTAGACAAACTTTAAGAGGTATCTAGGATGAAAGTCAGTGACTCTCTTTTTGGACTTAGGATATATCTGCAAAAAATACCAAAATTGGCGTCTTAAATTTGTATAATGTACATAGTTTTTGCATTGAAAATTCCGATTTGTAAACCTTTAACAAATGTTTATAACTACTTCATGACATAGTCACCCCTTTCATTTTATGAGTTTCAACTTTTAATCCGTGGTCTTTAAACAACATCGCCGTTAATATTCTTTTAGCCAATTTTAATTCCCAGTCTACTACTCAGTTGTACATTTGGCTAAGAAACAAGATACTTTGCGTTGACAAATTGTTGTAAACGCTTTGGCAAACTTTTGTGCTTTTGATTTGTATATCTTTGATGGGGGGGGGGGGGGGGGGGGGAAACAAAATCATAAATGTCCTCATAAATTTTGTTATACTTAAATTGTTTTTATTTTTTAGCTACCCTCCAGCGAAAGATACGTTAAGAACTTTGTTCAATTCATCGTTATCTGTGTTACCTACATTGACTGTTGCTTATCTGGCACTGTAGTGTAGTATCTTCATAAATTCACGTTAGCGTGAGAGTGGAAGAAAACCAAAACAATAAAATATTCACATACTTATAGATGCAAAAGAACAAAATAACAATAACTTTATCTTGGATTTGTTTACATTTGTCCTTTTTGTAACATTTGATTCACAAAGAGGCGGATGCAGGACTGTGTTTTTTTTTTCATACTCTGTTCTGGGCTGGTAGCTAAATAGAGCAATACCAATTGTCTGGAATTGCGGGGCAGAGAGAAGGTCGTGCAACCTTACCTAAGGCAGCAGCAATAACGCCCCATTTTAAGTGGTAGCCATTTATGCAAATTGAATTGTTGTTTTAAGAGAGTAAACCAACACAGGATCTAATCGATTTGGTAAATGATATATACCAAACATTCTACGGTCATATACAGGAAGATAAGGACAAGGAATTTAAACTTATCGTATAAGTCAGTTAAGTAATATATATTAATATTCATAAGTAAATTGAGATTAAAATGATTAACTAATGATATTAGTTGATGCTCCAGTAAACTTTTTCAGTTAAAGTATGTTTGCCAACATTGTCAATTTAGATAAAAGGCAATGCAGGAAAAGTAAATTTTTAAATAATTATATGCTATTACACTCTTCATTTTAGCTCTTATCTTTGACTCCTGGAACAAGTGCTTTTGCATAATTTATCATAGTTGTTCATTTTATATACCAAAAGGTATATTGAAATACTTTAACTTTCGATAATGACTTTATAACTTTGTAATCACAAAACATTTTGTTACATAGAATTTTCCCATCAACTTAATGAGACTTAAATTAAGTTTAAATTTTTTTGTTTTTCATACTCACACTTGTTGTTGATTTCATCGATGCTGGTGTTTTCACTTCATTGTTTTAACATGTTTATAGGTCATTCTATTAAAGCTATAAAAAATGTTCAGTTTCCAGACATATGCACTAATTTACATGTATTGCATGCATATCATCACTTGCTGCTATAGCTGAGATAGCGTCAAACTACAAGGAAACTATGCTTCAAATACTTTGTATCCCTAAATGTACACAGGCAACGTCCTGGAGTGTGTCCTTAACAAAAATGCATACACACACACAAGGATACCATGTAACACATATTTGCTCGTTTGCCATAAAATTATATTTACATTAAGTCAGTCAGTGAGTGAGTGAGTGAGCGGTGATGTTGAAAAGAACTATATTCATAGCATATGTGTATAGTATATAGTATAAAACCGGATCAGCTGGGTAAAAAAAGATTGAAATATAAAAATAAAGTTAACACATATTTGAGTTATTTCCATATATATTTTAAGCAAGTTACAGCATCAAAACACACGCACACACACGGAAAGATACATAGACACATGCAGCAAAACAAGACGAATGTAGCAAGATGTGACAATAGACACCAATGTCTACTCATGAATACATATTGCTAGTATGCAGTGATTAAGAAAAGTAAAGTACAACGGTTGGGAATATAATTATAAAGACTTGTAAGGTGTAAGCATTGTTTTGGCTTTTGCATTACTTTTGATAAAGTGACCACCTTGTCGTATTCAACATCAACGACTCAGGAGGTGAATTTTTGTTGAACATTTTTATGATACATCGCAGTTGGCTTTTTGGTATTTTACTGTTGCAGAAAATATATGAATTAGGCAAAAAGTATATAACTATAACCAGATTTTAGGAAACACACAATACAAGTAACAACAGATGATCTTTTCGCTTATATAATTTTTTATTTGATTTCCAATGTTCAACAAAATCTCGAGATGCGAGATAGTATCACAAATTATCCCTGTAAAGAAAATATGAACAATTGATGCATGTATGATTGCAATGAACGTGGGTTAACTCACTGAATACGAGAAACTCTTCTTTATCTCTATTATAAGATGCAAAGGAAAATTGAGATTGCTATATGATTAAATATAAATCACCATTAGAGGTATACAAATAAATCGGAAATATTTATAACCTCACCCAACGGGTAGGAGGGTATATATCATTTGATACGTCCCAAAAGTGTAACACATAGAAGGAGTTACTTTAGACCCTAAGTTTCTTTGAACCAAATTCGATTCATGACTTTTTAAGTCGTTTGAGCCATGTCCGGCTGTCTGTCTACTTACGGTATTGCAAATGGGCTACATGGCCATGCCCCTTCTGGTACTCCCACATAAATGTACACTTTAGAAATCGAGTAATAATATCAATAAATCCAACTCGGTCGTTTCCAAATTCTAAATTTTAGTAATACTATAGCAGGATAAAGTTTTGGAGAAAAAATTGGAAGTCTATCCACGCCCCTTTTAGCACCTCCCATACAAATGTACCATTACGCCCACTTTAGAAATCGAACAATAATATTAATGTACTCAAAAATTTTATGTTTTACTGAGGGTGAAGGTTTATGTAAGTCGGGTTTCTCGACTGAAACTTTCTTACTGGTTATTTTTCTAATATTTATATTAATTTTGTTCTTCCATTCGTAACGCCCATAAGGAGGCATGGTACGTATGAAAAAATATATATTTTTATATAAATAATCAGCATCGAAATCTGAGTCTAATAAAGGTGACCGTTCATCATCGACCGGCCGTGGCATAATGGTCAGAACACGCGACTACAATGCGGGAGATCCCGGGTTCGACTCCCGACTCCAGTCTTCTACATTTTTCTCTCATTTCCGGCCCCTCGATGTTGTCGACAGCAACTTCGCAGTGTAAGTGTCGAGTCAATCGGCATGTCTAGAAAAGCTTCTCAAACAGTGACGTTCGCACTCATCGATAAACAAGTAGGTGCCGTTAGTTGTGAATCTAAAAATAAAAAGCGTGTTAATTCACAACAACGCGAGAAGCTATACGATATACCATTAATGGGTTGTAAAGGGAAACTAAGATAAGTAAGTCTGTGTGTCTGAGATGTGAGTTTTTAGATAAGCCCGATCGGTCAAAAACTAATCCCACCTCACATAGAAAATCCCTATTTTTTGGGGTGTATGTCTGTCCGTCCCCGCGATTATTTTAAGTGATATCGAGTTGAAATTTAGAATACAAACTTTTGTTCTAAAAACGGAGGTTTAGTTATGGTGAGATCGGTGAAAAACTACTCCCACTTCCCATGCAAATTGCCTCTTTTAGGGAGTCTCTCCCTGCGATTACAGCAATTATTAAGGAGAGATGGAGAAGTTCGGTATGCATGCTTATATTCTCTAAGCGGAGGTTAAGTTCTAATAAGAGCAAGATCTTACAAAAATTACCCCCACTTCCCATACCTACTCCCCCTTTTTGAGGGCCTCCGTTTATATATCCCCGCGATTACAGCAGCAGTTTAAGAAATTATGAGCTTTTATTTAATAGGAAAGCTTATACCCTCTAAGCGGAGGTTAAGTTCCAAAAAGAGCATGATCGGATAATAACTGTCCCAACCTCCCATACAAACACCCCTTTTGGGGCTGTCCATCAGCCTATCCCCGCTTTTACAGCCGCAGTTTAAGAGAAGTCGAGCTTTAATATAGTATGCAAGTATCTACCCTCAAACAGAGGTTAAGTTCGAAAAACTACCTCTCATACAAACTACCTATTTATGTGGGTGTCCTTCTGGTGAAGGGTAGCTGAGATTCGGCATAATTATTACCTTACCAATTTTAATTTTTCTTTAAGATTGCAAAATTTGCAATTAGCCTAAAAGATTGGCTAAGCTTGTAGGTCCTCCCTTTGTACACCATCTTCAGTGTTATGTTCCATATTGGATCTATCCGTGAAGAGAGAAATAGATTCAGCTTTGGCAATATCGTTGTCAGTGTATTCGTATCTTTTCGAAATTGCAACTTCTACTTCACGGGAAAAAATTGTAAAAAAAAATTGGTGAGATGAGGTAGACAACAGCTTTGCATGTGATGTGCCACGCCCCCTTTTTCTACGAAACCTATTTTCAGCACGATTATGTACTTTTATAAAATATTCCTACGTATAAGGCTTCCAGACCTTTACTATCACAGGTTTTTTCCATAAATCTGATTGCAAATATTTATGGAAAGAGCGACATCCACTGTTTTGGCCACGACCATTTTTCGACACATTACGCATGTTGATAACAATGGAACGCATACAAATTTTTTGAGACGCTGACTATTATACTTATCCAGATATATGTTGTAAGCACTTTACTCTTTATGGGAGGTGCCACGCCCACCTCTACAATTAAGCCTATTTTATGACCAAATATACACTATATTGAGAAATGGACTCACACAAAGATTCGGAGCTCTCATATTTCAAACTACTCCAGATGTATGTTGTAAACTATTCACTTTGCAAGGGAGCTGTCATGGCCACCGATTCAATGTCGTCCATTCTTCTTTAAAATGCATTGACTACTGTACAACTCAACATCCAAAACATCTCAAATGAATCCATGCCAAATTTCATAAAGAATGTTGCTGCCGCCCTCCAGATATGGAATTGTAAAAGATAGAGTGCTATGTTCGTTACCACTCCTACCTATCTGACCATAGCCATGTTTGGCCTGATAGTGAATGTTGCTGGTAAATGCTCCCTCGTCTGATTTCAAGTCGCTCAGAGTAATAGTACGCCAGATATTGACTGTTTAGTAATGGTGTCTTAAGGGCGGTGCCACAAATTTTGTTGAGAATACCTAAACTCATATGAAACAACTGCATACCAAATTTCAAGACACTTATTTCCTTACTTAGCTGGCACTTATTTTCAATCGTATGGGATTATATGCCGCACGTAGAAAAA
The DNA here is from genome assembly GCA_964034835.1 of Muscina levida. NCBI lineage: Eukaryota > Metazoa > Arthropoda > Insecta > Diptera > Muscidae > Muscina > Muscina levida. Next base: position 3,535,216 of record OZ035880.1, read on the forward strand.
TATTACATGCTCTTTTCTCTTGTTTGTTTCTTCTCTAGCTCGTCACACAAAGTTCTGCAAGATTCTTAGTAACCTAGTCTTTGCAACGGAGTTTTGGTCGCCCTCTTCTGGACCACCCATCGAGTTCATTGTCGAAGACTTTTCGAGCTCGTGCATTTTCGCACATTTTCCCACACGTACCTTAATGTGTCTGACCACGACAATGTCAGTATATAGCTCGTACAGCTCATGATCCATCAATACTCTCGTTAAGTTTGATAGGCCCATATAAACAGAGTGTTTTTCTCACAAATACTGCTAGAACCAATTCATCCGCTTGTGCCATAACCCAGGATTCTGAACCATACATAAAGACAGATAGAAATAGTAAATGGTATAGCTGGATTTTTGTTCTTCGATAGTGGGCTCTTGCATTAAATTTTAAGACGACTGGCGCAATAGCCCTCCAGAGCCGACCCCATTAGTTCGATCCCGCATATATTTTAGAATACATGATACATTGACACAACAATGTTTCCTTTATCGAATTTTCCAGTTTTGGTCACCCCAATAATAAAATTTACTACAATTTCTGAACCGTGAGACGGAAATGTTATAAAAATTTAGATAAATAGTGCGTTTTACATGAATTAATCACTAAAAAAATTATTTAAACTTAATTGCACTGAAAAATAAGCTAATATGAGCTGAATATGTTGGTATTCTAAAAATAATTGCATCTTGCTAATAAAACAATCTCCTAAATTTTCCCACCTACTTTGTTTTATAATTATTTCCCTTGTACCCCAAAGCGGTTGACAGTTACTTTTGATGGTCACTGTATACATTTGAGTACTTCAAAAGCTTCTTAAATATCAAGAAACAAAACACATGGTATCCTCTTTCAGCCGCACATCTGCAGCAGTACAGCAAAGTTGGTGTAGGAACTGGCAAAATAGTTGCTCGGATTGTGAAGAAAATATTTGCAGTTGAAAGTTTAGATTTTGTGTTAAATATTTTATAGATAGTTTTGTCTAAAGTGCAAACACTTTGAGTAAGTGATGTCTCCGTATCTCGTTACATTGGCTGAACATTGATTTATAATCGACAGTACGACGATAACTCTTGCGCACGACTGCTGGGGAACTGCGGGCATGGCCCGGAGTCGAATGCAATGTAATGAAGTTGTTCTAGGTTTCCTCACTATTGGACAAACTAATGTTTGCTTTAATAGTCGATGGTAAATTGTTTCCACTCAAGCGGTGTAAAGAGGGTATGTGAGGAGCGACGTTGTCTGCAGCAGCCATATGTTTATAAATTACTTTTAGCTTTAGTTGAAAGGGAAAAAGTGTGAATATACATTTTTGGTGCTAAAAATGCTGACGAAAAGTGGTGTTTTGGAGGGGTTTTTTGTTTTTAAATTGATTAAATCTTTTATGCGGTTTTGTGTTTTTTTGCAACGATACTTCACTGTGATGGGAAAATTGATATAGCTTCATATAAGTTCAGATACGCTGATTGGTTATATTATGACAGCAAATAATTAACGTATGCATTAATTAGGTGTTATGAAACCTATTTGTTGTGGCACATGACACATGCTAAAGATGTCAGTGTTAGAAACTGAGATGTGGTACATTTTATACTTTACTTTAGGTCATTTACTTGTACTGGATAAGGATTATAAATATCCTTTTCGATCCTATAAGGAGCATAGGGCCTCTAAGGTTTAGTCTATATATATTGTACTCTTTTGAAAATATGTTATCTTATTTGCAATTTGTGCTTTTTCTTTGATGTCTTTTCAAGTTGTCTCTTATCTTTTGCCTGAATGACTAAATATAATTTGGTTTAGCAAGAATATTGTACATTTCATGCAAACTAGGCATTTGACCTAATGCAGCATTTCATGTTTTTCTTTTTCAGCTTCCGGTATATTTTCAATATGTCCCATGTAATTTTAATATACATATATGTAGACATGTTTGCCAGCATTAGATCCGGCTGTTACGACACTCAATGCCCGTTGTGAACCACAAAAACATAGGAAAAGTTTTAACTTACTCTTCAACAGCTATCAGCTGATGATGGGATGTAAACTAGCAGTATGGTCGATTGCATCAGCACAACTGCAGACAATTATCAGTCAGTAGCGGGGTGGTGGAAACTAAGGTAAGGGCCCTTTTCATTTAGTGAAAAGTTTGAGGTTAAATAAGACTGAATTGATCGATACCCCTGAAATGTCTGTATCACGTCATAGGGGGCCTTGGGAGGGTCAAGAAAGATGCCCCTCCTCGGGTTCTATGATGAAACCCTGTGCCGGTATTCAGGGCATTTTACTTTCATTTCTTTCGCATTCCACAAATGAGATATGGGGGAGCAGGTTTAAGTGATTAACAGGCTTCAATTTTAAGGCTCACACAAGGGATCCTATAGTTTAGCGATGAATCTGAACGTCAGCTGTTTGAAATGCTTTCGATATTAATAATAATGCCGATTGAATCCACTACGCAAGTTGTTGTCGGCAACATCTCGGATATTTATAGTATATTGATATTATTACTTGATTTCGAAAGTGGGCGTGGCTAGACTTCAAATTCTTTTCTTCAAAACTGTATCCTGTTATAGCTTATCAAAATACAGAATTTGGGCACGATCGTGCCGAGTGTATTGATATTACCACTCGCTTCTAAAGTGGGCGGAGTGGTGCTTTTGTATAAGAGGTCCAGGAAGGGGCGTGGCTACACCTTCAGACTTTTTCTCCAAATTGTTATCCTTCTTGAGCATCACTAATAACAGAAATTGGGCACGATCCCGTTGCAACTTTTTATAATAATAATAACACTGTTATGCAAAAAAATAACCTTCAATATCAAAAAGAGGCCCCAATATCACCCTAGGATTCCCCCAATGCAACGACAAATGTAGGTGAGGCAACGATAGACAAAGTGTGCTGATGTTGCCTATATTATTAAAGTTTGCACTTGATGGTTATTGAAAATTGCATTAGTGTGTTCATCCAAACTCTCTCACACCCACACACACACTAACACTACCACATAAAATGCGGGTCATTTTAGAGTGTTTAGTAGTAGGGAGGAAAGCAGCAAACAAAAAAAAAGAGACAAGGAAAATGTTTAAATTTCCTTCTGATGACTACATTTACACTGGTAACTAAATTAAGTAAACTTTGCTTTTAGTGGATGGTCATCCACACGCACACACACATCCAAACATTTTGTAATTTTATATCAAACTTTTGGGGGTATTTGGTGCTACATTGCTGCTTTTTTGCTGCGTTGTTGTCGTCATACTTATAAAGTATATTTTAACCAGTTCGCAAAGCTTAGAAGCTATCCCCAGTGGCAATAAACAGATGTTGTAGTAAAAGTCAATATTGCCATACCAACAGTTGGTGTCCGCTTTGGCCATTAGCTTCTTGGGATTTTATATGGCTTGCCAAACAAACACACGCACCCACGCCCACATTCGCAAACAAACTATCATTGATCATACGAGAATGACACCAGAGGACGAATCACAGAGTGTCAAGCTTAAAACGGCTTACATTTTTCCAACTTTGAAAAACGAACTTGTTCTGTTTGGTTGTAGCATCAGTAGTAGCATTATCATTAGCGCCGCTACCATCGACATCAACATTATCAACTTGGTAGCATCATGCATCATGTGGCACATTCACATCCCCACTCATATGCAATTGTTGTTGCCGCGCGTATACATATGTAAGTGATAATGCATGTTTGGTCTCTTTTGTTAAGCCATAGCTTGTGGCAATGATGCTTCTTTCTACGCTTACTCTTGCACTTTCCCTCTCTCGTCCTGTGTGTTTTTCCTTCGTCCCCGTGCCACTTGCCACATACATCAAACAAAGTTTGTTTGTTTGCTTTTTTTGTTTCTACTTTCAACAAACTGCTCAAAAGCAGTTAATATTACCTAATACGCGCGAAAATTATACATTCATTTGCAATGATGATGTTGCGGGTGCTGTGGAAAAAAACTTACTCGCATGCAACTTTATATGGCAGGGGGCGGGGTTTATGTTAGTTTGGGGGGTTTCATAGTTTTCTGTTTATTTGATGGATTCTGAAAGGTCCTAGAATAAGTGGGGAAAAAAAGTTTTAATGTAGCGGTTGAAAGCGAATATTAGTTACTCTAAGTGGCAATGGATATGAATAGTAGTATTTTTTGTTTTTATTTCACAAGTCAACAACTGTCAGAGTACTGTCTGTTGGTTTCAATAGGCGAACAAATATGAACTTCAGCAAAAACAGAAAATATGGTGAGATCACATAGATTATTTGAAATGACACAAAGGTTGAGGGTTGAGAAGACCCTTTTGTATAGTAAATAGGCTTTGTAATATATCTTATTGTTTTCTCTGTTAGTGAATCTTCCGAAATATGAAATTTAAATAGAAAATCGTAGCTTAATGTGAAAAATTTGTATTTTTCTTGTGTTTTTTGTTATTAAATAATTTAAGCATATTTTCCATGATACTATTTAAAATTGTTTAGCAGAAAACAATCATGGTTGTCCGTTCTATGACACATACGTATAATAATCAAAGTCTTTAGTTAATATTCAAAATAACTCGAAAAGCTATTCCATAACTCATTCATGGGGAGTAAAGGGAAATTAAGTTTAATTTTTCTTTGTTAAAATTAATGTAAGAAAAAAAAATTATTTTCCTTTACAACCCCATGAATGAGGTATGGGATAGCTTTTCGCGAATCTTCCACTAGTCCATTTGGGAGTTATGGGAGATTTATTAATTTTTTAAAAAATATGTAATTTTGCATAGAAGGTACCAGAAGGCAAAGTCCAACATACCCCGTTGATATACCTTAGTCAGATTTCTAATAGCATTTTCCTTCCTCAATTCAGTGTACTTACAGAAAAAGATATGCATGTAGAAATATGACGGTGTATTAGGATATTTGTATGGGAGCTACAAGGATGGGTATGGCAAAGGTTTCAGTTTTTTGAGTATTTGTCTATTATAATGCGATTGTTAGACAGAGCAATAGTACATAGTGTTTAGTATTTAGTATTTAGTATTTAGTATTTAGTATTTAGTATTTAGTATTTAGTATTTAGTATTTAGTATTTAGTATTTAGTATTTAGTATTTAGTATTTAGTATTTAGTATTTAGTATTTAGTATTTAGTATTTAGTATTTAGTATTTAGTATTTAGTATTTAGTATTTAGTATTTAGTATTTAGTATTTAGTATTTAGTATTTAGTATTTAGTATTTAGTATTTAGTATTTAGTATTTAGTATTTAGTATTTAGTATTTAGTATTTAGTATTTAGTATTTAGTATTTAGTATTTAGTATTTAGTATTTAGTATTTAGTATTTAGTATTTAGTATTTAGTATTTAGTATTTAGTATTTAGTATTTAGTATTTAGTATTTAGTATTTAGTATTTAGTATTTAGTATTTAGTATTTAGTATTTAGTATTTAGTATTTAGTATTTAGTATTTAGTATTTAGTATTTAGTATTTAGTATTTAGTATTTAGTATTTAGTATTTAGTATTTAGTATTTAGTATTTAGTATTTAGTATTTAGTATTTAGTATTTAGTATTTAGTATTTAGTATTTAGTATTTAGTATTTAGTATTTAGTATTTAGTATTTAGTATTTAGTATTTAGTATTTAGTATTTAGTATTTAGTATTTAGTATTTAGTATTTAGTATTTAGTATTTAGTATTTAGTATTTAGTATTTAGTATTTAGTATTTAGTATTTAGTATTTAGTATTTAGTATTTAGTATTTAGTATTTAGTATTTAGTATTTAGTATTTAGTATTTAGTATTTAGTATTTAGTATTTAGTATTTAGTATTTAGTATTTAGTATTTAGTATTTAGTATTTAGTATTTAGTATTTAGTATTTAGTATTTAGTATTTAGTATTTAGTATTTAGTATTTAGTATTTAGTATTTAGTATTTAGTATTTAGTATTTAGTATTTAGTATTTAGTATTTAGTATTTAGTATTTAGTATTTAGTATTTAGTATTTAGTATTTAGTATTTAGTATTTAGTATTTAGTATTTAGTATTTAGTATTTAGTATTTAGTATTTAGTATTTAGTATTTAGTATTTAGTATTTAGTATTTAGTATTTAGTATTTAGTATTTAGTATTTAGTATTTAGTATTTAGTATTTAGTATTTAGTATTTAGTATTTAGTATTTAGTATTTAGTATTTAGTATTTAGTATTTAGTATTTAGTATTTAGTATTTAGTATTTAGTATTTAGTATTTAGTATTTAGTATTTAGTATTTAGTATTTAGTATTTAGTATTTAGTATTTAGTATTTAGTATTTAGTATTTAGTATTTAGTATTTAGTATTTAGTATTTAGTATTTAGTATTTAGTATTTAGTATTTAGTATTTAGTATTTAGTATTTAGTATTTAGTATTTAGTATTTAGTATTTAGTATTTAGTATTTAGTATTTAGTATTTAGTATTTAGTATTTAGTATTTAGTATTTAGTATTTAGTATTTAGTATTTAGTATTTAGTATTTAGTATTTAGTATTTAGTATTTAGTATTTAGTATTTAGTATTTAGTATTTAGTATTTAGTATTTAGTATTTAGTATTTAGTATTTAGTATTTAGTATTTAGTATTTAGTATTTAGTATTTAGTATTTAGTATTTAGTATTTAGTATTTAGTATTTAGTATTTAGTATTTAGTATTTAGTATTTAGTGGAATAATATTTTTAAATCGAATCAAAATTTGACGATGATGTAATATATACAATCTATATATATTAGACCGACTCACCAAAAAAAGTATCTTCGGTCCTCCCCTCAAAATGTACCTTGGCTTGTTTAATGATGAATCCTTAAAAATTTCGTGCCTAGGACAAAGATACAGTGAGCTGGACCCTTTTTAAAAATGGAATTTTTTTAAGTTTTTTAACGATTTTTGATATTTAAGTAAAGACTATATGCGAAATATTAGTTTCACAGGAAGGAGTTTTAAAAGAAGCATCCAACGGTATGAAAAATACGCCCACAAATGTCCTGACAAGTCCTCAAAAATCTTTGAAAAACTCAAAAAAATACCATTTTTAAAAACGGTCCAGCTCACTGGATCTTAATCCCTTATATTTTATATGAATATATATATTTGGAACAAATTCAGTGATTTATTTGATGTTTGGTTTCAAAATTACAATGATACGGTTATAATTTTAAGTATAAACAAAACTTCCAGATTTTACTTGAAGCCTGTCTACTTGTATCCCACAGTTAGTAAAAATAGAGCTCCTAAAATAAATATTTTAACTTTTAGCTACTACCAACAGCTTGCAAAATATTTCATCGCACGAAAATCGTTGTTATATAAATAATGACAATTCAATAAGAAACACCTCGAGGGTAATGACTTTTTCAGATTTACAAAACGTGTCATCTATCAGTAGAGCCAATCTGAGTTCTCTAATTTAAATGTCGCATAATTGCAAACGTACGTACTAAACTTAAACTAGCATATAAAGTATATATGTTCACACTTCGATCCAACACACACACAATTGTGTAGGTGCTTTCCATTTACATTTGTTCTTGCCCTTTTGCCATTTTCCTACTATTCATCTTTTTCTCAGTTTCTTATCTAATCATCAGTTTGCATATTTCATTTTCTCTCTATGGGTACAATCTCATTTTGATGTCTGTCCATCTGACCAAGTCCAGTGGGTTGTCATTCTATAGCTGATTGCATGGTCGACGTGTGTGTGTGTGTGCGTTTGCCTGTGTCCAACACATACAACCTCTGTAATTTGTATCCATTAGTTTGCATAGGGTATCGCTGTGCATCTCATTGAATGAAAATGTGAATGTGATAAATTATGTGCTGATAATTTGCATAAACTTTTACACTGAGCGCAACACTCTCCAATTCCCTTATGATCCTTGTTATTTTTTTTTTGGATGTCTCTCGTAAATGTGTTGTAATTTATGTACAAAGTTTCAAACGCTCTTTGCAAATGTTTAAGGCGCATCATTTGTGTTTGAATAGTTAGTTATGAGTAGCTCACACACATACACACGCTTACTGATGACAACAACATATGAATGAAGGGAGGTGTGAACATTTGTTGTACTATAAAAGTTAACACTTGCGAATTTTTTTTATGCGTCTGCTTAAAACTCTTTGACAACAAGTTAATTATCATCTACATATATGAAAAGGTTGAAGTAGCATTTAATTAATCTCTTTTATTTATTTAATTTCATGTACATTAAGTATTATATATTTGTAATAATGATAGCTTAGGGTCTCACAGTTTGTTGTATCCAATCGACATAGTCAGCCACCCGAGTGTATACACCGGGCCAACCCTCCAGACCGCAACGATTACCGAAGGAGACTACACCCTCAAGGTACCAACGATTCATGTACGATTGACGCATCAGTGGGCCACCTGAATCACCGTCACAACTATCGCGGGCAAATTCTCCACCAGCACATAGCTGAGAGCCGATCAGGGAAACTTTTCTGGTGCTAAACTTCTGAGCACAGGCGGCAGGATCAGTGATAGGAACACGCAAGTGTTGCTTTATGTTTGAAGTACGTGCTGCAAAGAGTAATTGAGACAGTGATACATTTTTTTTTGTAATTTTATGACAGCATTTGTATATCTAACAAAAAATCTTACAGTTTCGCATAAAAAATCTTTTAATTTAGTATTTAGCGTTAATTAGATTTTTAAAGAAGAAGTTCTAATGGGATTTTGTTGTATTTAATACATATACATAAGGATCTTCTGGAAAAGTCTTCATACAAGTCGCACAAACACCTGTCAGATAGAAATATCATGTCGTATAGTGGTGAACTTGTCACGCTTGATTTTCTCATGTCATGCAAGTAATGTGTTTCTTACGGCAGACTTTAACATAGTTCCCTACCAATGGATTTAATCCTTTTTCCTACATCTACTGCGTTACAATTTGCATCCTCCAACATTGCTTAACTAATACCAAAATATCTTTCAATTATATTAAATCTTTTTTGCATCCTTCTTACCCAATAATGTTCTACCCCAGCCGGCCACAATCAGAAGTTCCCCAGGACTTATGCTTTTTCGGTTACTAGCCAGTGGCAAACAAACTGGACGTATGAAATCCGTATATTTTACATCATGGGCCAAACGTATAAGTGCAATGTCATGGTAACGATTTGCGTTTCTCACATCGTACTGGGGATGTGGTATGACTTCCTCAAAACCCACTTCAACGACTTTATCATTGCAGTCTTTGTCAAAACAATCGATTTCTTGATTAACATCATATTCACCCAAACGGACACGAGTTCTAAACGGGCGAAAAGCAAGAGATTTACATAGATAAATACATGTGGGCGATGCTTAATGCATAGAATACATACAAAGGTCCTATGACTGTTTCAATTTCACCCTTGACACAATGCGCTGCGGTAACCACATAACGTTGATTGATAAGACTGCCACCACAATTCAAAACACGTTGACCGCTTTCTGTTAATAGTAATAAAACAAACAACAAATAAAATAATTACACAATTGCACACAATCTTATGACTTACTCTCTTTGTACTCCAACAACACCATCCAAGGATATTCGTCCAGTGCAGTGTCATTGCCATTGTAGATCTTGTTGCCAATCGATTGATGGCCACACTGATTTGGCACTGGCAGAACATTACCGGTGCCTATGAAATTTGTGTCCGACGTGCAACAAACAAATGGAGGGTTAGTGTTTTCATTGCACTGAGATTGTCGCATAAATTCTTCAACGCCAGCGGGTCGTGTGGCACTTAACAACGCATTCACCAAAGGTTTGCACTCGTAGACGGAAATGCAAGTGCCAGTATTTGAATTGGGATTTTTGCAACTACCTGAAATTATAGAGAAAAAACAAAAACCAGTCAATTTTTATATTAGTTTATTATATTAATGACTCCAGGTTTAAATGTCATCTCTAGAATCCAGAATTTATTTGTTTTGTAATTCATATATTAAACAGGTTTTGCTAATTAATTGATGTGTTAATTCCATTGATCAAAATGACGCAATTATGCATTGAAAACGGGTGCGTTGCGGGTTGTAGGTGCTAAATGGAAGGGGAGGTGTGAGAATTAAAAAATGCAAATTAATTACAACGGACGTTCTGATTACATGCCAGTAATTAGATAAGTGTCCTTAGTCTGAAGTTAGAGGGATATATGTATATGGGTATTTCCAGCGGAAAGACGGACGATTTCATAGCAAAAATTTGCTATATTTTTAACACTTCGTTTTTGTAATCATATCAAGAATTTGTTGAACTGTAACAAAACAAACTGTGTATATCGTTGGAAAGTCTTTGCTGAGAAACCTAAAATCGGTTCGTTTTTATCCGCGCTACTGGCTTATAAATGCGTAAAAGTTCGAAAAACCGGGTTTTTTACCCTTAACTCAAGATTTTGGGTGTTTTGGGAGATTTAAAAAACAGATATGTTTAGTGCTCAGCAGCACCTACCAGAAAAATAGTATAATTTCCCAGGTATTATTCTTTTTGTCGCTCTTTGTTATCCATAGGACAATGCGTGTGTCCGCAACGCACATTTAGATTGAAGTAGCATAAAAGGTAAAAGTATTTTAAATGTGATGTAAGTTGTTTTTCAAACCCCAACATGTCTTCTTTATTTTACAAAAAGGAATATACTAGCCACATAAAAAATTTCGCTAAATTTCACAAATTTTCGTAGACACCAAGTTGCTGTGGAAATTTGTGTGTGTCCGTAACGAACTTTTTGTTAGTCATAATTTTGAATACAACATTTTAAGTTTTATTAAAAGAACATTTTAGTACTATCCAAAATCTACATTTTTTAATACGATCATAATCTACAAAATATTTCAACTTTTCGAGAAAACTACAAAACAAGAAAAAAATCGTGCGTCCGCAACGCCAGGAAATACCCATATATTGATAGCTAAAAATTTAAAGGTCGTATTTTAAAATTATATTATTATTTGTATATGTTATATGTCAAAAAATTCTTTATTTGCAAACACAAAAAATATTTTTTGTACAAAGCAAAGGGTGTATTTGAGAGTCCCCTACCAAAATATGCACAAAACGCGATTTTGTAGATAAACGAGGTACGAACTTTTAGTTTTTAGCAATCGATATATAAATGCTTCATTTGCCAAAACGACTAAGTCCATATGAAATAAAACTGATATGTGTTTTTTATATTCTTGTTCATTTATAATGTTAAATAAAAAAACTTAATATCCCTTTACACCCCATCATGTACGCCCGCTTTCCAAAAATCGTTTTGACGGCTACCGAAATTTGTGCCACACTCCTCCTGGTACCTTCCATACAAATGACCGAATTCAGCCTTATAGATTTAAATACATTTTTTTTTGTAAATACTGCTTCTGGTACCTCCTGCGCAAATGACCGAATTGACCATCATAGTTTCATATACGTATACTTATTTGTAGGAACACCGAATTCAGTCATATTTTGCAAAAAATTTTGGGTTATTAAAGTTTGACTCTTAAACGAATAAGAACTATATCGTCCGACCCCTTCCAGCACTACCCATACAAAATTACTATATTTTGGAAAATTAATATTTTCTCCAAAACCACCAAACGCAAAACTCCAGGATATTTAAATTTCGTTATTTTAATTATCTCGTAATAGTAGAGAATTACTTAAAAAAGCGAAAATATATCATTCATAGGGTTGGGGTATTTATAAGTCAGTTTACCTTAAAAAAATACAAAATTAAACTTTCAGATCGATTTATAAATACACTTTCCATGAACATTTAAAAAGTAAAACACACAGAAATTTACGAATCTTATAAAAAAAACACCTCAGCTTTAACTGCTTCAAATTTTATCCAGATACCATCCGTTCAAAAGCTTCAGAACTAATACCAAATTAAAAACCGTTTTGGCACCATTGTGCGTCGTGATATTTATATCGTTAGATGGAGTGGAAACAATATTGCTTAATTGATGCAACACACACACAATATTTAAACCATTTTAAGTTTTTTTTTCTCACATTTTCTTAATATATTTATACAAATAAATTAAACATTTCTAAAAATGTGTAGGAAATTTAAAAAACGCCTCATTTAGTTATTTATTTGTATATTTTATTGAAAGGAACATATTTGGAAAGCGATTTTCACAATACAAAACTTGACATTATTGCAAAACCTAAATTTCAAATTGCAGGGTGTAACATTATTCCAGTGAGAAAACTTGACGGTTGATACAATTGTATTTTCAAATGTGGTGCTTAACTTCTAGTATAGTTCCACATCAAAAAGTCATTTTCGAAAAAAGTGTCGCTTCCCAGCAAACCATTTCCTCCGAATTCGGTCAGATGTCTGACAGAAATTCTGCACAAGTTGCCGATGTCTGTCAGAATTCTGTCCGAAAGTTGTATGGGTGGTTGACAAAAATTCGGGCTGAAATGTCTGGGGAAATTCGAAAACTTTTGCGGACTTTTCGGTCAGAATGCCGAGAGATTTCGAAAGGACTTTTGGAAAATGCCCCAGCATTCGTGGGAAGAAGAAGAACAAAAAACTCACTTTCGAGAATGTGCAGACGAAATCGTTTAAAAAATTCAGAAGAGTGTGCAGAAAAACTCGGTATTATTTCTGAAGGCATTTATGACGAAATCGTTTATTTTCGGCAAATTTTCGGATGAAATGTAAGAGAAATATCTGATGTCCGACATGTCGGAACTTTTGGTTTGCGGGGTTAATACATTCTTATGGGAAGGTATCGATATAAATAAGAGATTTTAAGTTTTTTTCCTTAAATTTTACGGTTGTACAGATAAGATCCATTCTTTTTTATTTGACGGTGGAATTATGTGGCAAAGAACGTCACTTCTTAAAAAAAGTATAAAACTCAGATAAAAAACTAAAAATCCTTTTATCTTAAAAAAAGGATCAGCTAGAATATTGACTTAAGTGGATTTTTAATGTACAATTGGCTCCCAACAAAACCCCATTTATTGTTTTTGTTGCCACTTTAGGTCAACTCATTTGTCATTCAGGAGAGGTGAGGAAAATGTACTAGAACGATGAGAAACATTTCCATATTAAACTTTATTTTTGTTCAAACTGAAAACTTCATCAGGCTTTTATAAAAGATCCTCCTCTCGGAAAAATAATATACCATCCTAAAGCTTTTATTCTGTAATTGAATAATTCACTACCCAGGCGATGACCCAATATTTTTTTTTAATTTTTAACAGAAAAATTTTATTTTCCAATCTGCCTTCAAGTTATCCGTTTTCCTTAATTTGGATTTTTTAATATTTTATTGGTTTATGGTAAAATTTAGGGCATAAGATTTCTTAAAAAAATTATGTTATGCCCTACCAGCTGTCAACATAATCCATTTCACACAACTCTTGAAAAACAAATTCTATTAGCAATAATAGAATAGTTCTTGAACCGAACGATAAAGACACATTCATTATTTATACATGTAGATCAACAATACAAAACAAGAGCAAAATTATGTTTTATTAAAATATTTGAAACCCTCTTTAAGAACATTTTGTTGTAACTTTTGGTCTTGACGCCAGAAACTGATTTGCCAGATTTGTAGTTCTATCCTTTTCATGATTTGTAAGTTTTGGAAAAATGTATGTCAGTATATAGTTTCCCTTATTTTTTGTTAATCTATACTTAAATAGCAAACAAAAAACAAATGCTTTTAGCATTTAATATGATTTTTAGTATTATCTTTCATTTGCGTCCTCATCACTCAGTGATATTAATTTTTTTTTTGCATTTTTGTTATCAGTACATAGGAAAACAGAAAACCTCAAGGACATAAGATGATAGCTTAAAACATTACCTTCAGTTTGAGGGCCACTTTGATGTAATTTTTTTTATTACAATTTCTGATTAATCCCTTTCAAATTTACAAAAAGGATTCCGTGAATATGTGAAAAACGAAAAAAAATATGCATATCATGCGAAGCTCGTTATGTTGCCAGTGGCAGAAGAGTATACTGCGGGAAACCAATTTTTTCAGCACGGAGTAACATCATTTCTTTACAACAAAAAAAAAAAACCAAACTATACGTTCTCTAAAAAAAACAACAACAAAAAACGCCACTAAAGTTGCACTGAGTTTGTTAATAGTTAACAGGAATTAATATCGATGATATAAAACTTGATAAAATATTATCATTTTCTGAATTATTATTTTCTCGTTAAAAGCAATGTCGTCGTAGTCCATTTTACGTAAATAACTATGTCCGTTTTTTTTTCTCATTTTGCAAGCATGACACCGATGTTGGTTGATTAAAATATATTAACCCTTATCCTGTATTAATGGGTCAAAATTGCCCAAACCGTTTTTGAGTTCTTATAACTTTGGACGTTCTGAAAACTGATTCGTGAAATTTTTTGACAATTATTTTTTTGGCCTAAATTTGGTCTTAAAAGTTCAATTAAGTTAAATACTATTTTTGGATGTGGCCTACGAACAAAGTTACGGATACTGTATTTATGGGTCAATATTGCCCAATACAAATGTCAACGAAATTTTTAACTATGTTTTACTTTTAATGCGATTTAGGCGTATCTAAGTCAAATATATTTGCTGTGAATTTCTTTAACAATAATTATATCTATTCAATTTTGAAGATAACTGGATTCTGGTAGACGAAATTTCAACAAAAGCATATTTGGGCGTTCTTCTCTTAGCTCGTATGTATTTCGATCTCGTGGTATGGCTAGTAAGATTGTGAGATGATAAGAAGGGTAGGCCAATATCAAAGGCAACGATTTCAGAATGTACTGCGAGTTCTCCTTTCGATAAAAAGTCAGACAGAAATTTGGACAAGCGCGAGATAAACTAGCTCTTATAAGTGACATATGGGGTCGCTGGGAAGGAAATTTTAGAATAATGTGTTATTACTGGCGAAAGTACGACGTAGGTGAACAGTTAGTTACATACCGTGAACGTAGCCCTTTCAAGGAATATATACCCTCTAAGACCGGCAAATATGGGATAAGTATCCGGGCTCTATGTAACGTTCAGATAAATTATACATGGTTGTTGCAAGCAAACACATACACATAAAGCTGTAAACTGAAAGCCGGAACAAGATATTTGCATTGTTTTGGATTTAGTTAAAGATTTGAAATGTCGAATAGTTATATGCAACAATTTGCTTACATACTAAGGATTTCGAAATTAACTACTCAAAGGAAACCTTACTATGGTTCTCCAGTCCGAAAAAATAAGAAGTACCCTCTGCTAATAAAATTGGACATGAAAAATATACCAGAAAACTTTTCTAAATTCTTCTCGATAAATAAAATAAGACAAACAATTTTGCATTTGTTCTCGTACACAAGCAAAATAGGTTTGTTATTTTAGTATGCACATTATATCATACTAACGCCATGACACTAAGTCAGGAATTGATAAATTAATTGGCCAAAAATTGCACTTGCAGGCGCAGATCTAATCGATCGATGGCTATCAACCCTATTCCACAACATGTTGGACATTACAAAATATAACGCTTGTTATATATTTACTTCAATAAATCAAGACTGGAGTAAGAAAAATAATTTCTGACGTCTTATATTTTTGAGCAAATTAGGCAGGCCTCTTGTTCAACAGGAAATATTTCGCCGAAATCATATATCTCACAGCAATTCAGCTAAAGCAATCTTACGCAGTTTAAATCCTGCTGCATCAAGCGAACTGCAAAAGACAAACCTTACAAGGGACCGTTGCTATGCATACCCTTAAATGTTCAAAAATTACAAAATACTCAAAAAATGTTCCAAATGTGCAAAGTTTGTGTGCAAAAATCATTGTAATAGCATAATTTCTTTTAAAAACGGTCGAACTATTTCAAAAACATGAAAAATTCAAATATATATTTATTGGGCAAAATTGACCCATTAATACAGTATACGTAATTTTTTTTAAATACAGGATAAGGGTTAATATGTTCAATGAGAAAATTATGACTGATGGTAGTAGCACAATCATTTTAACTTATCTTATTTCATAGCCATTGTAAACCTTTATGGGAATTCAATATTTTCATAGAGCTCAACGATATTCGTTAAAACAAAGCATATTGTTTTTCAAAAGCCTTTAAAAAAGGAGCGTTGCATAATTTATTATTCACATAGTAAAAAATTAAACATTTAACAATTTAACTAACTTAAAGTGTTTTATATAATAAAATTTAACAAATCCAACGAGGAACTGTGAAAATTTACATTAAAAATTTCAGAGAAATCTAGATTAATCATAACACCGACGTGGCATGGCCTGTTGACAAAGCAACTTATTAAATTCAAATGAAAATATTAAACCCGCATATTTCAAAACTCCTTTACAAATTTCTTTCATTGAACTCTGAAAGTAAATTCAACTACTGCCAGCAGCAGGATTTTATCGTTTCAAATTTTTCTTTTATGCCTTCACAAAATATCAACACACACACATACATTCTCTGTGGTTCATATCATTGTCAAATTTGTCAGTTATTAAGCATTACACTTAATCTTTCCATCGTTCAATTGTTGGCTGTTTAGTCGGTTTTTATGAAGAAACAACAAAAAAGAATTGACAAATCAAATTCTTAATTAAATTTCGTACAGTCGCACTGATGGCTACCTCTAATATGTATATTATACATTTGTTTGTTTGTTTGTTTGTGAAGACATTGTGACGCATTTGTTGAGATTGCGTTTTTTATTCATCGGATGGTGGTTTAGTCAACTCATAAATTTGTTTGACGTAGCAGACAATCTAAGAGATACCTGAAAATGGTACTTTATAAGAAATAAGTACAAGCAAACTTTTGAAGCTTAATAAGACAGTATTAGCAAATGCATATTGGACAATATGCAAATGTCTTACAGATGAATTGGTGGAATAGCCTGCTTGGCCTCGATTTGCATTATGATTAAATACACAGGGCATTTGCTGATGTTTAGAGGTGGTAAGCTATATGAACGTCTGGCAAGTGCATTTTATGGAAATAACCTTTTTTTTAAGCTTAATAAGACAGTGTTAGAAAATGTTTTTTGGAGCATTTCAAATGCTTTACAAATGAAATGCTGACACAGCCTACTTAGTCTCAGATTGATTTCTTAGTGTATATTGATTAAATATTCGAAACAGTTCACAGTTCACACTCAGACATGAAAAACTGATCATCTTTGTGAAGAATGGAATTTACGTGAAAGACTTATTGGAAATTCCATTAAACATACGTGATATTTCCTGAACAAATAATCTATAGACCGATAAGCTGGAAATTTTTTAGTTATATGGCTACGCCCTACACATAACCTACAAATATGGTGTTTACATGTATTTTTACGATATTAAATAATAGTTTTACTAAATTAGTTAAAAATTTTTAGGGATTTATTTTAAAAATTCCACATAAAAATTATGCGATGCCAAATTTTAGTCCTACATCTTCTTAGCATAGGGTAGGATATATAACAATGAGTTTACAGTTAAATAAACCTCTGCGAATGTCTCGACCTTGGAAAAAATTACACTATTCATTAACATAACTATATCTATACTGTTTGCTAGCTTGTTCACTGACTGACTGACTGTTTGATTCATCAGATAGGATTTTGAAATTTTTGAGTAGTTGTTCCCCTTATCGAGTAAACGGTAACTAGGAAAAGATTTTTAAAAATTCGTACTTTTATGGCGAAAACGCCTAAAAATTGATAAAACTGGTACCGCCAGTCGGACAAAATGGCTAAAGTAATCTTCGTAAAAATCTATATGACCATGCACTCTATACAATTAGATTGCTAAACGAAGTGATTATTCGAAATTAGTAGTTTGAAAAGGCCCAAAAAAGGATTAAACTAGTACCATTACTAGGACCAAACGGTTAAAGGTAGAATCGTGGTAGGCATGTAGCCCATAGAATTAGGGAGCTGCGCGAAAGGATATTTTAAAATTCATGATTTTAGATGTAAAAAAAGTCCCAAAAAGGGATAGCACCATCACCTAGGCCAAATGGCTAAACCTGAATTAGAATTAGAGAACCGTAATTCGTACTTTTAGAGCTAAAAAAAGTCCAAAAAGGGATTAAATTAGTACTATTACCCGTACCAAATGGTTCAAGATGGAGTCGCGAAAATCTTTATGAGCATGTTCTCTATAGAATTAGAATTGGAGGGCTAAAAAATGCCTAAAAAAGGGATAAAACTATTACAATCACCCGGACCAAAAAGCTGAAGCTGGAGTCGTGAAAAATCTATGCAGTCTTGTATCCTATAGAATTATAGAACCGTACTAAATGATTTTTCGAAATTCGAACTTTTAGGGCTTAAAAAAAAACCTAAAGAGAGGTAAAACCTATACCCGGATCAAACGGCTAAAGGTAGGGCCGCAAAAATCTATATAGGCTATAGGTATTTGATAGAGTAGTTGTGCGGAATAAAGGGTTTATTCGAAATTTGTACAAAAATTTTTCACGATAATGATAGTCTACACATCGACATAAGAGAGACAACTCAAAATTTAAAAAGTAAAAGTGTAAAGCTTTCGTTGAGTCTAGAAAAGTTATTCTGAAATCGCAGAATCTGTCATAACATTTTTTATACACTCACCTTACTGGTAGGAGGGTGACCCTAAGTTTCTTTGAACCAAATTCGATTCATGACCTTTTAAGTCGTTTGAGCCATGTCCGTCTGTCTGTCTGTCGCATAACTTTCGAAAGACACCAAATGACGAAAGACGAATCAAAATGTTTTCCAACTTTGCACAAGTTAATATTTCCCCAAAACTACTTACGGTATTGAAAATGGGCTATATGATCACGCCCCTTCTGGGCGTGGTACCTCCCATACAAATGTATCATTCACTTTAGAAATCGAGTAATAATATCACAACAACCAACGCGATCGTGCCCAAATTCTGTATTTAGTAAAACTAAAGCAGAATAAAGTTTTGGAGAAAAAACTGGAAGTCTAGCCACACCCCATCTGGTACCACCTATCAGGTGCCGCCCACTTTAGAAATCGATTAATATTATTAATGCACCCAACACGATAGTAAAGCTCAATCTGGATAAAGTTTCGGAGAACTTATTGAAAGTGTAGCCACGCCCCTTCTGATACCTCTCATGTAAATGTACTACTCCGCTTACTTTTGAGATTGAGTAATAATATCAATACATCTAATGCGATCGTGCCCCAATCTGTATTTAGTAATGCAAAATCTGGATAAAGTTTTCAAGAAAAAGACTGGTAGTCTAGCTATGCCTCTTCTGCTACCTCCCAGGCAAATCTACCACCCCGTCCACTTTGGAAATTGAGTAATAATATCAATATACTAGAAAATTTTATGTTTTACTGAAGGCGAAAATAAAAAATTTTGTGTTGTCTCCCTTTTAACAAACAGGTGCGATATATAGAAATGCTTATTTTGAACAATCAAGTCATGCTAGAAATATGCAACTTAGTGTAAATTGAGATTTTTTCGAAATTTAAATTAGGGGCGGTAGAAATGGGAGTAAAATTGAATCAATAATAACAGGATTCACTTAAAGTTTATGCTAGGATAACTAAACAAACAGAGATTGTAAATCAGCTGAAAATTCAAGAATAGCTCAAAATTGTTGAACGTTTTCACCAATAAAACTTTGCTCGAATCAGAAACTTTGTAGCACGCGGAGCACCCATCTAGTAAATCAAATTTGAGTACGCTGAATCCAGTAGTGCTAAATTTTTTTTTAAGATTATCTCTTGTTTAAGACGTAATTAAGGTTGAAAATTTTGGTTAAAAGTATATAAAAAAATACAATTATTGGGTTAAATCCATAAATCTTTGCCCGGGTCCAAAAAGAAAAAAACCTAATATCGAGCAAAAAAAAATTTTTTTCCGATCGGGCCAATGGGACCCACTGTGTTGAAAAAAAAGGGTCTACCTAGGGACCGTTGGGTATGGTGCAAGTGTGGGTTCTTAAACGAAAGTCAGCGCTGCTATTATTTTTCGTAGTAACACGTTTGTAAGGTGGGTTAAACTGATCCAAAGATGCCATATTTACTGCCAAAATTCGGTGTCCCCGGACATTTTCCAAGTTACCGAAGAAAATTGTTTTGTCTTATTTTGAGTAACTTTTAAGTTATTTTTGAGCCCTTATCGGGGACTCTGTAGGCCTTGTCACAAAGGTTCGTAAGACCTTGTGGGACCCAACATCTTATAGCCAACACCAAGTATATGACATCGTGCGACACCATTTATGACCTATGAACGAAACAATATACAGGTGACAGTAGTGACCACGTAGCAGTAGTTTATTTAGCAAAAATGGGGTAACATGTCACTTTTTGGGTGCGAAATATTTGGGCAAAGAGTTATATCCACAAAGGTATTGTTTTTTCTAAATAAAATAAATGATTTCCAAATTTAACATTTAAAAAAATTACAAAATTGGAATATGTTTTTATTTACTATATTATTCCTATACCATATGGTTGTGAAACGTTTTTGCACCTTAATCCCATTGATTTTAGTCATATGGGAATTAAGACCAAAATTTGTTTACAATACTATTTATAACATCATAAAATTCGGAAAATGTTCCTGGCTGTAATGGGTGTCATGCAACTTTTAGACATTGTTAAAATTATTTTAGTTTCTTTTAATATTTTGATATTTTAAATCGAGTATACGCATTTAATTTTAGGAACTTATGTTGACTAGTAGATATTTTTTAAATCTAAGTAAACCCCCTTTTGTTTACAATTTCAAATGATGTAGACAATTAAAATATATTCGTCATAAGAAATAATTATTATAACTTATATTACAAGTAATGTTCACGACGTCACTTAATTGCATCAATTTTGTTTTTATGACGAATCTGGCCCCCACTTTAAATTTGTTGGTAAGTTGTTCGCATTCGTTTCATTGATGTGGAGAAAAATATCCCATAATGTATTTTTTTTTTTGTAAATTGTAAAATTAATAAGCAATCTTGCCAAAGAATATAGTGCCTTTGATATTTGTATTGTATTTATAGATACAAGTTACAAGATCCCCTTCACGACAATATTAATACCTTTTGATAGATAAATAAAAGTTTTCGTTTGATTGATCTACATCTGTAATATGCTCATGTGCAGACTGCTAATGTAGTATTTAACAACTACGTTGATGGTACAAGACGTGAGCAGCCTTTATAAACAAATATCTAACATTAGCATAGCGTGTAAGGTCTAATTGCCCAACTTTCTAATTGTTTGTTCTAAATCCACATTTATTCATATCGTTGATAGCATCGCAGTTTTGAATATGTATTTTATATACCCATGTCATCTGATTTTTCACATCAAGAATTCCCAGAGACCAAATTACTTTCACACATTAATTCCTTCAAGCAAAAAACCACTGGTTTATTAATTCCCAAAATAAACTTCATGTGTAAAGAACATCATCAATTAAATATCATCATTATTCTGATGAACTTCAAAGCCCGCTGCAATAATTCACTTCACACGCAAGTGCGATTCTTGATTTAATATTTATATTTTTTTTTCACATCGATGGATTTTTGCAATTCAACTCACAAATCTATTTTTTATGGAAATTCCAGAACAACAAACAAAATCACTTGATATTTAGCCCGAAACGTTGATTATTTTATTCTCAAGCCGGTTGTTGTGGATAGTCTTATTTAGTACAAGTTATTGTTGCTGTCCCAAGAGGTGTAGCGCGGCGGCGGACGGCGGCTTCTCTGGCTATTGTTTATAATTAACACTTGGTGGTATATCATTGTAAGATGATCGTCGCTTCAGTCATAAAGATGGGTAGGCAGTCTGACAAGTATATGAATCACTGCCAACAAAAACACACACACTCATTGACGCACAATAAAGCTAGCTTAATGTACGTTCACATGAACCAACCATGAACTTGAATGTGCGCATGCGCTGCAGAGAAATACTCTTGTTACTTACTTTGTGCATTGACACCGGTGTGGGAATTCAACGTAAGTCCCACGACGATTGCAATCAAAGGCCACCATGCCATCGACCGACAGCTTAAATTCAAAACACTTTTAGACATCTCACTTAGATGTCTAATCCGATTAAAATGCTATGGCTTTGGTGTTCGACTTTGGTGAACTCAACTGGTATCAATAAAACCAGAAAGAACAATACAAGTATAGTATGTTGTTCCCGAAGCCAAGCTTATCAGCTAAACTGCAATGCCTTTTATTTATATTCGAGATTTGAGAGCGATCACTGTGCGCGTTGGTATTGTGACAGAACCGATTGCTTCGATGCTTCGAAGAGAACTGTTTGATTCTAGTCAACAAACAGATGCTATTGATATACTTGGGAAGTGTTATACGAACAGCTTTGGTTGATTCATAACATTGATACATGACATATTATTTATTAAAGTATGTATGAATGTGTACATGGGAAGAACTTGTCTGGGCTACAGCACAGCTGATTTGAAAGGGTGTGAGCAAATGTTGGAGCTCAGTTTGGTTGAAATAAACAAGTGATGGTATGGCTGAGTACACATTTTGGTACAATTTTATTTGTGTACGTATTTGAACAGCGTCTATGGGAATACGATAATATAAATGCCACAAGAAGGAATGGTTAATAATAGAGAGAATGAAAGAAGATCAATAGAATAAGTTTTCTAATTTCATACTCTTCAAAAACCTATATACAAAAAATATGGTCGAAATTTTAAATTATTATGAATTTTAGATGAATTTTAGAATTATGAATTTTTTTAGATATTTCTCCACATAATTAATGATAGCTCAAAGGGGGTTAGTGCGATATTATTAAGATAAGCTTAAAAATATTGAAATTTACATAAACTTTAATTCGTTTATAAAAATAAATGGAAGCAAAAAATAATTTTTTACGTGAAAATAACAAAAAAATTTGTTTTAATAAAATCATAAAAAATCGAAAACGGCAAAAAAAATTCAGATTTATTGCTTTATAGCATAAGAACAAAATGAGATATCGATCATAAAAAAGAGATCAATTATTTTCGAGTTTATTCACAATTAAATGAAATCGCTTATTTTCACAAAATGTTAGTTTCTAATGTTTGGGGTATTTTTATACCATCACCCGTAGGGATGAAGGTATATATCATTTGATACGACCCAAAAGTGTAACACATAGAAGGAGTCACTTTAGACCCTAGGTTTCTTTGAACCAAATTCGATTCATGACTTTTTAAGTCGTTTGAGCCATGTCCGTCTGTCTGTCTGTCTGTCTGTCCGGTGGCTGTCCGGCTGGTTCGCACGATAACTTTCGAAAGACGCAACCAAATGTTTTGAAATTTTGCACGAGTTATTATTTTCTCAAAACTACTTACGGTATTGCAAATGGGCTACATGGCCCCGCCCCTTCTGGTACCTCCCATACAAATACATCATTCCGCCCACTTTAGAAATCGAGTAATAATATCAATACACCCTACGGGATCGTCCCCAAATTCTGTATTTAGTAAAGTTATAACAGGATAAAGTTTTGGAAAAATTTTTGAAAGCCTAGCCACGCCCCTCTGGTACCTCCCATACAAATAGACCTTTCCGCCCACTATAGAGATGGAGAAATAATATCAATAAATTAAACGTGATCGTACCCAAATTCTATTTTGAGTAAAGCTATAACAAGATAAAGTTTAAGAGAAAAAAATTGGAAGTCTATTCACGCCACATCTGGTACCTCCCATACACATCTGGTACCGCCCACTTTAGAAATCGATTAATATTATTAAAAGACCTAACGCGATCGTGCCCAAATTCTGTATTTTGTTATATTATAACAGGACAAAGTTTTGGAGAAAAAATTGGAAGTCTAGACACGCCCCTTATGGTACCTCCCATACAAATGTACCTTTCCGCCCACTTTTGGGATGTAGTAATAATATCAGTACACCCAACGCAATCGTGCGCAAATTCTGTATTTAGTAAAGCTATAACAGGATAAAGTTATGGAGAATAAATCTGGAGCCTAAACACACCCCTTCACGTACCTCCCATATAAATGTACCATTCCGCCCAATTTGAAATCGAGTAATAATATCAATAAAATAGAAAATTATTTGTTTTACAGAGTGTAAGGGTAAATGTAAGTCGGGTTGCCCGACGGAAACTTTCTAACTGGTTTTAATTACAAATCGATTATTTTCAATAACTCAAGACTTAAACAATATATTATATTGGGTGATGGTATTTATCAGTCAGTTTAACTGACTGAAATTTCTGTACTGGTTAATACCCCATTTGGTATAGGAGGTACCAAAAGGGGTCGGCCAATATAGTATATATTTTTATGTCTTCCAAAAAATATGATCGAATACAGTGAACATATAAAAAAAATCGGTTGTAAAACTATGGGACCGGCTGTGGTATAGTGGTTAGAACACGCGACTACCATGCGGGAGATCACATGTTCAACTCCTGGCTGCAGTCATATTAAAAAAACAATTTCTTACATTGTCGGCTCCACTCGAATGTTGTCGACAGCAACTTCGCAGTATTAGTGTCGAGCCAATCGCCATGTCTAGTATGAGCTTCTCAAACAGTGACGTTCGCTTTCGTCGATAAACAAGTAGGTGCCGTTAGTTGTGAATCTAAAAATAGAAAGCTTGTTAATTTACAACAACGCGAGAAGCTATCCCATACCTCATTCATGGGGTGTAAAGGGAAAATTAAGAAGAAGAAGAATGTAAAACTATGAGGGTGAATTCGTCCATTTGTGTTGGCGGTACTAGAAGGAGTACGGCAAATGCCGTGTCTAATTTTAGAAGATAGTTAATCGGATCAAACTCAAATATCCTCGAGTTGTCCGTTTGGAAGATATAGGTCGGCCGATATAGTCCAAATTCATTTCAGAGTGAAATTTTCAAAAACGTAAATCTTACGAAATATTTTTTTTCATTGTTCCTTTTATATTCATCAAATGTTTCAAAAATATTTTTCTTTCGAAATAAAAATTTATTGTTATCTCTCATTAATTTTTTTCTCTGAAGAATTACAATTTTTAACCAATTAAGAAAAGAAAAAAATATATGTATTTTTTTAATAAAACGTTTTTGAGAAAAAGGAAAAAATATTTATCTGCGATGAGAATAGTAAAACGTTTTTATTGAAAATAACAGAACAATTTTTGAAATATTTGAAATTCTAATCAACGTTGTTTAAAACTAAAATCTTGTTTATCGACTTACGGAAAAAAACCAGAGAGATAAGCAAGACTGACTAGGACTAATGCGGCGGAAGCGCCCCCCTTTCGTCTTTTATACAAAATTTATCAACGGTGAAATAATGCCAAAATGGTTTTATTACACTTAATCTGTGGTACTAAAGACATATGACCTTATTTTCCAATCTGTGGCCTTATTTTGTAGGAAAGTATTTTTCAGATTTTCCGAACATTAGTTTCATCTGTGGTAAAACCGTAGGAAGTACACCAAATGATCTTTTAACTGAAACCTGAGTTGGTGAAACCTCTACCGCAATTTCATTGTATTAGAGTGCCGGGGCAATTAGAGAGGTGGGAGCTAAACTTATGAAAATAGGATTTTTGTATAAGAGCCCACTTAAGGGGTGAAGGTATGTTTTGGAAAATGTTAGGAGGGAAAAATGACTGAGGTTGGTCACACATTTTACCCATCTAGGAGGCACAAAGGGACCAGCAGGAGCTGATTTTTAAAAAAAAAATATAAATGATAAAACCAGTGAGAAAGTTTCAGTCGGGCAACCCGACTTACATATACCCTCACCCTCAGTAAAACATAAATCTTTCTTTTAAATTGGTAATATTACTCGATTTCTAAAGTGGGCGGAATGGTACATTATTATTGGAGACACCATAAGGGGCGTCGTTAGACTTCTTTTTTTTCTCCAAAACTTTATCCTGTTACAGTTTAACAAAATACAGAATTTGGGCATGATCGTGTCGAGTGTATTGATATTATTACTCCATCTCTTAAGTGGGTGGAATGGTACACTATCAATTTTTTCTTTTAAACTTTATCCTGTTATGGCTTAACGAAATACACAAATTGGGCACGATGGCGTTGGGTGTATTAATAATATTAATCGATTTCTAAAGTGGGCGATACCTGATGGGTATGGGAGGAACCAGATGGAGCGTGGCTAGACTCTCAGTTTTTTTTTATCCAAAGCTTTATCCTTCTAAATACAAAATTTGGATACGATCGCGTTGAGTGAATTAATTTTATTATTATTCATTATCAAAAGTGGTTGGAGTGGTACATTTGTATGGGAGATACCAGAAAGGGTGTGGCTACACTTCCAGATTATTTCTTCGAAACTTTAGGATGCTTTAGCTTTACAAAATACAGAATTTGGGCACGATTGCGATTTGTTGTATTAATAAGATTAATCGATTTCTTAAGTGGGCGGTACCAGAATGGTATGGGTGGTACCATATGGGCCTGGCTAGACTTTCAGTTTTTTTCTCCAAAGCTTTATCCTGCTATAGCTTTACTTAATACAGAATTTGCATACGATCGCGTTGGGTTTATTGGTATTGTCACCCCATATCTAAAGTGGGCGGCAAGGTACATTTGTATGGGAGGTTCCAGAAGGGGCGTGACTAGACTACCAGGTTTTTCTCCGAAACTTTATCATGATATGCTTTAATAAATACAGAATTTGGGTACGATAGCGTTGGGTGTATTGATATTATTACTCGATTTCTAAAGTGGTCGGAATGGTTTTTTTTTGTACGAGAAGAACCAGAAGGGCGTGGCCATGAAACCCATTTGCAATGCCGTAAGTACCTTTGGGAAATATTAACTCTTGCAAAGTTTCAAAGCATTTGGTTACGTCTTTGAGAATGTATAGTGCGTACCAGCCGGACAGACAGACGGACATGCCTCAAACGACTTAAAAAGTCATGAATCGAATGAATCAAAGAAATCTACGGTCTAAAGTGACTCCGGCTATGTGTTACAATTTTGGATCGTATCAAATTATATCTAATTTGGGAAAAATTCCATATAACATTAGATCTAATTAGATCAGTTCTGATTTAATATGATCTTAGCAGATATAACTATATCGGATCCAATTAGATCTGAAAATTATAGTGGATCTCAAACAGTTGATTTATATTACAAACTTTCAAAATAAATTTTTTATGTTTACTGTTATATGTATATCTGTTTTTTTTTATTAATTTTGGGTTAACATTAGATTCTACGCTAAAAATCTATTCTATTGATTAAAATTTATCGCAACAGATTCAAAAAAGTAAGATCTGTGCTGATCAACCTTATTTCGTTAAATCCAATTTCAACTTATTATACATATATGACAGATATAAGAGGATCTGAAGCCAGATATAATTAGATGTGATACTAGATATGATTAGATATAGAAGCAGATGTGGCACATCTCGTTAAATCTGAACAGATCTGGGGTAAGATATAACCAGATCTAATTGTATACTACAACATCTAATCAGATCCAATTATATCCGGATCTATGTGCCGGAGTCATTATAAATTAGACTAATTAAATCCGTGCCTCCGTGAGAATCGAACATTTGAACAATGTTATGTTTCACATATAATGGCTTACATAAATACAAACTATCTCATCAGCACCCTTTACTTTGACTTTATTACTATCATCACAAACCTAAGTGTTAAAAGCTCCATCAAAGAATTTAGAAGCCAAACACACCGGCGCGAAGATAGCATCAACTAAAACCACACGTCAACATAATCCACACAAGCTCTTGTCTACGTATTTGTCCATCGGTTAAAATTGCATAGAATTGTTATTGGCACAAGTGCCAACCCAGTGTACTTCCCGTGTTTAATTTTTTCACAACTCTTGAAAAACAAACTCTATAAGCAATAATACAATAGATCCTAAGCTGAACGATGAAAACAAATTCACATTCACCACAGATCGACAAACAAATCAAGAGAAGGTAAAAATTTTTCATCATTTCTCATTTGGAACTACATTTGTAGGCGCAGATTTTATGACACGATATGCATTCAAAGCGTTTTTCTTTCATTCCCATATAAACATCTAATTTATTGCAAATGCTTTCTGTTTGTACAATTGAAAAATAGTTAAACATTTAAAAACTATTTAACGCACTAACATTATCTTTTATCATATTGAAAAGTTTTTAATTCTCCAAACTGATGCTGTGAGAATCCGTAAATCGTAAGGCTTAGCCCAGCTCAGACTCTCAAATCTATGCACTTGCTTATTGTTGTTCAGCAATTAAAAAAATTTAATGTGAAATCTTATCAAATTTTTTTTCCTTTATTCAGTGTATTTGTTTTCCATTTGCTATGATTGGTCTCGTTGGTTCGTTTTGCGTTTTGTATTGTTTAATAATATTTCGTTTTAATAATTAAATATTGGTGAGAAAAAGAAAAAGTTTTTGTGTTGCTGTTTTGTTTATTGTTTTACTTTTTATATTGCTGGGAGCTGGAAGCCTTACAGTGGTTTCTATGGTATGCCGCTTGTTATATTCATTGGCCACTAACTCAGTTTCCGAGTACTAAACGTTCAGATAAAGTTTCGTTTAATTTTGAACCTTCTTCTGTTTCTTCTCTTGATTTAATTCCTTTCGTTTTGTTGGACATAGACAAATGTTTTCTTTGTTCGCCATGAAGAAATTGCTTGATTGTGTTTTTAGTTATTTTTTTTTCTTTCTTCGTACTTTTCTATTATCGTTTGCTTGAGGATTTAATAGTATTGTTTTAGTAATAGTAATTAGATTAAAGGAAGAGAAGAGAAAAAATTACAATGCATACAATTGTTCATCATGTGGGGAATAAAGAATTTCCTACATTTCCAAGCGAATTGTGAATAACGAAATGAGCCTTCAAAACAATTGGGCAATGAAACGGGTTTTCAGAGTATTTAAAGAGGATTTCATGGTAAAATCAATATTAAGATTAGTAAAAGAATATATAACATTGTATTTTTTGCGATAAAGAGATGTTAATACAAATGAGCTTTTGGAAAAAATAAATTGATGATATGTTCTAGTAGACCCGTCTTAAGAAGTTAGGAAATGGCATGCATTACGTCTCCTTAAATGAGTAACACATTTTCTCGTATCATATGGTATATTTACCTCATCCCTATGGGTTAGGGAAAACAAATGTTAGTATGATACATTTTCAATTTAAAGTTGGTGGTGTTATATCTGAAATCTTAATGTGCAACATAAAGCAAGCAGTAAATCCCATAAAAATATTATACAAAATCAAGATTTAAACTAAACTTTTATTTTTATCTTTATTGCTTTTTTTGATTTCTTTTTTCATATCCATTTCCATAATAGAATCGTGTTTATTTAAGAGAAATATATCTTGTCAATTACAGTTTAGCACTCAAATCCGCTAGCACTAGTTATGTGCATCATAATTGTTTGACTTAATTAAAGCTGACATCGCATTGGCTCTTCTGTCGTGCCATTGCCGTTTGTTGTTGGTGGCGTTCTTTGTAACCCAGTGTACAATGTTGCCGTATACTTATTTCAGTTTTTTTTTGTGTGACAAATGTCTGAACCCTTTGGCGTTACATTTACAAAATGGAATTTAATTTACAGTACTCGCATTAATGTCGACAATGTATCTGTAAGTTAAGTTGCGACTCGAACATGTTAAACGGAACTTTTACAATTTCCCCTTTTGCATTTCTGTTGTCTTTACTAGTTTGGCTTGTTTCCTTTGTTCGGGTCTTTTTTTTAAGCAGCAGTATTTTTCATTGTTTTCTGGTTAACAGAATAGCTGATACTCCTGAACGAAATATAAAGGTCGCAATGCTGAGTTTGAACTTTTTTCTCTCTCTCTCTCTCTCCTTATTTAGCCGTTGCAACAATAGCGCAAGAAACAGGGCTTAACAATGACATTCATTTGTTGCTGATGTCTTTTTGTTTTAGGTACTATTGTTACGATGGCAACGAAATGGAACGCAATGCAACCTAATGCAATGAAATAATGGTACAACAGCAGCATCATCTCTCGGTCTTAGACAATTAGTAATGCCTCGCAGAAATTTGCATGAAGAACGAGATTTGATAACACCAATGAGCGAGAGAGAGATGTTGAACTCCAAATTAGACGATATGTAGTACAATGATTTGATTTAATGAATATTCATGGAAATTGTGGTGGTGGTGTTTGCTTTCGCGTTGATAGAACTGGAAAATAGTTATGCGTATAGTTAATGCAACTTAGGATGGAAATAGTGTAATTGAACGTAAACTTACAAGGGATTTAAAAATAAATATTTTTGGAAGGTGCCAGTGTGGCCAGTTCGGAATGGCTAGTTCTTTTTCTGTGCAACATTTCAAGGTCACTATCAAAGACTTTTGATGGCGTAACAATACTATTTATTGATAACAAATAGTTGTCTGTGTCCTTGTTTACCACCTAACATGTTTAAATTGACTCATTCTCATCACTTGTAATACCTAATAGTATTAGTATTTCCTTCGATTGTGAACTTCTACTGAAAAATATGTGCAAATTATTTCAAAGTAGAATTCTATTCTTCAGTCCATTCACATTAATGTTGTACCCAGTTTCGTCACTTTATCTCTGTCTCTAATCGCAAGTAAGTAGATTATAATAAGGCATGGATCCTATGTTCTTATTAGCATACGTAATTCATGAAGTTGCCATTCGATTGAAGGATTTACGAACATTGCCATTATCAGCCACATTATCATCATCATCATCATCATCGAATGAAAGTCCTTTGAAAATTCCATTTCATTTATCTTGGACATATGTGAATGCGTAGTTACATCTATGGTAGCCAAGGATGCACAGTGACACAACTGATGTAAAAGAAGGGAAAGCGTAAAAGTAGAAGTGCTAAAGTGAATACAGAAGTTCTGCCCATTTCTCTCAAGGTGTTTATTTATATTAAGTTAATTGTATGTTTTAAAAGATGTTATTAACACTAACGATGATTGCATTTTTATTTGATGCTCGACCAATGTTGCACAAAAAGTGTTTCAACTCCCTCTGTCCAATAGTGACCAATAGTCTTGCAACTCTTGCTTATTGCGCCACAATACTCCAGTACACTTAATATCCCAACGATCCTTACTTTAGACAGTGTGTGAATTTATCAATTTTTTTTCACACATATACCACTGTGACACAGTTTCAGTTCACAATTATATTATGTGAATCGAATTTGTGTGTAGTGCATATAGACATTGTATCAATAATAATCTAGGAATAACTGTTGATAATGTGATAATTGTATACAATGACATAGTTTTGTCTTAGAAAGCATAACTCATTGGTTACGGTTTTATTATAACATCTTTAGAGATATTTAGAAAGTTGTGGATGAGGTGGGAAGGGAGGGTATCGTTATATAAATAAAAGCAAATCAAACGCAATTGTCTCTTTTTCTCAACTTGTGCATACGTCGGGATATTATGCATTGCATTAAAAAACTTTTTTAAAGCAATAGGGATACAATTTTATACCCAGATACTGCTGAGCAACACATATATGAATATGCAGACGGAATTTTTATTTTCGATCAAATTGATATACAGATTTAACTTGGCACTACGGGTTAAAATTTGCAACAGATTTATTTATTTTCGATCAATGAACCGAGGGGGCTTGGCAGAAGTTTGTTTTAGTCCTGGAGAAAAAAAACTTGGTACATAGACAGTACTCGGGACTGCAGGTTCAAATTTGCAAATTAAATTTGTATTTCCTCTCATAACTGTATTTTTGGCGTAGAGAGATACAACTTGTAATATTCGGATAGTACCTACTCGGAATAAGGATAACACATTTACAGTAGGCTGTAGGTCGTGTTTATAATGTATTTCATCCTCAGAAAAATTATATCACTATACAACAAAATTTAACTAATTTCGGCATCAATCTTTCCACAATATTTATACCTTCACACTTAATGATGAAGGTATACATTTTTTGGTACAGAACAAGTTTAAATAATTAAAGAAGATGGAAACTTTTCTGATTTGAGGGGTAAAATTAGAACAAAAGTGCAGGATGAAGCAGTATTTTGCGTGTATTTTGTAATAATGTAATTTGTTTAAGAAGGGAGGTTGAAAAGAAAACATCCGCTTACACATAGTAAGCAATAGATTCCATTTTGGAATCTAAATCGAGTTAGTAAGTGTTTCGTTTCAGGACTTTTTAAGACGATTGGATGGTGGGCCGGATAACTCGAGTAAACCTTGAACCTTATAAAAAATTAACAACTTTCTATTGTTACACCCTTCAGCACGCGTGCGAACAGAGTGAAGGTTATATTAATTTTGTTCTTCTCTTTGTAACGCCCATAAGAAGGCGTGGTACGTATGGCAATATCCTTATTAATATTACAAATGTGAATGTTTGCATGTTTGTTTGTATGTTTGTGGATCAATCACGCCTAAACGGCTTAACCGATTTTAATGAAATTTTGAAGACAGATAGTGTGATATATGGAAATTACCGTAGGCTATAAATTTTTTAAATTTTTGACCCTATGGGAGGGATGGGCGTAGCAAAACTTTTTTAGAGCTAGGGAGATAAAATTTGATACAAAGATAGTACTAGGTAAAACGAATATGAATAAGCAGATGAAATTTTAATTTTGGACCAGAGGGTGTGACTAAACAGTATTTTAACCCCAGAGAAATAGAATTGGGTACACAATAAAGGCCTGCAGCGTTCCATTCATTCTACTTGTACAAACAGATAAAACAAGTAAGAACCTGATATTATCGGTACAAATACAACAAATAGTAGAACAAAACATGTGCTCATTCGTTTTGGATTGAGTAGATCGCGTCTCATCTCTTTCTCTAGTTCTCATTGTAGTGGAAATTTTTTTTCTCTTTATCTGTTCTTCTCAGTGAAGTAACTGTTGTTCCTCTTTTTTAAATTGATATATCCATTTAATATAGATATTCCAGACCATACGCTTTGCGTTGATGATGTTTTCTTACTATTTTTTTATTCTTTTTACCAAAAGTAATGGTGTAAGTTTCATCTGTGGCAAATTTTAACAAAAAAGAAAACAAAATTTCGCTCTTTATTCTTTATGCTTGCAGCGTCACGCTCCCCACATATTCCAAGCACAGATAACAAGAATACCGATATATCTGTTTGTTATGTAAGTATTCATACAAGTATTTTTGATACTTGGTACTTTCACTCTCTCATACCTATTCTATCGTTATCTAAAAGAGAAATATTCCATACGCACTCAATCCAAAGAGAGCGAAACAGTTACAAGCAGATATAATAAAATTGAACTACATACAACAAGTATGTTTGGATGGTTCTTTGCAGACCTATAGTACACAAATAGTACTCGACAACAAGAATATAAATATGCAGACGAAATTTCAATTTTCGAAAAGAAGGCAGAGTGGTCGGGACCAAACCGTATTTTAGCAACAGAGAGAAAAAAATTTGTGAATAAAAAGTACTCGACAACACGAATATGAATATGCAGACGACATTTGAATTTGGCATCATTGGGGGAAGGCGCGTGACAAAATTGTATTTAAGTCCTAGAAAAATAACATTTGATTCAAGGATAGTATTCGACAACACGATATAAATATGCAAACGAAATTTAAATTATGGATCAGTGGGCGTGGAAAAACTGTATTATAGCCGTAGAGAAATACAATTTGGCACCCGGACAACACGAATTTGAGAAAGTTGACATTTTTAATTTTGAATCAGTTGGCGGAGGAGGCGTGGAAAAACTATATTTTAGCCCCAGAGAGATACAATTTAATACTACAACACGAA
Organism: Muscina levida; assembly: GCA_964034835.1. Lineage (NCBI taxonomy): Eukaryota > Metazoa > Arthropoda > Insecta > Diptera > Muscidae > Muscina > Muscina levida. Next base: position 3,569,085 of record OZ035880.1, read on the forward strand.
TATGAACATGTAGACGACATTTTAGTTTTAGGTCAGTGGGCGGAGTGGGCTTCGCAAAAACTGTATTTTAGAGCTAGTGAGACAATTTTACACACAGATAGTGCTCGGTAACATGAATATGCAGACGGAATTTTAATTTTGGATCAGTGGACGGAGCGGGTGTGGCAAAACTGCATTTGAACCCTATAGAAAGACAATTTGGCACCCAGATAGTACACGGCAACACGAAACGACATTTTAATTTTAGATCATTGGGGTGGGGGCTTGGCAAAACTATATTTTATTTCTAGAGAGATAAAATTTGATACAAAGTTAGTACTCGGCACTTCAGGTTCAAATTTGCAGACGAAATTGTTATTTTCAATCAGTGGCCGAAGAGGGCGTGGCAAAACTGTATTTTAGTCCTAGAACAATAATATTTGGTATACCAAAAATTACAATTTATTTTTATCATTTATTGTACAAATTAAAAAGTACTTTTATTGTACACAAAAAGTACAATTAATAGTACCACAGAGTACGTTTATTGTATCAAAAAGTTCTCCAATTGTGCCAAATATTATTTGTAAGGTATCAAAAAGTATTGTTGTTAAACCAAGGACTAGAAGAGTTTTTCTAAATTCAGAATAATTCAAAAAAAGGATGTCGGTAAATTTTGACAAAACAACCTCATTTACACTATGCTGACATATTTTAAAGGGAAATACTGACAATGATGTCATTAGCCATTGTCTTACTGGGCATGCAGACACAAATATACCGACAAAATGTTTATTCTCGGCTAGCGGGAATATGAAAGCGAACATTTATTTCCGGTCAGTGGGCGGAATGGAAATGGGAAAAATATTTTTAGAACTATATAACGATTGTTTGATCAGATTAAGGAGTAACTTGGGGTACCATATTGTTTACAGACCGTACAAGATCGACGCTTAAGCGTAACCCTTTAAGTAAGCGACCAAAACATATTATAAGTATGCGTCAAGTAAACAATTGCTTAGCATTGCCGGGTCCACTAGTATTATATATAAATGATCAGAATCGAAATCTGAGCAATGTTTAAGAGATAACGAGCTGAAATTTGGAATAAAAGCTTATATCAGTAAAACAGAGGTTAAGTTCTACATATTGCTCTCTTTAGGGGGTCTGTCCCTGCAATTACAGTCGCAGTTTAAGAGCTGTCGAACTGAAATTTTGAACACAATCTTATATTGTCAAAGCGGAAATTAAATTCTAAGATGAGTTCGATCGATCAAAAACTACTCACACGTCCCATACAAACACCCCCTTTTAGGAGTTTATCCCCGCGATTACAGCTGTAGTTAAGTAGCTATTAAGCTGAAAGCAAGCTACTATCCTCTAAGCGGAGGTTAAGTTCAGAGATGAACAATATTGGGCAAAAACTACTCCAATCTCCCATACAAACTCCCCCTTTTTGGGGGTGTCCGTCTATCTATCAAAGCGATTACATTCGTAGTTTTAGAAATATCGAACTGAAATTTAATATACAAGCTTCTATCTTCGAAGGGTATGTTAAGTTTTAAGATGAACAATATCGGACAAAAACTACTCCCATTGTAAGATGAGCATTTTCGGACAAAAACTACTCCCACCTTTTTGGGGTGTACTTGTATCTGTCCCCCCGAGTACAGCTGTAGTTTATGTGCTTGTTAAAGTTTGATTAAGAAATGAATATGGACTATATTGACCGGCCCATTTCGATGCCTCCCATACAAAATGGCCTATTTGTGAGGATATTTAAATTTGTCAGTTTTATTATCTTGTTATATCAGACAAACCCTCAGAAGAGGATTCCTTTGCTACTCCCGTTCTGGTATCTCCCACATAAATTACCAATGTACAAATTTTTGTAATAGTTTTACTACTTATTTGGAAAAATCATTAGGGTGTACTGGTTTGAATGTTATTTCCAAAATTTCGACTTGAATTTGTAGACATCTTGAATTTGTTATTAATGAGAAATAATCTCCCAATTAAATCTAGCTTACATTTACAAAATAGCTATGATAAAGGATACAATACCTAATATAATGCATCGCAACTTTGCATAGAATGACACCCTAGCATTTATTGTCCGTAACTAGCTATAAAATTCCAAATTTATTATTTTCTAATTTTTATTACAACACACCACAATATTATCTACTCACACACAACACGCCATCCATGACCCACTTAGTGTGGACGCTGGATACATTCAATCCATGATTCAATTATCAACTACCAAAAGTGTGGGAACCAAAATCAATCTCAACACTAACGAAGCCTTTTTCCAATGACCAAATTTTCATGGGACATAACAAGCACATCAAATGTATCCAATACATGTAGCTGTATGCCGATTGATATTCAGCCAACAATCAAATTTGACATTTATTTAAAGCAATAATCGCTTGCTAATGCAATAAAATTCCAATCGACCGAAAATTTTGCAACAAACCCCGATCAGCCGCCAAACAGCAGCAACAGCAGTAGAGTCAATACTTTCCAAATTTGTTTAAGCATTTTTTTTGGTATTTCGTACATAGATACAGTTAATCCCATGCCGAAATCAACACCATTGGAATACGTGTTATGGCTAGTGTTTGCGTGTTGGTGCTGTATATAGCCACCCACACAAATACATGCGCCATGAGGTCACGTGTGCCGAGGAAATTTTAATTGCATTTGGCGTATCGGTGTAATGCACTTAAAGTGCTCGAACATTTTAAGCCTCTAGTCGAGTGCATACATAAATAAATTCGATTATGATTACTTCCACGCTGCTCCTCCCGGAGAATGGGGGATTGCAGTCGTTCACCAATAGCGTAAACTATTCCGGCAATACACGTTTCGGCAAATATGCACACAAACCGTAAACGATGCTCTCGAAGCTGCAGCTGAGTTCTGTAATGTAACTACAACAACAACTCCTCTCGTAACAACTGCCATTGCAGATGCAACTCTTGGGTTACTAACAAACTTACAACAATCGTAAAGGAAAGTGATTTCATACTTGAAAGAAGAGCCGTGCATCCAAGAGTGAGAAAGCGAAAACGAAGGGCCAATTCCAGGGAGAATTTAATTAACACTCTAGCAGCAAGCCGTGCAATACACACACACATACATACATATGTATACCGTGGAAACGTAAACAGGTATATCATACGCTGGTACTATTGATTTCGCCTAATAATGCAATCACTTTGTGCTTCATCCGTTTTCGATTTGAATGACTAATTAAGTTACTTAAAGAAATTTGCAAAGGACATACAGGAGTTAATTTAACAAATCATGTGTGCAGTTTCATTGCAATCGCTTGATGTGTAGTTGTGGTACTGACACAAACGAAATTGAGGGTGCATATGATTGTGTGTTTGTGGGGGTGTGTGGTTTAGTCACTTAGAGATGATTAGAAGATGGTTAAAGCGTTGTATGCTTTGCATATTAGCGTTCACTAGGGAATTCGTTGTTTGGGCATTTTATGGGAATTTCAAAAATCTCTATTGACTTACTGAAGAAAGCAAAAACTTCTGCAGCCACTGTCTAAGCAATTGAAGCACCATTGAATTTATTTCTATGTCGTATGTTGTCATAAGTGCAAAATTTATGTTGCTCCATATTTGAAGAATTATTGTTTATGTAGTAATCACATACGCTGAACGCATGTCGTGCCCCACCGTGTGACGCCATGGTGCTGTTCTAGCAACTCTGCCCCAACCTTCTGGACTGCTCGACGCAGCTATCTATTCAAATGTTAACTGACTTTTAGTCCACTCCGTAATATAGCATTTTTCTTCAAAATCAAATAACATTTGCAATAAAAATGATTATGGTGTCAATATTTAAGTGAAATATGTAATGAAATGTAATTTGAATCTAAATTGTTTAATGCAGCCTTCGCATCATTTGCAGAGGAAGTGGTTTGTACCGCTTTTGAGCTGGGTATACCCCGCTGTATACATATGTTATTCCAAAAACCAGTCAGAAAGTTTGAATCGGGAATATGGGCACGATCGCGTTGGTTGTATTGATATTATTACTCGATTTCTAAAGTGGGAGAAATTGTAGATTTGTATGGAATATACAGTACGAGCTCGATTTTCGCAACTACCGATTATTGCAACACCCCGATTTGCGCAACCGCTCTTTTTTACACATGAGTCTTGATGAGTGCAAAACGTTCAAAAAAACAGTCTCGATGAGCGCAACTTTTCAATGTAATCGCAGAAATTATATGTTTTTTAAATTTGCATGCTATGTTACGCCACTGTTCAATGTGTGTAAACAAATGACTGTAATAGTATAGTTTTTTTAGTGACGTGGGACATTTTGCACAAAGTAAAATAACAATATTCAAAAGAGGTTCGGTAAGCGCAACAATCTCGGTAACTGCAACCGGCTTGGGCTGCTATCGGTTGCGAAAATCGAGCTCGTACTGTATTAATTCTGCCAAGTTTCAAATAATTGGTTACGTCTTTCGTAAGTTATCGTGCGTGCTAGCCGGACCACCAGACAGACAGACATGGAGGACATGGCTCAAACGACCTTAAAAGTCATGAATCGAATTTGGTTCAAAGAAACTTATTATCTAAAGTGACTCCTCCTATATATACACTCCTATCCGTAGGGTGGGGGTATAAAAAAATCATCGTATAGTATTTATGTCAATATCCACAGCATCCTGTCCCTGCACCAAATCGGACCTTACACTCATTGTTGAGTTTTCTTCCCAATTCTTACTGGCGAGTTAGATGCATAGTGTTTATCGATGTTAATACTACCAGTAATCTTTATGGGTATGGACAAAGTTTCCATAGTTATTGTTATTATGTGTTACATTCTATTACAGAAAATACGTTAGCATAGCCTTGTGTGCCACTAACTTCCACAGTGAATATATCCACATGTATGCATTTACACAAATGATGATGCACCAACTGTGTCAGCACAGGTACGATGGGACGTGGCTATCATTATTAAACAAGTCTATGGGCAAGATATAATTATGCTATACATCCGTGCGAAAGACGTGATGAGAATTATGATGCATGAAGTCCTGTTGTAACATTATTATGTTCCAATTTTCAGTTACACGCTCTTTAAAGTTCTTTGGGCGATGCTTATGCGATATTTACAATTCAACCTTTAAATAATGGTGATGTGTAACTGTCAGTCCCAGTTCGCAGATTGTCACCAGCATACTTTTTAAATTAGTGTATGCTTTATAGGGATGTATGTGTGTGCTCATCTTGTTATCTTCAATTTATTTAGACACGCAGTTGTACACCTTGTATTGACTGCTGTGGATTTGATAACATGAATCATTTGAATAAATTCTATTGTAAATTATTTGTAAATTGTATCCACAGAGATCAAAGTGGGTCGCATCATAAATGAATTCAAATATCATTGTGATTTCAATAGAATTTTGTTTATTAACAGTAATTTCCACACCAATTTGCAAAACAATATTTCCCTGTCACAAAGCGAACTTCACACACAGAATTTTCACCTGGAATTTGGTTCACACATATCCACCAACACTGCTACCAACTCGCCGCCCAAATTTAATTTGATGCAACGCATTGTGTTGTTGTCACGCAATCAAGTTATGCTATAATTATAATTAATTTCCAAAAATATCACCTAAAGCCCTAAACGTTTCCGGTAAATTACATCTGTCTAATGAGCACTGAACTTAATACACAACCTAAATTGCAATTAGGCTCTTGCGCCAGTTTTTGGCATAGCGGCATTGAGTTGAAACCTAAACGATGAGTATTTATGAATGCACAGTTGGTGCCTGATATCGCGTAGTTTAACTAAATATTTTGAAAATTGCATTGAAATCAACCTTTGTCGTGGCCTAAGATACTATTTCCAATTATTGTGTGTGTGTGAGCTGTTAGGTTTCTATGTGTTGGGGATATCCTGGCACATAGTGCATATTAACACATGCAACATATACGAATATTGTGATACGATTATAATTCTCACTTAAATAAGTGCAGCCAAACAAAAAAGGGAAATGTTAATATTCGCTCATTTTGATTCGTTTTTGGAAAATCACATTATCGTTGAAATGCAGTCGCAATACAAATTGCAACGGCATAGAAATGCAATTTTTGGCATAATAACATATACACTATAGTCCAATATGTATGCGTGTGTGTGTGTGTATTCTTACATTGACGTTTCCATACACCTGTATGTTGGCACAGTATTTTTGTAGCATGTGCATGGATATCGAGTGGTATCGCTGATTGCCAGGTTTGGTTAGTTATGCCATATTGCATAATTCGCACAGTAGTTTCGTTTGTGGGATTACACATGTGTTTATATGTATATCTTTAATACTCAACCTAAGAAAATTTTATTGAAAAGCTTAAAAATGCTGTAAAATATTAAAACCGTATACTCAAACGCAGTCAATCATTGGTTGACAACCCCCCGCAAACATATAAGGACTACGATTTGAGGATATGCACCTGGACTGTCCGTACTATCTATATAGATGGTGCCTCTTTCGAATGGGCGGATGTTCTCGACAAACACAATGCTGACATCGCTGCCATATAGGATTTGCGCACACGATTAAGTAGTGCTAAAACCGTCGTAACCAAACGCAAAAGAAACTATACATCAGAATGCTCCATACCAGTGAGATAGCCAATGTAAACTCCATCCAACTCTCTCAATTACTTCAAACCAACCCCAATATTTCTGATGTTCTTGACACACAGCTCATTGCGAAATTCTATGACCAATGGAGCAACGGCCGACTGGGTAGTCGACAAGCTCTGGTACGATGAGGAATGTCGCAATACGATATAATGAGATAAAATGATAAAATGAGAAGAGATGGAAGATGAAACGCCTCTTTAAGTGAAAAAAATGTCTATGGAAGAAAAGAGAGAACCAAGATATCATAAATCACAGGGAAAGAGGTGAAGGTGACCGGGGAATGCAGGATATTACTGCGGCCTTTTTGAGCATTGAGGAGCAGTCGGTTATATGTTTCAACAAACAAAGTCTTAGAAAGCGTGAACGTTGGTGACTATAATCTTGATTGCTTCTGCAGTGAACTAAAATAATAATGTCAGTCTGGAAATCAAGAGACGAGAATTGATCCCAAACCATTGCTACTATGCGCTAAGCAAGCGATTTAAGGACAAAGCCCTCTCTCGATGAACAAATATTAAAATCTAACGGACCTACCCGTGTACAAATGAGCAGATCCAATTGGATCTAATCAGATCCCAAAAATGGTTATACCTGAATGGATCAGATTAGATCAGTGCTGGTCTAATTGTATCTAAGTAGATCTAATCTGATCCGAGATTTGTGCATGATTTTATCTGTTTAATAAGATAAATTAATCAATTTCATGCTCTATTCATATCGACCCAGATAGAACCATATATTTTTCGGAGTACTTTTCTCTTGAATACTCCCAGGTTTTGTATGACCGTTGCCGTAAGCACCCACGATTCGGCAGCATACAACAAAACGGGTAAAAACGGCTGCCGAAATCCGTAAAAACATCTATTGGCGAACACTGTTCTCCGATTGATTTCTTGGCTGAAAAATTTATTCTTATTGACGGAAGATCCGACGTAGGTAAATTCATATACCACCTCAAAACTATAATTGTCGACATTCACGGTGCGTCCCTATCGAGAGAATTCTTTGTTCGTCGAAATCATTATATTTGTTTTGTGCTCGTTGACCGCTAAACCCATTTTTGCTGACTCCTGTTCTAGCAATGAGAAAACTTCAGCAACATCCCGCAGATTTCAGCCAATGATGTCTTTATCATCGGCATAGTTTAGCGGCATGTGTCTCTTGTGGTATATGGTGCCAAACATGTTGACACCAGCCTTTCTCATCACCTTCTCCATAACTATATTAAATAGTGCACAAGCTATCACCCTGCCCGTGTTAAGCGACCTCTTTCCGTGAGACCTCCTTCCGTGTTGAATGGTTCAGAGTGGTCCTATTTGCAGGAAAACCAAACTCTCCTTATCGGAGAGGCAGCTTTGTAGTCGGCAAAGAGGTAGTTGACGATCTTCTTTACATAAGTTTTTCAGGTTTTATCGTAAAGTGAATTTTTGATCCGTCGTAGATTTACCAGATCTAAAACAGCAGTGATAAGGTTCAATTAGTTTTTCTACAATTGACTTAAGTCGTTCACATTATATGCTCGAAAGGACCTTGTACGCAATTAATAATATACTTATTCCACAGTAGTTCTTACACTCTCTACGACAGACTGAGACTCCAATCCCCGGGCATGCTCTTCTCTAGCCAGATGTTCTCCATGAGTTGATGTATGCTACTAATCAGCTCCTCCACACCTGCCTTAAACATTTCAGCAGCGAGACCATCAGCTCCAGCCGATTTGTTATTTTTAAGGCGTATCTTGCTCTGGCTACGAGGTGGACAGTTAATACCACCGCGATGGATTGGAGCGAAGTCTACTGGAGTGCAGTCCGTATCCAGTATCTGGCTATCACTGCCCTTGCATGAGTGAAAGCCTGTTCCACTTTTCTTGCCTTAATTTTCTGATACAATTTTCAGGCTTCCCCTCTGCTTCGGAGCAACTCAGTGCACTCATCCTGTCTCTTCTTCAGCACATTTTTATACCATCAGCCTTAGGGATGAGGGTATATATCATTTATTACGAAAAAAAGGGTAACGCATTAAAGGAGCCGAGTTAGACCCTAAGTATCTTAAGACCAAATTCGTTTCAGGACTTTTTAAGACGATTGAGCTATGTCCGTCTGTCTGGCTTCCTGGCTTGCTGGATGGCTGGCTGGCTGGATGGCTGGTCAGCAGGATAACTCGAGTAAACCTTAACGGATCGGTATGAAAATTTACCGTTATTAATATTTTTCAAAACGAACTTATGGGATTGTAAATGGGCAAAATAGCCCCACCCCTTCTGGTACCTCCCATACAGAATATCCTATTTTTGGATAATTTATATTTCTTTCATAACTTCCAAACGGACGATCGAAGGATATTTAAATTTGGTCAGTTTATTTATCTTGCTAAAGTAGACAAACCCTAAGAAACCCCCTTCTGGTACCTCCCATACAAATGGCCGAACTCACCCCCATTGTCTTAAAAACATATCTTTTTTTGTAAGAATTTTTTGAATTCAGTCAAGTTTTTCGTAAGTTGTACGTATGAAAATTTGAGTCAGGAATGAATAAGGACTGTATCGGTTCACCCCCTTTGGTACCCTCCATCAAAATTACATTTTTTTTGAAAAATAAATATTTCTCACATAAATTCCAAACCGGCTCCTATACCTCCTACACATATAAGTAAAGTTTTGGACGATTTTGCACCACAAGCAAGGGAAAAATTATACATTTTTATTTTAATTAAAAATCTATTAATTTCAATAACTCAAGACTTCAACAATATCTTATATTGGGTGATGGTATTTATCAGTCAGTTTACCTGAAATTTCTGTACTGGTTTTACCGTCAAATGATACGACTTGCCTCTCGTCTCTTCTCCCTGTGCCGTTCACGAACAGCTCGCGTCGCCATTGGCTCGAGTTTTGCCCTGTACCATCCGTCTCTTTCGTGGCATTGCGATATTTATCATCGGGATATTACCAATGCGTGGTAATATTGTCAGGGGTTGGAGCATTCCGTAGCAGTTGAGTTATGTGGTTGGAGCGTCCGCTATCTCTGTGGTTCCGCAGATTTCCGCCATGCTTAGCCTTGTTCGTACCAAAACTGCGGTAAGGTAGTGATCGGAGTCAATGTTCGCACCTCCGATCTCTCGTACGTCCACAACACTCGTTGCGTGCCTTTCCTCAACTACCAAGGGATCCATCTGATTCCTCGTGATTTGATCTGGAAATAACCATGTTGCCTTATGAATATTTCTGTGGACAAATCTAGTGCTACCATAATCTAACTACCATATTTCTTGTCACAGAGAAATCACCCATGGCTCAGGCTACGGTCATATACATTTTCTAGGCCCTCGTAGAACTCATCTTTGTCCTCATCGCTGTTCTCTTCTGTCGAAGCATGGGCAGATAAAAGTGTTATGTGGAAATCTTTGTGTTGACTCTTATGGTGGCTATTCGTCGCAAAATTTGTTACTGCTAATTTAAAAAAAATAGTATTTTATCCATTTCGTTAGATTGCAGCAACTGTAGAAACTTTGAGAAATAATCTTAACAGTTGTAAATTAAAATTCTGTTTATTTAATTTGGTGCCGCACTATTATTATGAACTTAGTACACAACTAACCTTAAGTTGTTAGTATTTTAAATCACCTATAACTATGAAAACTGTATTTGATAACAAATAATAACAAATCCTTATGAGCCATAAAGCTAAAACTTAAAAACAAAATTTGCACAGATAGCTAAGACCCTGTAAGTTTTGCTAGCCTTTGAAAGCCCAATGATTATTTTGAAAACCATTTCCTATGAAACATTTGCTCTGATGAGTCATAAAAATTCTTTTAAGTAAGCTCAATACCTTAATCGCTTTAAAGGTTATGACCTGTCAGCTATTTCTAATTACGGTGATGTGGTAACAACAAACATTCCTACCAAACATTTCTTTGAGTTTTCTAAAGAATTTGATGGCATAGACGATTAAGACGAGTAATACTTGTCGCTGACTTCTATTGATACGAGTATAACCATAGCACAATCTATGTCACAAATGGCATACACACACACACACATTAAGCAATATCCTTTGCCAAAAATGTCCTCCCAAATGACTGTGCCCCATTTAATTTTTATTTGAAGTTGAAGCGATGGCAGACGATGTAGTACATTCATTGCTTTACCACGACGAGGAGTACTATAATAATAAAATGAGCAAATCCAAACTAAATTTACTACAGTTCAATGGCGGTGTCAGATCGAGCAAGTACGCATTTAACTACACATCGCTGCGTGTGTATGGCCAGGCATTGATACCTACCCATACTGTGTTTGTGTTGGTGCAGCCATAAACGGCCATATGAACATATCGATCGATCGATGGCATTGCATTGCATCGCATTGCAATGTATGTATTTGGTAACTGGCGGTGCTTGCTTTTAATTTTGTACGTTATTTATATGCGTATGAATCGATTTTTTTGCGGCTGCTATTCAGCCCTTATTTACATAGCTATCGTATGGGTTAACAGTGTCCAGGACGCCTGATGAATTTGTGCCGCAATATTTTTTCAACTAACAATAATTGTTACCCCTAAGGGGCAGGTTGGAATTTGTTGCAATATTTTATTGAATTGGCTCCCCATTCCAGTTTGTGGCGGCAGCACTGACAGTGTTGAATGGCGGATGAAGTGCAAAAAGTGTGTAAGGGATCATTGCGACGCAGATAATGTGCCAAAGAGCATTTTGTGCGCAAATTGAAATTGCACAATTTAACAATATGACAGGTTATGAAATCACATAGAATGTGAGGTAAAAATATCAAGTGAAGGATTCATATTTAATAAAAATTTATGGCAGATTGACTGATACTGTTGTTGAGTAAACAAATGAGTGCCGTGTTGTTATTAAGGGAAGTTTTTATTAAAGGAAATCTGTGGGAAGTTGCTTAAAATCAATCGCACGATTATAGGGACGTTAGTTGGGTAGTTAGGTATACTAAGGCTATTACTTAAGGCTCCGAAAATGTTTAAATTAATTTCCTGTTCAGTAACTTATAACACTGGGTGTCAGCTTCGGTTCTGATGGTTATTCCAAGCTACTCTCTTGCTTGGACATTCAAAAGTTCCCTACCTCAAAAAACCTAACTTTTACTAAATTTATTGCATGAAGGCAGTTTACCCAACTTCTCCGGCTTAACCAAATTAACATTAATTGCAATTAGTTTACTATCAAATCCTTTGGCCAATCAACTTAGTTGCCATGCCACACAAACTGTCCCCATGCGAATTATGTTTTGTAAATGTTCTTTGGCAATTTCAAACAGTTTGCAAGTTTCGAAATATTTGCATTGCTGATGAACTTTGTTGATGCAATCACAATGCATTGTTGAGTGTCTCTACAGCTCTATTGGTTATTTATAGCAAATTGTAGTGAATGCTTTTCTATAAGCTTTATTTAAATATTCCCACGTTATATCGCCAATTGATGTACAATTCATTGGGGGCGACCAGGGAACATAATGAAAGTTTATGCGTTTTGTTTTCGTTAGAACTAAAAGTTTTGTCAAACAGATTTGAAAAAACTTGTATAGCGAATTTTGTGCAATATAGTTAACAAATTTAATAGTAGGTCAGACATATTGCAGAATAACTAATTTCCTGCTACATTTGATGAGAGCTCGCTAACATTTTAGTTTGTTTGCACTCAATGCACAATGTTTTGTTTTGTTTAATATATAATTCAGTACAAGTACTTTGAACAATGTAACGTACTGTTAGGCAAACAATAACTTTGTTTTTAAAATGAAGACCAATGGCAAAAGTTGTACAAAAATGAAACAATACATCAACGAGTAATTCAATAATAGCTTTGTACAAACTTTTCAACATAAAAGGGGAAAACAATATCCTTTTATAGGTAAGTATATAGTTCAAACTATAGCAAAATAAACAGTAATATACACAAGAGATTGCAAATTCAAGAGGTCGTGATTTTGGCTACATATTGACCAAAGCAAATTTTGATTCAGTATCTTAACACAAACCGTGATACAAATTTTCGAAAACTTTATTTAAGAGTTAAACTACTTACTAAGCTGGCACTTCTTTGCAATCCCATTGGATTATATACCGCACTTAGAAAAATATTATAAGCGCTTCGATCTTCTGCGCTTCTTCTCCAGTTAGTCACACCAAGTTCTGTAAGGTTCTCAGTAACCTGGTCTTTCCAACGGAGTTTTGGGCACACTCTTCTGCGCCGCACATAGAAGTATTTTGATGATCTGGGCGGCCAAAAATATTTTAATTGTTAATTAAGCTGATAGTAACGTTTGAAACATAAACAGTTGATTTTTATAGTTAAAACAGTTATATTTTCATATATTGGACATTTAAAACATAGTATTTCCATATTTCTTTTTTATTCGCCGTCATCGCTAATTTCGTCGTTCACATCACTTCCAGCTGCTAGATTCAGTTGAGCTGAGAGCAAACTTTGTTTTATTTTTAGTTCTTGATGCACTAAGAAGTAGATCTGAGCTCAAGGAAAGCCTTTAAAGGATGTCCTGATTGCACGATTCTCTGAAGAAATTTCGTGCAAAATCCTGCCTGCAACCTAGAAAATGTTGTTTCGAGCCTCTGCTGCCTCTTCAGACAGTTGTCCTACTGGCAGTAACGCATTTTTACTATTTCCGATCCTTGTATGAGTACTTTACGTAGTGTAGTACTTTATGTAGGTGTCCTTGGCACCCAAGGATACAATTTTACGTATAGTTGTGTAATTGTTCTGTGACAACAAAAACAATTTAATGACAAATACTCCAGTAGCAAAAGCTTCCAAACGAAATCGCACAGACGCATTGTTGTAAAGGACATTTTTTGTTATCGCTCCCAAATTATCATTTTTTTGCATAGAAATTCCTATTACTTCTTGGTTAACGGATCATAAGAAAAAATTATGAATGTTGCTGGTATATTTAAATGACGTTATTAGCGAGAATGTGAAAAAATTACATATTTTGATTTTCTTAGGTATGAACTTTAATTAACGTTTTTTTGGCCTTCCGCGATTTTCCGCGGCAAAACTTTTCTGAACTTGTTAAATAGGGCCAAAAAGTGTTCATATCAGTCGCAAGACTTGCGGGATCTAACAGGATACCTAAACAAAAATCTCTAAAAAAATCAGCATTATTTTGGTCATTACTTGCCGACCATTTAAAAAATTTGTAGGAAAAAATATTAAAGAAATAATATTTGAAAAATCTAATGCCAATAGATTCGGAATCCATCGCTATTTTGCACTTGGAAAAAATTAAGCACTTTAAAATTAAGAATAACTTAACACTTTCGTAACATCGTAAAATCAATCATCGGGTTTGAACTTAAATTTTTTTGGGTTTCACGCAATTAAAGTAACTTGTAATTGTGGTTTTTCGTTACATGGAGTGTCCCCTACATTTCCCAATCAATTTAACGAATATATATTAAACTTGAGATTTGGGTTTTTGGCCGCCCAGATCATTAAAATACTTCTATGTGCGCCGTCCATCGAGTTCATTGTCGAAGACTTTTCAAGCTGGAGCATTTTCATCCATGCGTACAACATGACCTAGCCAACGCAACCGCTGCACCTTAATGCGTTTGATAACGTCAATGCCAGTGTACAGCTCGTACAGCGCATGATTCATACGGCGCCGATATTCTCTGTTAACGATATATTTTATATGTTTTTACGGAGTATTTTTCATTTGAATACTGCCAGAACCGATTCATCCGCTTGTGTTATAACCAAGGATTCTGAACCATACATTAAGACAGGTAGAACCAGTATCTAATAAAGCTGGATTTTGGTTCGTCGAGAGAGGGCTCTGTCATTGAATCGCTTGCTTGGTCCGTAGTATACCTGAGAAGGCTGCAGTCACCGAGGTTGTCTAAGTCATCAGCGTACGCGAGTAGCATGTGGTTTTTGTTGAATATAGTGCCACTCGTGTTTACTCCAGCTTTCCTCATTATCACCTCCATCTCTATGTTGAGGAGGTCACACGATAGGCCGTCTCCTTGTTTAAGGCCTCGTATGGTACAGAATGGCTCCGTAAGGTCCTTGCCGTTCTTCACTGAAGACTTCGTGTCAGTCAGCGTCATTCCGCAAAGGTGCATCAGCTTCGCTGGAATTCCAAACTCAGCTATGGCTTCGAGTAATTTCTGCCGTATCGGACTGTCGAAGGCAGCTTTATATTCGGCGAAAAGATGTACGTCTCGATCTGTTTCTCTTGGGTTTTTTTTTCAAGATTTGACGAAGTGTGAATATCTGGTCAGTTGTTGATTAACCAGGTCTAAAACCACACTGATAAGGCCCGATCAGGTTGGATAACACTGGCTTTAGTCTTTCACATAGAACACACGACAGGACCTTATATCCGGTGGGTTAAAGGCTGATCCCGCGGTAGTTGAAGCTCTCACTTGGATCACTTTTTTTTAGCACAGGACATAATACGCTTAAATTCCAATCGTCGGTCATGCACTCTTTAAGCCAAACCGTGCACAGGAGGTTGTGCATGTGCGTTATCAGCTCCTCGCCTCCGGACTTAAAGAGCTCTGCCGGAAGTTCGTCGGCACCGACCGCTTTATTGTTTTTCAGCCGAGATATTGCTCTTCTTACCTCGGCTTGACTTGGTGGTGGGCAATCTGAGCCGTCGTCGAACATTGTCGTGATACCTTTACGTGCGCTGCCTTCTGGAACCAGCAGTTGCTGGAAGTTTTCTCTCCATATTTGCAGCACACTCTGCGTATCTGTGACCAGATTTCCATCCTTGTCCTTACAGGAGAGTAGCCCATTACCGTTGCCTTTTGATTTAACTTTCTGGTAAAATTTTCGGGCCTCACCTCTATCCCTGTATCGCTCTAAAGCATCGTTCTCATGTTCCTTCATTTGACTTTTTGACTGTTTTTCGCCTGTTTTACTGTCTGCTTGTGCCGTTCCCTAACAGCCCGTGTTACAATTGGCTGCAGCGTTACCTTATAAGCGGCATCCTGTTCCTCAGAAGCTATGCGACGTTTATCATCGTACCACACTGCTGGTAATTTTTAGCCGATTTTTATTACTCACTAAAATAATGCCGTTAAAAACATCATTATTATCTGAAAAAATGTACATAAAAATTACGAAATGTAAATTTAGTAGCATGGCATGCCATTTTGCTAATTACCTACGTAGCTGTTAAGCATATTTAAGTTACCAATTGACAACTTTTTCAAGTAATATATTTCACAATAAATTAATTCCGTTATGGGCACATGAAACTGTGCATATCAGTGTTTGTTTTTTGTGTAATTGTTATGTATTCACTGGCATCTATTGTTGTTATTTTTACTGCATTCGCAAGATGATGATGATGATGAAGCTGCAAATTCCCAATGAAATATTAAAGCATTAAACACTTTGCAGTGGTTAACCACTGGGACAGACCGCAATGACATACAATACAGACATAGTGCAAAGTGCACACATACACCTATCTATACACCAGACACATACATAAATGCATCGCATTGTTACTGGAACAAATGAAATGAGCGTCAGAGAAAGGCAGGCCAGGAAGGGGATAAATGATGAAAACAAGTATCAATATAAAAGAAAGGAAAATACACATGTTTTTGGTCAATACAATTGAAAATATTTTTTCAATTGGTAGGTTATTTTTTAATTATTTAAGTGTTAACATACATATAAATATAAGTACATATATATATATATATATATGTGAGTCATTCCATGTTAAAAATAACAATGATGTTAATAGATTGCTGACAGAAAATGATGTTTATAGTGACATTGTAAAACTCAAAAAATTAAGGAATGCTAGTCATTTCCTATATCTGATATTGTGGGATTAAAAAGGGGTTTATCGGACATGTAATAACCGAAATGGTGAGAATCTGCACAATCCAAACGTATATATCAACAATGAATTTATCAAATTTCGAATTGGCAGAAATTTTGGAAATTTTTGCAATGACAAATTGTTTTTTTGTACTATGTGGGAATTATCATTAGCTTTCTAATTTCTGGAAAAACATAAAAGTACAATCCCTTAAACGATTTATTCTGACATGGATAAAAATCCATGTCAGATTCACAATTCGTATTATGTAATTAATATATTGACTAAATCAAAACTGCAGCAAATTTTAACTTTCCTGTTGTGAATCGAAATATACATCCTATCAATTCCTGGTGTATGAAAAAGGTGGTTTACGGAATTCTGAAAAACAATAGGCACCCACATGTAATTAGCGGCTGAGTAACGCGAAACTGGGAAGCTGGTTAAATTACGGGTACGCAACGTGTAAGTTTATTGTAACTCATACGTAATTAATATAGAGTCTGTTTTAGAGTCTGCGAATATAACCGCAATCCACGGCCAATGATATCTACATCATCGGCATACGCAAGCAGCATGTGACTTTTATTAAAGACTAGTTGGCCCGGCAAACTTCGTCTTGCCTGTAAAGTTATTTATTAAAGTAAAAGTTGTACCGAACGCTATGAAGACAAATAAAATATGTTCTGAGGAAAAGTATTAGTTTGTATTAGTTAAAACAAATACTTACCAGGTGCCAATCTCAAACCATATTGCACGGATACGGTTCTGTTATGATTTGGGGATGTGTTACACTAGATGGTGTGGGACTACTTATACGGATCGAAGGAAAAATGCGAAAGGAAGACTATCTTCGCATTTTGCAAGATAATTTGCCCTATAGCCCTGGCCAAATTCCAGGTAGACCAGAAAATGTCGTCTGCCAATATGACAACGTCCCAAAATATTCTGTAAAAATTGTCAAGGAATGGCTTAGTTCTCAGGTGTTTGGCGTCAGGGAGTAACCATCTGAAGTGTCAATTACTATTTTTACATTGAAATTTATTGCTATGTAGATAAAAACCATTTTCAATGCGTATTTCGTCAAAATCTTTTCCATGCATCCATTTAATTTCTCTGACCCAAACAAATACATTTGACGCCTGCACTTTTGGGAAACTTTATTATCGAAACGATTTAATAAAAACATTCGTTCAAATTTTCATTATAATTTTATCCCAGCGCCACCTACCGGGTCTATTTGTACGTAAATCAAACGCTGATGATCAAACACACATACATTCTGAATTTCAGTTTAATTGGTACATTCGTTCAAATTTTGATTATAAACCCACCCCAGCGCCACCTACCGGGTCCATTTGTACATAAAATGTTTTCTCATGAGCAAACGAATATCCATTCTAAATTTCAGTTGAATTGGTACATGCATTCAAATTTTCGATTTCTGTTTACAGCAGCCTTCTGCATGATCATCTCCATTACGATGTTAAAGATATCGCTTGGTAGCAAATGGCACATTCAAGTTTTTGTCAATTTTCACTAAAGATTTCGTGTCATCCTGCAAAGTCGTATTAGCTTCGCGGGGTTACCAAACTCAACCATAGAATTTCTGTCGTATCGGATTTTCGAATGCAGCTTTGTAGTCGATGAACAGATGGACTTCTCTAGGACTTGTCGTAGTGTGAGTATCTGGTCGATCGTGGATTTTTCAGGTCTAAAGTTACACTGATAAGGTCCAATAATGTTCGTCAGAATGGGCTTTTATATAACATACTAGACAGGACCTTGCATGCGATGGATAAAAGGCTGATCGCGTGATATTGGGTACATACACTTCGATCGCCTTTCTTAAGCACAGAACATAGAACACTCAGATTCCAATAATCGGGCATGCGTTCCTTGATCCAAATGTTTGTCAGTGTGTTTATCAGCTGGTGCTTGCATGTTGCCAGCTCATCGCCGCCGGCTTTAATAAACCTTGCCGGCAGTCTATCGGCTCAAGCAGCTTTATTGTTTTTAAGCCGTGCACGTCGATCGCTGATCTCGTTTTGGCTTGGTGGTGGACAATCTACTCCGTCAACTATGATTGGTGAGATTTCGTCACTTATGCTGCCATCGGGAACGAGTTGAGATCGAAAATGTTCCCTCTATATTTGGAGCACAGTCTGAGTGTGCGTGACCAGTGGTATAACTTTCGGGCTTCACCTCTATCGCTGTAGTTTTCGATATCCTGGCTCTCTCTTTTCTTCCATAGATGGTTTTTCCGCCTAAACAGGTATTTCATCTCCCTCGTCTTCACATTATAAAGCTCCGTCAAAGCACGCGTTGCCCTTGGCTGCAGTTTTGCCTTGTATGCAGCATAAATTTCCTCAAAAATTTCGCGACATTCATCATCGTTTCAGGGCTTGTCTGAGCGTGGTTTTTCATAACACAGTACGGTCGTTGCGGCAGTAATCATATAATTCGCAATATTCCGCCACTTTGTGTCGGGGACATCATAATTAGGGGGGTTGGTTCAAAGTAATTGAGAGAAAGTTGGTTGGAATAGACATTGGCTATCTCGGTGGTATGTAGCATTGTGATATCTAGCTTCCTTTGTGTTTGACTACGAGCCTTTTTAGCACTAGTAAAACAATGCGTACGTTGGCTGTAAGTAGGTAGTGAACTGAGTCAATATTTGCACCGAGCATCACATGCACGTTCATAACGCTTGAGACATGCCTTCCACGAATAACCACGTGATCAATCTGACTTCTCGTAATTTGATCGGAAGATATCCAGGTTGCCTTGTGGACTTGGCCACCTCTTCGGTGTAATTTAATAACCTATAGACTACTTTTTGTAAGGATAAGTCAAATATCTGGTCTAAGCTAATAAACGAGAAACGATTGGCCATTTAGAGACCAACATTACTACGTACTATTGGCGAAATCAGATCGAGTATGCTCGTAAAAGTAGTGCAAATTGGACTGACAGGATGGCGATCACAAGGAGCAGTCGCGAAAGACATTAAACATTAAATGCCAGGATATTTTTGAGCCAACAACTCTTATGTTCAAACATAATTAAGTTATGATTATATTTTCGATATTAAACATAGTATGAAATATCTCCTCATGTTTTGTGAGATGTTACGTGTTTAGAAAAGTTGGCTCACCAATACGTGCACTACCTAATTTTCTTGGTTTCGGCTGTATGATGATGTCGCTGAAGTTTAAAGATATATGTATGTATTCGATTAACACTTCGAGGGAATGTCACCGATACATAAAAGTCCATAAAGTATACAGAAGTAAAATTAGCCATAATATGTCATCTCTGAAAACCTGCTGTAGGTGGATGAGCGTTTTATTTTCTAAATTTTATTAATATAAAATTGCACTAAATTGTTCATCACATCTAATTTTGTCGCTATATTCGATGATCCTTTGTTTGCAAAGATTGGCCAAGACAACTTAATATCTATTGCTTTAATATACCTATTGAAAAAATCCATCACTTATATTGCAACTACATAAAATTGAACAAAAATTTAGAAAATTCTACATAATTACTTTTGTTGATTTAATCACATGTATTTAACTTTTTTCATATCATAACTACTTTCCAAACAATCGTTTACCAAATCTCATCTCTCCACATGTATTTCAATTACATATCAATGATAATTGTAGAAAAATTTAAGTATTTCATTTCTTCTTCATTTGGTGCAATATCGTAATTAGGCATAAGTGCATCCATCCGGTTATGTTCGAAATATGGCTACGTCGGTACTAAAGTCGTGATGTCACCTACCTACACATCTACGTCAATAATGGGATTTCCATTAGCAGAGACTATACTATATACAGCAAATAAGTACAAACATAATGTGCGTATGCATTCAATTTACTAATATCAATTTGAGTAGTAGAGTGTGTTTGGAGTGCCAGAATTGTGTGTGCGTGTGTGTGTGTATTAGGCGTTTAATATTGCATGTGATTGTGTATGTATGTGCATACCTCAACGCATTGTGCACAATAGGAAT
This sequence comes from Muscina levida, assembly GCA_964034835.1. Classification (NCBI taxonomy): domain Eukaryota; kingdom Metazoa; phylum Arthropoda; class Insecta; order Diptera; family Muscidae; genus Muscina; species Muscina levida. The sequence continues at coordinate 3,589,643 of OZ035880.1, forward strand.
GACACATCTCTAATGCGCTAAAGCAGAAATGTGATTTGGTGTATTAAATTTGATAGTTTTTATGGAAATTTCTAAGGCACTTGTTATGGGAAAATGCTGCGCAATAATGTCCCGCTCCATAGAAATGTTAAGATGAAATGTAGATTTAGGAACTTGTTCTTAAAGAAACATATTTACCTTTTGCATCCCATTAATAAGATATGGCGTAGCTTCTCACATTAGAGTGCGTTAACACGCTTTTTAGATTCACAACACAGAACCGTACCTACAGTTAAGTGAAAATTCCGCATATCTATTATTATTAAAAATGTTTGGCTAAATTTGCCTATTAACTAGACATTTAACAATAGCCCCATGTTTGAGGTAGTGCAATGTCACTGCCCCCTGATTTGGGGTTTTAATTGCTGGTTGTTACATATAAAATTCATTAGAGGACAAATTTCTTAACATCAGTTATGAATCGATGATTCGAGTGCGGAGCTTACCACATTTTCATTTTAACTTTAAAGCAATTTCCAAGCAAACAATTAGTGGCCTACACATTTGCAGTCAAGCTCCCCCCGGGCTCAACCCGCAATGTATTTATTGATTTGAACTTGATTGTCTCCAGACTATTGAACACATAATTCAGGATATTCAGGGGAATACACATTTGTTCGAGCACGTACCTAGGCACTGAAGTAGATATACACAAACCCACACGCACTTATGTTGACACACACACGCAGTGATTATGATAATTATGTATACATATGCATAGGCAAATCGTATACAATATGGGCATGGGTACTAGAGCATATGAAACTGATAGAATCACAGGTAACTACATCCATACATATGCACATGACGGCGGTGTTGGTTTGGCATGAAAGCACTCACACTTATATGTATGTACGTAGTTATTCGGTTTGGCAATTCTGGCTGCAATAATTTTGATATTAATATTGGGAATTGCTAATAAGATAAGAGATTTTCATAAAAAACGCATTATTTTTAATGTGACATCTGAAATATTAAAAATTAATAAAATACTGTAAATTACCCTGAATTGAAATAACAACAGTAACAAAAAAAACAACAACCAAATTATCTCAACGTACATTAAGTGTAATTCAAATTGTACTACAAATAACAATAACAATTGTTACAGTAATATTAACAATTACCCGAAAGTGTATGTATGTGTCTACTAATGCAAATGGTAGTATTTTAATTAATAATTTCACATTGGGATATTAAAGTGAGCGGTTTTATCTGCACAATTGCAGCACAAAATCCTAATTACATTTCCATTCTATCAGTGGTATTTGCATAATTTGAACATGTGTTCGATTCAATTGTTTTAGATGGTTGTTTTTGTTTTTTTTTGCTGTTGTCGGTGTACTCAAATGCCACAGAGTTTTTGTTGAATTTCAATTGTAATTTATTTAACATACCAAATTGCATTTTTTGTGCTGGTTTTCCTCTCACTCTCAAACAAACATTTGTGCTTTTTGCCCCCAGTCCCTCCAATTATTTGTGATAATTATTATGAGTATTATGAGCAAGATTCATTATTTATTCAAAACAATTTGTTTGCAGCCATGTGATTTGTGCATTTTGCGGTTTCATAAAGTGAACTTAATGAATGCGCAGGGGGGTGGGGACTCGATGTATTGTTGTACTACGATAGTAATTAATGGGTGACTCTATTTAAATAACGCACAAGTTGCAAATTTTGGAATTATGAAAGAAGTAATACTTTAAAATATGGGAAATATGGTGGAGATAAGTAACATAATACAGTACAAAGGACTGCTCGTAAAAGTAGCACCAAAAAGAAGAAGTTCTGCATCATTCGTTTTGTCAAGTTACATGCAATAATAATTTTATACCGATTTGAAGTTAGTAAGTATCGTATAGGGGAATTTGTCTCCTTTTAGGTTCTCGGAAAGCACTAGTGCAATTTACCAGAAACAATTTAAAAAAATAAGAATTACAAATAAGAATTACAAATACAACGTTTCTCTACATAAGCAACAGTTTCTCTTTTATTTTGTAGCAGTTACAATAAAACGGTAACGGCCGTGGCATAGTGGTTAGAACACGCGACTACCATGCGGGAGGTCACAGGTTTAACTCCTGGCTCCAGTCATCTTAAAAAAAAAGAAAAAAATTTCTTTTATTGTCGGCTTCCCTCGAGTGTTGTCGACAGTAATTTCGCAGTACTAGTCACGAGTCAATCTGCATGTCTAGTGAAAGCTTCTCAAACAGTGACGTTCGCATTCGTCGATAAACAAGTAGGTGCCGTTAGTTGTGAATCTAAAAATAGAAAGCGTGTTAATTCGCAACAACGCGAGAAGCTTTTCCATACCTCATTCATGGGGTGTAAAGGGAAACTAAGTAGTTACAATAAAACTGTTGTACTCCGTGGCGTATGATTTACGTGGAATATTACTAATTACCAGGGCCAACAAAAGTATGCATTGCATACTTGCATATGCAAATGCATATTAGAGCCCTTCCGGCATGTTTTGGGGGTTTATGCATATAAAAGCATATTTTGAAGTTTTCAGTGTTATTATTATTTTTTTTTTACTTTTCATATATATTTTCATTAAGATTGGAAGATAATTTAAATTATTGTTCACAACTGAGGACGCCTATATTTTGTTAAAGTATTATTATTGAATAATCAATATCTTCTACAAAGGCTATTTTTTTAAAGTATGCTATTCCGGTACTAACTTATCGAATGAGTTCTACTTATCGTTGCGTTGCCACCAGTTCCATTCATTACTCGTTGGCATAGTCGGCAGAACTATCAAAGTACGTAAGGATAGTTGTGAATTCCAAAGAGAAATTGTCAATTAGCGCTTAACTTTTTAAATATGACAAAGCGAAGAAAACCTTTTACAGTGAAACAATGGGCGGTGGGACTTTTAAATCTAACTTCCTCAGAAGCCAAATAAATTTGAAAAAAATTTTCACATATAAAACACTTAGCCAGTTTTATGATTTCTTAAACAAATATTGATTTCAATAACTGAAATCTAGAATATGTGAGAAAAATTATGGTGAAGGCGTATGCATAACATTTATTATACTTTAAAAGATTAAGTACTTAAAAAAAAACATAATTTCCCTTTGCACCCCATGATTGAGGTATGGGATAGCTTCTCGCGTTGTTGTGAATTAACACGCTTTCTATTTTTAGATTCACAACTAACGGCACCTACTTGTTTATCGACGAATGCGAACGTCACTGTTTGAAAAGCTCTTACTAGACACGACGATTGAATCGACGCTTAACACTGCGAAGTTGCTGTCACCAACATTCGAGGGGAGCCGACAATGAAAGAAAATTTTTTTTTTTTCTTTTTTTAAGATGACTGGAGCCAGGTTTGAACCTGCGATCTCCCGCTGGTAGTCGCGTATTCTAACCACTATGCCACGGCCGGTTAAGTACTCCATTGAATTCACTCATGTAATTTTGTTTACAGTAGAGTAATTAATCAATAATCTGAATCTTATGTGATGTAAAAAATAACTTCATTTAATTTTCAACTATTTGTGATGAATTTTTGTTTAAAATAAAATTTATTCAATGAATAAAATTAACTACGAGTCAAAATCTATTGTGCATTTTGATCAGTTTTAAAGGCATTTTTAAGTGTTTTTCGTGCTTATCTAATGCGCATATTTTTAGTTTTTCCGGGCATATTTGTGTTGGCCCTGCTAATTACTAATTTCACATCGATATTAAATTATTATGGCATGTAACTTGACAAAACGAATGATGCAGAACTTCTTGGTTTTGAGGCTACTCTCCCGTACAGTTCTCATAATTGAGTCCCGAAATCATTTGATGTTCTGGGCAAATTGCACTTGCAAATTGCAAATTGCACAAAAGGTCCAAATGCCTAATCCGCTGATATACATAAACTATGGGTTATTATTAACTCTTACTCTGAATCTCTTTCTGTATTGCAGTTAATATATGACCTATATTATTTTTAGTTAAAATAACCATTTTAAATAATTAATGTAATTAATTTATTTGCAACAACATCAACATGAATATTTAAACATTTGTTTTTTTTTAATACTCTTAAATCGGAAACGTTTCATATTAATCAAAGCTCTTCCTTTAATTATGCCATAGATTCTAATTAATTCGACAAGAAATTAAAAATTCAACACAGTTTTTGTGCTCGTGCCACATTAAGCTAACATTAATTCAACCTCACACACAAATGAGCAATCCGCAAACATCCGTTTATTAATTTTACATAAATGAAATGCGAGATGATACTCGGTGGTATTTGAGTGCTGCATTAATAACGATGCCAAATGAGTCTTTAAATGTGGCAGCCACTCTCTCTTTTTTATCGCTTTAAATACTCAGCTGAAACAACAACATTGAGACGTTTATAGCAAAACATCTCACGGTTTATGGTCGGTCGGCGAAGTTGTTGGATTCCATCTGGTTGTTGTGTTTATTTACATCTTAATTATCACGTAATTTGGATTATTTTATAAACAGCAAACAAGTGCAACAACAAAAGCGATGTCGTCGCCTCAAGGTATTCGTTCTAGCTATAACAAATATTTTCCTTGTGTTTTTTTGTTATTTTTTTTGGCATCCCAACGCTTTTGGGAGAACATGAAAATGTAATTAAATGATTGTTATGCCAAAGCGTAAGTGTAGGCAACAAACGAAGAGACTGTCAAATGTGTGTTTTGAAACGCACACAAACACATTCGTACATACACAAATTACGATGTGTCTAGGTATATGTGCGCATACACTATAATATCCTAGGGTATTTCTGGGCAAAGTTCCTTCACGTCAGTCGGGACGTGATGTTTTAGCTAAAACGCAAAGTTCTAGTGGAATTTTTTTTCTTCCAACAAAAAAAAATATTTTCGTTTTGAATTCTCACTATGTAAACACAAACATTTCTGCAGTAATTGTGAAAAGGAATAACAGAAATATGTAGGAAATATATTATTATGTGATTTAATTGTATTTTAATTGTTTTGATGTACAAACTCATAGGGAAAAGGTTGTTATAGTTGACCGTAGAAAAAGAGTAGATCTCATGGTATGAACACAAACTATTTATGGTGATGAATTAAGCTAAACCACATGTTATTCTCAAAGTTGATTTGCTACACATACTTTATGTGATCTGATATGTGGTAGTTTTAGTTGTTATATAACTTGTATTGCAGGGTTATAGCTATTATAGCTTATTTTTAAAAATTTCATGCAAAATTTAAGTCAAGACGTGGGCTTGTATGCAAATACTGTTATCGTTACTATTATCCACTAAGATTACCTATCTGTCAATACACACTATTTATAATATTCAGTGAATATTAATTCACTGATTACATTTCAGAAAACCAAAATCTAGTACAAAACCTAAACCAAATGAATAAATAGTGTGTAATGACAGATAGGAAATCTTAGTGGATAATAGTAACGATAACATACAAGCCCACGTCTTGACTGCATCATTTAGGCAGAATTTTTTTGAAACCTTTATGTCAACAGCAGAACTGCTATACGTACGCCAACAGCAAAAAAACTGGGTATTCTCATACGTTTTGTAAGGCGAATGACATGCCTTTAGAATACAAATGCTAAATGGAATTTCGGTATTATTATATTTAAAACTAAAGATATATATTCTGTTTTAATACACATATAATGAGTTTCTAGGAAAAGTCATCGAGTTCCGTTGCCATTCAAATTGTAATATGTAAAAAATTTTTTTATCTTCTTTAATTTTATTCCTTTTCTCGTAAAATGTGACGGCACCTACTTCTTTATCGACGAATGCGGCGAAGCTTTTACTAGACATGCCAATTGACTCGACTTGGGCCGGCAATGAAAGAAACATTTATTATTTTTTTATTTGTTAAATGACTAGAGCCAGAATTTGAACCTGGGATCTCCCGCTTGGTAGCCACGTGTTGTAAACATCATACCACGGCCAGTCCCAATAGACACATAGATAGACACATGTATTTACATATATAGGTATATGAGTCTGTTTATCCCCAGTGGGGGCAGCTAGGAGGCATTCGATCGTTGACCCTTAGACGTCTCCCGTCCGTCCTAGAAAAGTTCGTTAGTCCGTATTTTATTAAAATCCATCTGTTCAAATAGTGAGCGGCTAATAAGCTGCGAATGTCTTCAGTGGAGCGGCGGTTTTTCGCTCATAAAATGTAATCGCTATTCTCGTCCAAAGTTTTAGAATCACACTGGTATGTAAAGTAGTGCGTTAGTATCTTGAAATATTACCAACATAGTCTCTAACGCCAACTAAGTGCGAACAAAGAAATAATCTACCCCCTGTCTCCTGTGTCTGTTTCTCACCAGTTGGCCCGGCTTGGAGACATACGCTTGTTGATTCTTAGGGGTCTTTTATCCATTCTTCTAAAGGTCATCAATCCGGTACTTAAAATTCAGCAACGTCTGTTCTCATTGTGAACGGTTGATGGTCTGCGTCTGTTTCCAGAGGAGCGGTGGGCAGTTAGTTATAAAATGTAAGCTACCAGTTTTCGTCCAAATTTCCAAAAAATCATGCCATGCGTATCCAATCAATGGCTTCATAATCTTCGGACACCCGATTGCTACAGCGTCGATATCAGGCTGTAGTATGTTGTGTGCTACTGAGACCTTGTCTATTGGAGTGGTGGCGCCAGGCTCCGTTAGTCGATATGCTATTAGCGTGCCAAAAAACAAACCATCACCACAGCCAAAAGGCAGTCATAATCCAAGCCTGTTACATAGTGATTCTTCGAAACCAGATACCTCAAGGCTTCTTATGGAATATAATCCTGTCGAAACCCATGCTTCAGGTGCTGGTGACGCAACAAGGCTCCAGTTGACCGCCAATTCAGATTCCTAAGTGCGTACAGCTGAGCATGGAGAAAAGACGAATAATAATTCGATTCTCTCCGAAGCACCTCCCTCGGTCTCAATGGCTATGATTTCCACTACTATTTCCCCTAGGCACAAAACACCTTCCATAAGGGCTTTCCTTACTAGGAGTTTCGCCTAAAAAGTAATCAGTGGGATCGGTGACAAACCGGTCCCCGAGCTGACGGAGCAGGAAAAGAGTTCTCTCCAGTGTATAAGGATGTCACCAAAGACCACATTATCTTGGCGATCATAGACCGTAATAACAGCGACGCCATTGTTTCCTCCAGAAATTGGAAAACAGTCTTCGTTTCCCTTATTGTGGGGTTCCTAAAATTCGTTCGCGAGCGATCCGGACCACCGCCGCAATTTCATGATGTGGGCTGGTATCAGAGACTTGATTCCAGCCAGAATCTTCCATTGCCAAGATTTCCGACACTATGAAAATCATTTTAATTCTGAAATATAGTAATCCTTAACTACCCACACAGGAATGGAAAGTAGTTAAGGTTACTAAAGCAGTAGAAGACTCCAGGAAGGCCAACGTAATACTTAATAGTGACTCACTTTTGCCACTTAGAGAGATACAAGGTAGGGTGTTCTATGAATATAAGTCAATCTTCCTGCGTGTATACAAAAGTGACGATCGAAAGAAGCCTTCAGCTCAAGGGGGCTCCAACATCGGCGACTATAAACCGGCATATCCGTCTGTCAACGAAGACTCTAACTCAGTAACTAGGTAGTAGTAGATGAGGACGAACTCTTGGAATCTGACGACGACCCACAGGACTCCAACATAACTGTCGTCCACTCAAAATAAACTATACTTTTCAATTATACCATCATATTCGCATGTTTTTGACTTTACATACCCAATATGTATGCTTTATCTTCTAAACGGGACATCCAAACCTAATCAAATTTGGAACTATTTCGTAAAACAGTTTTGGCTAGGATACCATGAAATTGAAGCGCCATAACTTCGTCATTTCTAATTAGTTTTTGTCTCAGAGATTTCAACATCGGTGAACTAAAACCAGAGAAAATTGCATTTTAGTAGACCACTTAAAATTTGACTCAAAAACTCTTCTACTTTGCACATATCTTAGAGCAGGTTTGAATTTAGCGTGAAATTTTACATAAAAATCAATTTTTAAATGTCCCAGATACAGACACATTTGAAATATTGTGACACTATGCTATATTTATGTATTGAATTAGAAACATACATATAAATATAGCTTTTTTAGTCATTCATCATTCTGAAAATAAGTTTTCAATTGAACAGGATATGTTGTAAAATAACTGACAATTTGTTACTGTGTAATGCACTCCAAATATTTGACAGTGTACCTTAAGTTCTTATATAGTTATCTCGATACTCATACCCAAAATCTGTGAAGACCTCAACCAATGTTCTGTTACTTAATGTATGTGATTTTATGATGATGTTTTGTAAAAGAAAAAATATGACACGTTTAATATTTTAATTGCAAAAAACGTGAATTTGTTTAAAATATATAAGTGAGTTTAGGCTTTAAATTGGGCCCAAAAGTCCACAAATTTGTATAATGTGTGAGGACTTCCAAAACTCCGATTTATACGTTTGTTTATTTTTGCCATACTGAAACTCTGACTTTAAGATGTATGTATTTTCATAATTGTAAGTAATATTAATATTATCGTTTATTATTTTGTTAAATTTTCTTTTTTTAATACGCTTCTTTTGCTCATTTGCTGTAGTTTTACTGTAAAACTGTTGCTGACACATTAAAGTTTACCGCCAATGCGTCCTACGCATTTATCACTTTATGCTTTTATTACTTCAACATTTATTTCATTGTTGTTGACACCTGTCAAGCGTTTTGCACTGACCCTCTTTTGCTTACATTTTCTGTCGTTCATTTTGCTTTGCATTTACTTCGCTATCTTGTTCTACTTCTTTTGTTTTGTTTTCATTAAGTTTTGCTGTGTCATGACAAATTACAATTGCTGCTGTTGGGTTTTGGCTTGGTAGTTATCACATCACTCTTATGAAGTTTTTATAGCATTTATTACCTTAATTGTATGCATAATACTGAAGAGCACAAGCACACGCACAGGCAATGGGAAGAAAGGCTGATGCATTCCTTACCCAGCGGCGGAAATCATGAGAAGGAAGGCCTTCGTTCATGAGTTTGAAGGCCTTCTTTTGGATCCGGTATGCCTTCCTTGGCCTTCTTTCTTCCTTTCTTTTTTTACATTGCGTGACATTGGAAAATAAGGCCTTCCGTCGCCGGTTTCCATAAGAAGGCCTTATGGATGCTTTCTATAAGAAGGCCTCATGGAAACTTTCTATAAAGGGGCCCTATGGAAGCTTTCTATAAGAAGGCATTATGGAAGGCCAGCATACACATGAAAAAATAATGACTTGCAAATTAAACAAAAACTATACAGTGCACCCTCAAATTATTTAGTTTTTTTGATATTTCTCACTTATATATATTTTTCTTTATACTTACATTTTTTTCCAACGACAGTAAACATTGCTAGAGTTTGAACCCACTACCTCGTGATTGTTAGTCAGCCATGCTACTGTCTAGCCTATTAAGATGCATTCGAATTGTGTGGTTGAAACTAATGATACACTGTTTTAAAAAACCCCTTCCACGGAAATTAACAATTTTTTCCATTTGGAAGACATCCAATACCCCTTATATTTGGAAGCGAGAGGGGATGTGTATGAAATCCCTCTGCCTTCTTTTCTGAGGCCTCTGGCAGGCCTTAATAAAAGTTGAAAAAAAACGTACTAACAATTCTTTACATTTGGAAGGCATGCAATACCCCAGTTATTTGTAAGCGAGAGGGGATGTGTATGAAATCCCTCTGCCTTCTTTTTACATGTCTTTGGCAGGTCAGTCCATAAAATGCCTAAATCTGATGAAAAATCATGCGTTCTGTATCCCTTATTTGAAATGTTATTCCCAAATAATGGCTACTGCATGCATTATATGAGGAAGGCCTCTCAAATTCTGCCGCTGGGTAGTTACTTATACTTATACAATCACACACACACACATACGAGGTGTACGCACACACTTAGCTCGGTGTTGTCATTGTCATACATCCTTTTTAGTTCTTTGTGCAGAACTTTTATGCAATCATTCAGAACTTTTTTTCTGATGCTTTCTTGAAATATAATTGGTGGCTGTATGTGTGAGTGCATGAATGTTGTATGTATTTGTGTCATGTTTATTAATGATTTCATTGCTGTAAACCAACAACATTTTTAATGACTTCCCAGCATGAGAAATTTATCATCGTCACACATGTTTCTTAGCTTCTTTCATTTTCTTCGCCCAGGAGTTGCTCAAAGTGCTCAGCTAACATACATACATAGGTAGAGTTAGGAGATTTGTGCATATTACATAGTAGAAATATAAGGTGTCAGCTTGTGGGATTTTTATCATTTGCAATGTAGTACATCATACAATGTGTGGATTGTAAATAGTGTCAAGGGAACAAAAACACATAAACTTCCACAATGACCTAAAGAGTGTTGAGTAAATTGCACTGGATCTTTGGGTAAAGTGATTTGGAATATAAGTCGTATACTTTGCGATTATGTTACAAACTGTAAGTGTAGAATAATCTATGTTTGTATAGTATTAAAGATTTGTTAATAATATATAACTAAGAGTTGAATAAGTTCTTTTAATTCCTAAGTCTCTGGCCATATTGTCCTTATCTTTTATCATGTTATGTGTAGAAATCTGGATAAAAGAAATTATGTATTTTGTGAAGTTTTTTTTGTGTCATATGTATAATTTTTGAAGTGTTTTTGACATACATTTAAATAGATATCCTTACTTATTGTTTTTAATTTTAGTAAAGACTCTAGTGTTGTTTAAATTTGATTTCCCGCTGTGGCAATGTTTTTTCTACGTATCAGAAATTAATATGATTTTTTGGTGTACTATAGATGGTGAGTGAACTACATATCTTCTATTATTAATATTTCTTGTTTTTTTTTTGTATACCACCCGCAGAGAGTAATATCACTTTCTTTTACAAATATTCAATCTGCAGAACATCAAATCGAAACTACTAAAAGGTAAACATCGTAGCTGTGTTTCATTGCTTAACGCAATTTCATTTGATTTTTACATTTGTGCTCGTTTTTTTGTTATGTTCCAATAGTTTTTACAACTGTGTTTATGGAAAAGAATTTCTCCCTCTTGCTATATTGAATATTACAAAAAGGTATTCTAACAAAGATTTTATTTTTTTGTTCGCTTTATGCAAATTCCTCAGAAAAACCAATTAATGTCTATCCTGGCATACATATTTTTCAAAGTCGTGTTTCGTATATTGTTTTACATCTACACTTACTTACTTAGCCCTGCAAGATGAATAAGTTCAATTTATTTTCAAGTTATTTAACTCTAATCGATTTGCTGACTAAGGTAATTTTCCATAAGTACAAAATCCAACTGTCCAAATTGCAAAAATGGTAAGAGTTTTCCGCAGAATTACATCTTTTTACTTAAATAATACAAACAAGTTTCTGTGGATATTCAATTTAACATAATGACCAACAGTAACCTAAGCTGCGTAACAACAAAGAAAACCCATTTCCACAAAACTGACCATGGTTTACGTTTCTTATTTGTCTTATGCTGTTTTATTTGTACAAATACCTAATTTATTTACTTTCTTTGCGAAATTGTTTTGTTTTTGTTGCAGAACTTTTTGCTGTTGAAATATTATCCTCTTGCAGACATGTCCCAAAGGAATCATCGTACAAAGGTGAGAAAGGGTTGCTGCTGCACACACCTGTTGCTGGACACCTTACACAGGTTGTTAACCACGTTATAAATGGTTCTGTGTTTGTTGTCACGAAAACACTTGTTGTTCCAAAAAAAAAAAATATACCGTCACTCATCTAGCATGTCATAGCTTACGTTCTCCTGTTGATTGTCACATTTTTCGGTTTGCTGAGCAAACGTGTTGGTGTTTCGTTTGTGGTTGAGAATGCTTAGCGTGTTGGTGGTTGTGTCACGACCTTGGATATGTTATGACATCCATTTCGGTTGATTATAAGCTAAATGACGGCTGATGACGCACTGGAGCAGGTGTAAGTGAAATAAAGTTGACAATTATTTATTCTATTAACCAAGTTAAGACGATTTTATGAACGTGGTCGTAAGATAATTATGAATAATGAGACAAGGTAATCGTTCATAAGAGCTAGAATGAAAATAATATACATTGCATAGAATTTAATGGCTAATTAATTTTAGCATCATTGTTGTTATGACTGCAATGAAGATTAGTTTGATATGTTTACATATCTTAGGCTGGTGGTTGCGTTTGAGAGCGGAATAGAATGATAATGCGTCAACAGCTGCAGGTGTTTACATTGGTTTCATTTGTTACTGACACAGTACAACTAATTAATTTGGGACTCAATTCTGAAAACTGCACGTGAAAGAAGACCCAAAAAGAAGAAGTTCTGCATCATTCGTTTTGTCAAGTTACATGCCATAATAATTTTATATAGATTTGAAGTTAGTAAGTATCGTATAGGGGAATTTGTCACGTTTTGGGCTCTTTTGTTTGACACAACATAAATACTTTATGGTGGCGTATGATTACACAGTGCAACAGTGAAAAAAACACCCGAACGAGACTATATAGGTTCGATAGTTCAACCGGAGCTGAGTAAAACCCTAGCTCAGTTTGGCTAGATTGGCTACCAAATTTTTTTTTTGGGCCCCTAAACTTTTTGAAATCCCTTGGACCCCTTGGAAAAAGGTGACATCAATTGTTGGCCAACAGTTTCTACAGTTTTTAATCTAGCTCTTCCTCTTCTTCAACAAAGTTTTAGCTAATAGTCCGCTTAAGAAACTGATATAATAAAATTTCCCAAAAAAATTAGACTTCCCTCGTTTATTCTCAAAAAACTTTGATAAAAATTCTAATTTTTTCACTATTTTTTATATAAGTCGTAGGGAATCCAGATTTTTTGCATACTCTATTCAGTGAAATTGTAGTTTAGGTAACACCGAATAACTTCTCTGAACAAACCTACGCAATCTGAACAAGTCTAGGGATATTAAATAGCTCTCAAAACACACTATCTACTTTAAACAAATCAGTTTTTTAGGAGTTTTGGGCCATTGTGCAATGTTTTTACTTGCTATCTTTACCAAAAACGTACTTATTGTACAACTGAATAACTTCTGTAAAAAACCAATATGATCGGAATACTCCACCCCCTTAATTGTTCACAAAGAGCATTAGGGTGTTCCTTATATGGAATTTTTTCGAATTTCGTTAAAAATATGTATTAATCGCGATGTTGGTCATCTATCTTCACCTTACGTTTCCTTTTGCCAATATTAGGAATATATTGTGAGAAATTTTGTATCGATAGTTGGACATTAGGGTGTGCCGCAATGAGGTTAAAGTATGAATTTGTTCTCAAATCAGTTTATTGCCGCTGAGTATTTTTCTTTCGTATATAGACTAAGTAGTAACAAGCCGTTCAATAGCTGAAATAAAGACCTAAAATAATATGTGTTTGCTTTTACCATATCTCTTATAGTCGCCGAGATATTTGATATTGAAGTTGGGGTATTTATAAAAAAATTATTAAAAATGTTGAAATTGAATTTCGATGTAGATTATTATGGGCAATTATATATTTCAACTTTTAAAGGTTAATCAAGTTAAAATCTTTATGTTTAAAAAGTATATGTGTATATTATCACTATCTCTATCAATTCTTGAGATATCAGGCGTTAAAAAACGGAATTTTTGACTGTATGCATAGCAATGTCTAATGAACTTTTGTTCCATCTGAATACCCATTGAATACTTACCAATAACGATTTTTATACGATAAAAATAAAAAATCCCCTCAAAAGACCATTAGATATTAATGGTTTGGTGACATTTGTTAGCATACACAATGGATATACAGGTGAAACAAAAGTTAAGTAGTCATTGCTATGCTTTTTAAGCCCCTGATATCTCGAGAATTGATAGAGATAGTGATAATATACACATATACTTTTTAAACATATAGATTTTAACTTGATTAACCTTTAAAAGTTGAAATATATAATTGCCCATAATAATCTACATCGAAATTCAATTTCAACATTTTTAATAATTTTTTTAAAAATACCCCAACTTCTATATCAAATATCTCGGCGACTATAAGAGATATTGTAAAAGCAAACACATATTATTTTAGGTCTTTATTTCAGCTATTGAACGGCTTGTTACTACATAGTCTATATACGAAAGAAAAATACTCAGCGGCAATAAACTGATTTGAGAACAAATTCATACTTTAACCTCATTGCGGCACACCCTAATGTCCAACTATCGATACAAAATTTCTCACAATATATTCCTAATATTGGCAAAAAGAAACGTAAGGTGAAGATAGATGACCAACATCGCGATTAATACATATTTTTAACGAAATTCGAAAAAATGCCATATAAGGAACACCCTAATGCTCTTTGTGAACAATTAAGGGGGTGGAGTATTCCGATCATATTGGTTGTTTACAGAAGTTATTCAGTTATACAATAAGTACGTTTTTGGTAAAGATAGCAAGTAAAAACATTGTACAATGGCCCAAAACTCCTAAAAAACAGATTTGTTTAAAGTAGATAGTGTGTTTTGAGAGCTATTTAATATCCCTAGACTTGTTCAGATTGCATAGGTTTGTTCAGAGAAGTTATTCGGTGTTACCTAAACTACAATTTCACTGAATAGAGTATGCAAAAAATCTGGATTCCCTACGATTTATATAAAAAATAGTGAAAAAATTAGAATTTTTATCGAAGTTTTTTGAAAATAAACGAGGGAAGTCTAATTTTTTTGGGAAATTTTATTATATCAGTTTCTTAAGCGGACTATTAGCTAAAACTTTGCTGAAGAAGAGAAAGATCCAGATTAAAAACTGTAAAAACTGTTGGCCAACAATTGATGTCACCTTTTTCCAAGGGGTCCAAGGGATTTCAAAAAGTTTAGGGGGCCAAAAAAAAAATTGGTAGCCAATCTAACCAAACTAAGCTAGGGTTTTACTCAGCTCCGGTTGTACTATCGAACCTATATAGTCACGTTCGGGTGTTTTTCAAAAAGTTTGATTTTGTGTCATAGTGTTATCATAAGTAATATTCCACGTAAATCATACGCCACGGAGTACTATAGTTTTATTGTATCTGCTACAGAATAAACCCAGTTCAAAATCATTTGATGAATGGAAAAGTGAAACTGTAGCTTATGTAGGGAAACGTTATATGAATAGATTAATGAAATTGTAATTCTTAATTTTTTTTAAATTCGTTTCAGGTAAATCGGACTAGAACATGACAAATTTCCCTTTATGCTACTTAATAATTTCAAATCGATATTAAATTATTATGGCATGTAACTGGACAAAACAAATGATGCAGACCTTCTTCTTTTTGGGGACTACATTCACGTGCAGTTCTCAGAACTGAGTCCCAAATCAATGAGCTGAAAAATGTTGTATTGTGTTAAAACAATAAAATTTAGTTCACATTGTAGGTGTAATAAGTTCGGCGGCAAAAAATTAGGTATATAACATTATGCAGTGCCAAAAATCTCATCTATAGGAATGAGGTTACATATCATTTGTTACGGGAAAAAGTATAAAATACATTTTTTGTTAGTTACTCAGGAATGAATGTGGACTATATCGGCTGACCCCTTCTGGTACTTTCATTACAAAATGGTTTTGTATGTCCGTTGTCGTAAGCCCCCACGATTCGGCAGCATACAAAAGAACGAGTAAAATTCACACCTGGTATAGCCGGTTCTTACTATCCCGAGATAAGGTGGTGTTACTAAAGTACTGCCGAAGTTCGTGAAAACATTTATTGGCGAGCACTATTCTCCGCTTGATTTCTGGGCTGACATTACTTCTCTTATTGACGGATGATCCGAGGCATCTACTATCTCAAAACAATAATTGTCAAAGTTCACGTTGCGTCCCCATCTAAAGGACTCTTTGTTCGTTGAAATCATTTTTTTTTGTTTTGTCCTCGTTGCCCGCTAAACCCATTTTTGCTGACTCCTTTTCTAGTTATCATCGGCATAGGCTAGTGGCATGTGGCTCTTGTAGAATATGGTGCCAGACATGTTGACACCAGCCTTTCTCATCACCTTATCCATAACTATATAAAATAGTGTACGCTACAAGCTATCAACCTACCTGAGACCTCTATCCATGTTAAATGGTTCAGAGTGATCCTTAACAATCTTAAACGAGGATTAGGTACATCTGCAAATTTGATTCAGCTTTGCAGGAATACTAAACATAGACATGGCTTCATATAACTTAATCCTTATCGGAGATTCGAATGCAGCTTTGTAGTCGACAAAGAGGTGGTAGGTGTCGATCTGCTTTTTTGTTCCAGGATTTGTCGTAAATTGAATACTTGAGCCGTCGTAGATTTCAAAGGTCTAAAGCCGCAATGATAAGATTCAATTAGCATTTTTACAATTGTTTTTAGACTTCTACACAATATGCTCGAAAGGATCTTGTACGCAATTGGTAATAGTTTTATTCCACGATAGTTCTTACACTCTCTAACATCTCCATTCTTGTATAAAAAACTTAATTTCCCTTTACACCCCTTGAATGAGGAATGGGATAGTTTTCGCGTTGTTGTGAATTAACATGCTTTCTATTTTTAGATTCACAACTAACAGCACCTACTTGTTTATCGTCAAATGCGAACGTCACTAAGAAGCTTTTTACCAGACATGCCGATAAACTCGACCCTTGATACTGTGAAATTGCAATGAAAGAAAAATGTAGATGACCCGAGGCGGGAATCGAACCCGGGATCTCCCGCATGGTATTCGCGTGTTCTAACCACTATGCAACGGCCGGTCTTGTATATGGGACACAATATGGAGAGAGACATACTATTCGGAATAAAAGTCCTCAGATAAGTTACTGGCAATAAGTATAGGATACAGTGGTCCGTTTTTACGGGAATTAAGTTGATCCAGTGTAGTAGTTTATCATGTCCAGAATGTTCCATAGTTTACAGCCACATTCTCTGATTCGCACTAGGGATGCAACGGCAGTTGTTTCAGTCTTAGTAGTCTAGATGTTAAGAATTGCATTTAGTGATATACCTAACTTTGTGTTCATTGCCCCACTAGCACGAATCTTTCACACCTTTCTTATGAATTAACTGAACGACGTCTTTTGGTATAAATGCAACTTAAAAGTGGAAAAGTTATTGCAGCACAAAAGTTAAGTAATGTATAAGCCTTCCTATCAACTTTTACCGATTCATTAACCGATTAATAAGATAAATAGAGTTTTCTCATTTTCCCAAAGGTAACAACTACTTGAGCTGTTTATAGTTTAATGAATTAAATCTACATGAAATCCAATTATCATATTACTTGTATGCAATAAAATTAATTATAAATGCTGGTATTAACTTAAAGGGCAATTTTATTAACTGACCAATTGTATTCTGCGTGGTGAATTAATTAGTAGTTGGCGCGATCACATCCGCGGATGACAGGAAGAAAACTACATAAAATGTAATTATATATAGTAAATACGTATGTAAATATGCAAACGACATCCATGTGGAGCATGAACTGAAGTACATGAATTGTGATGGCTGTTGACTTTAACAAATTATGTGTGCATAAGACAGAATACCCACCATAGCTGAAGGCACAAGTTAAATTGCCTTGGCAAATATGATGTATATACACATATGTTAATGCTCTTTGTATTTACTTAACTTCAAGTGTAGATTTTTCACACCAAAGGCCGACAGAATTTCACATCATCACATCGCCATTGCCAAGTTGCCGAATGTCATTATAACATTAACATGAAAATTTCTCCGTTATGCAATTTACGTCTCAAAGACCAGTCAATATCTTCTGAGGATTCTCATATGCTTCATTTTAATAATTTATCAAGTTGAGTATCGGAAGCGCCTCTGACCACCACACTCTCATACATCTGTTTATGTCAGCCTCACATGAGTCGTCCTCGGGTTGCATTTAAGTGATGTCCATTAATATATGCGATTGAAAATCGAATGTTTGTATAAAGTAGCAGCTTACAAAGTAAAACGTCCAACTGTAACTTTGAATGCAATGCACTCATGCACATCGTATGCGGACATGCAGACAACACAATCGGGTGTGCTCATCAGCAATGGTCCCTCCATGTGTCTGTAGCAGCATATCGAATGATATGTCAAGTAGAGGTATCAGTTCATTAACTTGAACCATAGCAGGCAGGCTAAATAAAACAAATCAAAACATTGTAATTCTTCAGCAGAAACTAGATGTTGAATTGCAGATAATGCCTTGGGGTGTACAAATGTCATTTTCTGAACAAAAAGTAAAAAACTATGTGATTCGATTTATGTACATACAAACAAATTTACATGGAAAATATTCGTAGGTGAGGTTTCATTGACAACAAAGCGAACAAGATTTTAAAAAAATAATTTGTTTCAGTTCTTGATGACGCATGATTGTTATTGAGTTGTTGTTGTTGTTTGATTTAGTGTCACCATGACATCTCACAGGGTTCTATAGATGTGCTCAATCATTGATGCAGATATGTCATATATCCTGCGATTCTTTATTTATGCCATTTGTACATCAATCAAATACCTGGTAGAGCAATGTAAAAAAAAGGTTTTCAATGTTTGACCAACTCTTGTGATGATTGATGAAAGATTTAACAGAACGAATGAAAGAAAGTGAAAAAAAAACAGAACACAAAGCAATTCCAATCTTTAGGTAATGGATATAAGATTAGACTTTTAGTGCTGGTGCATTTAATGTGTGGAGGCTTTCAGCATAAGTTGTCGTTTTTAGTTGTTAGTATGATTGCCTGGATTACAAATACAAGCGAAGGATTTGTGTTGTGCTGAGATTTGTTTTAAAGTTTTTGTTATGACCTTAAGAAACAATTGGACATTCAAATTATTCCAAAAGCAAATCACATAACACAATTATGTAGGTAGGTATCTTCACTATGTTAGTTGAACATACGTCGTGGAATAATTGATAAACGATTATTGTCTCAGAATAAGAATAAGTTAGTTAGTTAATCTAAATTTTGGGTTTATTATCTCACAAATTTCATGGCATTTAGATGGCTTATGACCGCTGTTTTGTAGGTCTGATTTTGCACCACTTTTTCAATTATATCCGGTCATATTTCGTCAATAGTGCGTCGAATGTTGGTTTATCAGCCTAGATCAGAGACGTACTCTTTGTTTCTTGAAACTAACACAGTACAACACATGATTTTGGGACTCAATTCTGAGAACTGTACGTAAAAGTAGCCCCAAAAAGATAAAGTCCTGCATCATTCGTTTTGTCAAGTTACATGCCATTATAATTTTATATCGATCGATATCATCGGGCATGCACTCCCTGAGCCAAATTGTGTTTATGAGCTGGTGCATGCATGTTACCATCCCGCAGCTTTGTTATTTTTAAGCCGCGCAATTGCCGTGCTGATCTCGTTTTGGCTCGGTGGTGGACAGTATACTCTATCGTCGATGATTGGTGCGATTTCATTACTTATGCTGCCTCCGGGAACGAGAAGAGATTGAAAGTGTTACCTCCGCCAATTGAATAGAGGCACCATCTCTGTATTGAGTTCGGGCATTCCAGGTGCATATCCTTAAATCGTGGTCCTTATATTGTTTGCGGGGGTCGTCAACATTTGGGGGGGGTTCTTGTTTTTTTTCTTTCTTCGTGTTTACATAACAATTCTGTTTAAGGAGAGTGGCTTATTAGGCCACCGCTCCCGATCCTAGTTTCTTGAGGCTGCCAAAGCCACTAATAGAGCCTGTGTTGAGCTTCTGTAACTTCTGTTACCTACTTCCTAAGACGCATCGGTGGTAGCATGCCGATTAGGTTACTCAATGTTTCGCCTCCTCACATTTTTTATCACTGAACAGATGTTCAGTGGCATTGCCAAGAGAATACGTGATCTCTCGGACGTTTTGAGCTGCTTAGGAACCTCCAAAGAAAGCTTCTGGTTATAATAATGAATAACAATCAGAAAGACTTAAATTAGAAAATTCCCCATTCCCAAATTTCAAATTTACCCTAATCAAAATAGGTTATTTTTTCCCTTTCGGAAAACGGTTAAAAAAGGAAAATACCAGTACAAAATAGAGTATCAATACAAAGTTCACCAATCTATTTGAAACCTTAAAAATACGACCAGTAGTCTTCTACTTGAATTGCCCAATTAAGGCTCATAATTGAAACTTCTATACTTGTTAAATTCTATTTACTTACATTTGAAGTTTCCAACTAATCAAAAAAATACGGTAGTACTCTGAAACATAAATAATAATTTTTTCCATTCAAAATTTTACTAAACAATCTAACAAGACAAGTCATTTATAGTTTCATCTTATAGTTTCTTCGATTTTTATTTGCCCAGCAAAAAACCACAATGAATCAATTGACGCCCTCTCAGCAATCATTCAAGGCTTCAAAGTACAAATTAAAAGCCATAGCAGAGGTGCCTCCCAAAAAATCATACAATCCGGACTACATAACTCAAGAGGTGATCGATCGTTATCTGGTCTCCAATGAAAGTCTTTCCAACGAACAAATTCGTTTGCTTCTCAGAGATTCTAGGGATTCAATACTTAAACAATTTCAGGATCAATACGATTACAGCAACTCACCCAGTTTTACTGAATTAAAGTCACCATAGTAAGTCACTTGTATTATAGCACCCCCACAGACGGTAGTATATGACGCTTGTAATATTACCACTTCCCAGCCATTTAATATGCCGCGAACGTTATCGCTTAACCAAGAAACTGTATGAACATCAATTTCAACGGGAAATTAAACAACTTACCCAACAACAAACAAATGCCTTCGACGCTGTTTGTTTTGTGCGGTATACCGTAACGTGGCCCTGTTTACTTATCAAAATAATTATCTATCCCTCATTGCAGAGTTATGGCCATAACCTCATTATGGCCACCGCTTCATGCCCGACGTAATGTTGATCATACTCATCAGAATTATTTTCAGTTAACGCCGAAGCAAAAAAGACGCTTGGCCTTCATTATGGGTGTGGATTGGAGTAAAACATAAATGGAAATGGTTAAATAAACAAGAGATTTAGTAAATGGCATAGCCGAAGGACAATTCTGTGTGCTAACAAAAAAAAAAAAAATAAAAGGGCAAGCACTGTTATTAAATGAATTTTTGGAATTGCTATGCACAGAAAATATTCGTGTGGTTTGTTTTCATTTTATATTGTTTTGATATCAATGCAATGGAAATTTTTGTTATTTATTTGATGTGAAACAAAGTTTCCTCGAAAAAATTTGCATGAGCAGGTGGTCTTACATCGTACAAAGTAACAACTAGTAAATGAAAATATTGCTGGAAAGTAAATAGGAAATGGAAAATCATAATATTGTGTACGGTGTAAATGTTAGTTATGCTGAAGGAAAATTGCGATAGTAAAAATGTACTGATGCACTATTGACTTTTTCACTAGTACTAGTGACCAATAATATGTGCTGTAAACATTTAGCATGTGGTTGTCATTAAGAATGCACATGTACCCTTAGAACTATTGATTATGTAGTTCTCGAGGGACCTGTTATGCACTAGTACATTTTAATATATTTAGTCTACATACAGCAACTTTTCTCGAGATATCCACACAATAATACATAATTATTTTAAAATAAATTTAAAAACTTATGCTATTCCCAAAACGGAACAAATATCGATTTATTGCCTTAGAACACCCTGAGTGAATTTTTCTGAGCATCAATTTGAATGTTCTATGATCCCCTTTCGGGTGATCCTTGTCAATTACACTTCAAGTCTACTCACATAACTCCGTATTCGTGGGACTATTGCGGACGGAGTACCTCCATGTGGTGACGCCTGGTAACGTGCCGACACCTAAGACTAGGTACGTCGGCTCAAAAAAAGCGGTACCCTGGTCAGCGTCAGACCCAGAATGGGCGGCTGTTATAAAATCCTGGCAGGCGGAGGAAACTGCGACGTGGTGCGCTGGGCTTGCAAGGCACCTCCGTAGTTTGAACTATTGCAATGAAATGAAATAAGGAAAGAACAGAACCCCCAAAATGTTGATGATTACCGCAAAAGAATTAAGGACCATGATTTGAGGATATGTACCTGGAATGTTAGAACACTCAATAGACCAGGTGAATTCATCTAACTGTTCTCGAAGTTCTCGAAGAATACAAGGCTGACATAATAGTTTAACAGGAAATCCGGTAGACGGGATAAGGGTGCTTGCTCATGAAGGCGTGCGACATCTACTATAGTGGTCATGCGGACAAGCACGAGTTTGGATGTGGATTTTTGGTTGGCAAGAGATTGAGAAATCTAGTCTCAAGGTTCAACCTGGTGTGTGAACTTATAGCCACCATAAGTCAAAACGAAGTTTTTCCACATAACACTTACATATATGTGCCCATGCTCCGACAAAAGAGAAAAGCGATGAGGACTAAGATGAGTTCTACGAGAGCATAAGCCCGAGCCCGAGTCATGACATCAAATTTGTACTAGGCGATTTTAATGCTACAATAGGCGGGGAGACCGCATTTAAGCCTACCATCGGAAAATTCAGCCTGCACACCGAAACGTCGAACAATAGCATCAGATTGATTGATTTCTCTGCGGCAAGAAATATGGTAGTTGGCAGCACTAGATTTGACCAATCAAATATTCATAAGACAGCATGGTTATCGCCAGATCAATTGAAGAGGAATCAGTAGATCACGTGGTAGTCGATGGAAGCACGCATCGAGTGTTCTGAACATACGAGTGATTAGGGGTGCGAACATTGACCCGATCATTTCCTTACCGCAGTTAAGATACGCACAATGCTAAAGCATGGCGAAAAACGTACGTAAGCAGGCACAACGAAAGCTGAACATCAGTACACAGCGGGCCACAAAGGTAGCGGACGCCTACTCCAACCACGTAACTCAACTGCTACGGAATGCTCCAACCCATGATTATACTATCACGCAGTGGCAATATATAGCCTGTCCTGTACACTACACTAATACAGTTATGGAAAAGCTGATGAGAAAGGCTGGTGTCAACAAGTCTGGCACCATATTCCACAAGAGCCACATGCCACTAGCCTATGCCGATGATGGTCGAAATCTGCTGGATGTTACTGCAGTTTTCTCATCACTAGAAAAGGAGTCAGAAAAAATGGGTTTAACGGTCAACGAGGACAAAACAAAAATAATGATTTTGACAAACAAAGAATCCTCTCGATGGGGACGCACTATGAACGTTAAAAATTATTATTTTCAGGTAGAAGATGAATTTACCTACCTCGGATCTTCCGTCAGTAGAAAAAATAAAGTCAGCCAAGAGTTCAAGCGGAGAAGTGCTCGCCAATAAATGTCTTAGTGACACCACCTTATCTCGGGGTACTAAGAAACACTTATACCAGGTGTTAGTTATACCCGTTCTGTTGTAAGCTGCCGAGTGGTGGGTGCTTACTACGACGGACATACGAAACCTGGGAGTATTCGAGAGAAAAGTACTCTGCAAAATATATGGATCTGTCTGTGTCGACGTCGAGTTTCGTTATCAGATGAACCATGAGCTGAAAGCTAAAGGAGTCAAAATCCAATGACTAAGATGGCTAGGACATTTTCCCAGGATGAATGTATATGCTCCAGCGAAAAAGGTGTTTGAAGGCGAACCTGATGGACGGCGCAGAGCAGGGAGACCCAAACTTTGTTGGAAGGACCAAGTGGTTGGCGACGTGCCACCATCTGGTAGACTTCCTGGAGAACGTACGCAGAAGACCGAAGCGTGTTGAATTCCTTAATACTTCAGGTCTCAAATTTATGAAAGTTCGTAAGTTGTAATGGGACACTTAAGTAAGTTATTTGTAGTAGTTATTACATGTCAATATAATAAAAAGTCACCAACGACTTCTGTAATCTATCTGTATATTGAGAGTCCAACAATGTGCTTTGACACTGTGTATCTTATCGTACTGACATATGCTTTAGGTTTTTATTTCTATTGAAAGCAACTTGTCGCTATTCAGTATTCGAAGTAGCCTCATATAAGTTTTCCAATGAATTAAAATTTTCATTTCATCAATTTGTTTCTGTGAAATTAAAATTGGTCCGCGGAAACCTTATTTCATATATGTGTATGGTTTCAAATTGCCTCAAAATACACCTTTAAAAAAGGCACTTGAATTCGGGTAGATACAATTGATACTGGAAAATGCAATATCGCATAAAGAGCCATATTTAACTTTGTTCTGCCTGAGTAGTTGGTGTAGTTTTGTGTATTTCTCGTATTTCTTGGGGCATTATGGTGTTTCGAAATTTGGTGGTTACCTTTGAACACACACGCACATAGACAGCTTTGGTTCTTTGTTTGTTTGTTTTTTTTTTTCACTTTTTAAACCGTAAAATATGAATGAGTTTCAATAGGATTATGAGTGCTAAATATGATCATATGAATACATTTTTGCATGTTACCGTGAAGAGCATTTACATGGCGGCGAAGGCTAGTGTATGGTTTTGTTTGAGTTGCGATTTTTTGTTTTGTTGTTGTTGTTTTTTTGTTTTAAAATACCAAATAGTATGTGGTAGTTTTCAGGAGAGTTCAAAAGCATATGGGCTTTCCTGGTCGACTGTAAATTATATAAAAGCTGATGCCTGTTTTGGCTTTAAGCGTATCGTCTTTGTTAAAATATAAAAAAATTTTAAATTCAAATGTAAAAATATAAAAAAGTCCAATACAATTTAGTATAATGGTATGTAGCACTTTATCAAATATATATTTTTATGGTCAGTTGGTCACTTTTTGTAAGCTAGTGTTACATTAAGATTTATATACCACCGATAAACTGCAAATTATTTACCTTCAATGACAGAAACTTGAAGGAAAGTAAAAAAAAACAAAACAAACCAGACAATGAAAATAGAACGAACATAGAAAATGAGAGAAAGCGATGATGTGTGTATGCTACTAGAAACCTTGAAAATGACAGCATAAGAGGATTAATGTGTTTGCAAAAGTGTTGGATACTTTGGAAACTATTAAAGTTGCCTTGAAGTGTAACACGTGGATGTCACAGAATATTGGGAAAGTGGAGAAACAACGGTTACACATGCCCAAATTTTCAATGAGTTGCTCTAGTTGATGACTTATACTAAAATCATGCCATGATCTTTGTTGTTAGTATATTTAGGACTCTGACCTCAAAGGCAATGTAAATTTAAAGAAACAACCTTATATCTATGGCTGTGGAAACGGAAACTGACAAGGCGTAAGTGAGGCAATATAATTGTCATAATCCGTAACGTATGTCCGTATGTACGAATATATTTTGCAGAGTTCTACATGTACTTGTATCCCTAGAAACTTTCTTTTATTCATTATAGAAAACAAACAGGCAATCCTATTTCTTTATTGCTTGGCTTTTGTATTATCAAATTACAGTGTTATACTTTGTTTGCTATATGTACATATAATTTCTATTGCCACATTAAACATATAACTACTTGTATCAATTATTAATCCCTAGTACTTAAATAGCCTAATGTTATCCTGTAAGGAAATGATGAACACCGTCATAGTATCGATGATAATCTTGGATAATTGTTAATGGTTACTTGACATGCAATCTTGGTTAAAATGTCAAAAATTAATTACACAACATCATCGGCTTCTGGACTGCTACATATGTATGTATCTATTCTTAGCCAGAAGGTAAAACAGACGATTTATAATTAAGACAAAATCTGTGTCAAGACCCAAGTTACACGCACACACACACATGTAAACAACCAAAAAGTTTTACTGTATACAGAAGATTTATGCTAAGCCATAATTTCCATATTTAAGGTAGGACAACACAAAATACAAATAAATAAGGCAAAGGAGGTTGGATTATGGTTTTAAGGAATATAAATGAATTTACATAGGGATACGACTACACGGAAGACTTATGACATGTGTGGAATATATTTTACAAACACACAAAATATACATTTATTAGCATTCACACACACATGTATCCAAATTAGTTAGAGTTTAAAATTAGAATCTAGAGTAATGTGATACTAGGGTGTAGTTATTTGTGAGATAATTAGGAAGTAAAGGAATTTAGGGAGTTAAAACATCACCTATCTTGTTTATCTTCGAAGTCCACCTACGAGGTTAGAGTACAGAAGCTTGCATACCAAATTTCGGTATGTACTCGCAGGGACAGACGGACAAACAGACAGCAGATTGATGGACATCCTTAAATTGACTCAGAACTCGACGCTGATCGTATACAATGTATATATTATTATGCGGAAGGCTGCAGTAAACAAGAATGATACCATTTTCAACAAAAGTCACATGCTGCTCGCGTATGCCGATGACATAGATATCATTGACCGTGGAGAGCGAAATATTACTGCGGCTTTTTCGAGCAATGAAAAGCAGTCGGCAGAAGTGGGTCTGCTGATAAATGAGGACAAAGCCAAGTTATTTGTTTCAACGAACAAAGAGTCCACTCGTCTGGGACGCTGCGTCTGGGACAAAGCGCTCTCTCGAAAAACAAAGAACCAACTCTACCAGACTCTGATTCTACAACGCAGAAATTATGGACTTATCATAGTTAACGGCGAATATCGTCGTCAAATGTACAACGAGCTGTGTGAGCTGCGATATCGACGTAGTCATCAAACAGGGCGTGGCCCGCCCATTGGACCCTATTTTTGAAACCGTAGTATATGGAGGACTGTGTTTCCAGTTGATTTGAAAATTGGTGTTAATAAATTTGGCAGCAAAGTTCGGATCAGTGGGTGCGGTATAACGCTTGAAACTTCAAACGACTATATCTCATGAACTATATGAGGTATAAAGATGATATTTAGTATGTGTTGTTGGTACAGTATGAAGTATAGCCAGGTTTGAAGTGGGATGTGCCACGCCCCATTTAAAATAAACCATTATAATAGCCATTATAATAGTTTGATCGTCCTGAAAATTTCACAGTATAGTAGAGACATAACCAGGCTAATTGGAAACAAGTGGGTAAAGGTCAACATTTGACTTTAACATATTTGCGAGAACAAAATACATTCATTTAACCGAACATTACAAAAAAAAAAAACATAGAATTTACAAAGAACCTGATATATGACCTCTTTGGGGCACGAAAAATTGTTGTCCGATCTCACAAAAAATTCCGACAGGTACAAGTGACACAATATTCCGGTCGGGTATTTTTAAATTTCCGCAAAAAATTGTCCATACTTTCGCTGCCGCCCTAATATCTCCTATCTATATATATATATATATATATATAAATGAATTGCTGTGCGTCAGTCTCGCTAAAACTCAAATCGGCGAGACCGATTTTCAATTTTTTTTTTACGCCACAGTTCCGGGATGTTTTAGTAAAAAAATTTTTTTAAATGTAGTCGGCGCCACTTCCCTGTTCCTATCAGAGGTATGAAGAGGAGATTTGTTATATATTTATTGTTGCTGTAGTAATGATTACAGCCAGGGCGGAAGTGGGCGGTGCCACGCCCCTTTTTCAAAAATCGCTCTGACGGCTTTTCCAATATACAAATTGCTACTAAAATTTTACAAAGTGGTACTGATTAGCTATTTGTAGTCCGTGGCTATACTTGAATGTGATTGGATGAAGGGACGTGGCACCAATCATACAACTTGCAAAATTAAAAATGCTATATCTCATAAACTACAGAGGTATGAAGATGAGATTTGTGTAGATGTTGTTAGTGCAGTATAAATGGCAGCCAGTGCAGAAGTGGGCGGTGCCACGCCCATTTTTAAAGATCGAGTGATATTTTACAAAGTGGTCCTTGGCTGTGATTGAAAAAAGGGGAGGTGGGTATATCTCATGAACTATCAGAGGTATGAAGATGAGATTTGGTATGTATGTTGTTGGTACAGTATGAATCACAGTCAGGGCAGAAGTTGGCGGTTTTATAAAAGACCGATTAATACGAAAATTTTACAAATTGGTACTGATGACCTGTTTATAGTCCCTGGTGATTGGAAAAAGAGGCGTAGGACGCCCAAAACTTCGTTGAATGGCCCAGGTGAAAGAGCTGTTATCTAAGCTCGGGGTGACGGACCAAAGTGCTTGGAACACTACTTATAGATACATTTCTGTTGATGCTGCCGTTAAAGAAGAAGAAGAATGATCGACTTGTTTATAATTACTGATACTAAGTACAATGTTAAAAATTGCGTTAAACGAACTTTGGAAATTATTGGCAGTCGCCGGTATTTTATGAAACAATAAACTGAAGATGTGTCAAACTGATCAATTTGATATTTTGAAGTAATTTAAGTACATCCGTCGATCTATAATTTCCCTACTGGTATCTTCTATAAAAGTCAGCCAATTTAATATTTTTAATATTTTCCAAATAATTTCTTAAGTAAGTTGGAAATAATGTACTTTTGATATTATCCCATATATTGGTCCATCATCCATAAGTACGATTGTGAAGTATTTCAAGTAATTGATCTCAAAAAAAAAATTAATTTTGTTATGGGATTCTGATGCCTTGAACCTGATGAAAATTTTTTAATGTATATACCATTAGTTTTCTATTTAAAGCAATTGCTGTGCGTGTAAATTAAGAATAAGGAAGAATTTTTATTCATATACAATTGCCTTTTTTGTTCTTTCTTAATCACTGTGGCACCCTAGTGTGACATCCGTAAATGCTTTTATTGCTAGTTTCATAATTGAGATTGTTGGACATTCTCAAAAAACTGATTAGCAGAAACTTCGTTTTGATTACTCTAATATACAAAAACATTTATCGTAATCATGCCAACACACAATTGTATCACAGTAATAAAGAAATATCATCTACATGTCAGATGTCCATTTATAAACAGAGAGAGAGAGAGAAAGAGAGAGTGGGACCCCGCTTAATGCAACATCGCTTTAGTAAGAATTTAAGGGGAATAGATACAAATGTTCATAACATAGTTATCATTTATAAGATGCTTGTAACTCATAACTTGTATAAAAAACTATTTTTTTTTAAAATTTAAATTGACTCAACATTTTCTAATACTGTACTGTAGAAGATTTGTTAGACTTTGGAAGTCATGTCAATACATCAATTTTGCTGCCTGGCGGGTAAAAGATTGTTTAGCCCCAAAAAAGCGATTCCGAGATAAAAGCTTTTTAAATTTTTAATCTGAGAAAAATACAAAACACTTTTGGATACCACTCAATAAGCGAAAGAGACATCAGAGCATTACTTGATATGTTATAGATTTTGGTGTGGTCCACACTTCTGCATCATTAACTCAAAATTCATGTTTTTGAGTTATGCCGATCTTC
The DNA here is from genome assembly GCA_964034835.1 of Muscina levida. NCBI lineage: Eukaryota > Metazoa > Arthropoda > Insecta > Diptera > Muscidae > Muscina > Muscina levida. The sequence goes on from OZ035880.1 coordinate 3,619,003, forward strand.
TTGCAAATGAGCGAATTATAAATAAATTAACATATACAAATAAGTAAATTAGCTCACTTTTTAAATTAGCAATTTAATGTTTGAAATTTGTCAAAATTCCATTAGAAATATATTGTGTTACATTTTTGCTCTTCTGAGAGAGCAATTTTTCTTGAAACTGTCTTATAATTAACTAAAAACATTATAATTAAATCCAATAATATTGTCTTAAACTTAAAAACTCTTACTGGATTTAACTTTTTCGAATAATTTGTTTATGATTGATGTGCTCCACATATGTATAAGGGTAACACTAAACTTGGCCACACTGTATATTTGCCTCTACGCAAGTAATTTAAAGCATCAAGGGCTATCATCGCCATCATCATCGCCATCATCATCGTCATCATCATCCTGAGTCCATATCATGACATCTTCATCTGACTATTCTCTATGACTATAGTACATTTTTCTTTCATTTTGCTGCTTTTAATGCATAAAAAATTAGCTCCTTTTATGGCCATGAATGGAGGAGAATCCAGCCTATGCCTGCGTGCCATGTTGCCAGTGTTAGTCATTTAATGCCACATGTTGATTGCATAAATTTACAAGAGGAAACAACAGAAACAAAGCCCAGCTACTTTCAACACTTCAACTGTGTGAGTGTGTGAGTGGATGAGAATAAATGTGTGTCTCAAGTGGGGTACGGTCGTGTGTGTGTGTAGAACAGTTAACGGGGGATCTAACACACATACACGCAAGCACACAAAGTACGTTGTTGTTACACAAATCATATGAATAGTTACGCATGAGAGCGGCCGGTCAACTATTTGATTCACTTTGTGAGCGAGCACACTTTTAACGGCATCTCATGAACGCTTAAATGCACATAAATGTTCACATTTTTCTATTGTTGCTCTTGTCACTTTTAATTTTATTTTTGCACACACTTTTCAGTCCTGTAGAGAGTACGAGGCAAACCCGCATCATATTGTGAATTGTGAATGACAGTGAATTTTATGAAATTTTGTTATGATGTGTGTGTAGTATTTATAAATGAGATAACAATTTTATAACACGTAATAAAATGTAGTAGTGAGTTGACATCTAAACCCTTTGCCATTATATTGAAATAGAGGGGGATTCTCCATTTCTTTTATTACTGAGTTCGTAAAAAAAACTACAATCGTCGATAATAACAAAAGTTTAAAAAAGTCGAATATTTATCCTAGAAAAATGACACGATTTGAAAATTTAAGAAAAGGTTTAAGATATCGGTTTATAACTACACCTTTTAGCATTACGTTAAAATATAGAGCGAGGTCCCATACACATTTCTTATATCGGGTAGTAGTAAAAAAGTGATCCAAATGTGACAAATCAAAGAAAAGAGCCTAAAATGTGACAAATTCCGCAATACGATACTTTCTAACTTCAAATCGATATTAAATTATTATGGCATGTAACTTGACAAAACGAAAGATGCAGAACTTCTTCTTTTTGAGGCTACTTTCACGTGCAGTTCTCTGAATTAAGTCCCTAATGAGCTGCAAAATGTACTCTGTAAGTAAAGATTTTGAAGATGTGCGAAAAATTTTGTATACAGGGTCATGCTGTACTCGATCAGACCTACAACATGGACTAGGTCGATACCCAAGTTCGAGTTGACTGTCACATAGTGTAATGAGTTCCAGGCACTTTGGTCTTTTGCACGCCTTCTCCAGGTGGAAACTTTCAGTTTTAAAAATGTATCCTTCACTTGGTCCTTCCACCGTAGTTTCGGTCTTCCCCTTTTTCGTTGGAACTTTGCCCAGTATCTTGTACCTCCAGTACTTAATAAATATAAATTTTGCCTAATAAAATCAGCTTTGTAGGCCAACTTACCAACTACCTATAACATGTCTTAGCGAGTATTAAAGAAGATCAAATCTCATTTTATTTTTTATTAAAAAAAATCATTTAATTTTCACTCTTAATGTCTCTTCTCTAAGTGGTCCCACACACACACATGTTTGATCAAGTTGTTCCCGGATATTATGTGACAAAATTGCGACAATTTTCCAAGGATTTTCCTTCGAAGAAACCAAAAGAGATAGTAAGTTATTTAAAGAATGTTTGTTTTAACTGCTTTTTCATTGCCAATACCCTTATCTCATATACAATTACATACCCTTTAAATCATTTCACAATAGGGTTGAGCATTTTTTTATCATTCAATCGTTACGATACTTTTTTTTTTTAAATAAGGCTGTAACGCACCTAAGTTTCATGTTTCCCTCTAAAGACAAAAAAAAGAGCAATGGTAAAAGTATTAGCGTCGTCTAAGATATGTAATTTGTATCATACTGCTTGGAGAAATTTGTATTTTTCTACTCTGTCATTTCGTTGGTACACAGCAATCCTGTTAATTATATGTTTTCTAGTAGATAACAACAATCATTATACAACTCTCTATAAATATATAATAAGCTGTGTATCCTTAATTTGCAAGTAATTGCGGCAATAACGACATTTGTGATAATTAATGCTTAACTTGTTTAAATTTTATATTTCTACTACACAACAACTTGTGCCCGAGCATCACAGTTTTTATGACCAAAGGGCACTCAAATATGTTTTATCCTGTTTCGAATATATTATTCCAGCTGCTTTATGTTGTTGTTCTGTTCTGTTGCTGGCGACCATCATTACCAGCATCTGAATGAAACAGCTTGAACTTCCGTAAAAACTTGTTGTAAACTTATCCTGCTGTTTGTTATACTGTCATCTCAACCGAGAAATGACTCAACAGAATGAACATTTGTGGAAATTCGATGCGTTGTTATGACCAGGGATGTTTGTTTTGTTTTTTCTGGCATTGCTTCAACAGGACTCTCTCTGCTACGACTTTTACCCTTCAATTTCAGACATTACAATTAAATTATTCATTATGGCATTTTACCGTTTGTAAAGTGGAAAATTATACTTTGTTTTGTTATTTTGTTAAGCAGTAAAGCAAACCCGTTGTATGTATGTCTATGCTCCCTTTGTAAATAGTTGCAAACTGATGATGACTAATTGTGATCATTAACGTTTGCTCAATTTATGTTAATTAATGATAAAATATTGATTTTTAATTGATAAGCGATTTATAGAATTTTGCGTAATGATTAAATTTCCATTATTTATCAATTGACTTAAGCGAGGCTAACAATTATTGTCCGCACTCGGCCACCTCATTACGCTACCACATACAACCTACTACCAGCTACCTTTAGTTGCTAATGGGCTCATTTGAAACCAAAGCAGCCATACTGTGAAATTCTAACTTTATGTATCGTTATCATTTTATAATTATACAAAGCACTGAATTATGTGCAGTTTTACATGACCACAATTATACACCAACATTGTTTACAGAAACATTTATGGCTTTTAATGTATTTAAAATATTGTTTGCTCGGTTCGTGTAGAACGCATAAAATTTATATATTTCGTTGTGACCACAGGAGTATATGGAAAACTTTATTGAAAATAGCAAATGGTTGTACGAGGGATGTGAGAAAAACGTTGTAATAGCGAGTTATTGAAGATGTAATTTTGTAGTTTTCTAAATATGTTTATTTCAAATATAGTACATGAATTGATCATTTAATGGTGAATATAATATACGTTTTCGTTTAATCTAGGTAATAAAACTGACAAAAAATATCCACATTAGTCTTGTTAGTCTATGTAAAAGTAGAGGAAAATATAATGCATGCTCTCAAAGGTGTTTAGTGTAAAACCTACTCCTTTAATGAAAGGAACAGTAATTGTAATACTGTACGAATTTTGGAAAAGGTGCGGCGACATAACAAATATTTCTAATTACACAAACTTTGAATAAGATTGAAACAAAATTTTTTAAGATCCAAATAAATTGGAGTGCGTTAAGTGTGCAGGATGTCCTTGCTGTTTGGTTGATCAAATTTTCCTCAGATGATAGCCGCAGTTGGAAATGTGGACTACTAAAGACTGTATCTATGGTGATAATAAGGAAATAAAGAATCTAATAACTTCTCTAGGTGTTTGAAAAATTATTTTACTTGGAATAAAAAAAGTGTAGGAATGAATTAGTTGCTTTTTCATTTGGAAGCCGATATCCTTACCCTTAGAGTTAAATTGGTGAACTAAATTTAACACATCATGACTGTTAACAATTAGTTAAGTTTCGTTGATTACACTATGTGACAATCATTTGCACCTTAGGGGTGACCTAGTGCATGTTGTATGTCTGGTCGAGTACAACATGACCATGTATAACAAAGTATCCTAACGAGTATCCTTTTTCCATTTTCCCACAGTGTGTTAATATCTAAAACTTGCAACTTGTAATTGTTTAACAACGGATGGAATATGGAGACAGAAACTACATATGTTTCTGCCTTATACCGAGACAGCAGCCATTAAGCATTTTTTGTTTGTCTTTATAATATCTTTTATATAACACAGTACAACATTTTACAGCTTTTTGTTTTAAGACTCAATTCTGAGAACTGCACGTGAAAGTAGCCCCAGAAAGAAGATGTTCTGAATCATTCGTTTTGTCAATTTATATGCCATAATATTTTAATATTGATTTGAAGTTAGTAAGTATCGTATAGGGGAATTTGTCACTTTTTAGGGCTTTTTGCATTGAGTCCCAGAATCATGTGATGTACTGTGTAAGTTACTTATCGTTCCTAATTTTATATACCCTTACCCATTGGGATAAGGGTACATATCATTTCATATGAGAAAAAGGGTGAGACATTGAACAAGGCGCGTTAGACCCAAGTATCTAAGACCAAATTTATTTTAGGACTTCTCCAGGTGATTGAGCCATATCCATGTGTCTGGTCGGCAGGATAACTCGAGTAAACCTTTACTGATCCTTATTAAAATACATCAGTGTTAATGTATTTCAAAACAAAGTAACGGCATTGTCTCAAAGTTGTCCGATTTTGCTATAATTTTTTACAATAGCCGTTTTATAAGAACAGAACTGAATTTTTGCTGCTACACTAATAAGCATTATAGCCCCACCAGGTACCTCCCATACAAAATTACTTATTTTTGGAAAATGTTTAGTTCTCCCATAACTTTCAAAAGGACCACTGGAGGATTTTAAAATGTGGTTAGTTTATGTATTTTGTAATAGTAAAAAAATCCTTGGAACCACCAAAATCTTTGCCACACCCCTTCCTTTCAAATTTTTTCTTCAAAACTTTATCCTGTTATAGCTTAACAAAATATAGAATGGGCACAATCGCCTTGGGTGTATTGACATTATTACTCTATTTCTAAAGTGGGGCGGAATGGTACATTTGTAATGGTATTAGAAGGGGCGTGGCCATGTAGCCCATATGCAATCCCATAAGTAGTTTTGGGAAAATATTCAACCATGCTAAGTAAAAAAACATGTCTTTCGAAAGTTATCTTGCGTACCAGCTGGACGGACAGTCGGACATGGTTCAAACGACTTAAAAATCATGAATCGAATTTGGTTCAAAGTATTCTACGGTCTAAAGTAAAACCCGGTCTAAATGATATATAACCTCCCACCCGTAGGGTGACGTTATAAAAATGTCATTGACGTTATTTATAAGTGAAACCTAAGAAACCGAGAGGTTTGCCCCACCCATTGGAAATTATGTTAATGAATTGAACTTTTTAAGATTTCCTACTGTTGTAATACATGTCTGCGAACATATCACCATACGACCGGAAGTCCTATCTTCAACCATTTACGCTCCACAAACATTTTAAAATTTTAAAATCGTTTAATTTCAATAACCGGAGACTTAAACAATGTCATTCATCGGGCGAGGGTTTTTTTTTCAGTAAGTTCACTTGACTAGAATTTCTGTACAAGGGATTGAACCCTTGTCTCCCTGTTTTTCAGTTCTTTCTTCCAAATGTAAAAATATGTCGACGCACTAAAAAGTTGCAATGCTAATTGCCTTTGATTGTTCACATATCGCAGAACTTTCAATTCATTCCATTAAAGACTACCTATCATTATGTAATAGCACTATTATCCATTATTATCAATACAATTACATTTTATCTCTATGTTCAATACATTTCGACTTATCTTCTAATTACACTTCGAAACAGGATATTCATTACTAATACTAATACACTAATATCAGCGCAAGTGTAAACTTTAGCAAAAGTTGAAGCTATTTTAGCGTAATAGCAGCTAATTATGCTATTCCGCCGCACAACCACAACTTACAATGGCAACGCTCCCCTCGTAACTAGTTTGCTAAATTATTAAGCAAAAAAACTCTTTAATCTTCATTATGCGCATTACAAAAGGTAATGGAGGGTTTAGATTTGTGGTAAGCACACGGTCGGATGATTAAAACATGCAGGTTTTTTTTTATCCGACGGATGTCTAGCTACTAGCAAGCACAACTAAATGAAACATGTTGGTCGCATTGGAATAAAATATATAGTGTGCATATATTTAATTAAACCAAAACAAACAAAATATGCTGTAAACACTAAATGGTTAGTAATGGAATTAAATTGAATTAAATTTAGAAATTATAACAAATTTAATCGAATTAATTTTATTTTTGCTATTGGGATTTGGAGGGACTTATAAAAAATCGTGAAATAGTTATAGGTTTCGAATGTATTTCAAATTTAATACGAACAATACTCACACTCTTTTTGTGTTTGCAGGTAAACTGCTATCAGCCACATCATAAAGTTGTTTTTATCTATTACCAATATAGTCGTTTTAGTTATGTACCTAAGTACTGATAATAATTTATGTTTATTTTTGAATTATGTTGCAAGCATGTAGTCACAGTACAACAACATTACATGCTAAGTAGTTTGCTGGACGACCCCAAAACAAACACACTAACACAAAAACAGAAAAACATAAATTTATTACCATAAAAGTTAAGGTAATGTTGAAAACGACTCTTGAAACACAGACAGACGACCAAGCCAAGAATCAAGTTTTGTGGATGCCGAATTTGCATTTTGGGCCAGGGAATGAGGCTAGATGTGACATTATTCATATCCAACCAAATTTGCAAGAAAATCCAATAGAGATATAATGTACGTACATACACATGCACAGTAACAGATATGCACATTTTACATAGACAACACGCGTGAAGTTTGCAGTTGTTGCAAAAGGGTGTTTTATGAGGGATGCATTAAAGTGATCCTTAAACTGGGCGTGTGGGCGAATGTAGCGACGTAGCAACGTAGATTTGAATACAATTAATGAAGATTCATGAGTTACATGTAAGCATGAGCTATTTGAATCTATTAACAACAACTTGGTTTCATTGATATATTAATATTCAGTTGACTTTAGTTTTATAAGGTGATGTTACTGTTAAATTAATGAATATTTACTATTGCTTCCTTAATTCGTTTACTTTGTTAAACAAAAAAAACAACAGTTTTTCAATAAAAGAGATTTTATTGAAGATGATAAAACTGGTTATTTCCACTACAATTATATACCTTTGAACCGCAAAATAGGAAAGCTTGTATAATAGTTGGACGTTACACTTAACGTCTCATATATCAATAACTTTATGCTGATATGTCAAATACTGAGCTTAAACTGTTTATATCAGCTACGAATATTGTTATGCATTTTTAACCCCCAAAAATGGGGAGTTTGAATGGGAGGTGGAAGTAGATTTCGTCCGATCTCGCTCATCTTAGATCTTAAACTCCGCTTAGAGGATGGAAGCTTGTATACCAAATTTAAGATCGATAGCTCTTAAACTACGTCTGCATTCGGGGGTCAGATTGACAACACCCCAAAAAATGACAACTGGTATGAGAGGTGGGTTTGGTTTTTTCCGATAACGCTCATTTTGAACTTAACTCCGCTTAGAGGATAGAAGCTTATATACCAAATACCTGCACAAGATCTCTTAAATTAAGGCTATAATCGTGGGGAGAGACGTACGGACACTCCAAAAAGGGGGAGTGTGTATGGCATTAGTATTTGTCCGATATTGTTCATTTCAGAACTAAACCTCTGCTTCGAGGTTAGAATCTTACATACCAAATACATACAGAAGCACTCAGTTATATGTACTAACCAGTATAAAAGTTTCACTCGGGAAAACCGACTTACATATACCCTTACCCTCAGTACAACATAAAATTTTCTAGTATTAATGTTATTACTCGATTTCTAAAGTGGGTGGAGTGGTACAATTGTGTGGGAGGTACCAAAAGGGGGCGTGGTTAGACTTCCAATTTGTTTCCCAAAACTTTATCCTGTTATAGCTTAACAAAATGCAAAACTTAGACAAGATCGCTTTGGATGTATTGATATTACTCGATTTCTAATATGGGCGGAATGGTACATTTGTATGGGAGGTACTAGAAGGGGCGTGGCCCATATGCAATCCCATAAGTAGTTTTGGGAAAATTTTCACCTATGCTAAATTAAAAAAGAATTGGTTGCGTCTTTCGAATGTTATTGTGCGTACCAGCCGGACAGATAGACGGACATGGCTCAAACGACTTAAGAAGTCATGAATCGAATTTGGTTTCAAGTAACCTAGGGTCTAAACTGGAGTAGTCAGTGTGTTACACTTTTGGTCGTATCAAATAATATATATGCTCCTAACCGTAGGGTGAGGGTATAATAAAAATATTTACTATTTATAAGCCATATATTAAAACTGAGTTTGAATTATGTCCCCGAGTTCTTAAACTAAACCTGACTTACAATTTTCTTGTGCCAAACATCTATAACTTTTCGTTTATGTGTCCCCTTTGAATTTAACTTAAGAATCAATATTTACCAATACTCCAATTACCAAGAACTCTTTCATTCGTATATATAAAAGTATATGTGTTGGAATTAGTGCAGAACATTTCATATCGGTGGTGTAGTTTAATTTGCAATAAATACATTTCGCTGTACGTGCTTCGATATTTACTCAATATGTAATCCCATTGAGAGACTTATATCAGCTCATAAAAGAGGCATACATGACATTTGCCCAATACATCGTGTGAAGCACATGAGATGCTATTGAGAATACGAATTAGCAATAGGTTAGTGTCAGGCAGAGGGTATTAATGAACTTGGGCATGCTTGCAATGTAAGTATAGATGTTATGTCAGACATTCGGAGGGACTAGTATTCATTACACTCAAGTGAATTTTCCGAGAAATATTTAGCTGTTATTATTATAAAATTTATTTTATTTCCCACGTTTTCTCTAATGTAATTGAGTAGATGAATGATTTTCCTCTATGACACTGTACTACATATTCAGTCTAAAATAAATTCATTAAATTTTAAGTCACTACACTTAATTTTCAATTTAAGCAGTATCCTTTGTCCTAAAGTAACAGCCTTCATTTACATTTATTCAATTTAATATCAATTGAGTGAACAACATAATTTTGCCGCCAGTTAATTGATATGAAATACATACATAACTAGTTCATTTGTGTACGAATATAGTTAATCGCAATATTGGATGACCTTGCGGGCAAACCTTTTGTATTTGGGCGGAACATTTAAAGCATGATGTTGATTTACTTTTTTAGTGATGTTATTTATGTCTCTTAAATTGTATAGTTATGAAAACGATTTAATAATTTGATTAACGGTCTACACATGAAGCCCAGATATACACGCACACAGTCTTACATCTTCCATCACACAAACACACACACATAAACATAAAATAGTAAAACAAAGTATCCATTATTGTTGATGGGAAATTTACACAAGCAATTGCATATATGTTAAGCTGTGCTCTCTCTCTCACTCTCAGTCTCTCCTTTGCGATACGTAAATGTAAAACCACACAAAAGCCATTAACCCACAAATACACACACATAAACACAAATTCTCAAAAATAGTAGCATTCAACCACTCGTGCAATTGCAGTTTATAAATCCTTGCTAAAACAAAAACTTACTCTAGCACATAAATTCATTCATACGCACTGCAAACACACAAGTTTGCATGTGCGAGTGTTTCCTTCGAAATGTGTGTGTGTGTGTGCGTGTCTGCATTAAGGGGCTACGTAACTAACGGAAGTATTATAAATTCCCAACAAGTTTTGAGCAAATATTATTGTAACAATTATATATGCTATGTGTAACACACATATTTGTGCACCATTACTTGTCATACATATACAATACATATGTTAACAACATACATTTACTTATAGTAATTTCAAAACTACACAGTAGTACCATAAAAACATCCAAATAACAAATTCAACTAAAGTGAAGACAACAGTTCCACCATCACCGATGATAACATAAACAAAAATAACCGGCAACATACTGTGTAACAGAATCCTGTGAGAGCCATAACAAAGAGAGTGTGCTATAATGTAGATGGAGAGAGAGAGAGAGAAAGCTTTTAATTGCTATCCTTGTCTGGCGGCGATAGCAATAGTCGAAATTCATTCTCTTACTCACAGTGAGAGCAGAACATTCTCTTGCTCGTTCTTTGCTAAGAGAATTTATCTGTGTTTATTTCACTTAGTCTGAATGTTACATTTAGCTCGAGAACAATTCAGTATGCTATAGGAAGTGGCACTTGAAAGTTTGGCAGTCTTTCGTTGTGTTTTTTTTCTTTTCATTGATTTCTATTCAAATGTACTTGCAATATAGAGCAGCTACATATTTGTCGTATTATTTACTTTGTTCACAACAGAGCTGGCTTTTATTGCCACGACTGCCACTCACTTTATAATTAGGTTAATTAAAAGAAAATTAATGCACTTTGTAATGAAGTCATCATTAGATGAGTGCAACGTTCGATGTTTCGTTGGAAACTTGGTACCTAAACGCAGCTGTGGAACAATGTAATTTTCAATTTACATGGAAATGGTTCAAGCGTTAATTGTCATTTGATGTACATTTGTAAAAATAATTGAACTGTATAGATGTTATTGAATGACAAAAGCGTCAGCATTACAATTTTACTGATGGTGGCAAGGGAATTGGGCAAACCATAAATCGCTTTAGAGACACAAAGTACTTTTTGATGCATATTGCAGTTTATAAGGTACAACAAATGTACTTTTTGGTGCAATAGAAGTTATTTTTGGTACAATAAAAGTACTTTTTGGTGCAATAAAAGTACTTTTTGTACAACGAAATAACTTTTTGGTATCTTAAAAGTACATTTTATACAACAAAAGTACTTTTTGGAACAATAAAAGTACTTTTTCTTAAAATAAAAGGACTTTTGGGAACAGTAAAAGTGCTGTTAGTACAGTGAAAGTATTCTTTGGTACAATAAAAGTACTTTTTGATGCAATAATATTAATTTTTGGTAAAATTAAATTAATATATGGTACAATAAAAGTACTTTTCGGCACAATGAAAGTACTTTTTGGTACAATACAAGTAATTTTTTTGCAATAAAAGGAAAATTTAATACAATAAATGTACTTTTTGGTACAACAAAAGTACTTTTTCTTAAAATGAAAGTACTTTTTGGTACAATACAAGTAACTTTTGGTACAATTGAAGTAATTTTTGGTACGGTAAAAGTGCTTTATGGTACAATTGAAGAACGTTTTGGTAGAATAAAAGTACTTATTGGTAAAGTAATTTTTGATGCAATCAAAGTACTTTTCGGTACAATAAAAGTAGTTTTTACACAACAAACTTACTTTTTGGTACAATTATATTAATTTTGGGTACAATTAAATTACTGTTTGGTACAATAAAAGTACTTTTCGGTATAATGAAAGTACTTTTTGGTACTAAAAAAGGAAATTTTGGTACAATAAAAGTACTTTTTGGTACAAAAAAGTACGATAGAAGTACTTTTTGGTACAACAAAAGTACCTTTTGATGCAATAAAAGTACATTTTAATACAATAAATGTACTTTGTATTTAAATAAAAGTACCTTTTGGTACAATATTATTAATTTCTGGTACAATAACATAACTTTTCGTTATAATGAAAGTACTTTTTGGTACAATAAAAGAAATTTTTGGAAAAATAAAAGTACTTTTTGGTACAACAAAAGTACTTTTTGGTTCAACAGAAGTACTTTTTATGCAATAAAAGTCAAATTTAATACAATAGAACTACTTTTTGATACAATGAATGTACATTTTAAACAACAAAAGTACTTTTTCTTAAAATGGATATACTTTTTGGTAAAATAAAAGTAGATCTTGGTACAAAAAAAGTACTTTTTGGTGCAATACAAGTACCATTCGGTACAGTTGAAGTACTTTTTGGTACAATAAAAGTACTTTTTGGTATAGTAATTTTTGATGCAAAAAAAGTACTTTTTGGTATAGTAATTTTTGATGGAATAAAAGTACTTTTTGGTACAACAAAAGTAGTGGACCATTAAATCCTCCTACTATCAAAGGTGCAATCATAGTAACATTGGGTGAAAGCAGGGCGATTTTTTAATTCAATTTTGGATTAGTGTCACTTCAATACCTGAAATTTTGCCAGTTTACCAACCCATTTTTTTAGAATAGCTATTTCACTTGAAAGCACTTGAAAATTCCTCCTTTTCGTATATTTGTATATAAGACGTCAAAGGCTAAGAACCTATAGTGCTATTGAACCCATATGTACCCCTGGAATACATATTTAAAAAACAAACTTCAACGTCCATTGCCTACGCAATTCCTTTTTATTGCATTGTCCTACACGCCAATCATAATAGATATACACGCTATTTTCTTGTAAACCAACCCCACTCTAACTAATATTTACTTATAATCCCATTGTTTGCATATTATAAAGTTATGTTAAGCTTTAAAGTTATGCAATAAGAATTATGTGTGTGTGTGTCATAGTATTTTATTCAGCGTATATTTGTAAACACTAAATTTAGTCGTCGTAGTTGTTGTATATTTGTTGTATGTATGACCTCTTATTTAATATTAATGTTTTGGCAAAAATCAACAGTACTTAGGACACGTAAGTAGCATTAGACTAGATTTCAAGTTTGTGTTATTATTTGTTTATGGTACTTTAAGAAAATTTATATGAGTCAGTCTACGGTTGTGTTTGTTATAAAGTTCTTAAAATTCATTTATTATTTGCTTTTTTATTATCTTTTGAAATGGTAAACAGATTTTACAAAATAACAGTATGTTGCCTTTATTTAGAGATTGATGATGTGGTTGTAAATCACGCTGCCATTAATATTATCAAAAAGGCACAACCTTTTAAGGAAATTGGGACAATTAATAACCTTACAATACCCACATGCAAACATTATCAAGCAGTGATGAAATGTCTTGCTTATCTACACATGCACATCCACAGATAAAAGGTAACATTCTTATTTTGTTTAAACAAATTGTTAGTATATGCGTGTGAAGTGTCTGCTATTTCAAACTTACGAACAGGCGAATTTTTCATTTACCTGCTCCTGTTGACAGTGAACTCCAACTCTAATTGGAATTATACATATTGGCGAGACGTTGACATGTCCAATTTTGAAAATGTTCATCTTCCATAAAAAATACTTTTAACTGGAGAGTCGATAAATGTTTCCAAATCGCTCACTTAGTTAAAAGCTGTAATAACTCAAAAAAGTCCTTTGAAGAAAATGTATCAGGCTTGTAGTGACAAGAAAAAATATTTTGATTTAAAAATGAAATGTTTTACAAGAAGAAAATTGACAAAAAAATATATGCAATTCTGCTTTTGTGTGTTGCAACAGACTTTTAGCAAATGAGCAATATTTGGTAAAAATCTTTTTTCAAAATTATCTTATAAAACGGCGCCAATTTAATGCTTAAATATACTTGTATGAATATTCTAATTTAAGTACGTAGTCTCATGTTATAAATATATCTCAGTTTTGACTGTCAAAATACTTCCAAGCATTGAATTGTCCAATATAATCATAACACAGGTTGACACATCCATAATTAGTTTTATAATGCGTTTGTATGATTTCCTTAGTTGAATGTACTTTGTATTTATTGCTGATCCGCACATATCATATATCTCTCAATTATAGATTGATTAATTACCCCACGTGTTAATGCTGTAAGGTAAGTAATTAATTGGAAATCGAAAGAAATTGAACTTTAGTGTTGTTTCACCTCTCAATTCATTATACTAATGCTGTCTTAGCACAGTCAAGAATACAGACATAACTCGCCTGAAGTGTTCGTAAGAAATTGTATCCACGGCGATATGATACTACTATTAGAATTAAACACAATTTGTGTGTTTTTATGTTATATGTTAATGAGCTGCTATCAACTTGTATAACAAACATTAAGTGCGGAGGCAGATCCATATAGGCTGAAGGTCATACATTGTTATCATATGATATACGGGGGTGGTGCTTTTTACACTTTACCTTTTAATAAATATACTTTTTAATAGATTATGGCACATTTCTGCAAAAGTAACGTATGACTCAAAATCATACAGTGAATAATAATAATAATAGCGGTTTTCACCCTTGGTAGTAAAGTACCCTTGTAGACCTTGTTAATCTTGTTAATGTAGTAAACGTACTAAGATTTACAACACTGCAACAACAAAATGTATTAGACTACAATTTACAATTTACAAAAAGCTGTAGTAAACATGAATTGTAAATTTACCAAAACAAAAAAGCCGATCGTCAAAAATATTTGCCGACAAAAATATTTGGTTTGATTTTTAATTTTAAATTTTGTGATAACTAATTAAAGAGTTTAGTAAAATATGGATAAAAACTTGAACAACCAAAACAAAAATCAGCTGATTCATTAGTTTACAATACATACGAAAAAGACGATCACGCTTTGTATTGTAAAAACGTAGTAAATAAACCAGAGTTGTAAAATTAATTCAAAGGGTGAATACCGCTAATGTTTTTATTAACTAACTACTTCTGTAAAAAAAAACTTAACTTATTTTCCCTTTAAAATCCATGAATGAGATATTAAAGATCTTCTCGAACTCTCCCTTTTATTGTTAGATTAACTGCGAATCTAAATGTCAGCTGTTTGAGAAGCTTTCACTACTGCGACGTTGCTGTCGACAACATAAATAAGATATTGCCTCTGCACTTCCCCTTTATTGCTATTTTTAATCTTGTCAAACCCGTGAAATTGATTGCAAATTATCATATTTTATTTTAAACATATTACTTGTACATTTTAATTCATGAGCCGATTTCTCACAACAACAAAAATATTCGTTCATATTCGTGTGGGTTTTAAACTGATTGTGAAGAGAATGACTGATCTAAAAATAACTGTTATCAATATTCTTAAGATGACTTCATTAAGCATAATTGGAATGCTGAGTGCTGTAGTCCAATTAAAATAAGAGGTACATAGATTAAAAATATCGCGACCTAAAGTCGCAAAGGATGTAATTTCAAAATTCAATATTTTACAGGAGGGACAAACAGACTTTACTTTTCCTTTGACGACTTACTTTTTTAAAGCTTTTATTGCAATTATGTGTATGAAAGGTGACAACGCATACATTTTTGATATTTTTTTTCAAGCCAGATGCGCTTTCAATTTATTTGGCGTTATACATCAAAAAACTACGACTTTAGGTCACAATAAATTCGTTGTTGTGGTAGGAAGGGATATAAGTATTGTTCAAAATAAAGATTATTGTGGACTTTGAAGTATAAAAGTTTTACATGTGTAACTGAATATGGGTGTTAGTAGAAAGAGACACCTCCAGAATAGTGAAGTGAGTCCCACTCACCAAAAATCATAACATGATATAATTTAATTTCAAGACATTTAGAGCTGCCCCGGACAGACTTCATCCTGCCTCCAAAATTATTGATCAAATTATTTCCAACTGTTACAATTTAATAACATTATTGGTAGATATCGGTCGAACCGCAGTTTGTGATTACAACAAAATTTTTACTTCTTTTTATATATACTAGTGGACCCGGCAATGCTTCGCTATTGCATACTTGGCGAATACTTGGAACATGTTTGGCTTGCTTATTAAAGGTGTTAGATAAAGCGCCGATTTTGTACGCTCTATAAACAATTTGTTACACCAAGTTCAAACTAACAAAGTCTCACTAAAAGAAATTAAAAAATCCGTCTGAAAATTTATATCTATAGCGCCAAGTACAATCTGTATACAATAATTACCTTATACAGTCCTAAAAACATTTTTTTCACATTCCTTCTGCCGATCGCAAGTAATACATATCGCACCTGTTCATCAAAAGTGACACAACTAAAAAAATTATATTTTTCACTTTTTTGAAGAAAACAGTGTATGATTACCATATCATACCAGCAGTATTCAGCCAGCATATACACATATATGTTTTATGACCTATTATCATTTTTGTGGCAAATTTTGAAATTTTGGCTTCGTCAGAACCCGCTCCTGGCCATTTAAAAAACATTAAAAAAAGTTCATCAAAATGTGTTAACAACTCGCAGAGTTCTGCGAACAGGAAGTAGTCGCTGTATGGGAGCTTCTCTCAAAAAATTAAATTGCTCGTTAAAATCTTAAATGAGCTGATCTAGAAAAACTGTAAAATACGTTTATTTTCTTTTGAGCTATATTTTCAAAATCTGGTCAGTTTGATCATGGGTGAGGCCAAAAGTTTAAATTTGTCTTGCAGTGTAATATTAATAGGATAGGATACAAATTTATTATACAGTAGAAATCACTAATATGTTGGATAGGG
Organism: Muscina levida; assembly: GCA_964034835.1. Classification (NCBI taxonomy): domain Eukaryota; kingdom Metazoa; phylum Arthropoda; class Insecta; order Diptera; family Muscidae; genus Muscina; species Muscina levida. Next base: position 3,635,641 of record OZ035880.1, read on the forward strand.
TTTTGAGCTAACCACTCATAAGATGGAGCCCTAATTCTAAACATAACTTTATTTCAAATTGAAAACGATGTATCGGTTTTTTTTTTCTTAGCCTCGCTACAGACATTTGGGAAACAAAAAATTATTCAGCTAAGTATAAAATTTTCATAATTAGGACGAAAACTAATTTTACTAAATGTTGTTTTTATATACAAAAAATTAGGTCTTACCTTTGAGTTGTTGCTTATGTTGTCAATATAAGCGAGATATATGTAGGTACCAAGCAAACGGAAGAACTGTTCCACCGACTAGACGAACGATCGTTGAATTTTTAACCCGTAAACCGAACAGGCGCACACACAACACAACAAACCGAAATCAACAGAAATAAAGAAAGCAAAATTAACACTTGGCCAATGGCATAAATCCGTCTGACTGCATAGCAAGCAGTTGGCCGACAGTAGCAACATATTAGCAAATTGAACGATTACTGCACTTATGGTCATTAATAGCAACAAATTATGATTTATTTCTACAAAAAGTATTAACTTTATTTAACTAACGACACTTTTTACCGCATTCCCGTGGAAACATTTTTGGCAGTAGGCACCGACCGACCTTATTGCATTTATCTCTTCATTTTACTGCACATTAGTTAAAAAAAACACTTAGCATTTACATTAATTACACTTTTACATGATTTTAAATAATTTTCTTAGGCAACTTGTTGGCTTTTGCAGGAGTTGACTTATTTTACAACAATCACGCACCGAATAAAGAATAAAACTAATTAGAACAAATGTCAGTGAATGTACTGAGAAAATAAGCAAATTTATGTTTGCAAAGAGAATAGTTTTACGTTATTGAGCGACTGATGTCAAAAATTCTAACTGGTTAGCGGTTAAATGACAGTTGATCAATTTTGATTAATAGATGGCAGTGAACTCTGTGGTAATAGCCACAGCTAAGAATAGTGCGGACACAAAAAAAAAGTGGTGGTTAGGTGTGTGTGTCCATACTTAGCACGACAGATCATTGCCATCTATTGACAAATTAGCTATCTGTCATCTCTCTCACCAGATATAGTAAACTTGTCTCTCATTATAATCGGTACTCTAATCTGTCAACAATATGAAGATAATTTTGGCGCATTCTTTTAGTACAATGGTACTTTTGTTGACATTTCTAATTAGTTTTGTTTGTTTACTAGTCGGTGCGTGGTACTTGTGAAATATATACTTGTGAAATATAAAACTCAATAGATATGTGAAAGTAGCATGAGAAAAATCATTTAAATTGCGTAAAAGTGTAATTATTGTAATGTACAAGTGTTTTTCGGTCGAAAATTTTAAACATTGGCCGGTAAAACAATGAGGAAATGCAAAACGATAACTCGGCCTGGAATATGATAACTGTTTAGAAAAAGTGTCGGTAGTTAAATTGTTGCATAAAGTAACTGCTAAGTGACCAATTATTGCAATCAATGGTTTTGGTGGTGGGAGTAATCTTCAATTTGTCATTGTTTTGTTTGGTTATTGCCTGCGGACTGTTGCGATGCGTTGTGTAATGTGTGCGTCTGTTTGATTTATGGTTAATAACTGTAACTATAGTTCGATTATTTAGTGGAACAACGATTGCCATCACTCGGTATATCCCTGTTGGAATGACAACCAAAGCAGTATGTAGCACTAAGGTGTTGCACTTGAAATACTTTTCTACGTGCGGCTACTGACGGATGCATTTCTGTTGTTGCTGCCACATAAGAAGGAGAATAAAAAAAGAACAATAAGGTAAACAATTTATTATATTTGTATTTGTTTCTTTAACATCTTTAGCAATATATGTCAATATGTCATCCTCTTCAATTACGTTTGGAAATGTGGTGTATTTATTAGAACAAAATTAACAAATACTATTATGGAGATTTTGATGCATTTCATCCGTTATTTTTTCGAATACTGAATAAAGTTCTCTATTTGTGGTGGAGACATAGATAACACTCTGTGTTTGTGTAGTACCGTTCAAGTAGAAATGGGATCTAATGCAGTAAACAGCAGTATTGCACTATTATATTTAAATACTAGCTGAATGAACGTACGTTGCTACGAATAATTTTTTTTTTGTAATCAAAATTACTATCGGTTATGAACAATACCACAAAAATGTCTACCGTGATCGAAAAATTAAAAGCCGTTAAATTTTTTTTTTACTTGTATTTGAAAAGACAAATACTTTAATTTTATTAAATTTAAATGTCCAAAGCTTATCTCATTTTCTTTTATGATTTAACGGAGTGAAAAATTGCACTAATGATCTGGTCAGCTCTTTGAATTTTAAGTGACAATTTTAGTGATGAAACAAGTGAATTCTTATCATAAAATATTTGTTACAATAGTAAATAACTCCAATATTAGGAAAAATTTATCAATTAGCTGCAAAATTTTGATTATATTTTATTAATGTTCTAATAAAAGATTCGTGATGTCGATGTCGCGTTCGCCATTGTTTTTTAATGAAATTTTTCGTTATTAATTTTTTATTTTATATGCGTACAATCCATCCTGAAATTGCCCATATACAATATCAATTTACAATGTAGTCTTTTTCGTACAAAACTTGTTTTTAGAATGTTATTATAAAGTTTATACGAAAATTGATGAGCAACATTGATTTGTTTGTTACATAATGTGTCAATTAATGTCTACATAATTCGTGTTCAACATTTTGCATACATTTTTTATTATTATATTTGACTACTTTTTATCAACATTTTTTTGATTATTTCTAAGCTAAATAGTCCGTATAGATTTTGACAACAATCCGTAAAAGTACAAAAAGTACTTGTATGTTACCAGAAAGTTCTGTTTTTGTGCCTAAATGTACCTAAATGTTCTTCTAGTATGTCAAGAAGTACTTTGATTCTGTCGAAAATTATTTTATTGTATCAAAAAATTCTGTTGTACAAAAAAACTAGAATTGTAATGGTTTTTTCATAATTTCATGATATTTTTACAAATTTTTAATCGATACAATACAGCTGACTTCGATCTCTTGACATTTGTCACTTTGGGGAGTGATCAGTCAGTCACCTTAGCCATTTGTATATATAGATTAGAGCGCCAGCGAAATGTATGGACGATTTTTTCTGCGGAAATTTAAAAATTCCCGGCCGGAATATTGTCCCACTTGATGTAAAAAATACATGACGGACATTTGAGTAATATCGGAAAACTATTTCCCGTGATTCAAAGAGGTCAAACGGTGGGTTCTAAGCAAATCCTTTGTTTTTTTACAAATGTTCGATTAATGAATTGTATTTTTTCCTCATAAATATGTAATAGTCAAATATTCAAGCGTGTGGGCAGCGCTTCGGTCATTTTTAACAAATTGGTTCTAAAAAGCCTGGATATATATCTAATGTGCTGTACGGCTCCACGAAAAGCCCCCCAATGAAATAACGCCCAAACGAGAAATGAAATATTCCCCAAATTTTCATACATTTTTGGGTGTTATTTCATATGAAATAACTCCCAAATTTTTTGGGCGGTTTTTCATTTATTTTTGGGAATTATTTCATTCCTCATTTGGGGTTTTCAAATTATGAAATAATCTCCAATGAAATAACGTCCAACAAATTTTTGAAATTCGGGGCTTGTTTCATGGCATGTATAATTTGGGTTTTATTTCATTTTTTATTCGGGGGCTATTTCATTTTTAAAGCTGTCGGTTTTTGGGGGTTATAATTATATATTTATATAAAAATAGGCCTTTTACAAGAAAAGTTTAAGCCTGTGAATACATTACAATATCTTTTATATGTTTACAGATATTTCCATTTTTCATATTGACGGAGAGAAAATCAAGAATACGCTACGAGTATTTTTTCATTTTGTGAATGATATCTAAGAATGGAAATTTTTTAAATTTGGAGGAGTTCTTCAGAAGGATTAATTCTTTAAAAGCAGAGAGTTTGATTTTCTTGTGAACAGTGGAGGTGGTTGTGTAAAGGCCAAACGTAAAAGGCAAATTGTCTTCCGAACTGCAAAAGTAGAGCAGGGCTACAACGATCTACGTTCCTCACGATTCATGTCAATAATTTTCGACTTTGCTGTTGGTCCATATTGACTTCATGAAATCCTTATTGAAACTGGCTCTTTTATGAATTTTGGGCATAATTTCATTTTTGTTGCTGATGGGGTTTATTTCATTGGGGGTTATTTCATTTTGATCATTGGGTGTTATTTCATATGAAATAACTCCCAAATATTGGGGGTTGTTTCGTTTTCGCTTTGGGGTTTATTTCATTAATTTTTGGATGTTATTTCGTTCACTATTTTTGGGCGTTATTTCCTATTTTTCGGGGTTTATTTCATTGGGGGTTATTTCCTGGGCGTTATTTCATTGGGGGGCTTTTCGTGGAGCCGTGCTGTACAGGACGATCAAACTATTATTATGGCTGCTATAACGTATTTTTTTAAAGGGGCGTGTCACAGCACATATCTTCCCTGGCTGTAATTCGTACTGTATTAACAACCCATACGAAATATCTTTATACCTATTATAGTTCATGAGATACAACCGTTGAAAGTTTCAAGTTTTATACCACGCCGAATAATCCAATCCCGCCCATTTTTTGATAGATCACAAAATTTGCTACCAAATGCTTCCACACAAATTTTGAAGGGGATTGGAGGGGGTTGGGCAGGAGAAATCGAGTAAACTTCACTGCTCCTTGTGAAAGTTAACCAGTAAAAATATTTTCAGAACGATCAGAACGATGTTATGGGATATCAAATAAGCAGAATAGCCACACCCCTTCTGGTATCTCTTATACAAAATTATCTTTTTTTTTTGAAAATGCATACTTCTCTCAAAACTCCCAAACGCTCAACTAGGAGTTTCAATTCATGACTTTTTAAGTCATTTGAGCCATGTCCGTCTGTCTGTCTGTCTGTCTGGTGGCTGTCTGGCTGGTTCGCACGATAACTTTCGAAAGACGCAACCAAATGTCTTGAAATTTTGCACGAGTTAATATTTCCCTAAAACTACTTATGGTATTGCAAATGGGCTACATGGCTCCGCCCCTTCTGGTACCTCCCATACAAATACATCATTCCGCCCACTTTAGAAATCGAGTTATAATATCAATACACCCAACGGGATCGTACCCAAATTCTGTACTTAGTAAAGCTATTACAGGATAAAGTTTTGGAAAAAAAATTGGAAGTCTAGCCACGCCCCTTATGGGACCTCCCATACAAATGTACCTTTCCGCCCACTTCAGAGATGGAGACGCAACCAAATGTCTTGAATTTTGCACGAGTTAATATTTCCCTAAAACTACTTATGGTATTGCAAATGGGCTACATGGCTCCGCCCCTTCTGGTACCTCCCATACAAATGTACCTTTCCGCCCACTTCAGAGATGGAGTAATAATATCAATACATCCAAAGCTATCGTGCCCAAACTCTGTATTTAGTAAAGCTATAACAGGATAAAGTTTTGGAGGATAAACCTAGAAGTCTAGACACGCCCCTTCTAGTACCTCCCATACAAATTTACCACTCCACCCACTTTAGAAATCGAGTAATAATATCAATATAATAGCAATTTTTTTTATTTTACTGAGGGTGATGGTATATGTAAGTCGGGTCGCCCGACTGAAACTTTCTTACTGGTTTTTCATGTGGGTTTGATGTTGATTGTTAAGAAAATTGCTAAAAATTACCTTTGACATTTCCAAATAATTATTTAATATCTTTTTGTAGAACATCTGAAATAAGAGAAATATAGATTACAAATATTTTATATTCGTTGTTATGGTAAGGAGAGGTATAAATAAGTATTGTTTGATTTCTAAACATAAATACATTATTCAAAATACGGCTGTACGTTGATAAATGTTATTTATAAGTTATTTTTTATCAGCATGTGCATCGAAAACATAAAATTAAGTAGGAAGTAATTTCCATCATGAAAACATGTGGGTGCAATTAACTACTCGCATATGGGAAATACAGCAGAAGCATCAACAAATATTGTTTCTTGAAATTAATTTAAATTTCTAATGGAGGTGGATACATCCTGACTGTAGTTTAAATTTCTAGGAAACTATTGGTTTTTGCATTTCTTTTGTGTAAGGTAAATAACAAGAATGAATAGAATACAAAAAAGTAGTTTTTTTTGTTCATCGAATGTGTACCAGCTTCGTGATGGAGCATTTGCAGATATTCCTGCATCACCATATGGATGAAAAATGATTTTAGTGCAGATATGTCGGCATTTTGGTCGTATAGCTCATGATTCATACGACGACAAAGCTCTCCGCCAACCGTGGTTGCTTTATTTTTTAGGACGATTATAATCTTTTAGCATCTGACTGCCTCATTCGAACCCGATTATTTATAGTGGTTGTGTTATTAGTTCATAAAATACTTTGTTTAACCTAAAGCAGCCTCAATTGTCGAACAACATTTTCTCGTAAAATACAATGACTATAGTATTTATTACATAAGCGGCATATATGACCGAAAAATCTGAGTAATATTGACACCTAAGCCATGCAGGTATACAGACTCATGTATGGTTTATTGTAATGTTTAGGGAAAACATTACAGAGATACGTCTCTATTTATGTAATTTCTTTTGGGGCATAACCATAAACTTTTCATTATGGATAACCAATTTATAGGCTCCACTCAAGCTGTATCAAATGTGAGTTATTTGTTTATGTACTATGCTCGATATAAATAGATATACATTAAAAAATCATCTACATTTATAGCAATGACCTATATATCTTCCTGGCTTATTCTAGAATCGTATTAATTTCCTAATTCACCGCCCCTACTGTATACCATTCAAATATAAAATGTTCACATGAAGCTTATTCCCATTACTAAGTAGCTTTATATTGGATGGCTTGAATATCAGAGCTGTCTCCAAGACTACACACAATGTAAAACACAAATCCTCTCTAACCATCTAACTGTAAATCTGATACATTATGCCACCATTCCTTTTCTTTATAATCTTTTTGGTACAATAAAAGCACACACACACTCCTACATTTCCACTCGAAATATAATAAATCCATTCATTATTGAAAATCGAAGATATCCTTTCAAACTAACAAAACAACGCAGAATACTGTCGGCATTTTCATTCCCTTTCCCCTTTCGCCCCCCCGGCCAACACGCGTGCTATCTATGTATATGCCCGTAGTAATAAAATTCGTTAAGAAAATCCTTATTAATCCCGTTGTAAATAACATTATCTGTCAATCGTGAAACCTATAAAATAACAAAAGAAAGTTGTATTCCTTAACAACAGCCAGACATCATTTGCTCAAAACAACTCGAGCTTACTTTGAGCTTTTGTAGGCAAATTTCCATTTAAAAATCATAATGAGAATCTAAGATCTTTATATTTATCGCCATTATATTTAATAAAGGGGAACCCCCTGCGACGAAGTGAACAATCCCAAAAAATCAAAGGGCGATTTTAAAACAAAGACCTTTGGAAGCATTGTTGTTGTGTCGCTGTGGCAGGCTAAATAGATATTGCCTTGTTTGAAATGCCATTGTTCGGGCCATTACCCGTGTAGCACCATCATAACCCATTCTAGTGTGAGTGAACGTGTGTGTGTGCGTGTGCATAAGACCAGAAACATCTACCAAACACCAGCTGTTAACTTGGTCATAAATATGTACGTTCGTATGTTTGTGTGCTGCCGTGTTTGTATTTGTTTCATAAACATTTTTTGTATTGCCCTAAGTTTGGTGTTGAGTGGGTAAAATAATGCAGCTGAAGCAACGGTTACAAAAAGTCGTCCTAGGATTGTTAATAGGAAGGCAACCAAATATGTTGAAGATATAACGAACGAATGCTACGCCAACTATATCCATACTATGTTCATGTGTGTGTGTGTGCATAAGGATATACGTGAATGCATGTATTTGTTTAAAATCTAAAGGCTTAACAAACTCACACTCTCGCTTGCACCACGCAGGGACACATGGATTCTTGAAGTGAGACATACAACGCTGTGTGCGAGTTGACAACATTGTTTTCTATATTATATTGTTAGGAAGTTTTATGCGAGAGGAAATAATAGAAATAAGCTGGAGCTGGCTGGCAAAGAAAGTGGGTGATACCGCATGCCAGCAGTATTGTAAACTTTTGAAAAGGAACACGAAATTTACAGAACGTACAGACAGTGTTTCCGCATAGAATACCTTTATGGGGAAACTCAAAATAGAAAAAAAAATAACACAGGAAAAAAAACATACAACTAGACAACGCCTTTTTGCTGGTGAGATGTGAAAAAGACGTGGATTCGCATAGAAGTGTAAAAGAACAGAACTCAACTCAAGTCAATAGATGGTTTGGGGTGATAAGTAAATTGAATCAAGGGCTTAAGGGCTTTCTGTAGTGCTAGTTTGTGTGGCTTATTTTTTTTTCTTCAATACAACAAAGTGAGTTTATTACGCAATGCGTTGTCATTGGCAGCTATACAATGATGAATGTTTTTTTACTACGACTTTTCAAGCGGTGATGTTTTTTCGGTTCATATTCATCATACATCAAGATTTATCTATATGAGCGCGGAATGCTAAAAAGTTACTTTAGATATTGACTTGACAATGACGAAACATCTTACCTTCTGTTTTTATATGTAAATTTTTTTTACACAAATACGGGTATTGCTTATAAATAGGGCAAGGATTCTTATGAAAATGCATATTTTTTCTGGATATCTTAGAATAAAGATAACTTAACCATATTTTCGACTCAAGAAATTTGATTTAAAATGCCATTCAATCGTTTTTGCATATTTAGCATATTTTACGAAAAATACTTTTTTACGCATTTTTGAGCAAATTTTACAAAAAATGCATGTTTATACCCCCAATAAGTAGCAAATTTTATTGTGGGAACTTTGTTATGAAAAGACGATACGCGCGATAAAAATCTTTGCTCAAAGTGAATAGACAAAACCAATCAAAAACTGTCTGGCTCGGTGAGGGTTTCGATAGATATAAAGTTCTTCTTTTTTTAACCGATGCAGCGCCTATATGTTTAAGGCAACAAAGGGGTTCAACCACTGTTGCATGTGACTTGTTAACTGAATTGAGGTTTATTAACGAAGTCATTTTATTGAACTCAACCAGAGCCGATTATAACAGGATTGGGATCGTGGCTCAATGCAGTCAAATATTATATCGAAAATTTCCAAGAATTTGGTGAAGCAGTGAAAGAGCTCCTCGATTCCACATAGACAAATTTTATTTTGAATAAAATCCTAAATAATTTTTTAATTAGATATTTTATGTGTTTTAGTGCATATTTTCGAATTTTAAGTGCATATTATATGCCCATATTTTTGATATTTTAGTGCATAAAATTGCTTGCCCTATTTATAAACAATCAATCGATTTTCTCAATTTTCTCTAGAAAACTCCCAGAATAGATTAATCCGCCTCCGTCATTACCCAGGATTCTGCACTGTATAGCAAGACAAGTAGGATCAGCGTCTGGTAGAGTTGAATCTTCGTTCGACAAGAGAGGGCTTTATCATTAAAGTGCTTGCCCAGCGCATAGTAGCAGCGGCTTGCGATCAATACTCGCCTATTGATTTCCAGGCTGACATTATTATTTTTGTTTGTGGCGGAGCCGAGGTAGACAAATCATCTACCACTTCAAAGTTATTTCTTCCAATGTTCACGCAGCGTCCCATTCGATATGGCTTTTGTTAAAAATGGTGCCAGTCGTATTTACTGCTTCCTTCCGCATGATCATCTCCATTGTGATGTTAAAAACATCGCATGACAGACTATACCCTTGTCTGAAACCGCGCTTGGCAGAAAATGACTCTGTTAGATTTGTGCCTATATTCACTAAGTCTTTCACATAACATACTACTAGACAGGACCTTGTATGCGATAGGTAAAAGATTGATCCCGCGATAATGGGTACACACACTTGAATCGCCTTCCTTAAGCACAGAACATAGTACACTCAAATTCCAATCATCGGGCATGCATTCCTTGAGCCAATTCGTGTTTATGAGCTGGTGCATGCATGTTGCCAGCTCATAGCCGCCGGCTTTAAAAAACTCTGCCGGCAGTCTTCGGCTCCTTCAGCTTTGTTGTTTTTAAGCCTCGCAATTGCCGTGCTGATCTCGTATTGGCTCGGTGGTGTACAGTCTACTTCATCGTCGATTATTGGTGTGAATCCGTCACTTATCCTGCCTTCGGAAACGAGTAGAGATCGAAAGTGTTCCCTCCATATTTGCAGCACACTCTAATTGTCAGTGACCAGATTTCCGTCTCCGTCCTTACAGGTGGAGATCTCTGATCCAAAACCTTTGCTTTTTACTTTTTGGTAGAACTTTCGGACTTCACCTCTATCCCTGAAGTTTTCTATATCCTGGCTCTCTCTTTTCTTGCATATACGCTTTTTCCATCTGAAGAGGCGTGCCATCTTCCTCCTCTTCTCATTATAACGCTACGTTACTGCACGCTTTGCCATTGGCTGTAGTTCTGACCTTTATGCAGCATCCTTATCTTCAGACATTTCGCGACATCCCTCATCGTATCAGGGCTCGTCTGAGCGTGGTTTTTCAAAACCCAGTACGGCCGTTGTGGCTGTGGTTATAGAATTCGCAGTATGCTGTTGTCGGGAACATAAGGGAGTTGGTTGGAGTAGGCATTGGCTATCTCGGTGGTATGCAGCTTTATGATGTCTAGCTTCTCTTGCGTTAGGTTACAAGCGTTTTTAGCACTGCTTAATCCCATGCGTACTTTGGCTGCAACCAGGTGGTGATCAATATTTGCACCATGCTCCACACTCACGTCCATAACGCTTGAGACACGCCTTCTATCAATTAGCAAGTGACCAATCTGGTTTCCTGTATTTTGATCAGGGGTATCCCTTGTGGATATCCCTATGCGAGAATCTGGTTTCACTCACTACCATGTTTCTTGCCGACACGAAGGTAACTAGCCTGAATTCGTTATCGGAAGTGTTGTTGCACAGACTGAATTTCCTGACTACTAAACCAAGGGCACCTTCCCTTGCTATTTTAGCATTAAAGTCTCCCAGAACAATTGTAATATCATGTGCAGGGCAGCGGTAATATATTTTCTCTAGGCGCTCATAGAATGCATCTTTTATGTCCTCGTCTTTGTTTTCCGTCGGGGCTTGCACACAAATCAGCGTTATGTAAATTATTTCGCCTTGATGCGAATAGTGGCTATTCGGTCACTTACAGGGTTTAAACCGCGAGACCAGACGTCGACGTGTCTTTCTGCATGGTAGCTATAAAAGATGTCACAGTTCTTTCGTTGTATGCTTCCATGTCCCGTCCATCGCATTTCCTGTGATGTCAGCGTTGTATTTGCCGAGGTCATCCGCAAGTTGGATAGAGGCACCTTCTCTGTAGAGAGTTCAGAAATTCCAGGTGCAATCATAGTCCATATAACGTTTGCAGGGGTCGTCAAAATTTGGGGTTTTTTCACAATAATTGATTTTGTTTAAGGAGAGTGGCTTATTAGGCCACCACGCCCGATCCTAGTTTCTTGGCTGCCAAAGCCACTAAGAGAGCCATTGTGTTGAGCTTCGGTAACTTGTGTTACCTATTTTCTAAGACGCATTGGTGGTAACATGCCATTAGGTTACTCACCATTACGTCTTCTCACATTAGTTCAGTCACAACTACATTTTAGGAGCAGTAGCATGTAATATCAATTAAAACTTTCTCTTTCTCAATATATGCACAAATCAGCTGTTATCTACCCATCACACAGATGCATTGTTTGATGTCACACATTCAAATTTGCCGCATTGATAAGTTGAAAGCCAATACAATTTGTTTTCTATCAAATATAAATTAGGGCAACATTCCATTTTTGCAGCTGTAAAATGTTATTGACAGCACGACAGCATCACAAATTGTTTTCCTGTGTTACTATAAATCTATACAACTATATTCAGCTACTGAACTGTGAGCCAAACTATTGACAGCGTTTGTGTTTTTAGAATATTGATTAAACAACTTGTGCAAACTTTATGTTAGAATTTTTATGTTTTAACATTTTATTGCGTATTCACATTTTGCCAATGTGAAGTTAACCAAATAAAAGCTTTATTACCAACATATTCCATGTGGCAATCGTGTCATCACACGTGGAAAATTATTATTACTATTATGCCCATCACTCTCTTCGTTTGCCCCCTTTTGTCAATGGCCTTTCATTGTAAAACTATAACGGAATGATAAAGTTTATGATGGAAAAATAATGAAAATATATATTTATGTCTGTATGTATGTCTGTAGTATGTATTATACGTATAAGTATGTAATGTATTGAGAAATACAAGTGTGAAAAATGGGTTTTCACACGAGTTTGTTTCGTTTTTTTTTTTAGTAAAAATCCTTTTAAAAACATTGAAAAGTAATAAAATGAATTTTATACCATACAAGGGACCTGTAAAAGTATTATTAAGGATTTGTGCAACAAAAAGTGAAATTGTGTATCTAAAATTCAATGCCGACTTTAAGTTCTCTCCTTAAGTGGAAATACTAAAATCAAGTGGATGTGGATGTTCCTAGAAATTGATGTGTCACATATTTGACAACTGTCAGTATCTTTGACTTCAGCGTTAGCTGCAAAATGGACGATTACATACAATTTGGTTACGTTTGCCTACACTTTACTTTTACTGCCAATAATTTATTTCTTTGAATTTATTGTCATTTGTTAGCAAAAGGCTTTTTATTTCGCTTCCTTTGCTATTTGGTGTTCGTTTGTAGCATTTCATGATTTACAGGTCTGTTTCAGAAGTTCACTGTTTTCAGATCATAAATTTCTATGGCCTTTATAAATAAATTTGATTGTGCATAAATATTGTTGGCTTTTCTTCATCTTAGTTCTCTATTTGAGGGAGTCATTGTCCTTTTTTTGCCAAACCAAATGTTTTTTTCAGTGGCTGTGGAAATCATTTTTGCCATAATTTGTTACCGTTTTCACGCTCTGCACCCCCCGTTCTATTGGTTATGAAGTCAATGGCAACTATTTAATATTTTCATTTGAGAGCATTTCACAGCTCCAACAAGAAATAAACGTACAAACTGTTATCCTTTGGGAAAGTGTGTGTATGTGCATCGCTGTGCTTCGTTTTTATGAGGGGTATTCTATTATGGCTACGAAAATTTGGTTAGTGTGTCAGAAAAAAGAAATGGTCTCCCATATATTGCTGTTGCAGTCCCAAAGTTATGAGTGGCATCACCAAAATATCTGAGTTGTACAACCTTTCAATAAGCTGGCGGCTACTAGTGTATCCTTTGAAGGATAATCCTGTAAGAAGGCTGTTATTGGAATCAGACTAAATAAGTCCTGTATTGATTATCTTGGTATGTGTATAGGTAGCCGTTCATCTCATGTTAGTTTGTTAACTGCAAGTAGTCAGCAGTAAATTTAATCTTCTTAGCACAAATTACCAAAGTAATAAGGGTTTGATGTTGTTATGAGTACGTTGTGTTTTGAACTTTGTGTAAAGTTCATGGCCAAGCGATTGTTTCTGACAGCTTTTGCTGAGACAACATATAGCAGTAATATCTGTTAATAACACGTGTAACATATTTAATTTTTGGGTTAACATAAAAATCACCTTTGTATAGCAAGCATGAGATGGGAAAGAGTTAGACAGTGAATTTTTTTCTTTGTTCTAATTTAGACAATCACTGCGAATACCGTGGTTTTATGACGATTCTGAAAACCTGCTTACAGGCTATTTTAGACTATTCAATGAGATATAGTGCGGTCAAAAGTAAAGTAAATGAAAACAATTATACTTTTATGGAAAATAGTCGACAATTAGGATTATTTGTTATTTAAAGAGTATGCTATGATACGTTTTGAGTTTTCCACTATTACAATGTTAGCTGAAAACAGCCTTTAATGATATTTTCCTCACATTGTGGCCAACCATATATATTAAAATAATTGCCCACGCGCGTTTTTGAGAAATAATTCTGAATTTTTGTGTTCAACGGCAAACTAATTAAAATTAATTCATGGGAAATGCTTCATGTTTCCGCTCGACGTGCAAGTTTTCGTACACACATACTGTTTGTTAAAGGAATATATATTTTCGTTTGCCTGAGAATTCACAGAATTCACATAGCTATGTAAATTATCAGAAAAATCTAGAATATTTTCAGGACTATATACCAATGCGCATGTTGGCGTCAACAATGACATTCAAGTGGTTAACAAGTGATGGGAAATATTCGCACAAAAGTTTCGTATTCCTGTGAACTGGTATTTGCATCTTCGGCAAGAAAATTATAAATAGTTTTTTTGAGAATTCTAACTTTTAGATTGTTATCTACAGAAATTTCAAATTTAAAAATATGAAAATAACAGTAAAATCGTTTTACTCATAGAAAAATAGTTTTAAAAGAGATTTCAGCAGCTTTTGTGACGCATTTATTGATGTAAACATTTGGTGTGACACTAGGCCCGAGATAGTTGTCAAAAAATTTTCAACTTTTCGTTACAATTATAAGTTTTTGTGGCACCGGAAAGTGTTTAAAACTTACTAATAAAACTGCATAAAACATTAAGTTAATAGCAAATACAATAAAACTCTAGATTATGAACAAAATTTTTAAAACTTCGTGTTTCCGAAAAACTAATGGAGGTGATTTAGAAGCCGTTCGGCTTAAATTATTGCTTACATAAGACAATAAAAGCTGTTGAAAGTGACTACAGCTTTTAAAAAACAGAAATGGATATGAACTAATTAAGTTGATCCTTCTATTTTAATTTCCATACAAACTGACCTATTTTTGGAAATCTATCATTTTAGAGGATATTTGAATTTAGTCGGTTTAATTACACAGTACAATATATTTTAGCTCATTGATTTGGGACTCAATTCTGACAACTAAACGTGAAAGTAGCCCCAACAAAAAGAAGTTCTGCATCATTCGTTTTGTCAAGTTTCAAGCCATAATAATTTAATATCGATTTGAAGTTAGTAAGTGTCGTATAGGGAAATTTGTCACATTTTAGGCTCTTTGACATAACTCGAGAACCAATAGTCTGATTTAGCTGAAACAAATTTAAAAAAATTAAGTATTACAATTCCTTTAATCTGTTTATATAACGTTTCCCTACATAAGCAACAGTTTCACTTTTCTATTCATCAAATGATTTTGAACTGGCTTTATTTTGTAGTACGATTTACGTGGAATATTACCTATGATAATCATACGCCACCATATAGTATTTATGTTATGTCAAACAAAAGAGCATAAAACGTGACAAATTCCCCTATACGACACTTACTAACTTCAAATCGATATTAAGTTATTATGGCATGTAACTTCACAAAACGAATGATGCAGAACTTCATCGTGTGTTTACTGTGTTATCATATCTCTTAGAGGCTTCTGAAAGTCTTGAGCGTTCATACCATCAACTTAGTTTTATCTGAGTTTACTGCCATTTTGCAGTTACCTCGCACAATGTCCGACCTATGATGTCATTATCGTGAGCAAAAGCTAGAACATGTCGCACTCATTCAACAATTCTGTATTAACTCAAAACCTTAAGAGTTTTCAGGAGAGACGAAAAACTGTGTATAGTGTGTCAGATTTGTTTACTTTCTCGTTTCGAATAAGATCGCACGATAGTCGGTCTCCCTATCTGAAACCTCATTTAGTACTGAATGGCTCGGAGAGGTTCTCTCTATTTTAACTGAGGATCGTGTGTCAGTTAAGGTCATCCTACAAAGTCGAATTAGTATTGCAGCGATACTAAACTTTGACATGTCTGGAAAAACCTTTGAGCCGTCAAATGCGGTCTTGTAATCGACAAATAGGTGGTAACAGTCGATCTGATATTCATCACACCAATCGGAGTAGATTGTCCACCACCGATCCAAAACGCAATCGCAAGGCTTAATAATAATAAAGCTGCGGGAGCCGATGGACTACCGACAGAGCTTCTTACATGCATGCACCAGCTCATAAAAACGATTTGGCTCAAGGAATGCATGCCCGATGACTAGAATCTGAATGTGCTATGTTCTGTGCTTGAGAAAAGCTATCCAAGAGTGTGTACCAACAATCGCGGGATTAGCCTCTTACCCATCGCATACAAGGCCCTGTCTTGTATGTTATATGAAAGTCTAAAGCTCATTTTATTGAACCAGATTGGATATTATCAGTGTTTCTGGAGAAGAACCGAGAAATGCAGATCGACACTTACCATCTGTTCATCGACCACAAAGCTGCATTCGACAGTCCGATAATACAGAAATTGTTGGATGCTATAGCTGTGTTTGGCGAAGCTAATATGACTTTGCGGGATGACACTGACTGACACGAAGTCTTCAGTGAAAATTGGCAAAAATCTGACAGATCTGAGTCATTTTCTACCAAGCGGGGCTTTAGACAAGGCGATAGTCTGTCTTGCGATCTCGATGAAGATCATCATGCGGAAGGTTGCAGTAAACAGGTATGATACCATCTTCAACAAAAGTCACATGCTGCTCGCGTATGCCGTGGATTTTGGGATGTTACTGCGGCTTTTTCGAGCATTGAAAAATAGTCGGCGGAAGTGGGTCTGATGATAAACGAGGACAAAACCAAGTTATTTGTTTCAACGAACAAAGAATCCACTTGTCTGGGATGTTGCGAGAATGTTGACAACTATAACTTTGAAGTAGCTGATTTAGTCTGGCTCGGCAGCCTGTTTAGTCTGGCCATAAACAAAAATAATAATGTCAGATTGGAAATCAAAAGACTAGTATTGATCGCAATCCGCTGCTACTATGCGCTAACCAAGCGTTTAATGACAAAGCGCTCTCTCGAAGATCATAGATCAAACTCTACCAGACTCTGATCCTACCTGTCTAGACCAGGATCCTGGGTAATGCCACATGCGGATCAATCTATTCTGGGAGTCTTCGAGAGAAAAAATGTTTGGATCCATCATCGTCAACGGCTAGTATTGTCGTCGAATGAACCATGGGCTGTATGAGCTGTATGAGCTGTACAACGATATCGACGTATTCAAGCGCGTGGAAATAGACCGAATGCGCTGGCTTGGACACGTTGTTCGAATGGATTAAAATATTCCAGCTCGAAAGGTTTTCGTCAGTAAACTCGATGGGCGGCGCAAGAGGGGGCGACCAAATCTTCGTTGGATGGACCAGGTGAAAGAACTGTTGAATACACTTGGTGTGACTAACTACCCAGCAAACCAAAACTTCCGACGTGTCGGATATCAGATGTTTCTCTTACATTTCATCAGAAAATTTGCCGAAAATAAACGATATCGTCATAAATGCCTTCAGAAATAAGACCGAGTTTTTCTGCACACTCTTCCGAATTTTGTCCGCATAGTCTGCTCGTTCTCTGAATTTTTTTACACTTTAAGCGATTTTGTCTGCACATTCTCTAAAGGGTGTTTTTTGTTCTTCTTCTTCACACAAGAGAAACCTGTAGCTAGGGCATTTTTTGTTGTGTTTTCTCTCACAAACAACAACAACAAAAGAAAACCTGTTTAGCAATTCCTAAAACGGGTTATTGTTGTTCTTGATTGTTGTTTTTCAAGTGCGTTGCGCATTCCAATGTGTGTTTTTCATCCCCATTATCAGTTATGATTGTTCCATCAATATATCAAGACGTCACGTCGCAAAATATGTGTCAAATATATAAAGATGAATATAGCATATATCAGAAAATAAGAAAAGAAATGTTTTGTCGTCAGGCAATTAGATAAAAGTGAAAAAAGACGCTAAAGTACTGTTAAAAAAATTATTGCCAGAAGAAGACGATGGAATTAGTAAATTTAGTGATGAAATTAGTAAAAACTGAGAAAAAATTATTTTTGGAATTTTTGTGTAAATAAAAAAAAACAGAAATCTCTGACGATTTTCGTACATTTATTCAGAATTCTGTCCGAAATTCTCAAGAAATACTGTCAGATATTTCTGGCAATTTTCGGATTATTTTCCAGAGTTACTTCAGAAAAATCCAAAAGTCCCTTCGAAATTTTTCGAAATTTCCCTCAGATATCTGACCGAATTCTGACCGAAAAGTCTGCACAAGTTTCCGAATTTCCCTAGACATTTCGGTCCGAATTCTTGTCAACCACCCATACAACTTTCGGACAGAATGCTGACAGAATTCGGCATCAGAATCGGCAACTTGTGCAGACTTTCTGTTAGACATCTGACCGAATTCGGGGAAAATGGTTTGCTGGGTACCTACGGAGCGCAAAAGACCGAATCGCTTGAAATTCTTTGATAAAACTGATAAATGTATTTCTGATAAGGCCCATTTATCTTGCCGACTTTAGATTTTAATCTCTCACACATGGATTATTACTATTTCGTCCTTATTTGTAGCACCACGACATTTCTGGTCACACCATGGGTTCATTGATGGGGGCTTTTGATACCCAAGAACGAATTTCGCAGCGTTTTCCATGGAGTGATCAATGCTTTGCCATTGTGCGGTAACATTATCAGGGTGCTTCCTTCGAGCTGTTGGGTCAGTCGAATGGAGTATGCCATTGATGTCTGTTGTGTCTGCAACATTTTGCGGTGTGTGTCTTCTGATCAATTTGGTTTCTCGTTTTTTGATCTGGTGTCTTATGCATATCGAGTATTTCGTGCTGCTTACTTATGTTTATTGCCGAGGCGAAATCTGCTAGCCTCATTACGTATCAGTTGTTTCTTCGTCGAGGCTAAATTTTCCGACTGTTGGACCTATTTTTTGCGTTAAGATCACCTGTGCCAATTTTATTGTCATGGTCGGGGCAGTGGAATATGCATTATCTAGGCACTCATGAAATATATCTTTGGACTGTTCGTCTTTGTCTTGCTTCGGGGCGTGTGCGCTGATAAGACTGATGTTGAAGTACTTAGCATTTATGTGGTTGTAGCTAGGCTCTCATCCACCGGATTGAATCCGGAGATATGATCTTTGGGCATAAATCCGAAGCCAAATTTATGTCTATATTTATTGCAGCTATAACACTGTAGGACAAATTTAAACTTTTGACCTCACCCATGAACAAACTGACCAGATTCTGAAAATATAGCTAAAATAAAAATATACGTATCTCCCAGTTTTTCTAGATCAGCTCATTTAAGTTTTTTACGAGCAATTCAATTTTTAGAGCAAAGGTCCCATACAACGACTTGAAAGTGTCTTCTTCCTGTTCGCAGAACTCAGAGAGTTGTTAATAGATTTTGACGAATTTTTTTTTTAATGTATTTCCTACGTATCCAACATACATATTTTTAAATTTCTAGTTCGGTCTGAGAACCCTCCGCAAAATGAAAAAATATTGAATTTATTGTTCAATCGACATTGTTGGATATATTGAACACACCGTTTAAAGCTCTTTTCAACATTAGCCCTGTTAGTGGAGTAGCTGCCTTCATTCACTATTCCTTTTACATGTACAAACCATATAAAACAAAGCAACTGCTTTCTAATGGCCACCTCTACTGTATATTATGAACCTACCTTTAATTGTAAGTAAATACGTATGTTGTTACTTAATGTTGTTTAAGTATATAAGAAACACACTTATCAATAGAGAACATTGATATTACATTTTCATAGCAAATTTGACCATTAGTTTTATTTGGGTCCTTCAAATTACTGCTCTGGTGTCCTTACAAGCACTTGCAATTTCTATTTCATTCAACATCAATTAACGACCATTTTGTAAGAATGCCTTGGTTGGGTGTGGGGTGCCAAAGTAGCGACCCCAACGATATCTTTTGATACGCTTTTGTAAAGCATTTAATTTCGGTTGTAAAGCAAAAAGCACCAAGATTTATTACTGACTCTTAACCATTAATGTAGAATGTTTTCTTCTTTTGCACTGGCCTGGCCACAAAGGACTTTTGTATTCGTTGCAATATAAGTAATATATATGGGCAAGGACCAGCGCGCACAAACTCACACTAAATCAATTCATGATTTGCCAAAGAAACATGTAAAATACATGGGAAAATAATTAAAAAGTCCTGCGTAATGATAAGCACCATAAAGTGGAAGCTCAATTGAGTGAAATCACAAATTATTGGCATTTGAATCTTTTGAAGTCATTGCTCCACTTACTATCAAAGACTGCTAGAGACCAGGGACGTACAAGTTGGTGCACGCCATGCAATGAACTTGTAAAGTTTTTAATTTTCTTTCTCTTTTGGTGTTTCATGTTGCAAAAGCAAAAGAGGAAGGAGCCCTTTAATCTTGTGCTTACAGCAATTTCAAGAAATTGTATACTCTACTCCGGCATCGTGGTGCTTGCTTGTTGCAATTCAGGAAAGGGAGTGTGTCTGCAAAAAACCTATAAATTACACTTCAATATCGTTTATTGTATGTTATAAGTGTACACATATACGCACACACACACACACCCACACCCACACAATGGTTGAGCTATATACTGGCTACAAGTACAAAACACGCTCACGCACACAAATACGCGTTTATTTACAGCAATATATAGTGTATAGAACTAGACTTTTCATAGAGACCTTCATACAGATAACTCTATAATGTCGGTAATACCATTGGGTGTGTTTGTGTGGTAAAGACCAAATGTTGTAGGAATCTCTGAAACGTATGGGGTGGCAATAGCCGACCCATTGTGCATCTTAGATGAAGAGGGCGGCTTTGTAATAAATGTGTCTCAGCTATTATGTGCTACAACAATTCAGTGGCATTTAGGACATATTTAATGCCCATTTTCTGCTGGCAATTACAAATTGTGACATCAATTTCGGTTAGCTTGTAATAAGCCAAAATAATTAAAGGAAAAAAAATGAGCAGCTGAGTGTATAGTTTGTGTGCCCAAAAAGTAGGTGCAAAGTAGGGGTTTTGTCTAGGTCATATAATAAATAATCATTTTTATAAAGTAACTAGGAGAGTTTGTTTTTAGAGAGAATAGAAAACATGAATGGTTAGTTGCAAGTTTTTCGACCCAGTCAGGATTTTGGAAACGTTATATGAACAGATAAAAGGAATTGTAATTCTTAATTTTCTTAAATTTGTTTCAGCTAAATCGGACTAGTGGTTCTCGAGTTATGTCAAAGAGCCTAAAACGTGACAAATTTCCCTATACGACACTTACTAACTTCAAATCGATATTAAATCATTATGGCATGCAACTTGACAAAACGAATGATGCAGTTCTCAGAATCAATAAGCTGAAAAATACTGTACTGTGTTATAGTATTATAGTCACGTGTTCGTACCATCACTTAATACTATTATCCTCAAGAAATCACATTCAAATTATAATAAATTCAATGCTCTTTCGCTTCAAAGACAATTTTTTTGTGAAAGAATCGAAGCGGTCCATATAAACTACTTAGAATTTGTTTCTCCTCAATGAATATTCTCAGCTGTAAGAGACCAACTGAGACTAAACATTGTTTCTTTACCTTAAATGTGTCGTAACAACTGATGTCTGATGCAAAAAGCTTCAAGCTATTACAAAACTTTCCCAACAACAGACCACCACACTTGGCCATAGGGTATTAGATCAGTGCTTGTGGCAGTTGCACTTACCAAAGTGCTGCTAAGTCTTTCATTCATTGTAAGCGCCAAGAAAACATCGAAAATGCAGCACCATAATAGATGAACAAGGAAAAAAACAGTAAATGCTAAACAAAAGCATACAATAGCACGAAAGAGAATGAAACTCAATTCGATGTTGATAAATTTGTAAACAAATTGAAGATGAAAGCTTAAATGTTGCTTAACAAAGAAACAGGAAAAAAATGCAATTACACAATTACGTTTAATGCAAAGAACACAAAGAACAATGCTGATGTTTAATAAATAAATAACAATTTAATTGCCATTGTTTGAGCTTTGACATTTAGGCTACTAAATTTCAATTTGATGGACATTATGGCAAATGTATTTATAACCCAACATGCTACAATTGAGTTAATTTTCTATTCTATTTTGTTTTTCCCTTTCATTTATTTTGATTCCTGTCGGTACTAGTAGCATTATTGAAAATTCTGTTGTTATGCATTTTTCTTTTAAATTAATTCAAAATATTCATACAATACTACATGCACGTATGTGTTAGTGCATATTCTCCCTTTGGTGTATGAAATTTCACTAAAAATACAATGTTTTCAGGATATTGTATTCTGTGCATAGAGTAATGCTGTGAACACGTGTATAGCGATGACACAGGACCGACTCGCAGTAGGCCTTTAGTTGTCACAAATAATGCGAAAGTGGTTGTCAGAGTCGTAAAGGAAATATGCTAAGATCTAAGTATCTTAATATATTCTAAAGCTAACAGTTAAGCTACTATCTTCCTGGGGTACTCTCTGTAAAGAAGATTTCCCAAGCCGTGCGGCAGTTGTTCAAAACAATCAATAGACTTGGCTTCAAGGCCAAGCATATGATTTATAATCACGCTAATTACACTAGTCATTCTTAAGGTGCATTAAGCACTTACTTTTGTTAGTCAGTTTTTTAAATGGTACCAATTTTCTTACTTATAAGCCACGGCCCCTTTGTTTATTCCCCTCCACCTTCTCAACTGCTGCACAGATTTCGCATATGCGAATTAGAGAATTTGTTGCAGTTTTGTTTTTGTTTCCTATAGATTTTATAATGTTAATACAGTGCGGATGTGTAATACAGTAAGGATTCAATGAATGTGTGTTGTATTTGGTAGTTGCAACCAAATAACGCCAAAAATACAAACAACAACTACAAAAAAATAACTAAAATGGGTGTGTAAAAACATTCATTGAAATGGTAATGTTGCATTTGCTACATTATGTGAACGCCGGAAGTGCAAACGTATAAATGTGTTAGAGCGTTGTTGTCTGCACATGTATAATGGTGTGTATGTGTGTGCGCGTGTTTTAGGTACATGCGTGCTTGTATGCATTCTATGTGGGTCATACACATTTGGAACAACGATTATTCGAATAGATTGAGAAAAATTATACGAATTTAAATTGCAGTAAAAGTTGTATCAAGATAATGAGAATTAATTTTAAAATGATTTTGAGGGAGCAATTACTAAAAGTTTGGCAATTGAATTTCGAATACCTCGGGGATGTTAGCTAAAGCTGTTGTGTTGGGATATTAGGCATAGGTAATAGTTATAAAACTGTCCTAAAATACGAGTATCAGTATCTAGTGTAAATGTAAGATTGTGGCATGTGGCGTATGAGTGATAATAAACCTTTCCATATGTACTTCAATAAATATCACGCATACGCATTGTAAAATATATAACAAGGCATGGTTTTTGTCACTCTATGTATATGAGAGTGGGTCAATTTCTCGACCAAGTTTTATACGTTTTTAACGATCAACATTTCGTATTTCATATTAGGGACGCAATAGTTTTGTATTGTGACCCGTAGTATCAAGATTTGAATACGGCTCACAGCCAAATTTTATGGGGTTAAAAAAAATACATGAGCCAAAAAGTAGGGAATTGGTATGAAGACAACTGACTGCCCCTCGTGGTCAAAGGAGAGGGGAATTAAAAATATCCGCAACAAGCCACGCAACTGCTCCAAAATTGCCTCTTTGCAGCTAAAGTATGGACGCCCCAGTCAGTTTTCCCTCATAATATTTTTCCCAACAGACCTACCACCACTAACACTGCTCTTACCGTCCTCCTAGAGGAGTCAAATGTATGACCGACGTTCAGTATTTCTGGACCCCCAAAAGATTCTCTGACATATTCACCATCTATCTTCAACCCTTTAGGTGGCCATCATACAATTTTTCTAATATTTGTTTTGTGAAATCCTGCTGCTCCCATGGTGCCTCCTAGGGGGGTAAAATGTATGAGCGACCCTCACTAGTATTTCTCATCTAAAATTTTTCCCAAACATACCTACACCCTATCTTTACAATTTATTGGGACTCCCTTGTAAAATTATTTTAAATGGTTTAACAATTCTAAGTGCCCATAAAAAAAAGAAAGCGAAAATTAATTGTCCTCAATAAAAAATAAAGAAATAATGGAAATATTATTTTGTGGAGACTTTTTTTTTTAAGTCGTTTAATAAGCATTTGGTATGAAAGCCCCTTAGGGGTTTGTCTTACTTTTGACCTTTCTAGGAAGCACCATGGAAGCGGCTAGAGATAATTTCATAAAAAAATAGCATGAGGACCACTTTACGGGTTGAAGATAGATGGTAGATATGATTTGCGAAACTGTTGGGGTTGCAATAATATTGGGGGTCGGTCATACCTTTAACTCCTTCGGGGCACTTTTTGAGCATTTTGAGCCTCCTTAGGGGATGACGATGCGGGGTAGGTATGTTTGGGAAAAATGTTAAGAGAGAAAAATTAATGGGAGTCGGTCAAATATTTTTAAACTTTAGAGCCAATTCCGAGGTAGTTGCTTGGCTCGCTCCCCTATTATGAAATACGAAAAGTTTTTCGTTAAAAACCGTTAGATCCATGGTTTCATGGCAATATTTTGTGGAATTCATCATAGATATTGATAACCGCTTGGTCGGGGAAAAAATTTACCCACTCTGTAGTTCAGGCAATCAAAGTTGTACAACGGTCTTTTGAAAAATAGTGGTTTTTTCGCATTTGAGAGGAGTAATGTAAAAAGAGGGACACTACCTCAGGCCGTATTGGAAATGATTGATAAAGTAATACAAATCGCAAATTATTTTGGTATAGTTTATAATGCGGTTACGGAATGGAAGGACCGACCGTGATATGATGGTTAGACCACGCGACTATTATGCAAGAGTTTTATGTAGATGTCGATGTAGACGACATCAACTTCGCAATATAGTATTAATCGGCATGTCTACCCTGTCGGAAATTGAGTTAACTTCAAGCTAACCAATGGTTAGTCAAAGATGAGTCACAAGTGACTCAAAAGCTAACTCATTTTCATTGTTTAATCCTATTCAGTTGAGTCAGTACTCACTCACTCTGCATAAGTTTCAGCTAACCACAAGTTAGCTCGTTATAAGTTAGATTGTAGCTCATTAAGAAAAAGTGAACTTTTAACTAGTTTTAAAATTACTAACTCATGATTGGTTATAACGAGTCAGCTTATGGTTAGCTATAAAACTTCAACAACAAAAATGTAATAATAACGCCTTTTTCTTGTGCTATTTTCATAAAATATATATTTATTTCATTTTAAACTGTTTGTTTGTTAGTTTCAGTCGATCGTGTTTTATTTATTAAATTTACGTTAAGTGTATCAAATGATACATCAAATTCGGCTTACGATCAGAAAAGTGTTTTTTATTGTTTGGTCAAATTCAGTGTGTCACGCACTAGGATGACACGTTTCGAACTCCATGACGAACTCCAATGGTACATCATCAGCTGTATATACATCTACAATTATGTGAAACATGTGCATGCGAAGTAGATATCAGCCGAAAATGTCCAGCACCTTTTCAGTATCAGATTTGAGTGATCAAAAAGTTAGTTCAAAACTTATCGAGAAGAAGTCAGATGGAATAAAAAAACAAATGACTATATCTGCATCAGTTTTGAGTTACCTTAAAAGTGCGTTGTAAATGAATGAACCAAAAGTCAACTTGATTTTGAGTCAGCTCACAAAATTCCGACAGGGTAGTTAAACCTTCTCATACAATTATGTATGTTCCCGTTCGTCGATAATCAAAATAAACGCGAGAAGTTATCCCAACCTCATTCACGGGGTGTAAAGGAAAATTAAGTAAGGCTAAGGTATGAAAGATAATTTTTACATATAGTATCACCTTAAAGGTCTGACCAAACGGTGGGCTGCACTCCAGTAGAACAATCTATACTGCCGCTGTTAAGGCCCGCATATGTGTTCCTTTTGGAATACTGTTTAGTTTATGAGGATACATGCATCCTCATAAAACATCGATATCACCTGCGGTAAATTATTTCCTTAAACATCATTGGACTCCACTATTCAGAGTATTTATCAAGCTCAATACCGTGTCATGCACTGTATAATTCAAGTCGAACTTAAACCGACTTCATAGAACCGACTACAAAGCTCAACCAAACTTCGACTACATTAAGTTTCGGTGCCACCCCCGAACTTTTTGCAGATTTAAGGATAGCCAAAGTTTGAGCACGATTAGAGTATGTTAACCCATACCGCTTTAGGGTTAAAGTTTTTGAGCTCTTACAGCCACGTTTAGGGCGCATAACTTAAGAGCAACTAGTCCAATTTTGATCAAACGAAAATCCGAAATTAAGGACTTAAAATTCTTTTAATCTGTTCATATATCATTTCTCTGCATAGTCCACAGTTTCGTGATTAAAAATAAATTTATGAACTTAAAAACTTAATTTCCCTTTACACGACAACATCGAGGGAGCCGGAAATTAAAGATTTTTTTTGTTTTTTAAATGACTGGAGACAGGAGTTAAACCTGGGATCACCCGCAAGGTAGTCGCGTGTTCTAACCATCATTCCACGGCCTGTCCTTTTATATTTAATCCCATATATCCCGAAATGGAAAAAACTTATATTTTTGTTGTTTGTACTGAACCATTTTAGCTCGATTTGTCTCAAATATGTTACTGGCAACTGTCTTGAATTATATCAAATTATCTCAAAGGACACGCCCATCTCCCATATATCCTGAATGAAAAAAACCTATATATTCCGAAATGAGATACATTTATTTAATTGCGAATAAAAAAGAAACGCTACAATCGATTTTCATGATCTGTGTCTCATTTTGTTCATAGGTTATGCAACATTATGTGAAAGTAGTAAGACTTGAAACCTTTTTCCATTTTGAGTTTTTTTAATATTTTTTAAATAGAATTTTTTAGGCAAATTTTTTATTTTTTTCGTAAATTTATTTGTAACAGCGAAACTGTTGACTATGGGAAATCATATGGGCAAGGCCACCGTCAGTAACGCCACGTTCGTACACATATTTTGGTGAATATCTTTACTAAATACTATTATTTCTTCCAACTTGAGAGGCATATGAAATAACTCGTCATAACTGTTGTTTCATACTCAGACAATTTTGCTGTATCTCGTTTTGTTGTGAAGTTATGACCATTTTAAGCCGTCAGTAACGTCACCGGATTTTGGAAGTTTGTTTTGAGGTTACTGAACGTTTGTGTAAAAATTAGCGAATTGAAAAGAGATTATGTTTATAATTGACCAGTATTTAAAAAAGGAAGGCTTAAAAATGATTTTTATCCAAAAGGTGGGCTTAAATTGTATGTTTTAATCACGTAATCGCCATAAAAGCAGTGTCAGTAACGTCACACAAAAATGTCAGTAACGTCACACGTACGAATTTCGGTAGGATTTTCGCGTCTTTTTTCTCTTGGGTTAATAGAGGGATCCTAAACGACCAAAAAATCATCGTAGAGGAGTGTTAAGATGCAACCTGGGGAGAAATTAAGAATAAACCACACTCATAAAAAAAAGAATTGTAGTAAATCGGGTTGAAATTGCTTTCTGATCAGTTTTGCATCATTAAAATTAAAATTTGTAAATTTTCCCTACTTTTCAGTCTTAGCGGCTATTTAGTGCGAAAAATATCAAATTAACTTCTGTTTTTGTTTTTTTTTTTAGCGAAAAATTTGTGAAATTTCTTCCTCAATGGTGTTAAAAATGTTGTGTGAGTATTTTGAACTAAAGCCAGGACACTCTGTAAAATAAAAACACATTATTATCGGAAAAAAACAAAAGTCTTTATTAATTCAGACTTGTTAATTTTTGCAAAATTAAAGCATCGCTTCGCTTTTTTTAACGTAAATATACATAATATATCACAAAAATAAGCAATTTTATTTGTATCCCTGCTGAGCAGCTATTTCGTCCCCAATGATACGAATTTGGTGCGCAGACGAAATGTCACGAATGTTTTTTGCGTATTTTCTAAACTCTTCTTCAGCAGCTTCCGCAACTAATATTTGCGATTGTGTATATTGGAACGCCTCAACGAATTTCCAAGCACTGTTTACTATGCAGTGACGAGCTTTTTCCTTTTGTACTCGTCGTATTTGTTGGTTTCTTTTAGCTTTTTAACATAACGCTTGTCTCTTTTTGCACCAGGAATCTGAGTCTAGCAATTAAATATCAAATTGTTAAGCAAAAAAGTAAAAAAAATAAAATTAAAATATTACGTCAGTAACGTCACACAATCTGTTTTTGCAAAAATACCCTGCTATGTGCTAATAAGGCTTCATTTAAGCATTAATTATGAAAGTACTTCAAAAGTACTCAAAAAAATCAGCTCATCCAACTTTTTTGCAAATTAGTTAATGCATAAAAAAACATTTTATACAAATTTGTCATTTATTTGCAGCTGATTACTTTAAGCCTTAATTGGTCCAAAACCCAAGCTTTGTACACAAATTTGCTTGCTAATCAATAGTATTCTATCCAAAGAAAGTAAACATCTGTCTAAAGAATAGCAAAATAAGAACAAAATTTACCTTTTTCGCCGACATTGGTATATTTTCCAAATGCACCTTGCATGTGCCAATTATGAAAAGGATGTAAAATATCAAAGCAGACACAAATTTTGCACTGGCATATTCTATACATATTAGACATTTGAAATATAAAAAAAATTCTATGTGGTTTCATTTTTCGTGGCCTTGCCTATATATGAACAGATTAACGGAATTTTAATTTTTAAATTTCGGATTTTTGTTTCATTGAAATGGGACTAGTTTTTCTTTAGTTATGCCCCCAATCGTGGCTGTATGAGCTTAAAAACTTTGGATATTCTAAAATCTGCAAAGACATTTCATTTTTGTGGGATGGCACCGACAAAATTCTGGAATTTGTTTCCACTATATAACTTTCAACCACCCTAAGGTATACCCTTGTTGGGGTTCTGAGCTATCTAATCTCCTTAATTGGTGTTTAACCTAAGGATTAGATATTAGACTGAGAGTGAAATTTTGGAAGGACCACTTGTATGCAGTTGATCGGTGCATTCGCTTTACATAAGGTCATTCAAGTTAATACCCATGTAGAGAGTAGTGAGGTAGGTAGTTCAAGCATAGCCAATCGACACCTCCAAAACTGCAGGCATTATTCGAACGTTTAAAACAGTTGAAACCATGCCACCTGAAAGCAGACTATGCTCCTCATCAACAACTGATCAAGATGTCTTGGTATTGCTGCTTAAGGTTTAATCCCTAATACATTACCAGAAAACAATTAGAATAAAATCAGTTCCATCGCCGTAATTATCCTACATAGTACCAATTTACTTTTGTAGTGGCACTCAAATATTTATTGCTATTTTATATTTATTGTATGTATATAACTAACGAATTAATTTTAAATTAAATATAACAACATTCCCTCATATATGTAACATACTATCACTTTATATGTCAGAATTTGAGCATATATTTTATACGTTTACACATTTGTATACTTTTTCCCTATAACGTATCTATAGCTTATCTCTTTTAACGCCGTCGCTTCATATTCAATTACATATCGCCGTATTTATCGTAATACATTTTACAGTTTCCATTAAATATAACTAATTAATTCCATTTGTACGCACGCGATTCTACTTTGGTACATTGACATAATGAATATTGACACGGGACTAGAATTTCATAGGCTTTAGTGAGTAAAAGTTGACTCGTTATTCGATTACAACTAAGTAGAACATTATGCAGCAAATGTGAGAGTAGTTAAATTTCATAATAAGTACAGCAAAAAATCACATAGTAATTGGACTAACACCTATTAGTTAACAACCATCATCATCGGCCCTTTGCTGAAAATTGGCGTTTAAATAAAATTTATATTAGTGTGATAGTATTTAAGTAAATTCTTTTACCAATTTGGATAATAAAATAAAAAAAAGCAAATAATGTTGTTATTACAAGCAGAAAAAAATAATGGATGTTTAAAAAAAGACCTCAATAAGACCTCACAAAACTTCACAGCTGAACTCATGAAATAGCATAAGAATGTGGCCTTTTATGCTATGCTTTAAATAAACAACTGACAACTTTTACTTAAATTTAGTCTGCAGGATGCATTGTAAATTGCAGACAGTTTTTTTTTTGTATTCAATTAAAAAGTTAACATATCCATTACAAATATTTTCCATACCATGACCCCTTATGTTGTTTCCTTTTATATGTAAATAAATATTGTCAAATATTTTCACTGTTTGCTGTTATTTCCGGCGAATATTTGCTAAAACCGGCAAACAATAATAGTAAAATTTAATATTTGCTTTAGCATTGACAATATTTATAATTTGTTGTTATTAGGCTTAAGGTCCCTACAGTGAGAGAGTACGTGCACTCATGACATGAATTTGTTTTTATTAACACAACGCACCAAGGTTGAATTTGATAGCGTAGCATAACGGTCGATTTGATATTTCAACCAAACAATTTCTTTGGGTTTTTTTGGTTGCCATAAGCCCTTATGCATTTCAAGATGGGTTATAAAGATAACACTTTCAGACGGAATATGACAGAGACACAATCCGCCCCGCTTTAAGAGGACACCATTAGAATTTATCGAGTCGTTTTTATTGCAATGACATGCTAAATGTGGTTTAATAATGCAAATAACATGACACCATAATATGATAAACCAATCACAAGCTTATATGTATATACGATTCACTCTTATCTTCTTGTTAGTAGTTGGTAGACTTGAACAATAGCGAGTTCGCTTGCCTTAATAAGGTTTCGTTACCGTAATAGAGTCTCTTGTCTAGACAGCAAAGATTTCATTATGTTCGAAATTTCTGTCCGTTGTCATATACTATTTGATTTATTATATATTCTAATTTTAACCCACAACCAATTTCAATTGGTGTACTTTAGTTTAAATTTATAAAATCTTCTGTGGTTGACCTAAACATGAGCAGAATTAATGTTACTTTTACATACCAAATGCGTTATGGGTTACCATTTGCTTGGTTTTATTTTGTTGATATACACAATTATACATTCATAGGTTAACCCAACAAAAACAACTATAGTTTTTCTTTTACATCCTAAAGATAGAAACAAACGTGAAAAACGGTCTCTTTTTTTCTACTTTGCGTTCTTGCATTGTTACTCAGCATAGAGGTGGAAAACCGATGTTAATGCCCCAGAATTAATTTACATGACTGACTGGTTGTACGGCCAAAAGTTTGAAAGATGTCCAATAATTTTGATTGGAACTGCAGCTTTCCGCACGATCAACTGCACAAGAATGTAAAAGAGTTCGCATGACAGACTACCGCCTTATTGTTTAAAAAATGGTTTAGTAAGGTGTTTGCTAATCTTCACTAAAGATTTCGTGTCGATCAGTGTAATCCCTCAAAGTCGTATCAGCTAAGAAGCGATACTAAACACAGCCATGGCATCTAATAGCTGTTGTTGCACCAAACTTTTAAATGAAGTCTTACAGTCGATAAAAAGATAAAAGGTGACGAACATAGGTCTTCTCTAGAATTTGTGGAAGTAAAAATATCTGCTCGGTCGTGGCTTTATCAGGTCTAAAGGCATCCTTATAAGGTTCAATCAGAATGAAGGAGATTGGCTTTAGTATTCAGCATAACACACTTGAATGGATAAAAGGCTGATTATGCGGCGTTTGGTGCACACACATGGGTTACCCTTTTTAAGCGTACGACATAGAACACCCATATGCAAATCCTCCATATTTACAGCTCTCTTTGCGTGTCCGTGACCAAAATTTAAGCTCTATCTGTTTCATAAACTTTGTATTGTACCTTCTGGCAGATGTTTTGGTCTTCACCTCTATCACTGTATTTTTCTGATCCACATTCTTACTCCTTCATTAAGGGTTTTGTACTAATAATCCTTTCATAAATCCTACAATAGTATAGGTTATCGGTATTGACCTTCTTTCTTTAGAAGTTTAATAAAAATTAAGAATTAGCAATTTCTATACCGATATATATCAAAATCGTAAACTATGATGAATTTTAAGAAAGTTTGCCCAAGTAACTATAACAGAGTTTGACCTTAGGCTGAGGTGGTCTCAGCCTCCTCCAGGTCATCGCAAGGACCCTCAACATTACGAAATATAAGAGTGGATTTTCCTTGACTAGGACAGGATATAATATATTTATTGCCTTATTTTACAATCCATAAAATTTAAATAGAACGAAATACTCCACTTCCTTAAGCAAAAGTGCAATCACTTGTCTGATATCCTTAAGATGTTTAATGGCGTTTAATGATGTCCTGGGGATTATGCTCGGTCGATGGCCTCGTATCGTTGATGGCGTCTGATGTAATGTATTGCGGTTTCGGTGTAGCTATCCTTTGTACGGAGAAATGGTCCTCAGACGAGCGGCCGTTATTGATGATGGTAAACAGGACGGGTTTAACGTTGCGGTAATTCGGTGATTGGAAACAGAACGGGTTTAACGTTGTGGTCATTCGAGTGGCGTCAGACGTCGAGAACTCGCAGGTAAATTAGGTAGGACCTTCTGGTGAAATTTGCTAAGGTCTTGGAATAGGCGAATAATAATAACTATTAATAGGCGCTGGCCTTACAATTACGAGAACTTGTTGTACAGACTTAGGGTCCGATTGTACAGGATTATATCCCGATTGTCTAGACTCGTAGATCTGATTGTACAAACTTATTGTTCGATTGTAGAAACTCACGGTCCGATCATAAAGACTCAAGTACCGATTGAACAGGCTCGTAGCCCGGGTGTACAGACTCGTATGTCCGATTGTAGAGGCTTATAGACCGATTATACAGGCCCGTAGCCGGGTTGTACACACTCAAGATCCGATCGAACAGACTTATTGTCCGAAGCCTGTACAATCGGACCATGAGTATGTACAGCCGGGTTTCGATCCTATACAATCAGACAAAAAGTCGGTACAACAGGGCTACGAGCCGGTATGTTCAGGTAAGTTCGGTTGTTGTGGTTGTTGTTTTAACAACTGGAGGAGGTAGTTGGAGTGATATTTTTCTTTATATGTCTGATTGTACAGGCTTATAGTCCGGTTGTACAGACTTATTGTTCGATTGTCCAGACTCGTAGGTCTGATTGTACAAACTTATTGTTCGATTGTAGAGACTCACGGTCCGATTGTAAAGACTCAAGTTCCGATCGTAGCCCGGGTGTACAGACTCGTAGGTCCGATTCTACAGGCTTATAGACCGATTGTACAGGCCCGTAGCCCGGTTGTACACACTCAATGTCCGATTGTACAGACTTATTGTCCGAAGCCTTTACAATCGGACCTTTCGTCTGTACAACCGCGTTTCGATCCTATATAGTTATGTTCGGTTGTTGTTGTTGTTGTAACAGTTGGAGGAGGTAGTTGGGGTGATAATTCTTTATGCCGATTTTCAATTTATCGGTACTCTATCAAGCATGTAATCCGATTATCATACGATCATTGTTGGCAACTCCGTTCCATTCCTTTGTAGATAACAAGGTTTGTGTCCAGGATTGCTAGTTGTTGTTATTCTTAACCACAATTTTCCTCCAAGAGACGGCGCTAGCTGTTTCTATTGACTTATTTTTAAGATGTTGATAAACCTTTGCCTTTTATTCTTGGTCCTTGCGAAATCTGAATTTTTTTTTTGTAGAGGAAGGCATCTGGAATGAGTTTTGTTAGCTGGAGAACTAGATAGTATTTAAAAAGTAATTCTTCATCGGTGTTGATGCCAGTGCTCCAGCCGGGAATCGAACCCGGCACATTCGGATTGCAAATCAACGTCGTTTCCACTGAACTATCGAAGGCCACGGTATGTTCGGTGAAAATGTTTGGATGAAAATACTAGTGGTAGTGGGTCATACATTATTCGCCTCTAGGATACACCATGGGCAGGAACAGATTTCATTAAAAAAAAATATAAAAATAAAAAAAATTGTATGGGGACAACCTTAACGGTAGTAGATAGAGGGTAGATTTGATCTGAGAAAATGTTAGGGTTGCAAAAATATTGGGGGCCTGTTATACATTTGACTTTGTATGGGTGCCTCTTTAGGTGGTGAATACGGGGGTAGGATAGTTTGGGAAAAATGACTGGGGACTTTTTACCCCCCTTTAGGGGCGACACCGAGAATTGTTGTGAATTTTTTTCCCAATACAAAAATTTCTCGTTAAAAACCAGGGGCTCGATATTGGTTTTAGCATATAGATTATTGGGCAAGTTTTCTTAGAATTCATCGTCAATTAGCATTTTTATAACCGTTTTATGAATTTTTACTCTATACAAAGTGACCCACTCCAATATATATCCCTTGAGTAACAAGAATTCTCGATTGATTAGAAATGCTTTACGTTTTCTTTTGTTTGTCATCGAGTATTAAGTACTCATATTTAGTGCTTTATTTCGTTAGACAAATCATTTTATAACTCCTGTAGCATTTTACAACAGTCCTTAAGTTATCATTTGCGATGAATGCCTTTCGGCAATAGAGACCTCAGTGTATTCTCAGCATGTGCGAAATGCAACGTGTGATATACACTGGAATGTAAAATATTTCGCCATAGTCATTGTACGACCAACAGCAGCATTTCATATTTCCACCACAGACGTTTTGCGAAATACTCATTCTTGGAACTTAACATAACAATTCACAGCCCGAAATGGCGCACAGACAACATTTCCAGCTTGTTATAATTGCTGGTGCATACACGCATTGGCAAAACCCTAAGACAAAACAAAGCTTGAAAAATAAAAGTATAAAACAGAATATTAACCTTTAATAAAAAGAGAATAATATTATATGAGAAATGCAGGTTCCCCGCCATTTAACTGACCCGAACACACGGTTGGTTAGTTGTTGCGTGGGTGGAATCACTTGGTACTTGGCGGCGAAAACAAACAAACCTGCAGTGGAACCATGATTCTGAATTCAAAGTGCCCGATTATTTGTTTTTGTGAGAGTCTCTGCTGTTTTACAACATGTGTTGGTTGAACGTGAAAAGCAGGTTACCACACTGTTATGTGTATGGTGGCTTATAAACGAGACAACAGTACGTTCAACAGTCAAAATTTGGTAAAGTTGTTCGATGCGAATGGCTCCGATAATATACCTGAGTACATTTTACATTCGTACGAAATGCCAGCCATGGGCTAGTGTAAGTAAAATTGCCCACTGGTAGATAACATCTGATATATTAAATAATCAATGGTAACAGTTTATACTAATTATGTTTAGTGTTCAGTTTATACCATTACCTCATTCATGGGGTGTAAAGTCTTTTTTACACCTATCTATAGTTAATGTATTTTTTTTTTCAAAGAAAACATTTCGCAATCTTTTTGTATTATGACCTGCATTTTGAGTTGGGCTTCAACAAAATCTAAACATGTAACAACACCAAATATTTCTACCACGCACTAAGTTCAAACGTTGCTGCACACACTGTCACTTCAAGACATGTCTAGGCCAATGGGTTCATCAATATTCTATGGCGGTTATTTAGTTGATTTTTGATGGCTCTTCTCCATGGCTTTGAGTGAACTTGCTAACATTGTTTCGTCAATATTGGATGTTGTATGTATGCTGTTACAGCACTATGTGGCGTATGAGTGTTCGTCGATATCGATAATACCACTATGGCCACCGGAAGCTACATAACTTCCTGTCAATTTCATAATTAATTGAAATGTTGTACGCCGGTTCACTCAACACAACAGATAACTTTCATGTTATCGTTGGAAAATTGAGGTTTTCATTGTTGTACGAATACCAAGAAAAAAAAGCAAATGCTAAATGCTTTTCAAGTAAATGGCGCTGAATGTTAAGCTATGGGTAACGCAACAAAAACCAAAATATTCTGGTACATTTTAATGACGAAGCAACAAAAAGGTCAAAAATTTTCTGTTGGATTCACACAATGCTGAGTGTTGCTACAGATTTATTCAATCGGAAAGTTTTTTGCGCACAGGCATAGACAAAATGTAGGAAATATATGTACTCTACTTTATAAAGTTGGGTGGCATATATTTAATAAAAAATGTGTTTTATTTAATCGATCTACCTTCAAGGACAGGAAGGTGTCTGCAATATCTCGTCGACTTTTACTCAAATCACTTGCTTTGATACCGCATTATTGGTTTATGTGTTCAGATTTTACGCTTTTATATCCATAGTCCCTCGTAAATGTAAGTATATGCTGATTAATGATTGTGCCTAACGTCAATTTGAAAAATAAATGGATTTATTTTAATCACAATACTGCTTAAGGTATGAGCTGAGTCTACTCACAAAATTCACCCATTGTTCAGTATTTTTTAATATTCCATATTTTCTATTGCTTTCACTTTCTTGTTTGTTTTTGTATGCTAAATAGCAGAAAGCAAATATGCATAACAATGCGACTTTGTATATTATAAGCAACATATTTCAAATTATGCAAAACTCTGTATAAGCAAATATTTTAGTACAAACATTGATATAAAATGAGGAAAAAGAAGCTTCTTCCTCACTCTCTCTCTCCCTCTCTCTCTCTTTTCTCTCTCTCTCTGCTGTACCACTGTATTTAACGTCTATAAGTAATTTTCTTATCATTGAAGAATTTGAAGTACTCTTAAAATACATTATTCTGTACTAATCAATCAAACAGGACTGCAGCTTATATACTTCGCAGGGAGAGAGAGAACAGTTTTGTTGATGTGTTTAATATAAAGGGTCTGTTAAAGGATTTCAATTGCAACTAGGGTGATCAGTTCGGTTTTCAAAAACCGGCTACTCGGTTTTTTTCACTCATAAAAACCGTCGGGTTTTTTTAAATCCCTATTTTTCGAATATCGAATAATCCGGTTATTTTTTTGTCGAATCTCGGTTTTTTGGCATTCGATATTTTTTATTTAAATTTATTCATAATTGTGTTAAATGTGTTCTCGTACTTGTTTTTTTCCAGTGTCTCGGAAGAACAACCTAATTGTTAGTTTTATAAATCTTCAATGTTTAATAAGTCGGCTGAAAAGCGAAAGAAATTACAAATGTTTGTGAAAGACCAATTTAATAAGGAGCTTCAACTTATCCATGATGTTAAGCACCACTGGAATTATATGGTTTCTCAATTTTTAAAATTGCACAAATGTGTGAATCATACTTTATTGGAGTTAGGACTGACACCATTTAGGGAAAATGATATCGCAACTTTGTCTGTGCTTAGTGACACCCTTAAACCTTTGGAAATGACTATACAAAAATTTTCTGCAAACTCTTCGACTTTAGCTGATGCTGAAGGTATTTTTATATTTTTACTTTAACACTTTTCAACAATTCAAAACCAATTATCAATAAATTTATATGCAATTTTCAAAAGACGTATATCAGAACGACGTGTTCAAACCCTGAATACTCTCATTTTGTATTTAAGTACGAGTAAACTCCCAATTAGTGACGCATTTCTAAAATATTCAAGTAAAATTGATTTTTGATTTTTTATATAAGGATAAGAGCGGCAAAAGGACTCAAAACCTTGTCAGATTATTAAACGCTTTGTACACTATAAGTCCAAATAGTACACTGAGTGAAAGGGCATTTTCAATGTCAAGTTTTATAAAAACCAAAGAAAAAATAGGTATACACCCAAGCACTTAAATTGTATCTTATTTCTTAAATGTTACTTTAGGTAAAACTAAAGATTAAATTAAATATCTTATATATAAAATTCTCGTGTCACAATGTTAGTCTGCATACTCCTCCGAAACGGCTTGACCGATTCCTCTGAAATTTGGTAAGCATATTGGGTAGGTCTGAGAATCGGCTAACATCTATTTTTCACACCCCTAAGATAAAGGGGCGTGGCACCGCCCATACAACTTGAAAATTAAAAAGGCTATATTTCATGAACTGTCAGAGGTATGAAGATCATATTTGGTACATATGTTGTTGGAGCAGTATTAATTACAGCCAGGATGGAAGTGGGCGGTGCCACGCCCTCTTTTCCAAAATCGCTCTAACGGCTTTTCTAATAGATCGATTGATACAAAAATTTTACCATGAGGTACTGTTGACCTGTAAATAGTTCCTGACTACATTTGGTTGTAATTGGATAAAGGGGCGTGGCACCGCCCATACAACTTGAAAATTAAAAAGGCTATATTTCATGAACTGTCAGAGGTATGAAGATCATATTTGGTACATATGTTGTTGGAGCAGTATTAATTACAGCCAGGATGGAAGTGGGCGGTGCCACGCCCTCTTTTCCAAAATCGCTCTAACGGCTTTTCTAATAGATCGATTGATACAAAAATTTTACCATGAGTTACTGTTGACCTGTAAATAGTTCCTGACTACATTTGGTTGTAATTGGATAAAGGTGCGTGGCACCGCCCATACAACTTTAAAATCAAAAGGCTATATTTCATGAACTATCAGAGGTATTAAGATGAGATTTGTTATATATGTTGTTGGAGCAGTATTAATTACAGCTAGGCGGAAGTGGGCGGTGCCACGCCCTCTTTTCAAAAATCGCTCTAACGGATTTTCTAATAGATCGATTGATACGAAAAATTTACCAAGTGGTACTGTGGACCTGTTGAGTCAGTGGCTATATTTGGTTGTGACTGGAAAAAGGGGCGTGGCACCGCCCATTCAACTTGAAAATGAAAAGGGCTATATCTTATGAACTATCAGAGGTATGAAGATGAGATTTGTTACATATGTTGTTGTTGCAGTATGAATTACAGTAAGGCTGGAAATGGGCTGTTCCGCACCTTTTTTAAAACAAACAGTTATAACTGTCAAAATTCCACAGTAAATTGCTTTTCGCCCAGAGATATGAACAGTAAGGTGGGCCAATTTTTTTATTCGCAAAAATCGGAAGCTACGATGAATTTTAAGAAAATTTCACCAATAAACTTTGTGTCTAAAATCAATTCCTTGCTCGCGTTGGGAAGAATGAAGATTTCAGATAGAGATTATTTTTGTTTTTAAATGAGCACAAACCGAAAACTTCAGATATATATTTTTTGGGACCTTCTGCGTAAAACTGACTTCTCAACAAACTAAATGAGGTACTACAGAAGCAAATCTATGTATTGGTTAAAAAGTTATGGATTCTGAGAGGTGGCATACAGAAATTAAGTTTTTAAAAATCATTTTCAGAATTTTGGGTGGGATCGCAAACAATGTCAAAAATATAATATTCTCTTCGTTTTGGTCTCCAAACATCGGAATGGTAGTTAAAATTAGAGCCGGGGCCCATAGGTCTGAAGATACTGAATAATTGCTCATTGATAAAAAAAAATATCTCTGCCAGAAATCTTCATGCTTCTCAGCGCGAACTAGGAATTGATTTTAGACATAAAGTTTTTTTGTGAAATTTTCTAAGAATTCATCGTATATTCTGATACTGGTATACGATTACCACTTTTCTTTTCCACGCGAACAAATTGATCCGCCCTAATGAAATAGCTTTTTTTGAACTAAATATGTAAAAAGTGCAGAGGCGCTGCCCACGCACTTCAATAGTTAACTTTTTAACTGTATCAAATAATGGTCCGTACACCAGGCAGTTGAGGAAACATAGTAGCTGCGCAGACTTAAACAGTGATTTTTTTTTATTTACTTTACAGGTGTGTATTTTTCAATTACTTTTCAGGAGAGCGAATCGGTAATTAATCATTTACATAGACGTAAGTTTGACAGGGGACTCGAACCGACGTTTTTCTCAGCAACTCCATCTGTGCAAATGCTGAGGAAAGATCTTGGCCTACATTCATATAAAATCCAACTTGTAGGAGAACTAGAACCATTGGAAGATCAATCGATTTTTTTTATTTATCATTTCATTGCACATTATTTGAAGGTGAAATGGTTCCAACACGACGGTCTAACATGCCATACGGCGCGTGAGACCATCACTTTGTTAAGCCAAACGTTGGTGACCGAATTATCCCAAAAAATGGTAATACGAGTTCAATACAAAAATAGTATTCCGGAGTATTCTTGATCCGTGTGAGAAGAAGACATGACAAAAGAAGTTTTTATGGCTAAAGGCATGATCTTCAAACGGAATATTCATTTGCGGTCAATAGGCGGAGAAGGCATAACAAAAATGTTTTTTTATGCCCAAAGAGATAGTAAGTATACAGACGTAGTGGCTTTTCGAATGGAAAAATGTTTGTTGGAAAATTACGGAAAAATTAAATAAAAATTGAATTTTCTTTTTCGACGAAATTTTTTATTTTAATGTTTGGTTTGATAATTTTGGACGATGTTAATATGGAAAATTTCGGATAATTATTCAAAAATGACTTTTCGAATAGAAAAATAGATCGTCCTTTCGAATTTAAGCGAATTAAATAAACCATTCGATTGGCTTTTGTGATGACAATCAATAAATCGCAAAGCCAATTGTTGGAAGTTTGTGGGATCAATGTCGAATTCCCCTGCTTTTCGCACGGGCAGCTGTACGTTTTCTGTTCGCGTGTCGGCTAACCGTCTTCAATGTTTGTTTTTGCGCCGGAAAACAAATCGAAATACATTGTTTATCAGATCGCTCTTCACTAATTTCGAATAAATTCAAATAAATTACATTAAAATTATATCTATCTGTATTATTATTACCCTGGAGCTTATATGAAGGCGTTAACTTTGGAGCGAGACAAAGTTCGCAGGGTACGAAGTTGTATGGCAGAACAACGTTTGCCGGGTCAGCTAGTATTTATATATAATCAATTTTTTACAAATTAATTGTTTTGTTTCGTTTGTCTTTGTTAAAATAACAAACTGATCTCACTAATGTTTTGCATTGTAATTGTAATTAAACTAAAAGTTTACTTTTTAAAGGTATAATTGATTTGTTTTCTGTTATTTTTTAATAAAATTTTTTGTAAAAAATTGTGTTTTAATTTGTTATTTGGCATAATTTTGAAAACCGGATTATCCGGTTTTTTGTGAATTTCAAAAAAAGCAACCGGTTTTTTTTAAATTCCATTTTTCGAATAATTCGAAAACCGGTTTTCGCAAAAACCCGAATAATTGATCACCCTAATTGCAACGTTAAACATATTAGTTTTTTTTTTTTAAATGAATCAACGCGAAGCGTAAAGAAATTTATTATTTGCTCGTAAATATATCGATGGCACCTATTCCTTGCGCATTTATTTAGCTCCTTATTATTGGTCCTCGGAAATTAAGTAGAAGTTAATTTCATTAGCTATGGGTGCCGTTGGGGATGTAAAGAACCCCCAAATATTGTTGTCGATCGGTAAATTCAGCCTGCACACCGACACGTCAGACGACGGGTGTAGGCCGGTTAGCTTCGCAGCGGGACTTACATGGTATTGAATGGAACCAGATTCCAGCATAAAGATATGCACAAGGCAACTTGCCTATCCCCCGATCAAAACTCAAAAAATCAAATTGATCATGTGGTAATTGATCCCTGGTGCTAATATTGGCTCGGATCATTACCTGGTTGCAGCCAAGGTGCGCACAAGATTGAGCAGAGCGAAAAACGTAAACGTAACTAAAAACAGAGAAAGCTGGACATCACGAAGCTGCAAACCGCTGCAAATCCCAATTACTACGACACAACACCTATACTTTTGACGTTTCCGATACACAGTGGCAGCATATTGCGCATTCCATGGCAGCCGCCGCAGACGAATACTGGTACGATGAAGAATGTCGCATAGCGTCTGAGAAACAGGATGCTGCTCATAGGGCAGCGCTAAAGCCAATTATGTTGTTAGGGAACGGCACAAGGAGACAGTAAAACAGGAAAGACAGCTATTAAAACGAAAAAAACGTCAGATGCAGGAATGTCAGAACGAGGATAAAGAGCAAAGCAGGGATACAGGTGAAGCCCGAAAATGTTACCAGAAAGTTAAAGCAAATCGTTACTGTAATGGACTCCCTTCTGTAAGGACAAGGATGGAAATCTGGTTACATGTACGAAATGTGTGGTGCCTATATGGAGAGAACACTTCCAGCATCTTCAGGTTCCAGAAGGCAGCGTACGTAAAGGTAGCACGCCATTTGTCGCTGACGGCTTATATTGCCCGCCAACAAGTCAAGCTGAGGTATGAAAAGCAATATCGCGGCTGAAAAATAATAAAGCAGCCTGTGCCAACGGACTTCCGGCAGAGCTCTTCAAGTCCTGTGGAAAATAGCTGATAACGAGCATGCACCAACTCCTACGCACTGTTTGGCTTAAAGAGTGCATGCCGGATGATTGGTATCTAAGCGTATTATGATCTGTGCTGAAAAAGGTGATCCAAGTGTGTGCTCCAAGTACGTTTTACCCATTGTATATAAGGCCCTTTCGAGTGTGCTATGTGACAGACTAAATTCAGTGTTATCCAACCTGATCGGGCGTTATCAGGGTGGCTTTAGACATGGTAAATCAACAACTGACCAGAAATTCACACTTCGGCCAATCCTGAAATAAAATGAAAACCAGATCGACAAGTACCACCATTTCGTCGAATATAAAGCTGCCTTCGACAGCCCGATACTGCAGAAATTACTCAAAGCCATGGCTAAGTTTGGAATTCCGAGCGAAGCAGATACGCCTTTGCGGAATGACCCTGACTAACACGAAGTGAAGATTGGCAAAGACCTTACGGAGCCATTCTATAGCAGACGGGGCCTTAAACAAGGCGACGGCCATCGTGTGACCTCTTTAACATAGTATTGGAGATGACAATAAAGCTGCAGTAAACACGAGTGGCACGGTATTCAGCAAAAGCCACATGCTACTCGCGTACGCTGATGACGTAGACATCGTCGGTCAAAAACTGCGAAATGCGACTGCAGCCTTCTCCTGTCAGCGAAAATGAATCTAATGGTGAACGAGGACAAAACGAAGTTATTAGTTTCAACATACAAAGAATCTTATCGTTTCGGAAACTACGTCAACGTTGACAACTATAATTTCGAGGTGGTAAATAATTAAATCTACCTAGGTTGCGCCATAAGCAAAACAAATAATGCCAGCCTCGCGATCCGGAGCAGAATACTGCTTGCTAATAAATGCTACTATGGGTTATGACACAAGCGGATGAATTGGTTCTGGCACTATTCGAGAGAAAAATACTCCGTAAAATATATAGGCCTATCATCGTTAACGAAGATTATCGTCGTCGTATGAATCATGAGCTGTACGAGCTGTACACTGACATTGACGTAGTCAGGCGCATTAAGATGCAGTGGTCATGTTGTTCGCATGGACGAAAATGCTTCAGCTCTAAAAGCCTTCGACGAACTTGATGGACGGCGCCGAAGAGGGCGTCCAAAACTCCGTTGAGAACTAGAAGAATAACTTGGTGTGACTAACTAGAGAAGAAGTGCAGAAGCTCGAAGCGCTTATAATATTTTTCTACGTGCGGTGTATGATCCAATAGGGTTGCAAAGAAGTGCCAGCTAAGTAAGTTAGTATATATCTTTTGATTCGAACTGAAACAACGAACTGAGACCTTTGCCACACTCCTTCTGGTACATCCCAGACAAATCCGAATTGACCCACATAGTTTTACATAATTTTTTTTAAAAGTACACTTAATTCCGACGTAACATACGTAAGATATGAATGTTGACTATACGGGCTGACCCCTTCTGGTACCTCAGTTTTTCGTTTTCTGTTTATGTTTGCGTTTTTAAATAATTTTTCTGCCGGTCCTAGTAGGGCGATATAAAAACCTTATAAAAGGGTATACATTGGGCTATCCAAGTATTTTTGTTGTTGTTAAGAAGTGTCATAAAAGGCACGTGATTAAACATTTTGATTCGATTTTAATATTGTTTCGTGAGCGTAAGCAGCAAACTAAATTATGGATGAAATCTTATGAAACATCATCTTGAGTTGATGTGCGAAATGTTTTTGATGCCAAACCTTTTTTAACAGGGTATTACCAAGTCATCTTCATTTCAGATTTTAAAATGCAATATTTTACATAAATAAATTACATGTTTATTTGTTGTGTCACCACTTTTATTACGTGATATCTGCGGCGTGTGTAAGTGTCTTTTGCTGGTTTTATTTTTTTTTGTTTTAATATGAAAAACAAAACATTTCCATAAAAATATCATAGAGCTTTAAAGCCATCGTCATTGCCACCGTGTTGTCTATAAACTCAATAAAGGCATACTTAAATGATATAATAACAACAACAACAACAATAAAATTGCCACATGATAACAAAAGATCCCCACAGCAGCAGCAGCAGCAGAAATACTCTCACCCAAATGATGTGTTAATTTCACATTTACGCTAACAAACAACATTTTCACGCTAGTATTTACCCAACAGAATGAATAATGCGAAGGATTTCCTTAGCGGTAGACTTTAAATGGGAAATATTTACCTAGATTTTACTGCAATAAGACAAAAAAAACGCGTATCGTACGTATGTGTTTATATGCTTGTTTGTAGGTCTTAAATTGCTGTCAACTATAAAAGACATTGTCAATATGTTTGTGTGTGTATATGTGAATGTATGTGGATATAAGCGTAAATCAATTGAGAAATAACCAAAAAAAAAACAATAATAAACACAAACAAAGTACAACCTCCATAAACGCGCACACATTTGTACATGACAGATGTGGGTTTGAGAAGAACACACGCACACACACACATATACACCCACAAACACACACAGGCACACACAAATACACTTTTAAGCTATCGCACATATACATAGATGTATAACAGCATCGGCTTCAAAAGTTGTTCATCTTCCTCTTTGATGTTTTTTGTTTTA
Organism: Muscina levida; assembly: GCA_964034835.1. NCBI lineage: Eukaryota > Metazoa > Arthropoda > Insecta > Diptera > Muscidae > Muscina > Muscina levida. Next base: position 3,680,344 of record OZ035880.1, read on the forward strand.
ATGAACACTCCCCATCTCACTCACACACACGCACACGCCCGCAAGGAGATGCATATGCCTGCCATATGCAACCGGAAACAATTTTCATACAAAACAAAACATGCACATAAAAGTAAAAGAATAAAAATGGAATAAGAAATATTTTACTTGTATGAGTATGCGAATGAATTCATAGTGCAATATATGTGTTGATAGAGAAGATAATGTATATGAGTTATTCTGTGGAAAATCAGATGGTTTTTTGGGTGACTTGTTCTTCTTGAAGTGATACTTGTGCTGGCATTGCCAATTTGCCAACATGTGCAAGCGACCTCTAAAACTACTTACTTACTTGCTTAGCTGGCACTTATTTGCAATCCCACTGGATTATATTCCCAACGTAGAAAAATATTATAAGCGCCTTCATCTTCTGCGCTTCTTCTCCAGTTAGTCACACCAAGTTCTGTAAGGTTCTCAGCAACCTGGTCTTTCCAACGGAGTTTTGGTCGCCCTCTTCTGCGCCGTCCATCGAGTTCATTGTCGAAGACTTTTCGAGCTGGAGCAGCGCAACCGCTGACATCTGACCAAGTCAATGTCAGTGTACAGCGCGTACAGATCATGATTAATATATTTTACGGAGTATTTATTTTTGTCCACGCTCACCAATAGACCCATTTTCGCTGATTCCTTCAGTATACCTGAGAAGGGTGCAGTCACATCCCGCAGTTTTCGACCGATGATGTCTACGTCATGCGCATACGCGAGTAGCATGTGGCTTTTGTTAAACATCGTGCCAATCGTGTTTACTGCAGCTTTCCTCATTATCATCTCCATCACTATGTTGAAGAGGTCACATGAAGACCGTCACTCTGTTTTAGGCCTTGTCTGGTATAGAATGGCTCCGTAAGGTCCTTGCCAATCTCCACTGAAGACTTCGTGTCAATCAGCGTCATTTCGCAAAGGCGTATCACCTCCTCTGGAATACCAAACTCAGCCACGGCTTCGAGTAATTTCTGCCGTATCGGTCTGTCGAAAGCGTCTTTATAGACAACGGAAAGATTGTACGTGTCGATCTGTTTCTCTTGGACCTTGTCCAGGACTTGTCGAAGTGGAAATATCATGTCAGTTGTTGATTTGGCCCGATCAGATGGATAACACTGGCTTTAGTCTTTCACATAACACACTCGACAGGACCCTTTATGCGATGAGTAAAAGGCTGATTCCGCGGTAGTTGGAGCACACACTTGGATCACCTTTTTTCAGCATAGGACATAATACGCTTAGATTCCAATCATCGGGCATGCACCCATTAAACCAAACCGTGCGTAGGAACTGGAGCATGCTCGTCGCCACCGGAATTGAAGAGCTCTGTCGAATGTCCGTCGGCACCGGATGCTTTATTTTTATTTTTTATATTTTAATTTCAGCAACGATATTGCTCTTCTTACCTCGGCTTGACTTTGTGGTGGGCAATGTAAGCCGTTACTGGAAGTGTTCTCTCCATATATACAGCACACTCTGAGCTGTTGCAAGTTTTCCATCCTTGTCCTTACAGGAGGTAAGCCCATTACCATAGCCTTTTGCTTTTCCTTTAGGTCCTCTCCACTATCACTGTATCGCTCAATATCCTCGTTCTCCCTTTCATCTGACGATTTTTTTCGCTTAAATAGCTGTCTCGCTTATTTTTCTGTCTCCTTGTGCCGTTCCCTAACAGCCCGGGTTACAATTGGTTGTAGCGTTGCCCTGTAAGCAGCATCCTCTTCCTCAGACACTTTGCGACATTCTTCATCGTACCAGGATTCGTTTTATCGCCATTTTTCATATCCTAGCACGGTTGTTGCGGCGGTTGCCATGGAATGAGCAATATGCTGTCACTGTGTATCGGAAAATCAGAAGTAGAGGCATTGTGTCGTAGAAGTTGTGAAAGCTGTTTGGAGTACGTATTGGCTAATTCTGGCGGTTTGCAGCTCCTCGATGTCTAGCATTCTTGGTGTTCGGTTACGTGCGTTTTACGCTCTGCTCAATCTTGTGCGCATCGTGACTACAACCGGCTAATGATTCGAGCCAATATTAGCGCCACGAATCACACGCACGTCCATGACACTAGATGCATGCCTGCCATCAATTACCACATGATCAATTTGATTTTTGGTAACCGATCGATGGATCAAGAACATCTTCTCTTCATATTTTTACCTAAAAATCTCCCAGAATAATTTTAATGTCGTGGCCATGTTAGCAGTCGTATGTTTCCTCTAGGTTCTCGTAAAATGCATATTTAATATCTTTCGTCGGGGCATGAGCACAAATCAGTTTCTCACCAACTACAAATCCACAACCAAATTCGTGCTTTTCGGCATGGCAGCTGTAATAGATGTCACAATTTTTATGTCGCGAGTATCTTGTCTTGTTCATCTTATGTCCTGGATGGCGGTGATGTCAGCATTATATTTATTAAGGACATCCTCCAGTCCTTCTCTACAGAGAGTCAGAACGTTCCAGGTGCATATCCTTAAAACATGGTCCTTATTACGTTTGAGGGGGTCGTCAACAATTGGGGGAATCCATTTCTTACTTTTTCTTTATCGGGTTTTCATAGGCAGTAAAGGAAATAAAGGTGGGTGGTAAGCTAAACCTTCAGCGTTCGTAGCTTACTTCCTGCCGCTATTCATGATAAAAAAATATCACTAACAAAGTTGCCCAAAACTGTTACTGTTTAACAAATGCTAAAATGTCGTACTATTCTCAGAATGACTCATATCTGTGCACAAGGGTATGTATTTGTAAACTGTAGCATTCAGACTGTTGAAAATATGGAAGAATAAATAAAAGGCGATGTTCATTGATATTGTGGGCTATAAAATTTGTGGATGTTTGTATGTCTTGCCTTAATCATGTGCACCATACATTAGCCACTGTGAGGCATAATATTGGCAACATTTATAACTTTCAATATTTTTATCTGGTTCAGGAGTTTGATTTATAAAAAGTTCTTGTAAATAGTGATTAAAAGTCAGATTTCCAGAAACTGGCAAACATATCGCTAGTATCCTCCAAAAACGTCTCAAGTCCTATTTTTTGTGGAATACATTTAATGATGCAAAAGTGTCCCAAAAGTTATAGTCCTGTAATCCCATGTCTATTTGAACTAGTTTTGTAGTTATTGTGTCAAAACACAGGCGGCCATTTACTTTAAATCATCAATAACTCAGAAACACAAAAAGTGGTCTTGAGACATTTTTGAAGGATATCGACGATATGTAATTTAATGTAAAGATAGAACGTGTCTTAAATTTTGAAAAAATTATTGATTTAAATTTTTCTATTTTTACGAATATTTCCGATTTAATGTCCTTGAAAAAGTATCGCAGATTAACATCGGGAGTAAAGATTTTAATATAAAAGTGTAAAATTTTGCAGGAAATATTGTTGTTGTTGATCTTTAGTGTGAAAAAAGAGGACCAAATATTGCCTTCACCTAAAAAAAAAAAATATAAAATGTTGCAGGTTTTTTTATAAAGAAAATGCTATGAGAAAATTAATTGGTATTTCACAAAAATCTCGAGGCAATGTATCCCATGACAATCAAAAATACAGTTACCGATTCACTTTTAACATTGTGTAGGGTACGATTAGCCTTATGATGATTTAACAAAAAAACGGCCCTTATACAATTTACTCCTGTTTGCAATTTTCAATAGCCTGCAATAATATGTGCGAAAGTATCTTGATATTTTATTGTTGGTATGCACACACACACACACCAGAATTGATAAATTTATATTAATGGCGTTTAAATTCCACAAAATTACACACACGCGCACGAACACAGACAACCACTGTCGTCATTGGTATGTCGTCCATTGAGGTGGAGGCAAACTTCCGTTGTATGCAACTACCACAACCACTTCCACTCTATCAAGCTGCTACAATTGGTAAATAAACCGAATTTTATGGGAGACAAAATACAAAAAACTATTAAATCAATGCTCTTTAAGCGAACTACAAAATATTCTCTTTTTTTTGCAATACTTCCCACAAAGGCATCCTGTTGATTCCTTATATGATGATGTTGTATGCATATGTGTGTTCGTTTGTTGTCGATGGCAGTAGAACCTTCTAGCCAGCCATATAATACAATTGTATTGAATTGTTGCAAAGAGTTCGGCATTTTTTTTCCGCATTGATAATCTGCACAATAATTCAATAAAACTATATTACGGCAGCCCATAACGACTTGATTTAATTGCACATTTGATTTGTGATATGTCGAGTTAAATGAACTTTTCATTATCTTTTCGATAGCAGCAATCAAAATGGTATTGCTAAAATGAAATACAATACAATGCATCAGAGAAACCTACAGTAGATAACAAATTGACATATCTGTGACGAGTCAAAGAGGCAGACTAACAAGTCAAAAGATATTCGCAATGAATTTTTATAGCAAAGAGATTAACAATATTGGCAATATGAAGAAGACATTTGCACATGGGATAGTTAAACAATTTGAGCTGTAAACGTATCATTAAATTCCATGACGGTTAAAACTAAAAGCCTTATTCATAATAATTTGTAAGAGGTTTATAAAATGATTTTATTCTGAAAATTTGATTTATAAACATTAAAAATGATAAGAGTTCCCTGAAAAATATTCCTAATGGCATTAAAATTACGCACCACACACTAATTTTGTGTGGTTGGGAAAAAACAATACAAGAGCCAAAATTTGGGAGAGGTGGTGTGGTATCAAATGTCAGCACAACGTGATCAAAATTGGTCGGAAAGCAGAAAAATCAGCATCATGCTCCGCAACTGCCCTGGTCTAAAATAAATGATTAACCTCCTAACATTCTACCCAAACATACTTACCTCCATCTTCCATTCAAATTATAATTTTTATAAATTTTATCAATTTAGAAAGCCAATGTCTTAACATTCACATTTATTATGTTTCTTATATCCTTTTACACATATCCTTACAATTCCTACATAAATACCTTAAATACTCCTCTAACAGTAATCGCATTTGCCTAATTTTAAATCAGACATTTAAATTTCATTCTGGGCTCAACCTTAATTTCCTGCTTAGCTGACATTTGTCGTTACACTCTTCCGACATATTTCCTTATTTGTGAAATCGTGTGTGTTCAGTGATTACGACACTTACGCATGTTAATAATGTTATTAATTATTGAATCACCCCAATGCGACCTAAATTCATTTACTTTAAATTCTTTATTAATCGAAAGATACATATATATATAATTTCCCCTCGACCATCGATAATGTTCCATCATAGCACGACCACAATTACCGTTGCGGTATTTGTGCTTTAGTTGGATTTTATATACGCAATACACTAATTAATAATAACAGACACGGACACTTGTAATGCAGAATGTGTAGGCACGTATGTATACGCATACATGTGCTCGTATTTATGTAAATCAGTTAGTGTATAAAATATGCAAACATATTGATATTTGTTTATTGCCACCACAATTATTTACAGTAATAATGCAATAATAAAATTTGTTAGACAGACATCTGCCATCTGGTGGTAGTAAAGGGCATAAATAAAAAAAAAATCTCATAAAAGGGTTAAAGTATATTTTTGATAGAGAGGCTGCCAGCGAGCTAGGGTAACGACATGTAGATGTTAGAGGTACATATATCCGTTCAATGAAATCAGTAACTTGATGTATACAATTTACAATACAATACATATTTATGATTACAAGTAATATATATCCGACTGCTTCATGTTTCAGCGAGTTGGAAATATTTAATGAATTCAATATGATTTGTAAATTGCGCATACTAAATTGTAATGGTTTTTATGTAGCTTCCATAATAATCTGTAATTCATTGCCGTTTTTAAATAAAATTTCGTTATTAAAAATTTTCAGTTTATTAATTTATTTGCCGATAAAATTGAAAAAATTAACTTGCGTAAAATATTTTACGTTTATGTTAATAACAATTATTAAAATTTCTTTAACATCTATAATTAATTACTTACTCACATCTTTGCAATCCTATTGGATTAAGTATATACCGCTCGTAGTTAAATATTATAAGCCCTTTGAACTTCTGCGATTTTTCTCCAGTTGGCCGCACTAATATCTGCAAGGTTCTCAGTAATCTAGTCTTTCCAACGGAGTTTTGATCGCCTTCTTCCGCGAGTTCATTGCCGAAGGCTGGAGCATTTTCGTCCATGCGTAGAACATGACCTAGCCAACACAACCGGTACAACCAGTATCTGGTATAACTGGATTTTTGTTCGTCTAGAGAGGGCTATGTCATCAAATCACTTTCTTAGTCCTTAGTAGCATTTATTAGCAAGCAGGATTCTTCTCCGGATCTCTAGGCTGGCATTATATATTTTGTTGATGGCGGAGCCTATGTAGATAAAATTATCTACTACCTCGAAATTGTATTTGTAAACGTTTACGCAGTTTCCGAAAAGAGTAGATTCTTTGTTCGTTGGAACTAATAACTTCGTTTTGTCCTCGTTCACCGTTAAAACTATTTTCACAAGTTTCCTTCTATATACCTGAGAAGGCTGCGGTCACATCCCGTAGTTTTCGACCGATGATGTCTACATCATTGGCGTATGCAAATAGTATGTGGCTTTTGTTGAATATCGTGCCACTCATGTTTACTGCAGCTTTCCTCATTATCATCTCGATCACTATGTTGAAGAGGTCACATTATAGGCCGTCATCTTGTTTAAGGCCCAGTCTGCTACAGAAGGGCCCCGTAAGGTCCTTGCTAATCTTCACTGAAACTTCGTGTCAGTCAGCGTCATTCCGTAATGGCGTACCAGCTTCGTTGAAATACCAAACTCAGCCACGGCCTCGAGTAATTTCTGCCTTATCGGGCTGTCGAAAGCAGCTTTATAGTCGACAAAAGATGCTACGTTTCGATCTGTTTCTCTTGCGGCTTTTCCAGAACTTGCCGAAGTGTGAATATCTGGTCGTTTGTTGATTTACTAGGTATAAAGCCACACTGATAAGGCCCGATCAGGTTGGATAACACTGGCTTAAGCCTTTCACATAGCACACTCGACAGGACCTTATATGCAATGGATGGTAGTTGGAGCACACACAGGACGTAATACGCTTAGATTCCAATCATCGGGCATGGCCTTGTTAATCTAAACCGTGCTTAGGAGCTGGTGCATGCTCGTTATCAGCTCCTCGCCACCGGATTTGAAGAGCTCTGCCGGAAGTCCGTCAGTACCGGCTGCTTTATTATTTTTCAGCCACGATATTGCTCTTCTTACCTCGGCTTGACTTGGTGGTGGACAATCTAAGCCGTCGTCGACAGGTGGCGTGGGATCTTCACGTGAGTTGCCTTCTGGAACCAGCAGTTGCTGGAAGTATTCTCTCCATATATGCAACACACTTTGCGTATCTGTGGCAAGATTTTCATCCTTATCCTTACAGGAGGGTAGCCCATTACCGTAGCCTTTTGTTTTTACTTTCTGGTAAAATTTTTGGGCCTCACGTATACTCCTGTATCGCTTTATCCTCGATATCCCGTTCCTTCATCTGACGTTTTTATACACTCACCCTAAGGGAAGGAGGGTATAAATCGTTTGATACGACCCAAAAGTGTAACACATAGAAGGAGTCACTTTAGACCCTTAGTTTTTTTGAACCAAATTCGATTCATGACTTTTTAAGTCGTTTGAGCCATGGCCGTCCTTCTGTCTGTCTGTCTGGCTGTCCGGCTGGTGCACACGATAACTTTCGAAAGACGAAACCAAATATTTTGAAACTTTGCACATGTTAAAATTTCTCCAAAACTACTTACGGATTCCAAATGAGCTACATGGCCACTCCCATACAAATGTACCATTCTGCCCACTTTAGAGATGAAATAGTAATATCAAAACAACCAACGTGATCGCGCCCAAATTTTATTTTCGTAAAGCTAAATCAGGGTAAACAATTTTGGGGAAAAAACTGTAATTCTAGCCACGCCCCTCTTTAGAAATCGGGTAATAATATCAATATACTAGAAAATTTTATGTTTTACTAAGGGTAAAGGTCTTTGTAAGTCGGTTTTCCCGACAGAAGCTTTCTTACTGGTTTTTGCTTAAATAGCTGTCTTGTGCCGTTCCCTACTAGTCAGGATTACAGGATTCGTCTGAGCGCCATTTTTCATATCCTAGCACGGTTGTTGCGGCGATTGGCATGGAATGCGCAATATGCTGCCACTGTGTATCGGGAACGTCAGAAGTAGAGGCGTTGTATCGTAGAAGTTGGGAGAGTTGGTTAAAGTAGGCAGTGGCTATCTGCAGGCTGAAATTACTGATCAATGGACCAAGAACATCTTCCCTTCCTATTTTTGCATAAAAGTCACCCAGTCACAATTTTAATGCTGTTGCCAGAGAAACGGTAGTATGTTTCCTCGTATAATGCAGTAGTAATCTTATCGTCTTTATCTTACGTCGGGGCATGATCACAAATCAGCGTGATGTAGAAATATTTCGCCTTGATGTGGGTTGTGGCTATTTGATCAGTAACACGATTGAACCACGAGGTAAGATGTTGAGTCTCTCGCCAACTACAAATCCACATCTGAATTTATGCTTTTCGGCATGGCCTGTCCTGTCCATCTCTTCTCTTCCGGACGTTCCAGGTGCATATTCTCAAGGTCGTAGGTCGTCAACATTTTTCCGTTTATTACTTTTTCTATCTCGTGGTTTCATAGCCAGGAAAGGACCTGAAGGCGGGTGACTAGCCCAACCATCAGGGTTTGTCGCTCGCTGTCTGCCGCTATTTATAAAATAAAAAATATCACGAACAACGTGTCACCATGTGGCGGGTTGTCAATCGGCTTGAGAAGATAGATTCACTTTACATCCACAACGGCACCCCTTCATTTGTATAACTCTTTAAGATTATAAACGCACATCCATTCTCATGCTCATTGTCTATTTAAATATTTAAAAACTATAAGCGTCATAACTTATTCAAATCTATTGCGCATTAATGGATTGCAAAGGTAAATCATTTTTTTAAAATTAAATTATTTACCTTCCTCTATTAAATATCCCTCATCTAAGTATATTACTAAAAAATCATAACAATCATAGCAATTTTCATATTAAATTTCATTTAAAAGCTATTGCAACTCAAATTGCATCAAGTCAAGGAAATAAGAGCAAGATGAATTTTTTTCTTTGCCATTTTAAACAAAAGAAAACACATGTCCTTGCAAAATATGCCACATGCCGACTTTGCAATTACCCCCTGAAGAGAAATAATCTATATGACAGCCATAAGTTTGTTGTCGCCAAAAGTGTAAAGATGCCAGTAGTACTTAAAATGTATTACCACCACCAGCACCTAGCACCGCTTGATAATGACTTCATTTCCATTTTGATCGAATTTTTAATTACAAGAAACTTTAATGTCTGGCACATTCGTTGGCATTGTTGTCGCAAACAATTAACGGCAAATGATGCTATGTTTTTTGGTCGGCTGTCTCGCTGTGCCCTGATGTATCATAAACAATTTTCACTCATTTACATCTCATTCTTTATGAGCTGAAACCCAAATGGTCGTCGCGTTCTTGTTGTCACCATTATCGCTGTTGTGTTATTGTTAATTTTCTGTGTGTGTGTTTTTTGCGTTTTTCGTGCAATTACGTAAATATTATTGTTGTTTTTGCTATGCACGTTGAAAGGAAACAAAAGCTCTAGGGGCAGTGCTTAATATTCGTGAAGTTCAGAAATTCATAAAGTGAAAATGCCAGATTTTGGTAGGAGACGTTGAGTAAGCAGAGAGAAGAGCAGTAACGAATCATTAGGTCGGTATTGAGTACATAGTCTATGGACTACAATGAATCCATTTAAATATTATGACTATCAAATTTTGTAGCCTTAATAAAAACTGTATTTTGCAATAAATACATATTTTAAATACAATACAATCGCTTTTGCAACAATCCATTTTTATTCTTAGCACTTTATATAAACAATGCTGAAGTAATTTAAGTAAATACGATTATGTAGGATTACAATTTCATTGCAATGCACATCACAGATGCAGTACATCCATACTGGTTAAGTTATTACACGCACATTTAAGAAGTTCCAACGAACAATATGTAGGACAACAACGACAACAGAGACAGACAAAGAGAGAGAGAGAGAAACAAAAGCGAGTCCTTTGTCTTTTTCATTGGTAATAACATCGATGACATAGGCAAATAAAAGGACACTACAAACTGATGTTAAAGACTTAAGATAACAACCGAGAATTAAGAAACAGCAGTAAAGGCATATAAGAAGAGCTGACACTCGACCTCTCTTTAACGTATTTAACCTTTTCATCCTTCTGGTCACACACATCCGTTGAAGAGGAAATTTCGGTAGCTTTCAGCGAATTGTCAACGACATTAACAACGAGTGTAGGCAATCGACAAAACGACGTTGCATATTGTTGCCTTCCACTTGGGCACAACACACTGACACTAATAGCCAACGGATGAATTGAAGAAGACGCGTCCTTGCCTCCGCTTGGTTACACTGGGAATGTTTTGTCTTTAATGTCGCATCACGGCAGAGTCTCAGCAATAAGGATTGACAGTAAAAACATTTGCACAGACGTTAAATGGAATTTTTAATAAAAGTCTTACCTTTCAGTCCATCTTGTGTGCTCTGGTTCGTGTATTGCTGATGCAGTTGTTTTCGTTTGTTGCTTGTAGCTTCTTCGCTTATAAGAAAGCTTGAGCGTCAGTGGATGATGTTTCAAAATCGCCCCGAATGGGTAGGTGCAGCAAGGGTGGAGGGTGGTGGGGGTCAGTTGGAAATCATGCTGTGTTGACGTCTGCATGGAATGATCCTTTTTAATGTTTGTTTATCATTTGGTTTATGTACTTTAATATTATTTTACTGGCAGTTTCTTGATAAAATTAAAGTATTGAGCTACTCATTGGCTGGTGGATACTTGACGATTGATACTGAGAATGATACAAGTGAAGGACAGCAAGGCAGAAAATGGAATTTAATACAAGAAGAGGGTGTATGCGAAAGTGTATGTACTTTGGTAAATACTAAAGTACTGTAAAAGGTAAAGAAGAGGAAAGAACTGTATCAGAGCAATTTATTCAATTACACAGAACAACATTTTTCAGCTCATTGATTTGGGACTCAATTCTGAGAACTGCACGTGAAAGTAGTCCCAAAAAAAGAAAGTTCTGCATCATTCGTTTTGTCAAATTACATGCTATAATAATTTAATATCGATTTGAAGTTAGTAAGTATCGTATAGGGGAATTTGTCACGTTTTATGCTCTATTGTTTCACATAACTCGAAAACCACTAGTCCGATTTGGCTGAAACAAATTTAAAAAATTAAGAATTACAATTCTTTTAATCTGTTTATATAAAGTTTCCCTACATAAGCAACAAATTCCCCTTTACGATACTTACTAACTTCAAATCGATATTAAATTATTATGGCATGTAATTTGACAAAACGAATGATGCAAAAATTCTTCTTTTTGGGGCTACTTTCACCTGCAGTTCTCAGAATTGAGTTCCAAAATCATGTGTTGTACTGTGTTATATATTTTCATATATACATTTGTATATGTATGTATGAATGATCTATAGTTCCACGTTACCGTTCTTTGGTACATCACAGCAGTTCACAAGACCATTGATTATTTGATAGCCATTGTTTCTCACCTACCAACTGTAGGGATATCTCATAAATTTTGTGCTTTATCAATATAATTCCAATCTAGGACATTTCTTTCACCTCGACTTGATATTGTCTTTCTGTCGTTTTTTTCTTTCGTTGAAATTTTTGCGTGTAAATAATAAAAGATAATAAAGCAGAATGAAAATATAATACGAAATGAACGCGTAAATGAAAACACCGTTGACTATGCATACCCGTATATTGGCCATGTTAATGGCACTGTTGTCGTCATTCGTATACTTTGGCTTACCTTTCATTATTGTGTCTTACTTACGCAGAATGATGACGAGTGAGAAGGCAAGAAAAATGACAGGAATATAAAAATGCCATCTTTTCTTTTTTGGTTTGGTTTGCTGTGTAGCCTTGAGAGTAAAGTAAAAACGAATTTATTAAATAAAGCGTGCAAATAATATTTCAAACAAGTGATGGAGAGAGTGTGTGAGAGAGTGCGAGGGGCACGAAGCGCACACACAAATACAAGGTTGTAACAACGGCAATTCATTGTAATAACAGCTGAACTACATTGGGGGAAAATTGATTTTTATTGAGTAATGTGGTTCATGTGAATGGTGTGACAATTATATGGGTTTCTGAGAAAGTAGTAACTCTTTTAGTGATGTGGTAAAACTTCAAGGTATCGATTGCAACGGTTAAAAAAACACAAGCTTTATTAACTAAATCAGAGAAAGCAGAGCAGACACATGCAGACATGCCTAAAGCGTCCCAAATAGTCTTTAGATCAACATGGTCTGTTTGTAACTTCAGCTATACATTTGTTTGTTTCATATGAGAAAGTGAAATAAAGGATAATTAAAGATATAATTACTTACTATTTTGCAATACCCCGACAAACCATGTGGCAAAGGGTAATTCACCATCGATTCATTGGCAATTCACTAAAGTGATTCGTAAAAAGTGATTCTAAAACGAAGTCGAAAATGATAACATTATATTGTAAAATTGTATAAGCTATTCGTTTACTAATCGTAAAACCGATAAAAATGGGATAGAACTCTCAAAACACTTGAAAATGATAACATTATCGAATCGCTGGGGAACATTCGTTAACGTATCATAAAATCGATTATTTTACCAATCGTTTAAGCGACAAAAATTCAATTATTTCACTTTTTTCGTTAAAATAAGTAATTGGTAAATTCGTAACCAATTTCAAAACCATAACAAGTTTGAGTATACACATAATTGGGCGTCTGTTTGGAGTAAAATTGGTTTCAATTAAGTAGTCACTGAAAATGATATCATATTTCACATAAATGTATTTTATTCTGAAAACCAAATTTTGTTGTACTAAGATTCGTAATAGCGTTTTTTTATTCTAATAGAATCGCATTGTGGATTCATAAAAGAATCGCTTTTACGATTCGAGAATGAATGTGGATTTTCTCCCGCTCGCGATAACATGCCCGAATCGTTGGCGAGTATCGTTCTCGATTAAAATGCGAATGGCTTATGGTTTGATAATGATATAATTCTCGAACCGGATGGTGTGTTTGGATGGAGTATTTTGGCTTCATAATTCGTTAATGGGGATTTTAACACTTAAAGTTTGTGATGATGGTGGATAAGTCGCAGCAAAGGGAGATGTGAGATAATTGGCAACTATCGAAATCCGCCTTGCCAATTTTCACATAATCTATTTCACATAACTCTTGTAAAACAACAACTGAACGATGAAACAAATTCAAATGAATTGACTTTAGCAGAAAGTAGTCATTATCTCCATACATACAAGCGACGTTTTTTTGAGAAGCATAGAACTTTTTTCAAACCAGTAAGAAAGTTTAAATCAGGATACCCGACTTACATACATGTACCCTCACCCTCAGTAAAACATACATTTTCTAAAGATTTTTAAAGTGTGCGCAGTGGTACATTTCTATGGGAGGTATCAGAAGGGGCGTGGCTAGACTTAATATTTTTTCTCCAAACCTTTATCGTGTTATAGTTTAACAAAATACAGAATTTGGACACGATCGCGACGAGTGTATTGACGATACTACTGGGTTTCTAAAGTGGGCGGAATGGTACATTTGAGTGGGAGGTACCAGAAGAGGCGTGTCTAGACTTCTAATTTGTTCTCCAAATGGTTATCCTGTTATATCATAACAAAATACAGAAATTAGGCACGATCGCGTTGTATGTTATATTATTAAATAACGGTTAAAATTTAAACGCCGATGTACAGTGGTCGTCCCCATTGGCCAATAATAAAAAAATTAAGCCAAAATTCTTGGTAATACTGTGGCAACACTATCTCACAATAGATTTTGCTCTTTCAAATTACTTTTTCTTGCTTTATTCCACCTGTTCTCTTTAAGAATAGCTGCCAAAGGCAGACTATGAAAATAATTTTGTGATTTTAATTTTGTGCGTGAGTAACTTTCAAGTGAAGGTCCAAAATAAATCGTTAAAACCCCTTTAAAAAAGATTGCTTAAACAATGGAAGAATGAAATATTGTAAAGATAAATATTAACTATTATTTAAAAGAATTAAAACACTTCTCAGCATACTGTGTATTTTATTAAATTAATTTATTATATGTGCCTATTTCAGTACTAACTCGTGTGTAGACTTAAATTTCACTAAGAGTTTTAGTTGCGAAGTCGATCGAAATTGACAAAATTTTTTCTAAAATGTTTATGTTTACAGATTAAATGATGTAAATTTCCACATAACACTTATATGTGCCCATGCTCCGACAGAAGAGAAAAGCGATGAGGACAAAGACGAGTTCTACGAGAGCCTAGAAAATGTATATGACCGTAGCCCGAGCCATGACATTAAAATTGTACTAGGCGATTTTAATGCTAAAATAGGCAGGGAAACCGCATTTGAGCCTACCATCGGAAAATTCAGTCTGCACACCGAAACGTCGAACAATGGCATCAGACTGATTGATTTCTCTGCGGCAAGAAATATGGTAGTTTGCAGCACTAGATTTGACCATAAAAATATTCATAAGGCAACATGGTAATCTCCAGATCAATTGACGAGGAATCAGATTGATCATGTGGTAGTCGATGGAAGGCACGCATCGAGTGTTCTGGACGTACGAGTGATTAGGGGTGCGAACATTGACTCCGATCACTTCCTTACCGCAGTAAAGGTACGCACAAGGCTAAGCATGGCGAAAAACGTACGTAACCAGGCACAACGAAAGCTGGACATCGGTAAACTGCGGACCACAGAGGTAGCAAACGCCTACTCCAACCACCTAACTCAACTGCTGCGGAATGCTCCAACCCCTGACAATATAACCTCGCAGTGGCAAAATATAGCCGACTCCTTAGAACGGGCTGCGAGAAGCGTACTTGGGTACTCAAAGCCGTCTCAAGAAGATGCCTGGTACGATGATGAATGTCGCAATGCCACGAGAGAGACGGTTGCTGCATACAGGGCGAAACTGCAGCCAATGGCAACGCGAGCTGTTCGTGAACGGCACAGGGAGAAGAGACAACAAGCAACGCGTCTTTTTAGAAGAAAAAAGAAGGAGCTGAAGAAGAGGCAGGACGAGTGCACTGAGTTGCTCCGAAGTAGAGGGGAAGCCCGAAAATTCTACAAGAGAGTGAAAGCGAGAATGCGTGGAACAGGGTTGCCCTCCTGCAAGGACAGCGATGGTCAGCTAGTGACGGACCCGGATAACGTTCTGAAGATATGGAGAGATCACTTTAGAAATTTACTGGATACTGACACCACTCCAGAAGACCCCGCTCCAATCCATGACGATGGTATTAACTGTCCACCTCCGAGCCAGAGCGAGATACGTATGGCCATCTCCCGCCTTAAAAACAACAAAGCTGCTGGAGCCGATGGTCTCCCTGCTGAATTGTTTAAGGCTGGCGGGGAGGAGCTGATTAGGAGCATGCATCAACTCATGGAGAACATCTGGCAAGAGGAGAGCATGCCCGGGGATTGGAGTCTCAGTCTGTTATGTCCCATATACAAGAAAGGAGATCGTAGTGAATGTAAGAACTACCGTGGAATAAGCCTATTACCAATTGCGTACAAGGTCCTTTCAAGCATATTGTGTGAACGTCTAAAGCCAATTGTAGAAAAACTAATTGGACCATATCAGTGCGGCTTTAGACCTGGCAAATCTACGACGGATCAAATATTCACCTTACGACAAATCCTGGAAAAAACCCATGAAAAGCAGATCGACACCTACCACCTCTTTGTCGACTACAAAGCTGCCTTCGACTCTCCGATAAGGAATAGGCTTTATGAGGCCATGTCTGAGTTTGGTATTCCTGCAAAGCTGATTCGACTTTGCAAATGTACCTTAGACAACACCAAATCCTCGGTTAAGATTGGTAAGGATCAGTCTGAACCATTCAACACGGAAAGAGGTCTCAGGCAGGGCGATAGCCTGTCCTGTACACTATTTAACATAGTTATGGAGAAAGTGATGAGAAAGGCTGGTATCAACATGTCTGGCACCATATTCCACAAAAGCCACATGCCACTAGCCTACGCCGATGATATAGATATCATTGGCCGAAATCTGCGGGATTTTACTGCAGTTTTCTCATCGCTAGAAAAGGAGTCAGCAAAAATGGGTTTAGCGGTCAACGAGGACAAAACAAAAATAATGATTTCGACGAACAAAGAGTCCTCTCGATGGGGACGCACCGTGAACGTTGACAATTATTGTTTTGAGGTAGTCGACGAATTTACCTACCTCGGATCTTCCGTCAACAAGATGAATAATGTCAGCCAAGAAATTAAACGGAGAATAGTGCTAGCCAATAGATGTTTCTACGGACTTCGGCAGCACTTTAGTAACACCACCTTCTCTCGGAATACTAAGAAACAGCTGTACCAGGTGCTTATCTTACCTGTTCTGTTGTATGGTGCCGAATCATGGGTGCTTACTACAACGGACATACAAAACCTGGGAGTATTCGAGAGAAAAGTACTCCGAAAAATATATGGACCTATCTGTGTCGAAGGCCAGTTTCGCCATCGGATGAACCATGAGCTGTATGAGCTTTACCACGACATCGACGTAGCTAAAAGAGTCAGAATCCAACGACTTCGATGGCTGGGACATGTTGCCAGGATGGATGTAAATGCTCCAGCGAGAAAGGTGTTTGAAGGCGAACCAGAAGGACGGCGCAGAGCAGGGAGACCCAAACTCCGTTGGAAGGACCAAGTGGTAGGCGATGTGCCATCATCTGGTAGGACTAACTGGAGAACACACGCAGAAGACCGAAGCGTGTGGAATTCTTTATTACTTCAGGCCTCAAATTTATGAACTACGTTTCGTAAATTGTAATTGGCCACTTAAGTAAGTAAGTAAGTAAATTTCAGCTGCGGAAATTTGCGGATTGTTGACTTATCTTCAATAGAACAAAGCGGCCTCACCGTTTTCGGTGTCATTTTTTTGATTGTGTACTCTAAAAGAGGTCCTTGAATCCTTTGTCCGAATTTGACCAAATTGTCATATATTGATGAAGTCAATGGATATACCGACTTTGGTATGCCTACTATGAAATTTAAATTTTCAGCATCTAAGAGAGGTCCTTGAATCCTTTCACAGATTTTAACCAAATTTTAGAAATTGGTGTCATTAAAAGGGAATGTTAGATGTGCCAAATATTATTCACTTATGAAAACTCCTTCTAATCTTGGCCGCCCTTTGTATGAAACGGCAACCAATGTGCGTTGGGTGAGTTGATATTATTACTCGATTTCTTAAGTGAGCGAACTGGTACATTAGTATAGGAGGTATCGGAATTGGCGTGGCTTGACATTCAATTATTTTTCGGAATCTTTATTCTGCTATAGCTTAATAAAATACAGGATATGGGCACGATCGTGTTGGGTTTATTGATATTATTATTCAATTTCTAAAGTGGTCGGAAATAGTACATTTGTATGGGAGGCACCAGAAGGGGCGTAGCTAGTTTGGCAGTTTCTTTCTTTGTCGATATTATTGCTTGATTATAAAGTGGGCGAAATGGTACATTTGTATCGGAGGTATAAAAAGGGGCGAGGCCATGTAACCCATATCCAATACCGTAAGTAATTTGGTAATTTATTAACCTATGCAAAGTTTCAAAACAATATGTTATATCTTTTGGAAGTTATCGTGCGCACTAGCCGGACAGACGGACAGACGGATACACAGAAGTACAGACAGACGGACCTAGCTCAAACGACTTAAAAAGTCATGAATCGAATTTGGTTCAAAAAATCATAGAGTCTAAAGTGGCTTCGTCTATGTTTAACATAGGGCGTATCAAATAATATATACCCTCCTACCCGTGGGGTAAGGGTATAATAACTTTAACAGAGAGTAGTAAAAATCTACATACAAAAACTTTTTTAAAAATGAAACACAACAGCTTCAACAGAACTATCAAAATTTTGACTGTGTTAGCTCACAAATTTAATGGCAATAAATGTTTAAAAATTATTTCTGACATTTGGCCTCCGTCACTGCGCACCAGTAACTTGACGAAGAGCTCTATATGTTGGGCGAACAGAGTTTAAATTTTGCAAATAAATTTCCACGATTTGTAGACGTTGATTTTGTGTAAGTCTCTGCACGTCACTTTTTTAGTAAGACAGATAATTTTACAGCTATTCCTATCGGAAGTTCTTTACGTAAAACAAAGACAGAGAGTATTTCCATTGCAAAAAAAGTTTGATTATTCGAATTATTTGTTTAATCAGATAAAAGAACACAACAAATATGTTAATCGATTTAAATTTTATTTTGTGATGCTCATAGTCGATTATAACAGCGTTGAAATTAACCTTTTCTTTCACTGTTCCATAGTCAATGTAGACGTACGCACTTCTACACTAACACATGTGTACAAACGTTTAATTAAAATTAAGGGTGCAGCAGAAATGGATCAAGGAGTGTATGGTACTGAGCACAAGATTTGATGTTGCCTTCACATGAACGAACGCACACACAAATGTACATATGTATGCGTGTCTGCTACACAACATAATGAAAAAATAATGAAATTGAAGCCATACACATATGATACTCATGAGAAATGAGTAGTGCTGTAAGTAGTTAAATGGTAAATGCAACGAGTTGTTGCCGGTTACTGTTGCTGCTGCTACTGCTGCTGTGGCTACATTCACACTTACAGTAGTGGCACCGACAATGAGTGATGCACATGCACAGTTTAAAATGTGCAAGCTAAAATAGCTTTCACCATCAACTCACTACAAAATGTTGCAATAAGTCTCTTGACAATGCAATATAAATCCGCTGTCTAGCCGCATGAAGATGTATGACATAACACAGAGACGCCTCAAAAATGTGTGCACTTAGTTGACAAAAATGGATACGTTACGAATTTTACTAAGTTTGCTTGTTAGCGAAGTTAATTTTGCTAAAGGTAATTACAAAAAAAAAACTCACTCCCTTGGCTTTGCCAACTGTGATGAAATAGAGCATCTGGGGGAAAACATTTTCCGTGTAATTATCACAGATTTTACTTGCAATATTTATTCTACCTATCTCTTTATCCCTGGGGATACTCCAAAGACCCTAACATATGACCCGCCATTGAGGATTGTGCCATAAATATGAACATATGTAACGTCATACATTACATGCTACTACATGTATATACATGCATACATGCTCAGATAAAATATCATGAAGCCATACACATTGTCATTTATATCTTTGGATGAGTGCGTTAATTAAATGACATCATGAGTGTAAAATATTGCACACAACCACTGTAATAGTAACACACGACAGCTTACATCAGAGATGTTGCAACCAAAACTCATATGCCACACCAGAAACTCGGTTCACATAAGGAAGAACACCCCATAATAATATTTATGGCTCCTTTGTCGACAAAAAAAAAAGTGAAGGAAACAAGAAAAAGTTGTAACTTTACACAGAGAAATGTAGTAAATATTAACCTTTTTTGTGTGTGTGTGTGTGATGACACATAGAAGAGCAGCAGCGAAATGAATATTTTATAAATCTAGAAAATGTCTACATTACCTGTTGACTCTGAAACGAGAACATGCGATCTATGTTGTATGTAGGTACGACATTCTCATTTACAATTTATGGCATGTTTAAAGTCAAACAAATGTGATTTTTTTAAAGGGTATTTTGTTGCTTCCGTGTACTGCTAAGAAATTCATTCAAGTTAATAAAATGATGGACAAATAAAAAAGAATAAAGCAAATATTATAAAATTCGCGTTTATCATATTCAAAATAGAAATTAATAAAAATATGTTATTTAATTTATATGGCAGCGTCTAAACATTAAAAATGTTGAAAAAATGATTTACATCTGAACAAAATGAAATTGATTTTATATATTTTAATCCGTCTTATGTTGATAGCCAACGCATTTGCTGCCGCTACATAAACAGCATATGATAGAATATGCATTATTGTACATAGAAATTTTGTAACTTTATTTAACCTCAACAACTTATTTCCCAATAATACATTAGCATTTACCTCAACATATACCCAACTGGAGTTCTTCAAATCATTGGTCTATTTACACATCAATCACAGTGTTTTGCAGTACAAAATTGTAGTATTGTTTAACACAAGATTATAAAAAATAAGCTTTTATTTATTGTAGCCCTATGTTTGTAGCAATTTTTTATTATTTTCCATATGTTTTATCAACAAAAACACATACTTGTTATTTGTAAATAGTTTTATAGGTTGACAAAGCATTGCTGTATATATTTTTCTTTTGTAGTTCAAAATTGATTTTCTTGTTAAATGAAAAGTAAATGTTTCTTTTGTGTTATGCAATATACAATAATTTTGTATATTTAAATATAAAATGTTGTGCGAAACTCTATTCTTTTATATCATTAAACAATTTTATTTATATTATGCAATATATAGTAATTACGTACATTTAAGTCTATAGGTTTGTGATAAGCTCTGTTCTTTGATGAAATTAAAATGATTGTACAACACTTTCACTCAATTTCTCTATAAAATGTCTAACTTTGTTGGTATCCTTTAAATAAAATAATATTTTTCTATTTTCTTATGTAAATATCAGAAAATTTTACATATTGCAGAAAATTCTACATGTTGAGTTTCTAGAGTTTCGTGTTTCAGAAGTAAAACATGTTTATGAGTACACGTAAATTAAGTTTCATTTTTCTTTCATTCAAAACATAACTATCCTTCAGTGAAGAGAGAGAGAGAGAAAAAAACGATACTATTTCAAAGTTTGCTGCTTCATGATTTCTTTGACATACTATAATGAATGTGAATTTATGTAATGCGTTGCAAACTACATAAGCGTTATGAAGTTTTTATGCGTTATGAAGTTTTTATGATTATATAGCCGTCAATTAGTTGATTTGTAAACAGAAATATGTGCAGCATTTCAAAGGCGGATATAATGAAGTTGTGTTTGAATAATACAACTAATAAAATTCCTTTTAAGTTGTATAACTCAGCAGTAGTAGGTGGGTGTTATTAAGAGCTTTAAGTTGTTCGTTGGAAATATCGCATAAAAAGGCATAATTAATGTGGACTTTTTTACGAGAGAATATTTTGGAGATGTTATACAATCTTTTCTATTCAAAAAAAAAAAAAAAAAATCGAAACTATTGAATAATTAGGGAGCTAGGAATACAATTTAGGAATACCATAAGTAATCTAAAATTGAACACTAGGACAGATCTCCATACAAAAAAATAATGTTGAGTTTTTAGTTTATCCAAAGACAATTTGAATGAAAAACTAAATGGTATTTTTGATACTTCCCCCTTCATAAGTTCATTTTATGTTAAATTTCCCTCTTTGTTATTTGTAACAAAAAAATCATGAAAAAGTTTTGAAGGTTTAGGAAAATAATTAGTGAAAGCTCCAAGGTAGTCAAAGGTCAAATCTATATATCTGAAAATTAGTCTGTGATTGTTTATTTGCAAATTTTAGTATCGTGTAGACTAAGCGGCTTGGTCGATCTTTTTGAAGTTTTCACAATCGGTGGTTAAAATATGGAACTTTAATTTTTTATATATCAAGTGGGCGTGGCCTCGCCAATTGGACCCTGGAGGACTGTTTCCCTAATCGCCTTGAAAATTTGTGCGTATACAATTAGCAGCCAAGTTCGTGACCCAACACAAAATGAGCGGGATCAGGTCAGTGGGCGTGGTATAAAACTTTAAAAATTTAAGCGACTATATCTCATGAACTGTATCTCTTAAAGATTATATGTGGTAAGTGTTGTTGGTACAGTATGAATTACAGCTAGTGTGGAAGTGGGCTGTGCCAGGCCCCATTTAACCTTTATGTCAACGGCATCAAACCTGGGTATATTTTCCGCTTTTTGAGTGGATGACAGTTATGGTAGCGTCCTCTGAGCCGTCAGATTGCAAGAGGTTGTCCTCATCAACTGCTACCGAGTTACCGGGTTAGAGTCTTTGTTGACAAATATACATGCCGTTTTATAGTCACTGATGTTGGAGCCCCCTTGAGCTTAAGGCTTCTTTCGCTTTTGTATACACTCAAGAAGGTGGAGTCAAATCCATAGATCACCCTCCCTGGTGTCTCTCTAAGTGGAAAAATAAGTCACTATTAAGTATTATGGCAGCCTTCCTGGAGTCTTCCACAGCTTGAGTAATCCTTAATACTTCCCAGTCCTGTATGGGTAGTTAGGAGTTACAATATTTCAGAATTGACAGGATTTCCATAGGGTCGGAGGATTCAGCGGAAGTCTTGGTAATAGATCGTAATCTTTGTGGAACATCAGCAAGATGTATTGCTTCAAATCTCGCACCAGGCCAAACCTTTCCAAGCGATTCGATTGCTCAGTTGCGCTGAGAATTCCTCTGCACAAGTAACGAGTTTGGTATGTACCTGATGCAAGCCCATTGGCATCGCGGCGGTGGTCCGGAATCGCTCGCGAACGAATTTTAGGGACGCCACAAAAGGGAAACGACAACTAATTTCCAATTCCGCCGTACCGTCGCTGTTATTACGGTCTATGACACTAAGGAATCTGGATTGACGGTCAACTGGAGCCTTGTTGCGCCATCAGCACCTGAAGCAGGGGTTTTGACAGGAGTACATCCCATCAGGATCTTGGGAGCCTTTGAGGTAACCGGTTTTGAAGAACCACTATGTACCAGGCTCGAATTATGACTGTCTTTTGGCTGTGTCGGTTTGATTTTTGGCATACTAGTAGCACATCGACTAGAGGAGCCTGGCTCTGCCACTCTAGTAGACTTGGTCTCAGAAGCAGACAAGATACTACAGCTTATAACAGACGATGTTGTAGTCGGCCCCCTAAGGATCAACGGACGTATGTCTCCAAGTCGCCTCAACTGAAAAAAAACAGACAACCAGAGGCAGGGGAAGATAAATTCTTTGTTCTAACTAAGTTCAAGCCTCACTGGCATTCGAGACTATATTGGTAATAACTCAAGTTTATCGCACTACTCTACATGCCATCGCTTTACTCTACATGCCAGTGTGACTTTAAAACTTTGGACGAAAATTAAGTAAGTAGACTGAATTCTGTAAATTATTATTATTAGCCTTTAGAACAACTTGACACATATAGATATTTATATCTTAGTGCCTAAATCAGAGGCCGAAATGATCAAAGATTTCCATTCGCTTCGATCTTGTGCGCACCGTCTCCAGTCAGTCCTACCAAGCAGCGTCAGTGATTCCTCCACCTGGTCCTTCCAACGTAGTCGCGGTCTCCCTCTTTTGCGCCGTCCTTCGAGGTCTTGATAGAATACCTTTCGCGCTGGAGTTTCCTCATCCATTCTCACGACATGGCCTAGCCAGCGTAATCGTTGCACTTTGATCCGCTTGACGACGTCAATGTCGTGGTATAACTCGTACAGCTCATGGTTCATCCGAATCCTAAACTCGCCGTTTACGCAAATGGGTCCATATATTTTGCGGAGTATTTTTCTCTCAAACACCGCCAGATGAGCTGCATCTGCCTGTGTAAGCACCCAAGATTCGGAGGCGTACAACAGGACCGGTAAAATTAGTACCTGGTACAGCTGGACTTTGGTAGTTCGAGATAGGGTGGTGTTCATAAAATGTTCTGTAAAATGTTGCGTAAAATTAACGCTTATTAATCTTTGAGTCAGGAGTGAATATAAACTATATTGGTTCACATCTTATGGTACCTCCCATACAAAATTACCTTTTTTTTGAAAGTAAATATTTCTTCTTTAACTTTTAAGCGGAAACCTGGAGGATAACGAAATTTGGTCAGGTCAACCTAACTATTTGACAAACCCCTTCTGGTACCTTCCATATTAAAAACGAAATTACGCATTTTACATGAATGCTTGTACTGAACGTTTATTTACCCGTGGTGCTGCCCCTAATGGTACCTTCTATACAATTTAGACAAATACGGTTTTATTATGACCAAAAGTCCTATCTACAACTGATTACGCTCCACAGCAACCATAAAATAGTACAAATGTAATTTTAATTAAAAATCAGTTAATTTAAATAACTCAAGACTTAAAAAATATATAATATTAGGTGATGGTATTTATCAGTCAGTTTACCTCACGCAAATTTCTTTACTGGTTTTCAGTGTACTTCGGCAAATCACCATGCAAAAACTTACATCAGAACAATGTATACGTATGAGTAATATGGAATTTTATCTATTACTCATACATAAGTCAGTATATATGGAAGCGTTCAGACACAAGGAATCGGTAATAAAGAATTAATGCAGCCAACTTGACAAAGCGAATAATACAGAAGTTCTTATTACCCCCTTACCCTACGGGTTGGAGGGTCCATATCATTTGATACGACCCAAAAGTGTAACACATAGAAGGGGTCACTTTCGACCCTAGGTTTCTTCGAACCAAATTCGACTCAAGACTTTTTGAGTCGTTTGAGCAATGTCCGTCTGTCTGTCCGGCTGGTACGCACGATAACTTTCGAAAGACGCAATCAAATGTTTTAAAATTTTGCACGAGTTAATATTTCCCCAAAAATACTTACCGTATTGCAAATGGGCTACATGGCCCCGCCCCTTCTGGTTCATCTCATACAAATGTACCACTCCGCCCACTTTATAGATGGAGTAATAATATCAATACACTCGACACGAACGTGCCCAAATTCTGTATTTAGGAAAGCTATACGAGGATAAGAGAGGGAAATCTGAAAGTCTAGACAGGCCCCTTCTGGTACATCCCATACAAATGTACCGCTCCGCCCACTTTGGAGATGGAGTAATAATACAACGTGATCGTACCCAAATTCCATATTTAGTAAAGCAAATAGTAAGTATAGTTATTTTCATGCCCCAAAATAAGTCGCACGGTGCAGTAGTCTCAAAGATAAATATTCTATCCAATATGGGACAAATTGACAAAATTAATACGTGTCACATCGTCCTTTTTTAAGGAATTACATCCCATTTTGTTTGCCTCAATTTCTTTGTTCGAAATGGTAGGGACATTGTTGTTTTGTATTTTTTGAGTAAAGTAACAATTCGTTCAGTCATTGTTGCTTTATGAAGTTTTCGAACAGCACTACTTACAGCTACAAAAAAAATTCAGTGTACCTATGATAAGGTCGATAACATTAAATTTATGCTGGTTGTCCGCAGTTTGATAAAGTTAAAATATGAATTCATAAAAAACTAAAGGAAAGTCGCTCATATTTGCATATTTAAATTACTTCTCTTGTCACACAGATCTGCAGATGACAGATGACCTTGTGGATCATAACAGTAAAACACTTGTTAATAACCTTTAAAAAGTATTTTTCACTTACAAATATATCACGACAGCTTTTACGCAAGTGAAATTTAACTTAAATTAAGACTCAACTCCGCAATGCGGTTGCAATGCTATATTTAGCAGAAAATAATGCTTCCATGTAATTAAACATAATCTCTTCTTCATCGAAATAGATTGTATTAAATTTAACGCAACTTTAATAATTCATTCCATACAATACAATATTCTGTATGAAATCGACTTTAATCTTTTGGGGCTATGAATGTCTCTTTGACTTGCGCCCTCTTTCACATTAAATGCGCTTTAATGCCACATGTTTTTTTGTGTGTGTGTGAGTAAAAGTAAATACAATTTATTAATTTCCATTAATATGCATTGAATCTCTACGTATCGTTTTTTTTTTGTTGTTGTTGTTTCTACTTTACCAATACAAAAACAATCGAGTTTAAATCAATACAAACACAGATGGTAACATTTCATTGGAAGTCATTAATAATTAACATAAAAGACAGACACACATATACTCACGTGTGTCGTTGCATATGTGTGTGTGCGCGTATATGTGTCCGATAAGCACTGTGTTAATGCGGCATTTGTGGTTGTATTGTTTTAAAGAGAAAAACAACTGTTGTGATTGAAATGAAATTAAGTTTATTGAAAATTTCAATTTCATTTTATTTACTTGGCATCCTTTCAATGCTGCTAGACCGTAATTCCGTGGGTGAATGTATGACCTACCTACCCAGTCGTCATAATGTCAACGGTAATCGTAGGTTTAGTGGCTGCCTGGCCACATGACAATGTTTGTCGGCAGTTTGCTGTTTATGGACATGTGCAAATTGTGCCGTGGTAAAATACTTAAAAATTGCCGTCAACATTAAAATATTGTGTATATAGTTGTAGTGAACAAATTTAGCATGTGTAAAGAAGGGCAATTTTGTTTCTTGCTGGTGATGTATAGCTCTTCCTGTAGATTTTTTTTCTTCGCTGTTTAAACAAATATGGCCTTTTTTTTCAATTTTTTCATAATTACAACATTTCTTAGCGGTCAGCATGATTTAATATACAAGTGTTAATATAGAACAAACATAAACAACAAATTTTAAGGATTGTATTGTATGGAGAATCGCACTGTATCAAACAGAGGTATAGATCGTTCATAAGACACTATGAGCTTAATGGTACAATACCATTGTATACCTAACACAGTATAACATTTTTCAGCTTATTGATTTGGGACTCAATTTTGAGAATTGCACATAAAAGTAGCTCCAAAAATAAGAAGTTCTGCATCATTCCTTTTGTCAAGTTACATGCCATAATAATTTAATGCATTTGAAGTTAGAAAGTATCGCATAGGAGACGTTGTAGGCTCTTTTGTTTGACATACTCCGTGGCGTATGATTTGCATGGAATATACTTATGATAAGCATACGTCACCATATAGTACTAATTCAAAAGATCCAAAAACGTCTCCTATACGATACTTACTAACTTCAAATCGATATGGCATGTAACTTGACAAAACTAATGATGCAGAATTTCTTCTTTTTGGTCCAACTTTCACGTGCAGTTCTCAGAATTGAGTCCCAAAATCATGTGTTGTACTGTGTAATTAATAAAACCACTTGTTAACCGATTTTTACAAAGAAATATGCGTTTTACCCGTGAAAGTATGCACTTTTTGAATAATCGGGGCATTCGCAGTGTGTATTGAATAAAAACTTATTCATATTTTAAAAAAAGTTTGCGATTTGCGATCTAAGATTATTCTGTCGAAGAGTGTAAAATATGAAAAATCGGTTAAGACATGGGTTTACTAGTGACGAAAGTAACAAAAACCGACTTTTTTTTAACTGTAAGTCAAAATTTTTAGGGAGTTTGAAAAATTTGGTATACAGATTCATGTTGTACTCTACCATACCTACAACATATACTAGGTCACTTCCCAACTTCCGATTGATTGTAGCACGGTGTAATTAATATATATTAATTTTTTTTTTTCAATTGCTTTCCAATACACTAATTTGTGTACCAAAACTTTCTTCAAGTTCACCCACCGTAATTGGTGTACTCAAATTTTTCTTCAAATAGATCTTTACTTGACATACATTTCCATTGTCATGAGGGCGTCATGAAGGTCTTTTCTTCCTGCCACAAGGTTCATAAATTAATCAACGCATAATTTCCGTTTCATCTTAAACAATCTGTTTCGATTGTGAACATAATTTATAAAGCTGCAATCAAAATTGTATTCCACATGTAATGAAAGCAATTGCCAAAGGACCACTTTAGCTCCATGAAAACCCCGGGCAAACACTTTGGCAAATAGAAGATGAAAGCAAAGCATAACAAACGAAACTGTTAACCTTTACTCGGCATCAGGTAACAACAGCAACAGCAGTAGCAATAGCAGCAGCTCGGAAGCATCACATTCTAAGTACATCACCTGAGAGGAAAAAAAATGCAGCTGTAAAACTAATAGCTTTGGTGTTGAAACAGAAGAACGTGGTGTAACAAAATGCAATAAACGTTTTACCGATTCCGAGTTTTGTTTTTTGTTTTTTCAATAACCTGTAAGAGATTTGAAAAACAACGACAGTCATGGCAACACATAAATTGCAAGATTACACACAAGCCGATGCACCCACACACACACACCCTCACACACCTACGCACCTCCATCACATTTCAAACATCTAAACGGTTTTACAGCGGTGCACGGTGCCACACAAGAAACGCAGAATGCAGTTGGCGGAAATATGTAATAGTAGGTATATGGAGCAACTTGAATAGTCGCAGTATAAATTCTGTCGCCATTTGAGTTAAAATTTCCTAGTTTTTGTTTTCTTATATGTTGTAGCACATGCCAGATATTACAACAAAAAGTATAACTACTGTAATGCAACGGGTGGTGGGGGCGCAATTGCTCTCCTTTACGTTAGAGCTTTAAGCTATTTCAGCTTAAATTGTCACTGTCATACTACATTGACGCAAGTCTAACAAGGTCGCGTATTAGTGAAAGCATCAACAGCACTATTTGCAACACAATACAAGTGCGCGTATGAGAACAATGCTTATGATATAGCGACCGACACTCATGTATGTATAGGTAGGCATTATACAAGTCCAAGCAATGTATGATTGTTACAACAGGACACATTGAAAGGCATAAGCAACAGTGTCTAATGGAGTAAAGTGTATGTGCACAAAGAGTGATAGAAAATGGTGAGTGCGAGATATGCTAGAAAGAATTCTCTGTCACTTATCACATCATGTTAATTAACACATTTTAATGAGAATAATTGAAGCACAGCCGCGAATAACATTTCAAAAGGCATTTTTTGCAAAACCTGCCTAACGCATTGCTTAAATACCAAATTAGTCGAATTATGTACGTTATCGCTGTCAGAATGCACTTAAGGTGTTAGTCAGTAGAAAAACGTTGTAAGTGCTTCCCTAAATGAAAAATTTTCATTTAGCTCTGATCTATTTACATTAGTAGTAACCAAAAAATAAAATATTCTCAAAGTGTTTCATACCTTTAAACCCTTTTTTGCGTTTTCTGAACACCTTGAATTTTGTTGTTTAAAACGTTATTCACTGCTGTACTTCAATTTCACTCTACAACATTTTTCAGTTCATTGATTTTGGGACTCAATTCTGAGAATTGTACGTGAAAGTAGTACTAAAAAGAAGAAGTTCTTCATCATTCGTTTTGTCAAGTTACATGCCATAATAATTTAATATCGAATTGAAGTAAGTAAGTACAGTACAGGGGCATTTGTCACGTTGTAGGCTATTTTGTTTGTCATAACTCGAGAACCACTAGTCCGATTAAGCTGAAACAAATTTAAAGAAAATAAGAATTACAATTCCTTTAATCTGTTCATAACATGTTTTCCTACATAAGCAACAATTTTACTTTTCCATTCATCAAATGATTTTGAACTGGGTTTATTTTGTAGCAGTTACAATACAACTTTTGTACTCCGTGGCGTATGATTTACGTGGAATATTACTTATGATAATCATACGCCACCATATATCAATATAGCAAAAGAGGCTAAAACGTAATAAATTCCCCTATACGATAACTTCAAATCGATATCAAATTATTATGGCATGTATCTCGACAAAACGGATAATGCAGAACTTCTTATTTTTGGGGCTACTTTCAGGTGTAGTTCTCAGAATTGAGTCCCACTGTGTAGTGTACCCGATTTTATACACATTTAACTATCATGTCACTACACTGCATCGGCCCCTTTACCTATGATACCAATTTGTTTCGCTGATTCTACGAGTATGATATAGAATAAAATGGCGGTGGCTGGCGGTTAGAATGACAAACATGCTCTATGTTTGTTCTATTGCAAATTGTTTTCGCTGCTGCTGTTGTCCTTTCATAAAATGCATGTTGTCATTGTTTCTGCAACCATTGTTTTTTATTATTTGATGTAACAGTTTGCTGAACTACTTGTCACAGTAATGAATATAATTCGTTTATACCAAGTCCAGGACATCCACAAGCGAAGAGCATTGAGATCGTAGAAACCCTGAACTCAACTAAACTATAACGTGATAATTGGTAAAGCTGGCAGTGAAACAAGTCGACGACTAGTATGATGAAGAGCACAACTGCAGGGAGAATATGCAAATTTTAATAAACATACCAAATCATTGCAAATTGCACAAGGAGATATGAGGGGTGAACGAACAATGAGATGAGTTGATGGAAACTCACATCGGAAGGAGGCAAAAATCCAACAGCAGCAGCAATGATACAACACTTGAATACACAGGCAAACAAGTGTTGCATGACAAATGACTCAAGTGGTAAATGTGAATGTGCAACTACACGATTTAAACATTTGTAATTTGAGTGTGACAAAACAATGAAATTACTTGTCAAATGTCAGGTTTTCAATTGCATTCACTCACCTTGAGACACTTAGATAAGAATGTATAATGAGCATGAGAAGCGTTAGGGTATGCAAAATATATTCATAGTTAGGGGGTAGTAAGTAAGTATTCACAAGGTGCTGAAGTGGGGAATAAGATTTATACATTCAACTTGTTTTAATGGTGATGTCAATCGTAACCCGATAGGCTTCGGGTTTAATAATAGCAATTACAGGAGAGTATTTAATGGGGTTATTTAAATATGCAATTGCTGGAAAAATATTCAGAATTTATTTAATTAAATTTTGTACTTAACTTAATGGCTTACATAAGTAAGAAGTATACAAAATAAATATCTTTTCAGATGTTAATTCTTTTGGGGGAGTAATCAGTCTCTTGTGATTTTTTCAAAAGGGGCGTGGCACCGGCCATTTTCCAGTGAGATGTAATCCTCCTTGTACCAGTAACAAATGTAGGAAATCTCGTCTTCATAACTCTAATGGCTCGTGAGATATGATCGATTAAAATTACGGTTTGTGTGGGAGGTGCCACGCTCCATTGTAAAATTTTGTTTCATGTATTTTATAATAGAGGCCCTACAAACTAAAAAAGAAACCTTGCCATTGATGTCAGCTTTCATAGCAAATTTACTAAAACAAAATTGTTTCACGCATTACAGAGAACACCAATCACCGACACAATGCAACTTATATTCTTAAAAAAAACTTAATTTCCCTTTACACCCCATTGATGATATATGTGAAGTTGCTGTCGACAACATCGAGGGGGCCGGCAATTAAAAAAAAAATTAAGATGCCTGAAGTCGGGAATAGAACCACTGATCTGTCGTATGGTAGTCGCGTATTCTAACCACTATGCTACGGCCGGTCCATCTTATATTAAAATTCGATTAAACAACTATTGGATAAAAATGTAATAACAATAGCAGAACAAAGAAATTTAGTGCACAATTGTGTTTATTTACAGCTGAGGCAAAAAATTGGTTCTACTCGGATCGCACCTCCGTGTATATCACATAGAGAGGGTTAGAAGCCTCGAAATTTAATCTTGCTTCATCAACTATGCTTACTGACGTAGTTTCTCTTTACAAATGAAAGAGATATGAAAAAGCTTCTCGCATTTGACAACGGGAACTACAGAACTCCAACATGTATTAAGAAGTGTCACTAGACTCAACTAAAGCGAAGTTGCTGATAAAAAAAAATGTAGAGGACTGAGAGAGTTCATTAAAATTTTAGTCAGAATCGGCCACAAACTCAGTACTTACCTAAAAAAAATTTTATCTAGTGGACCAAAATATTAACATATATGTAAACCTCAGAATATATTTATATTTGTAATTTAACATTTAGTAAACTTTTTTAATCTCCTTCAGTGTATTAGTCTATACAGACGTGCTGTAATTATGCTTGCCCAGCATTGCTAACGAAATGTATCAAAGTAAAGGAAATTTTTAAATTCCGTTTAATTTTGCCGCTTCCTCAAATGAGCGTTCGGTTAAAGCAAAAATTTATTTATTCCAGACCAATTAACTGAATTTGTCGGCAGTGAGTTTGCAAAAGCTAAACCACTGCCCCTGCCGCCCTCCACACAATAAATTACCACATTTTGGTGCAACCACGAAAAAAAATGTGTGAATAAGTTTGAGAAAAGTACAAATTAGCACAACTTTGCCACAGCTTTTGCATGCCAAAAACACGCAAAAAAAGAAAAAAAAGCGTAAAAGAAAATATTTCGAACAAATTAAAGGCTATTTAATATGCAAACAACGCTTAGTGAAAGATTTAACAAATTAAATAAGTTTTTCGGCGAGAAAGGGGACGGGGGATAGATTTTTTACATATACTTGGCTACTCAACAAATGACTTAAAACATCATCGTTCAATCATGGAGATAAGGTTGTAGACACATAGAAATGACCAGCTACAGCCTATATTTTTTTAAAGCCAAATTTGTTTTACTTAGTCATTTTTAACACGGGCGATCCATGTCCCCATATCTGTGTCTGGCTGAGTGACTGGTCTGCTAAAGGTCACGTAAGCACGTATAAGATTATTTTGGCAAATCGTGATGTGGTATTCAGCTACATTGGATGCAGCGAGGTGCCCTCTTTAACAAAAATTTTAACATGGGAATTTGTTAAAATGGCCTTTAATGCCGAATATATACAAAAGGTAAAAAAAACATCGACTAAAAAAAATTAATTTTAAAATTGTGCAAAATTTAGTTTCTGTCTAGTATTTGGTAGTTACCTAACAAATAATTACTCATTCCATAAATGCAAAAATGATTAAAACTGTAGGCTTTTTAAAAATTCTCCAAGTGAAAATCAGATTTTTAAAGTAATCATTAAACAGAATTTATTTTTGAACTAGGGCCAATGTCTTTTAATATAATACAGTAAAACATTTTTAAGGTCATTGATTTTGGGACTGAATTCTGAGGATTTCAAGTTGGCTGCATTAATAATTTAATGGCCATAGGAATTGATTTGCCCAAGGTGGTTTTTAACACTTTTTCTATATTTAACACTTTTGTTTTTGAAGCAAAGTTGTAGATACACTTACACTTAGCTGAATACGGTTTACTTCATATGATGTATTGTATATCACCCCCATAGTCTATATCGTTTTAGTCAATAAAAAATTTACAACTTTAATTTAATATCTGTCTGGTGGAGGTATATTTTTATTTGGCAATAAACAGCGTGAACCATACGACTAATGCAATATTAGACATTTTTTGTATTTTATATAAGTTTAAAATTAACATTTAAGGTGACGCCTAACATATACAATGTAGGTTTCAAAAAGCTGACATAAACTTTATGTCTTCTAACTTTCCACCTTTTTTAAATGAATCAATGAATAAATAAAATACATTGTTCCTTGAAATCATTATGCAATAAGTCTGTGATACCCCAATTCAACATAATTGAATTCATAAACTTTCGTTAACTTCTTAAGGTTTAACTGAACTTTATGAATAAAGCATTCAAATATTTTCTTTTATTGTATCAAATATTTGAATTGGTATTTTTAGCTACTGTGTAATGTTTTGTTTTATATTATCGGAAATAATTTAGTTGTTGCCAGAGATTTTTTTTAAAACGCTTGCCATTTGTTTTGTTCGGTATAAGTAAAAACACGAAAGTTGTGTTGGTGTTAAGATATAAAGAAAAAATTTTAAACAATTTTTTTTTTTCCAAATTAGAAAAGTACTTTTATAATTCGAGGAACTTGGGAAGTATTTTTTGTAGGTCTGGCAGATTACAACATAAATCTCCACAATTGCTGTCGAAACGGTTTTAAGCCTACTTACTATTTTTCAACACATGTGTTTGTTTTTTTTATTCTGCAAAAAAGACATGTACTTTGTTTGGGTAAAGAAACAAAACAAAAGCAAGGGAGCGAAAGATTCTGAGTTTTGATCAAAACAAAATAACTTAGAAGTAAATAATTCAAAACAAAATTTGTTTGTGGCGAAATGTAAAATTTATTGTACAAACATTTTTTTTTATCTATCTGTATATATAAAAATAAGTTGCATTGTGTCGGTGATTGGTGCTCTATGTAATGCGTAAACCGAATTGATTTCTATTAATTTCCTATGAAAGCAGGCGTCAATGGCAAGGTTTTTTTTTGGATTTCGGTATTTGTAACATATATGTAGTGGTTTATGAGTTATATGCTTGAACATTAGGCATATAACTTTTTATAATTTCTGCAAATAGGAAAATGGCATAAAAAGTATGAACTCTCATTATTAATTTTTTTTCGAAATCGCAAAAAAGTTTCCTATGAAGGTTACGTCATCCCATCAGCTGTTTTTGACGTTTTGCTTTGTTGTTTTATTTCTTCACAAATCTGTCAAAGCGATTTCAATTACAGAGTTGCGAACACGCGCCAGAACATACATTTTGTCATGTATTAACTATGTTAACTAATAGTAGCCAGATATAGAGGTGGCAGCCCAGTTCTTTTTGACGTTTGTAGCGAACGACATAATCTAATCTTGGTTTTTGATCATACTTTTAACAAAAATAATTTGGCCATACTGCAAAAGTCATTGTCCGGTTTTACAAAAGCAAATAAATGTTTTCTTACACATTGGGTCAAAAAACCATTAGATATTCAGGAAGTTCAGCGGAGCAACACCTGTGCAGAGCGTGCAATTAAAATTATGCAAGACATTTTGCCAATTTGTAAATCACTTTTACTTAAAATTTATTTCATATAACAATTGAAAATATTAAAAACAAAAATCTGTCTTTTTTAGAAATCGCGTTTGGTGCGGAACATTTTTGAACCCAAATCACCTAAAAATGTTATATTCATAACTTGTACAATATAAGCCACAAAATTGGTTATATGCCTAATGAACATACCTTTATTAGTACATATTCGGTTTATATGGGAAAATATTTGTGGTTATATAAGCCAAATTAATGGACCAATTAAAATGACATTTATTCTCTGTGGTTCGTATGGCATCTGTCATAAAGTACATGAAAACAAATTTAGGCAATGGGGCATGGCACCGCCCACACAAACCGAAATTTCAATCGGTCATATCTCACGAGCCATTGGAGTAAGGAAGACAAGATTTGCCACATAGGTTACTGGTACAGGGTGGATAACGTCTCGCTAGAAAATGGGCGGTAACACGCCCCTTTTGAAAAAATCGTTATATTGATGATATGAGACTGATCATTTCCCTAATCCTAAAGGGCTAAAGCTAGAACCTTGAAGTTTGGCATGTAGATTCCTCCTGTGACGTAGATGCGTCATAAGATGAGTTTTTTCTGAAAATTTTTACCCTTAAGGGGTAAAAAGTGACAAACAGGGTCATAAAAAGTATCATTGTAATTGGCATGTATTTTGATTTGATGACATAACCAAGGTATTATACGGGTCATATGAAATTCACACTTTTAAAGAAAAAACGTAGAAAAAGTAGTGAACATGGTAACAATGGCTAAAAGCAAGTCGTTGAAGCTGCACCAGAATAAATGGTAACTCAAAGTGTAGAATGACTATTTTACATACAGGAAAAGGAGTTCCCTGTGCATTACTTTTTCTCAAGAACTCCTTTTTTAACATTCGGGGAAAGTAATAAAAAGCGTAACAAATTGCAAGTACTTGAAGTCAACTGATTTGCTCCGAATAAAAGTTTGCAAAAAAAAAAATTAAAGAGATAACGAAAACTTCATTGTATTTCGTGCTTTTTAACTTTTAACTGAACTTTTAAATAAACAAATAATTGTTGATATAAAATAATACTCTCTGGTACTATTGAAGTACATTACAACTAGTAATTTATGAGATAATAAATTGTACTTTTTATGCAATATAAGTAAAAGTATTTTTATGTACAATTTAGGTACTTTGTGGTACTAAAAATTTGTCTTTTTTGTACAGTAAATAGTTTTTTATGATACAAAAAAAGTAGATTTTGGTACAATAAAACTACTTTGCGACGATCGAAAGAAGCCTTTAGCTCAAGGTGGCTCCAATATGGACGACGATCAAACTAAACTATACATTTCAATTATATCATCACATTTGCATGCATTTTACTATAGATACCCAGGAATGTATGCTGTTGACGTAAGGGTGCAAGTTTGTAAGTGGACTTTATCTTTCCTAACCAATCCAATCCTAACCAAACTTGGGTCCATGGCATAAAACAGTTTTGGCTACGATATCACGGTATTAAGTCGATCCGATTATCCAGTTTAGAGCTACATCGTTTTGAAAACACAAAACATACCCACGTATCTTGCCGTAGATATAAAGGTTAATCTCACCAAGTAAGTTTTTATAAAATATGGACGTGGTATAGCTAATAAATTTTAGCAATTCTAACAAGAATATCATACAGTTTTCTTTGCTTTTAGTATATAATTAAATTTTTTCTGCACCATTTTCATAGAAATTCAAAGAAAATCAGTTAAAATTCAAATATTCCATTTGAAATTCAAAACTCGTCAACTGATATTCAAGAATTCCATTTGAAATTCAAAAAATATCAATTCAAATTTAAATTTTTCATTTGAAATTCGAAAAATATCAATTAAAAATCAAAATTCGTCAATTGAAATTCAAAACACGTTTGAAATGTCAAATAAATGTTTGAAAATCACGTAAAATTTTGGAATTTCGATTGATTTTTTTTTGGAATTTTAATTAGTAATGGTGTAAGTAAAATTTGGGAGACCTCTCGCTATTTAAATATAAAAATATCAGAGGCCAAAGAAAATTAAACAATCGTTAATAGATTCCAACAAATACTCAACATCTTTATCACAAATTTAGGACGCAGGACAAAGTCTGCTGGGCCAGCTAGTTTTTTTTTACTAAAAGTACCCTTATTCCACTAAAAAGTGCTTTTGTTGTACGAAAAATTTATATTAGTGTACTACAGCAAATGATTGTTTGTACCAAGAAAGTCGCTTTGTTATACCGAATAGCATAATTAGCTGCACCCATAAATATTTTTTATTGTATATTAACCAAAAAATATTCTTTTAATGTACCAAACAGCATTTAGTCTTCGGTGTTGTTAGTGAAACAATTAATTTTACCAAAAAGTACTTTTAATGTACCAAATAGTACAATTTATAATTTATCAGAAATTTATTATTGTTTTGGTTTTAACAGAAGAGAACTTAAGAGAGAGCTTGTCATGAGAACCTTTTGTCTCTTTGCGTGATGACTTACTGTTATTTCCATCGTGAATGTCTTGCAAGCATTGCCCGCTGCAGTCAGTCATTTCTTCGTCCGGGGATTTATGTGCTCTATGTGCCAAAACCTCATTCTGAGTAAATCAAAGTTAAAGTTTGAAAAGTCAATATAGTAAAGGGGATATAGGGCAAAGTGGACACAAAATATCTCGATTTTTAGAAAAGATAGCAAAAATCGGATTGCAGATTTTAAAAATTTGGTATCAATAACGCGAGAAAGCATCATTTACTCAAAACTGCAAATGCATTTGTGTAGGTTTCTCGAAAGTTTTCTAACACGATCAAAATCTTGACTTACGGTTTAACAATTGGTTTACTGTTGTTTTCCTTACGTGTAATGTTATGGCTTCTTAACGGCTTTAAAAAGAAGAATCTGGGGCCTTTCCAGCAGTAAATATAGTTGTATAGTCGGTACGCCGACTACAACTTTTTTAGTGTGGACATCAGTCGCACATGCACTGAGATTATGTAGTCAAAAAATGTTATCTTTGTCATTCAATAACTCATCATCTGACTTGAGTTTTGGGTAAATCGGTGACAAACAACTATTATTTTTGTCGAAAGCGGACTTACTTAAACTTAATAACCCTTCACACCCCATGAATGAAATATGGGATAGCTTCTGGCGTTGTTGTGAATTAACACGCTTTCTGTTTTACATTCACAACAAACGGCACCTACTTGTTTATCGACGAATGCAAACGTCACTGTTTTGAGAAGCTCTTACTAGACATACCGATAGACTCGACACTATACTGCGAAGTTGCTGTCTACAACATCGAGAAGGTCAGCAATGATAGAGGCGAGAATCGAACCCGATCCCTAGCGCATGATAGTCGCGTGTTCTAACTATCATGCCACGGACATCATTAAGTTATAATAGAATTTGCGAACAGATACTTGTAGTCCTTATGCTTAATGCATTAAACAACTTGTACTCATTAACACTATGTTCATGTGGCGCACAAAGTAAACTCGAACAGTAAATTTCGTGTTAAATACACTGAATGCAAGAATCTTTTGCATATCTTAGTCATAAGATGGAGCATTTTGTTTCTGTAGGACCAATATGTTTAATGACAAACGCTTTAATATTATTCGTTTATGACACTTAATATTCATATCCGTCTTATTATATGTATGCTTGCTGAACTCTTCATGATATACAATAGGTATTAACTTTGTTAATCGGATTTGTTGCTATAAGATACTATACAAATTATATCATATATTGTTCAGCTGTGTTATGCACCCCCATGTAATGTATGTATACAAGTAATGTGACATGAACACCACTGCATAAGAAATTCGGGTAAATATTGAAAGACTACGCTTTATCAATTCTTATCCTGCACATAATGCAATTACTTTAAATACACTTATCTTACACCTGCTATGCACACAATACACACAAACAAAGCAAAACCGCAACAATGCTTATTTAAGATAATAATAAAAATAGACACCACCCAATTATTGCTGCATCGGGTTACGGTCCAATTCTACGTATTCTATTACAACCAATGAGAACAATTGGATTTGCCAAACAATAGTGCAACCACTGTCATGTCTAATCTGATCGCCGTCAAATGCATTCATTCACTCAGAGCGGTATCATATCGATTAGCTTTGCCATTCAATACAAACTAATTATGCTTCACTAATGCCGTAATAACAAATGCCACTGACACTGACAGAAGAGCCCCCAAGAAAGGCAGCTAATTAAAATCAAATCAATATCACGTCTTTCATTTAACTTTTACAACAAACTTTTAAAACGACTGCCACATGCAAAATCTTCAGTAATTTCATAAGGTTGTAGGAGTACCTAAAACGCTTCGGAAATTTCTGCATTTATATAACCCAGTCAATAGTGGATTTGTGTATTCATTGTGCACATTTCCCTTTTAAATTCAGCAAAATTATTTCATATTTTAACTTTATGATATTAAGGGTTCTGCAACATTTTTGTTGAGGTATGTTAAATCAACATGAAAGTCAAAATTCTGGTGTTAATTTTTACCTTTGGGATATGCACAAATTAACAACATGCTTTTATGTTTCAAAAAACATTTTTTTTACTCAACTCTTTAGCAAAATTATGTTCTCAGACAAGTTGATGTACAAAAGAAGCATACAAAGCCATTATAACTCACTCACACTGGGCATTAATCTTTAGGTAAAAAGAAGGCAAGCAATGTGATGTATTCTATGAAACCCATTAATCCAGAAATACTCACACATACACAGACGTATACCCCAGAGAATAAGGAGCACATACATCTACTGAGAGAACAATATTTAACTAGAATTGTCTGATTGAAGTATTTTATAGACAATTTGATTTACATTGAAAATCCCAGCATCAAATCAAACTCGGTCATGAATAAAATTTAAATGTGTGAAAAAATTTTCCAAATTGAAAACAAATCTAGCATATATCCCAAAATAAATATTATTGAATCACTATGAATTCTAAAATAAGAAACTGAAATGGGGATCTTCATTGGAATAACCTGAAAGAAAGTAATTTGTTAATAAATAATAAATTTTCTTAATTGAAGTCTATGCTGTTGGTGTTAATGGAGTTATTCCCTTGACAAAGAAATAAGTTAAATTTAGACATTTAAATAAGTGAGTTGAGTGTTTATAAATTGTGTCTCATTATGTTACATATACACACACTAAAATGAGAACAATAGATTAATGAAATGTCTAATAGGTAAAAGGTAAGTACATTACTTGAATCACAGCAACAACCATTGATAGAACACTACACATATGCACACATGGAATGATTTCGTAAATACATAATCTCTGTTTTATGTTTAACTTGACTCAAAATAACCATAACAATTAATCTCGTTATTGCAAAATATTGTGACGCAATCAGTAAACTTAATGTGGGTTTGGTAGTGACTTTGTAATTGAGGCAACTTAGTTCAGTGTTATTAATAGTCAAGAAGAAATTATTAGGAAATGTGTAATTATAATTAAGGGTTTCAAAGAGTGGGATAAATTGTGTATCCAATTACGCAACAACTGGTACTTCTTTTGTTTCAGTGAACTAATACTATGTTCTGTCTTAAACTAATAGCAATATGAAAATGGTTAAATATAGATGAAATTTTATCCGACCGTAACCGATATCTCAGTGAGATGGCGAACCCTCATCCATCTCCTTTTCTTGCTCACGGCAACAGGTTTGACAAGTGGCCAATAAAGTTTATGTGTAGACTGCCTTAATTTTACTGATTTTTAGCTTGGTTTTTATATGACATATTGCCCTTCTGCTAAGACGAAACAAGGTATTTTTTGCGATCAAATGGAATTTAAGTCATCATGGACAACCTTACGTTGCTAGTATTCATTGATGTAGTGACGACCCATTCAGTTTGTCTGCTTTAGAGCAAACTCCGCATCCATCTACTCAGTACCATTTGGAATGATTTGTGTATACATTGAATGCTATTTTTATTTTGCGTGCCACATACAATTGAAATGTCGAAGAAGTTTGTTTTCAAATGAATTATAATGTTTAAAAGATAGTTATTTCCAAACTGGTTGAATACGTTTGCTGTACGTATGAGTTACTAACAGATGCACCACATAAAGTATACGCACTTAGGGCTAGGCTTATAAAAATAATGATATGTAATGTAGTTATTGCACATAGAGGACGACAAAATGCAAAATATTTTGTAATATGTCTCATAAACTTGAGGCAATGTAGGCCTATAAGCAACATTGCATTTTCAGCTTCTAAGTCGATCTTTTTGGATTTGTTTACACACGTATTTTTTTTTGCAAAATGTAGTTTTACATTTTGTGCAAGCTTACAGTTTAGACGTTTGCACGTCTTCATTGAGTAGCCGTTTACCTTGGAGTGTTAATTGTCAAGATCGATAAACTAAAAAAAGTGTTTATAGAAAATCTGTTTAAAAACATGAAAATAATAAAGTGATTGTAAAACTTAATAGACAATATTAAACTATACATATACAAATTATATTGTGTTTGTTTGCATTTTTTATTTACCGTAAAGACTCGAAAATGGTTGGACCGATCTTTCTCATGAACTATCAGAGGTATAAATAAGATATTTAGTATATATGTTGTTGGTACAGTTACAATTACAGACATGGTGGAAGAGGGCGGTGCCACACCTTTTTAAAACATCGCTCTGACGGTTTTTTAATAGACCGATTGATACGAATACAAAGATGAGATTTGGTATGTATGTTGTTGGTGCAGAATGAATTGCAGTCAGGGTGGAAGTGAGCGGTGCCACGCCCCTTTATAAAAATCGCTCTGAGGTGTTTTCTGATGGACCGGTAAGTACGAAAATTAAACAAAGTGGTACTGGTGACCTGTTTGTAGTCCTTGCCTATACTTGTTGTTGTGATTGGAAAAAGAGGCGCGGTGCCGCCCAAACAATTTAAAATGGATACATCTTATAACCTATCAGAGGTATGAAGTAGAGATTTGTTATACTTGTTGTTGGTACAGTATGATTTACAGCCCGGGTGGAAGTGGTCCTCAAAATTGCACAGTATGTTGCAGTATGCGTAGAGATATAAACAGGCTTTTTGAAACCAAGTTGGTAAAAAGTGACGGGGCGCTGCCCACGCACGTCAATATTCGACTATTAAACTGTATCTTATAATTGTCTGTACACCAGGCAGTTGAGAACATATCGTAGCGTTTTCCAATTGCTATTCAGGAAAGCGAATCGGTAATAAATTTGATAAAAACAAAATTAAAGCAATATTTATACGATTC
The DNA here is from genome assembly GCA_964034835.1 of Muscina levida. NCBI lineage: Eukaryota > Metazoa > Arthropoda > Insecta > Diptera > Muscidae > Muscina > Muscina levida. The sequence continues at coordinate 3,722,254 of OZ035880.1, forward strand.
GGACTGGAAAAAAGCGTTTGTTTACTGGGGGCACAATTCCAATTTTCATAGAGGTAGTATTACCGAACATTTGAAAATATTCAATGTATGGGAGTTTTTTTTTAGACCAATATAACGTTTGATAAGTGCAAATCTGGCTGTCATACTAATGGAGTGTGTTAGACATTCTTTCAGGATACTTTGGCAAATCAACTCCCTGCATGTTTACTGAATCATTCTTTTTTGAATATTAAAACGGACACGCTGTTTCAGTCTGTACAAAGCAGTGATACAGAACTTGTTTGCTCCAGCATTTCAGAATTTGAATGGTTTTAAACACATCTCCAATGCCTCATTGCTTGCAGTACGCAAAATATCTGGCCAAAAAGTGATATATAAAACAGGGCACCTTGTAGCCCATTTATCGATAAGGTATTTTTTTCTTTAAGGATAACGTAACAAAAACATAATTTTTAGATTAACAAAAAACGTCACCTTCTTGTTTATAGACAAATGTGAACATCAGCTGTTGTAAGAAGTTTTTACTACACAATAAAGGAAAAAAATTTCAATTCAAATTTTTCATTTAAAATTCAGATAATATCAGTGAAAATCAAAATTCGTCAATTGAAATTCAATACGCAGCAATTGATATTCAAAACTCATCACTTGAAATTCTGAACTCGTCATTTGAAATTCGAAATTCGTTAATTGAAATTCAAAAATTTTCAAAACTATTTTAACTGGTGAGCTTTGATATTCAATTGACGAGTTTTGAATTTCAAATGACAAATTTTTAATTCAAATGACGAGTTTTGAATTTCATTTGAAGACTTTGAATGATAAATTGATATTTTTCGAATTTCAAATGGAAAATATAAACTGATTATTTTTTTAATTTCAAATGGATTTTTTGAATATCAATTGACGAAATTTGAATTCCAAATGGAATATTGGAATTTCAATTGATTTTCTTTAAATTTCAATTGGAAATGGTGTAGATATTTCGATTGACTCGACAATATACTGCGAAGTTGCTGTCGACAACAGCGAGGGGACCGTCGTGTAAAGAAATTGTAGTTGATTGGAATTTGTAGTAATTGAACCATGGATCTCCAAATGATAATCATCATGCCGTCAGGTCTGGATAACGTAAAAGCAAAGTTTTCAACAGCAACTAAATGTCTTTTGTCTAGGCATAATAGATAATTTTTACTTCAGGTTTCAGCAGTGCTAAAATAATGAAGAACCATTTGCGTACTTTCATACCAAATAAACAGTTCTTATCTCATATAGTACAACAGATGTTAGTCCTAAGAATAAGAACTTCTGCATCATTCGATTTGTCAAGTTGGCTGCATAAATAATTTAATGGCCATCCGAAAATTTTTGCTCTCTGTAGTCTTTCTATATGTGAACATCTATTTGGTGTCTGCATCAAAGTTGTAGATATTTAAAGGTATAATAAATGGTACTCTTTGGTACAATAAATATTACTTTTTGGTACCATACAATTTACTTTTTGGTATAGGGTAGCCAGATATTAATATCGGAAAAACAGTACATTAGTGAATAAAAAACAGTAAAACGGAGAGAAAACAGAACATTTTAAATTAACACAAAAATGTATTAAGCCTCACATATTTTGAGAATTAATTCATTAAGCAACAAAGACAATGTTAAAAAAATATTATTATATTATTTACACAGAGTACGAAGGCTTAACATGCAAAGGCTCTGAAATCTCAATTTCTTAGAGCCTTTGCTCGTTCAGCCAACAATATGTTGTTGGTAAATCCTTTTTAATTGCACCAGTTATTGGAAAAAGGTTTTAGAGCATCAAGTTTTTTTTCTATATAATTCATCATAAATTATATCCTTTTTATAAATTTACGATTTAAATAAGTAAAAAAGTGCTAAAAATATTTAAAAAAATATGAAATCAGTAGAGATCATGCTATCCTTAAGCAAAGTTTGTACTTACAATACAGATATGCATGTAAATATATGACGGTGAATTGAATTATTTGTACGAAAGGTACCAGAAGGGGTGTTTTATAACTTTATACTTTTATAAGGTTATTAATCTGAGGAATTAAATATACCCAGCAGTTTCTCCTTTTAAAGTTATAAAAGAAATATAAATTTTTCAAAAATAGGTAATACCAGAAGAGGAATTTTGCTGTGGGATTGTTAATAGGCAGAATACCCACAGCCTATTTACATTCCAATGGCTTCGTTAAGAAAACTATTAACAGTAGACAATTTTCATAATGATCGGTCCGCTAAGGTTTACTCGAGTTATCCTGCTCACCAGACAGACAGACATAGCTAAATCGTCTTAAAAAGTCCTGAAACGAATTTTGTCTTAAAATATTTGATACTTTCGCGTATCATGTGATATATACCCTTATACCTAAGTGTGTGGATATAATTGTAATTATCTTACTGCGATGTTAAAATTTAATTTTCAAACCTTTTTTAAATATTGTATGCATTTAAAACAAAAACAATGTTGTAAACAAACTATGTGTTTACTATAGTAGAGTGATTTATATTATCTTCGGCAATTTTTGTAGACTATACCAAAAATGTTTTATCAAATATTGAAATGAATTGTTATATAGAAAATCAGTAAAATATAAAACAGTACAAAAACAGTAAAAGGTTTGAAAAACAGTACTTTTGCGTACTGTTTTACATGTTGTGCATAAAACAGTACATTAAAAATAAAACAGTACAAGTACTGCCCTAAACAGTACATCTGGCTACCCTATGTTGGTACCATAAGTTGGTCTTTTTGGTATCAACAATTTTAGTTTTTAGTACCATATATTGTACTTTTTGGTACCATGAATCGTACTTTTTGTTACCATAAGTTGTAGTTTTCGGTACAATAAATTGTACTTTTTGTTAGTTTTTGGGACAACTTTCACGTGCAATTCTCAGAATTGATTTCCGAATCAATGAGCCGAAAAATGTTGTAATGTGTACTACACTGTGGTGCAAAAATGAGCCAATGTTTAAAAAAAAGTACGTTATTAAATATTTTTTATACTTTTGATTATATTATTTTCAAACCTTTTGCTAAATTTAAAATATGCATCTGTAAAATATGTAAAGCAATAATAAAAATATAACTTACATTACTGTAAGTATATAAAAATAAAACATTTTCAAAATCAGACCATTGGCACACTTTTGCTCTAAGGTTTTTCTTATCTAAATTTAATAATAAGTCCTGCATATTTATACTTTCTTGAATTGATCCATCCTATTTGGCGTATATTGACAAAGTTGAGCAACATAATATACAGGAATTTTGGTTTCATTCAGCCAGAACCCACTCCCACAGCTCATTAATACTTTTCGGCGCTCTTTCGTTTCAGCCTGCCCGAGTTTCAGGTAAGCCCACAGGTTTTCAATCGGGTTCAGATCTGGACTCTCCATTGGCCACTCCCAGACCCCAAACACCTGAGAACTAAGCCATTCCTTGACAATTTTTACAGAATGTTTTGGGTCGTTGTCATAATGGCAGACGACATTCTCTGGTCTATCTGGAATTTGGGCAGGGTTATGGGGCAAATTGTTTTCCAAAATATTGAGAAAGTCTTCCCTTCGTACTATTCCTTCGATTAGTATAAGTGGTCCCACACCATCTGGGGTTGCACATCTCCATGCTATAGGGTTTGAGATTGGCACTTGGTGAGTATTTGTTTTAACTAACACAAATTAAATATATTATTAACTTGTTGATCGTGTGGTCAGATCAGACCAAAATCAATAGATACCAATCGGTTGGGAAGGTTTTTTATTGGAACAATTGATCAAACACATCAAATCCTGCAAATGTATCACAATCCATTAAGCACGGAGGCGGTTCTGTTATGATTTGGGGATGTGTAACCCCAGATGGTGTGGGACTACTTATACGGATCGAAGGAACAATGCGAAAGGAAGACTATCTTCGCATTTTGCAAGATAATTTGCCCCATAGCCCTGGCCAAATTCTAGGTAGACCAGAGAATGTCGTCTGCCAATATGACAACGTCCCAAAACATTCTGTTAAAATTGTCAAGGAATGGCTTAGTTCTCAGGTGTTTGGGGTCACGGAGTAACTACTGCAGAGTCCAGATCTGAACCCGATCGAAAATCTGTAAGCTTACCTAAAACGCAGGCTGACATAAACGAAAGAGCACCGAAAAGTATAAATGAGCTGTGGGAGTGGGTTCTGGCTGAATGAAACAAAATTCCTGTATATTATGACGCTCAACTTTGTCAATATACGCCTAATAGGGTGGATCATTTGAAAAAAGTAAAAATATGCAGGACTAATTATTAAATTTAGATAAGAAAAACCTTGGAGCAAAAGTGTGCCAATGGTCTGATTTTAGAAATTTTTTGTTTTTATATACTTACAGTAAGGTAAGTTTTATTTTTGTTATTGTTTTACATATGGGTAAATCCTGCGTTGCGGTCGTTACATTCGTACGCATTTATGTTTTGTTATATTAATCCCGTTTGCGTTATGAGTGAGATATTTATATATAAACTTCAGCAACAACAGTTATTTGAAAGTACTTTAAAATGCCATTTAATTTTTTGCCTAACTACTTTTGACAAAAGAGATATTCGTGCCTAAAGTGCCGTTGCGGACGTTACAAAAAATGGAAGTAGTTTTGGATGTCAACCTGTATTTGCATCTATTTCAGCAAATATTGCATAGTAACTGAAAAAATTTAAATACATAAAGGAAAGAGGAATAATCAAGGATTCTAAAAACGCTTTTATGACAGTTAAAAATTTTTTGGTTCATCCAAAAATTAGAAAAACGTCTGTTGCGGACGTTACGTTGCGGACGTTATTCTTTTTCCTATTATATTATTTATACAAATAAAACAACAATATTTATTTGATTTAACATTCTTTGGTATATTTTATTTAATTAGGTATTTTTTGGACCCTGCTGTACGTGCCATTTTAATGGTGGGATTATTAGAATGGGCCGCAAAATAATGATGTGGTTTTACACCAGGAATATTTTTTACATTTAACCATTTTTGGGATATATCTTCAGTTGTGGTCTTTATATCATTATAAGAAGCATATATTAAGAATATACCACTTATATGCTCTTTTGCAAGTATGTAAAAATCCTGAGCATTTTTTAAAATATGATTTTGAGATCGTACCAGTTGCCAAACTTTCCGCTTTACAACAGCTTTTTTGTGCAACATCAGTTGATGTTCATTATTTCTTAAATTATTACGAAATCGATGTGACCTTTCTGCAGTTTCAGTCATTTGTATATTTATGAAACAATATTAGTAATACCGAAGCACGTTCAAAATACACTAAGTTTGGCAAATTTGACAAAGCTTCAGTTAGAATACATGTCAGTTGCATGACATGATACCCCCAGGTAATGTCTACCTGAAGTTCTAGAACTCTTGCACATTGTACACTTCATATGAGTTCACAATTGCTTTATTTAATAAATATAATTTTCGAAAAAATGCATTCCGTTGCGGACGTTATACACTTTGTCATTCATATTTTCCTGTTAAATGGTGTAAAAAAACATATTTTTTTATATATATTTTAAGCGCGCTATTGGCTCTCTTTACAAACGCACTTCGATTGAGAAAAAACTAAATATTAAAGCAGTTAAATTTAAAAAACCTTGTTTTCCGTTGCGGACGTTATATGCCGAATGCCCATCTTTACTAAACATTATTTATATCATCTGAATGACCTACCGATGCGTTTTTTACATTTAATTGTGGACAATTGATTAGACTTTAAGATTATTATGAAACATAAAACAAATATGGTGGTTTTTACCATTTTTATGAACATCTACAACATATATTTTAGAAAAACTAATAAAAACACGAGGTAGGTGTAAGTTTAAATCTGCCATTCATAAGTGGATTGCCGAAAATGGTTATGCTGTATATATTTTGAGGGTTGAATATATAGCCCATTTATGGATTTACAAATATATGTGGTTTTAACAACTCTGAAATTCTTTCCTTGGTATACATTATTTCGGATTTACCCATATTTTACAGATGCATATTTTAAATTTAGCAAAAAATTTGAAAATAATACAATAAAAAGTATAAAAAATATTTAATAACATACTTCGTTTAAAACATTGGCTCATTTTTGCACCACAGTGTATATCTGATTTTTTATTATCGTTAAGAAAGTTAATAGTCTTTTGGTCCATCACTATTAGTAGTGAATTGTTTACAGAGTGTATGAGGAATTAACCCTTTATGTAAGCAAGTCAAATTCATTATTATATTCATCAACTATGCAATGACAAAGCAATGCCAAATCCACTAGTACTATATAACTAGTCCTCTTTCCTAGTTTCCTTTTAATTCTTATTCCAAACATAAGATTTTTTCGAAACATAAGTATCATTCTTAATTCCATATAATGATACCTTAACTGTGGCTCAAATGCAATTGATAATTTCTTTGCAATATACTTACGGATATTATAAAGATAGTATTTTTCTATTTTGTATAAAAATTAATGGTTCTTATGTCACATCCTTGCATATGTGTTGAGTTCGTAATTTCAAGTCACGTAAATATATTTCTTTTCTGCTGTAAAATACAAAATTACGCACATATGAGCGAGGCAAACAATTGGTGTAAGTTTATTCGTTAAAAAGGACTATAAACATACGGTATGATTATAAATAAGCTTTTCTCTTGTTTCCGTTAAACACGACTACTATTTAATTAAAATACATGTATCAAGAAACCATTTTATGCATGACATTCATTTAAATAATTTTAATATCTTATATGATGGTAATAGAAAAAAATAGTTGACAAGCTCTGACAAAATTCCAAAACTGCCACAGGAAACAACATTATGCTCTCCTTTTAATTATAGTAACTTTTGGATGAAAATTTCTTTTGGTTTTTATCAATTCAAACTAATTTATTTGCTCAATTTTAGAAAACATAGTTACCCCTACACAATTCTAATAAAATTTTGGGTTAAATTCCTATGGGACAAATGTAGTTTGCCCTAGGCACTTGTACTTTTCTATTTGTTTTACAAATCATTAAACGTTTTTGCAAAAACATCCAAATCAATTTTTCTCATAACATTTTGTACTAAATTATTCAGCCTTAACACCTTTGGTAACACACACAAAGTTGGCTTTGCCCAAGTATCATATAGAAAAAAAATTCGTTTCATTTCCAACAAAGAAAAACAACAAAATCTAAAATAATTTGTTAAACATTTAGTTGTGTGTGCCTTAAAGGAGTGTTTTTGGCCCTTTGCTTCATTTTATTACGTTAATAAATTTCTAATGTTTGTGTTTTGCCGCATTTCCACAAATTCGTAGAAAACTACCAAGGGCCGTACGATGTAGAGTTGAGTGAGTGGGGCAAAATGTTTTATGTTTTTATTTTTTTTTTGTGGCCAAACTTTTGATATTTTTATATTTTTGGGCGACAAGCAACATTAGTTGAGTTAATCTGAAGGTTGGCGTTAGGTTCGTGCCTGTTGAGCAATGTAAACTTATGTTCCTTGTTTGAGGTAGTTGTTGTTTTTTTCACTACAACAGGAAATACATATTATGCAAAATATTTCTCGTTGTACAGAAATTTAAATTTGTTCGGGATAAAGTTTTAAAATCATATTAGAAAACAGTTTTATTGAAGTACTTATGGCAGATAGGTAAACAAGTTTGGCATAAAAAAGTTTTCAAAGGTTGAAGGGTGTTAGAAATAGATTGTAAAGCAGTCTTAATTTGTATTCGAAGTAATTGTAAAAAATTTGTGCCTTTTCAATGGAAAATTTTTACGTATGCGTAATGTATTAAAATATTTATTATACGCTTTAATTGTAATAATGTTTTGTTTTATATATGTACTAGAGGGCCCAGCAATGCTTTGCTATTTCATAATAACTTTTAATCTGCTTGACGCACGTCAACAGCAATATTTTAATATTTTAACACAAAAATTTGTTATATTAATGAATAGGTTTATAGGAAAATGTATTATCAATTCATTAAAAAATTTGATGATTACAAATTTTACCCTTACATTTACATTGTATAGGCAGACACACGTATTTATATAAAGTTAGAAACATATCTCTTAGCGTCTGTTTGTCCCCCAGTGGGGGCGGCTAGGAGACATACGTCCACTGACTCTTAGAGGTCTCTCGTCCTTTCTGCTAAAGGTCGTCGGTCCGTATTTTATTAAAATCCAATCAGCGTCTGTTCTCATAGTGAGCTGCTAATGGTCTGCGTCTGTCTCCATTGGAGCGGCATTTTTTTGCGTATAAAATGTGATACTAATTTTCGTCTACAGTTTTAGACTCACATGTTAAGTAGTGCGGTAGTAGCTTGAGTTGTTACTGAACTGAATACGAACCAAGTACAAACAAAAAATTAATCTTCCCGTGTCTCCTAGTGTCTGTTTTTCCCCAGTTGTGGCGACTTGGAGACATATGTCGGTTGATCCTTAGGGGTCATCTAACCGTTCTACTAAAGTTCGTCGGTCCGGTACTTGAAATCCATCAGCGACTGTCCTCATAGTAAGCGGTTGATGGTCTGCGTCTGTTTCCAGAGGAGCGGCAGGTTTTCGTCAAAATGTCTGAAAAAGTCATGCGCTGCATACCCGGCCAAGGGCTTGGGGACCTGACTACTACAACGTTGGTTGCAGACTGTAGTATGTTGTCTGCTCCTGAGACATAGTCTAGTGGAGTAGTGGCGCCAGGCTCCGTTAATCGATCTGCTACTAGTGTGCCAAAACCATAAAGACACATCCAAAATGTAGTCAAAATTCAAGCCTGGTACATAGTGGTTCTTCTAAACCAGGTTCTTTTAACTTCAGGTGTTGGCGACGCAGCAATGCTCCAGTTGGCCGCGAATTAAGCTGAGTAAGGAGAAAAGGCGAATAATAAATCGATACTCTTCGAAGAACCTCCCTCAACCTCAATGGCCTTGAATTCCACTACCAAGTATTTTCCTTTCATTACTAGGCGTTCCGCCTATTAAATAATTAGTCGGCTCAGTGACAAACCCGTCGACGAGCTCACGGAGTTCTCTCCAGTGAACACAATCCCACATCGAGGAGTCAAAAGGTATCGTACCTCCTGCGGATGCGCCTAAACGGCAGCGGTCAGAGGACACTACCCTTCCGGTATCAACAGATTAAAATTTAATCGTGCTCTGACACTACAAAGATCGTATAAGGATGTTGCCAAGGACCACCTTATCTGGGTGATCTTAGACCGCCCAGCGCAACAGCTCAGCGCAACTATACAAGACAGCTCCAGAATAGCTCTGGGAGGTTTGGCCTGGCGCGATTTGAAGCAATACATCTTGCTGATGTTCCAGAGAGGCGACGATCTATTGCTACGGTCCCGGAAATCCTGGCAATTCTTCAATACAGTAATCCTTAACTACGCACACAGGGCATCATAATACTTAATAATTACTCACTTTTGCCACTAAGAGAGACCCAAAGTAGGGTGTTCTATGGATTTGACTCCATCTTCCTGTGTGTATACATAAGCGACGATAAAACGGAGTGTCCATCTGTCAACGATGACTCTAATTCGGTAGCAGTAGATAAGGTCGACCTCTTGGGATCTGATGACCACCCAGAGGACGCCAAAATACCTGTCGTCCACTCAAAATTAATTCCAAATAAACTATACTTTTCAATTATACCATCATATTTACTATACTATACATACCCAGGTATGTATGCTGCTGACGTAAGGTTGCAACTTTCTAAGTGGGCTTTATCTTCCAAACGGGTGATCCAATCCTAACCAAACTTGGGACTATATTGCGTAAAAGAGTTTTATCGTGGATATCAGCGTTTTGAAAACGCATAAAGGTTACTAATTAAGTCATGACATATATATTTTTTTCGTCATAGCCTGCCTGACAAAGTCTACATTGACACTTCATTACTTACATCATCTACTAACAAATAAAGGAATTTAATTAATTTGTATTTACGTCGCCTATAGTTAACTGCAAAACCTAAAAGTTAATTAGTAATAGAGTTCAGCGTTTTTAATATACTTGCATATTAAATAAATACAAAAAAACTGGCATCTGGTATGCAGGTGTCTCTATAAAATGATGACACACACACACACTAAATTAGCAGTTAACAACACTTCAGTTAAAAATAAAAAAAGAGACTGTAGAATTATGAAAAACTATGTCAACACATGTAATTTAATTTGTGGTTAGTTTTTCTAGAAAAAAATTTGAACTTTATTTAGCTTCTAATCAAATTGCACTTACAATGTCAACAATAAGCTCGTCTCTGTGTAGGTAATCAATATTTAGTTTTCCATTTTCAAGTAGAGCTATTTTTTGATATTAGTTTACAAACAACTTGTGTAATTACATTTATTTGATACCTACCTAAAGCTTTTTAGTTTAATATGTTTTTGATGCTAATTAGCAAAATAAATTTTCATATTATTATTTTAAGGTTTTTCTTATTTTATTTTTAATTTATTTGTAAACAATTTTTTATTGTCTGTCAACTAAAACTGTTTGCTTTTAATGTAAATTGGATGCATATTTGGTAACAAAACAAAAATGAATAAATATGCATAGTTTAATGACCATTAAATATTAAATGCAATTATATTCGTTAAATGAAAGTGCTAGGTATGAAAGGGGCCTATAATTTAATTAGTAACGTCGTAGGAGTGAATGCAATAACATTAGGACTTACAGTTGTTAATATGAGAGCGGAAGTATTTCAGAATAGTAACTAGCACTGAAAACTTGAGGAGCTTTAGATGTGCTGATTACTACGTGACTTCAGTGAAGAATTCTTATAACAATACATATCGTCGATTTTCTATTGTAGGAACTTTACGAAACATTGTTTCATGTCTTATGTTATCCACACAAATATCACAGTTGGTCTGCTATAGATATTTAGCATTGCTGTAACTGTCTTTAAATTTGCTCCAAAATTTAAATATGACTTCATTTATACTTTTAGGCACATCAAAATCCTTCATCATTCCCACTTAGACTACCATCAGTGTGTCAGCATTATAAAGAGATATTTTTACCAATTAGAAAAATTTGCCAACATCGTTAACGTTAATTACAAAAATTTGTTGCAACAGTTACGAATCCGCAAAAAAGTTTGTGCCATTTGTATAAGGACTAAGGATTTCTTATTATTTTTTAATAATGTCTACAAATAAACTTTATGAATTACAAAGTTCTTATCTTAAACCTCACAGCCTATGTCCATTACTCATATTTATCCAGATTAATGCCTGCCGATCATTATTAATTAAGTCCATTATTATTGAATAAGTTAATATTTAAGAGTTCTGAGAAAATTTAATTGGTTAAATAACAAATTTGCTCATTAAACATATTTGCATTAAGAACAATTTATAATGGGCATATGGTATATGGTATTATAAGATTGTGATAATGTTTGTAACATCTGTAAAATGTGAACCGCTGTGAAGGTTATGTGTAATAAAAATTTTTTTGTATGTGTACATTAACATTTAATCGGGAAAAAGCTAATGTGATTGCAATTTGATACGTTTTAGGCTCTTTTGTTTGACATAACTCGAAAACCACGGTCCGATTTAGCTAAAACAAATTCAAAAAATTGTGTTACAATAAAACTGTTGTACTCCGTGGCGTATGATTTACGTGGAATATTACTTATGATTATCATACGCCACCATATAGTTTTTACGTTATGTCAAACAAAAGGGCCTACTAACACTTGACAAATTCCCCTATAAGATACTTAATAACTTCAAATCGTTGGCATGTAACTTGACAAAACGAATGATGCAGAACTTCTTCTTTTTGGAGCTACTTTCACGTGCAGTTCTCATAATTGAGTCCCAAAACATTTTTGCAAATTTAGCAAAATTTTGAATTAATTAATTTCACCAAAAATTAAAATGAATGGAATTTGATTCAATTCACATGTATTTATGCGAATTATATTATCTACATGTTATCCGAATTATGTTATGAATTAATTTAAAAATAATAATTATTAGTCCACAGATCTGCTAGCAGTTGCATACAGTATCTAAATGTAATTGTCTTAGCGTTAGTCATAGTATCACGGTTGTGATATGAATTCTGCGGCCAAAAGTCATCCACTGTGTTTTTATTCGTTTAATAATTTACATCTTGAGTACAGTGCCCTCAAGTCTACTTTGACCCACTGCCACCTCTACTCTCTCGTTTTCTTTTAATTATGTAAATAAAATCTGACTTTCTGATTTATGATACCACCACACACCACAACATATGTATGCCCATATACATCTACCACATGAAATGTACTTAATTGTTACATGCCCTACTGTAAATAAATCCTTAATGCCTTAATAACTAAATTAAAAACAAAAAAAAAAGGTTAGTTTACTGCAACCACTATTGTAAATCGAAACCATTATATTGTGGTAAATGTGTGAAATATTTGCTTTAATAGATAGGGCAAACCAAAGGATGATAAAATATGTGTAAAATATTTACTCTAATAGACAGGATAAAACCAAGGATGATGAAATCCTTTGTTTGCAATTTGAAGGATATGACCTGATTTTAGTTTGGCAAAATTGAAATATTACTAAACAAAGTATTTTTCTGATACTTCAAACTCAATGAAAACGTTTGTAGATAAATCAATGGATTAGTATTGTGTAGTACTAAGAGTGTTAGGCATAGATGGAATGCATTGTTACTGGCCATAATTTAAAAAAACTAAAACAATTTGTATCAATAAAACTGCAGTAGATCTATAAAAAGAGAAAATTGAATACACAGAATTTGTAGGAGTTGGTCATCATATAAAATACATGCCATAAGTGGTCAAACATTTGCTCACTGATACCATTTAATACTCATATGCTGTTTTAAAAACATTATAGGGAAAATGTAAAAGGTTCAAATTATTATGGCATGTAACTTGGCAAAACGAATGATGCAGAACTTCTTCTTTTTGGGGCAACTTTCACATGCAGTTCTAAGAATTGAGTCCTGTGTGTTGTACTGTGTATTATACCCTAATTAATAAGGTGTAGTAAATCAAAGTTGTACCCTAAAATCTCTTTAAGGCTCATTTCATTAAGTTGTATAGAAAGTATGGAAAAGTTTCCAAAGAAATACAAGTGAGCCTCAAAAGTTCGTAAAGTTGCAATATAACGTTGTTTTTATTTTAAGTTTTGTAGTGTAATTTTTAATAATATGCATATATGAATTGAAACTAAATTTCTCTTTAAACCCCATGAACAAGGTATAGAATAGATTCTCGCGTCATTGTGAATTAACACGCTCTCTATTTAGATTCACAGCAAACGGCACCTAGTTTATTGCTGGTTAAGAAGCTTTTACTTAACATGCCGATTGACTCGACACTATACTAAGAAGTTAGTGTCAACATAATCGAGGGGGCCGCCTATGAAAGAAAATGTATGAAACGCACGATAGTCGCGTGTTCTATCCATCATGCCACGGTAGGCTTAAGATGTTCGATTTGCCTACACCATAAGAAGAAGGTCAAAAGGGTTAGGTTGGACATATTTGTGTAAATAGTATAAATATGACGAGTGGATCATTTAGTTTTTCTTTAGTAATTTACTTCTCGCGTGACCCTGCCATCAAACAGGCATCTTTTTACACTCTCACCTATAGAGACTAGGGCATATATCATTTGATACGAGAAGAGGTGTAATGCATTAAAGGAGACGAGTTGGACCTCTAGTATCTTAAGACAATATTCGTGTCAGGACTCTTTAAGACGTTGGAGCCATGTCCGTCTGTCTAGATGGCTGGTGGGCACAATAATTCGAGCAAACCTTCACTGATCCTTACGCAGCCTTACTATTATAAATATTTTCCAAATTGAAGTTAAGGGATAGCAAATAATCAGAATAGTCTTCGTTACCTCCTATATAAAGTTACCTATTTTTGAAAAAAATTATATTTCTTCCAAGACATCCAAACGGACAACTGAATGCCGTTTGAATTTTATCAGTTTAATTGTCTTGTAATATCAGACAGATCTTCTGAAACCCGAAACTTGGGCCTCAACCCTACCGGTACCTCCCACATAAATGGCCGAATCCACTCGGATAGTTTTTCATTTTGTTCTTCTATTTGTAACGAAAATAAGGAGGCGTGGCATGCAAATTGCCCCTTTTTGGGGTTTGTCTCTGAGATTACAGTTATAGTTTAAGAGCTATCGAGCATACATTTTGTATGCAAGCTTCTAATCCCTAAGCGGAGGTTCAGTTCTAAATGAACTAAACCATACAAACATAGTTCAGGCCAAAATAGAGGCCATTAAAATAGCCGTAGTGAAAATTCAGTATCGTGGGATATTGGGCGGCAATATTCATATTCTTACTGATAATAAAGCGGAGAACGTGTGCACAACTTCGAGAAATGTTTGAGAATGCCGGTCGTCTCTTGAGGAGATAGCGAGACATTCGGCGGTTACCCTTACATGGGTGTCAGGTAAACAAAGTGCCTATACATTGGCAAGGGCCGCCACAACAGTGAACTCGGGCAAAGTTTACATTCTCTTTGGGATCCCTCTCACAAGGGGAAACAGATAATTGCGGGGAAACTGAACATCATTGCTAAGGAGAGATAGATGAGAGAACCCACTTGCACGGCGACCAAACAAATTTGGCCTACAGGGTATATACAGAGGACACGATTTGTGCTGAACCTATCCAGAGTCCACCTTAGGAACCACATAGCTGTAATAACCGGTCACTGGCCGGTTGGTAAACAAGCTAAGAGGTTGAAACTACCCTACAACGGGTTTTGTAGTAGCTGCAATGATGAGAAAGAAGAGGAGACTACGCAGCATCTTTTATGTCACTGCCCTGTTTTTGGTGACCTGATATACTATGAAAAGCTTGGTTATTGCACACTTCTAGACAATAGCTATCTATCAGTAGGCGATTTGCGGAACATCCATGCCCTTATCACAGCAACGAAATGTCTTGATAGCGACGTTGACCGGAATATTTGGTGCTAAAAATTTGAAAATGGTATCACAACGGGACTCATACTAGGACCCATATGAGCTGTATTGAAAGTGGTTCCTCCTATACAAACTCACTCAGTGTCCGTCTGTCTGTCCCCGCTTTTACAGCAGTAGTTTTAGAACTATCGAGCTGAAATTTGGTAAGCAAGCTTCTACTCTCTAAGCTGAGGTTGATATTGGGTAAAAACTATTCCCACCTCTCATACAAACTCCTTCTCTTTGGGGTGTCCGTTTGTCTATCTCTGCAATTACAGCCCTCATTCAAGAGCTATCGAACTGAAATTTGTTTACAAACTTCTATCCTCTATGCGGTGATTAAGTTAAAAGACGAGCAAATTGGACAAAAACAACTCCCACCACTTGTACAAAACTCTCTTTTGGGAGTTATACAATTTATAACAATACCCTCAGCATATAAACTATTTGTGTTCAGTTTTTGACATTTCAGTGAAAAAATTTTGACAAAAAGTGAATGAGGGAGGCTTAAAGTAACGTCCACACCTCATACAAACTCCCCTTTCAGTGAAAAAATAACCACTTTAATCGTTGTTTTTACACATGGTGAAGGGTATCTGAGCTTCGACATAACTGAAGATAATAAGATAATTACTAGTTTTAAGTACACTAATGCTTATGAAAATTGAACTCATGAATGAATATGGACAATGTCGGCTCGTGGCTTCTGGTGCCTCCCAAAAAAATGACATACTTATGCCTATTGCAAACATTTATTAAACGTTAACTTACGAATTAAAATTGGACACCGTTAGAGATGACCATATACCTAGAGATATGAAGCTCAGTTTTTTGCATTTGTTTACAGTTCTTCTACATGTCCTAAACATCTGTCAATACGACCAAACGTCCTTTTCCCAACCGTTTACGCTTCACAAGCAAAAAATAATATTTCATAAGTAATATTAAATTTACGTTAAGTGTATCAAATGATACATCAAATTCGGCTTACGATCAGAAAAGTGTTTTTATTTTATCGTTTTTAAATATTTGGTCAAATTCAGTGTGTCATGCACTAGGATGACGCGTTTCGAACTCCATGACGAGTTCATCAACACTGGTGCTGGACATTTTCGGCTGATATCTACTTCGCATGTACATGTTTGACATAATTGTAGATATATATACAGGTGATCATGTACCATTTTGCATCAGTTGGTCACAAAGGGGTCTGAAGATGAACTCGTCATGGAGTTCGAAACGCGTCATCCTAGTGCGTGACACACTGAATTTGAAATATTTAAAAACAATAAAATAAAAACACTTTTCTGATCGTAAGCCGAATTTGTTGTATCATTTGATACACTTAACGCAAATTTAATATATAAAACACGATCGACTAAAATTAACAATCAAACAGTTCATAAGTAATTTTATTTCAAAATCGGTTATTTTTAATAACTCGAGAGTAAAACAATGAGGGTATTTATCAGTCGGTTCGCCTAGTTAACAATTATATAACAATTTGTCATGGAAAGACATTTTGCTTTTTTACTGTTCTCCGCGCTGAATTGTGTTCAGCAACGAGTCACAATTTTGGCTAAGTGGTTACGTCAATAAACAGAATTTCCACGTTTGAATTGAAGAGATTCACGAGCTGAGAGACTATGCAAGACATTGCAGCAGTTTTCTTTGGTAGAGTCCTTTTAATGGTCTCTTATTTTCAATGTTTCTTTTATAACACCAATAGAACAGTGAAATGCTCGAAAATAATAACTGTACCAAATGTACAACATCGCACTTTGAAATCTTCCCAATTATATAACTGTAACAACAATTCTTACTTATTGCTAAAAACAAAAAAACCTTTCTACCTTCTTCCTGCATACCAAACACATATTTTACATAACAACATTTCGCAACTATTTCAATTAACCTTTTTCTTTACCCCATAGCTATAATACTCCACGGAACCTCATTATTTCTAGATACCAAGAGACAAAAGGGAAATATCTTCTTCCACCTGCGTAAAACAATGACATCGTTATTTTTCCACGTCTTGTATTTGGTCAGAGAAACAAAAATAATTACATTAAAATTGCATAAAACCATCTCCGTCAACTTTACTATGGGTTGTTAAAACATAATCAAAACTTTGACAAAATCCACGGACTTGTGGATGATGTCTTCACTACAACACGCAGCGACAACTCAAAACTAGAACAACAGCAGCGACACAACAAAATAACCAAAATTTACCACAGAAAGGAAATACAAAACGGACGTTGCGTAACACAATTCACTGACTTTGATTGGTTTTCTTCCATAAAGGAAGAGAAAAGACCGCACAAGGCTTCAATATTTTGAAATACAAAGTATCATTCTGAGAGCAAAAATGTGTCCAATATATCAAACGAATTCCATCGTACTCAACGCTTCATAATGTATACCTGATGATGATGTTGTTGTTGTCGCTGTAGAAAACGAAACTTTTTCCAATATCTTTGCAAGCTCCAGCTACCAGTTGATATTCTTTCTGTGTTGGTTGAAAGCCAAATAAATCATAAAACTTTGAGTTGGCCAACAAGTCACTGTTTGTGTAGGTTGTTCGACAGAAATATGATGATGTTAGACGAGCATAGAGAATAATGCAAAATATCTATAAGTAAAACAGTTATGATTGAATAATAGAGTTGTGTTGTGCAAACTTAAAGCTGCAAACAGGAAGTCTCATTCACTTGGGCATAACTGGTAGAGAAGGGGGAGAAACAAAGTCAAGTGTGCTACTGATGGAACGCAAGACTGTTGTTAGTAAAATTACTGCATAATACAGAGACAAGATAGAGTAGCAAGTAAACTCTAAAGAATGTGAGTTTGTTTTAATGCTTAGTAAATTATAATACCCACCTCGTAAATAATATATAACTTAGGTGTGCGGTTATTGACATCTTCTTATAGATGGTCTTTTAAAGTTCCGGTGTGCTTTTAGAGCGCATCAGTGATTTTTAACTACACTTCGTAACATAGAGACGCATAAAGTATGAAATATTGTTTATATGTATAAAGAGTGCTTAATGTATACTATATTGGTAATAGCAGATGGAATCAATTTTTTTTACCATCCAGTGGGATCGAATATTCATATGTTGAATATTTATCTTTGCTTAATACTTAAAAATTTATATAAATTGGTGTCGAAAGATTGAAACCACTTATATTCCAATCACTGTCACTACATACATTTTAAATTTTCTTTTATTTTTTCTTTTTCAGTTTGTAGTTTACATATAGATTTTATAATAACCAATACCACATCACACCTAAGAAAATCTTCCCACTTCTCCTCAGGGATCTACATTTTGTGGCAAAGAGTGTAACACTTTTTTTGTCTTCCTTTTAACTTTAGATTCTGTTTATTCCTAAGTTTACGTACAAACTTTACCATGCTGTAAAAGAAAAAAAAAATCCACAACTGTATAGAAAATGCGTCCTGTGTTGTCACTAACAACGTTGCTATGCTAATATTTACAACAAATGGCTATGAAAATATTTAATGGTAGTTTGATTTTCCTATAAGCAAAAATCATTCAGCGGGGAATATTCGATGCACAAAAATCAAATAATGATAAAAGTCTCTAAAGTTACTTACGTTTCCATGGATGAAACCAGTTTGCTCTTCTCATCGTCTATACCTACAATGCGTCCCTAGCCATAATCGTTAGAGTTGAGGAAGATAATAAATAAATAAATATGTTATGTAGTCTGTATAGAGGTTCGTTACGTCTGGAAATATAGTATGAAGATTTATCTTTCCATAGTAAAAATGTGGACATGCTTTTATAATAATGTATAAGAATATATTGTGATAATATAATGTTATTTCTAGAGACGACACACAACGATTGAAAAATTACCACTTCTAGTTGATTGGTGCAATTGGTTTTCAATTTTATTAGAAAACCAAAAATAGCCGGCAATACTATCTAATGGGTAATGTGACCCTGGCATATAAACACAATGCCAAAACTCGATTAAAGATTAAGTCGTACATTAGCTTTAAAACACTGAAACTACGCCTAAACTTTTGTTATCATTAAGTAGTTGTGTACGAATCAATGTTCAGTCAATAATCCCCAACTATTTAAATTGTAGTATAAAATACGGCTAGACGGACTAGACGGAGACGTACAAGTCGTCTTTGCTATCTCTTATATATTATTTTGTTATCATAGGGTCGTAACAGACGGTGAGCGTCCAATTACGTCCACGATTTTAATATTTATTTAGGTTTGTGTATAACAGCAGTAAAGAGTATTCTTTGTTTTCCGCTTATGTGTCTTTATTTGCTGCTTTCCAGATCAAAAGTGACCAAAATTATAAACTTGCTTAATCATGAAGCCACAATTTTTACAAAGTAGAAAACAAATCAATGACCCTTTTAACATGAATAACATGTACAATGAGTGAGAAAAATTAGTGGTTACATAAAAGGAAATTTTCTCTCACGAGATATAATGCTTTTTGTCTCTATACAAAAGCAGGTAATAAAACGACATATGCTCAAAATAAAATAATAGTTATTTTCAGAATACAAAATACAATATAATAATAATATAATATTCATAGCCGCTACAATTGGATTTAAAACATTTTTTGTGGGGCATGAAGTGTTTGCTTACGTATTTTTATACCCTTCACCATGCACTCGAACGGTGTGAAGGGTATATTAATTTTGTTCTTCCATTTATACACCCATAAGGAGGCGTGGTAGGTATGACAATACATATACATATATATGGGTATTTCCTAGCGTTGCGGATGCATGTTTTTTCTTATTTAGTAGTGTTCATATTAAAAAATGTAGATTTTCGACAGTACTATAATGTTCTTTTAATGAAACTTTACTTAAAATGTTATATTTGAAATTATGACTAACACAAAATGCGTTACGGACATACAACATTTTCCACAGCAACTTGAAGTGTCTACGAAAATTTGTAAAATTTACCGAAATTTCTTATGTGATCAGTATATTTTTTTTTTTGTAAAATAAAGAAGACATATTGGGGTTATATAAACAACTAACTTTACATTTAACATAAAAAAACTTAATTTCCCTTAACACCCCATGAATTAGGTATGGGATAGCTTCTCGCGTTGTTGTGAATTACACGCTTTCTATTTTAAGATTCACAACTAACGGCACCTACTTGTTTATCGACGAATGCGAATGTCACTGTTTGAGAAGCTCTTACTAGACATGCCGATTGAATCGGCACTAATACTGCGAAGTTGCTGTCGACAACATTCGAGGGGAGCCGACAATGAAATAAATTTTTTTCTATTTTTTTTAAGATGACTGGAGCCAGGAGTTGAACCTGTGATCTCCCGCATGGTAGTCGCGTGTTCTAACCACTATGCCACGGTCGGTCCCAAATATTTAATATACTTTTACCTTTAATGCTACTTCAATATTAATGTGCGTTGTGGACACACGCATTGTTCTATGGATACCAGAGAGCGACAAAAAACATTACCTGGGAAATTATACTATTTTTCTGGTAGGTGCTGCTAAGCACTACATGAATCTGTTTTTCAAAGTTCACAAAACCCCCAAACGGGTCAAAACCCGGTTTTCGTACTTTTACGCGCTTATAAGCCAATAACGCTGATAAATATGAACCGATTTGAAGTTTCTCAGCGGATTTGGAAATAAGAGACTTTTCAACGATAGTTTACTTTTTTAAAATTCAACAACTTTATTATATGATTACAAAAAAAAAGTTAAAAATATAGCAATTTTATCTATGAAATCGTCCGTCCTACCCCTGTAAATACCCATATATACATGTAGATGATCCGTGTCGAATTCTGAGTCGATTTAAAGAATTCCGTCTGTCTGTCTCAACCTAAAATTAACAACACATGCTTACACAAATGCTTACATCCTCAAAGCGGAGGTTAAGTTCAAAGATGAGCCCGATCGGTCAAAAACTTTTCCCACCTACCATAAAAATTGCCCCTTTTTGGGGGTCTGTCTCAGCAACCGGCCGTGGCATAGTGGTTAGAACACGCGACTACCATGTGGGAGATCCTTGGTTTGATTCCCAACTCCAGTCATTTTCATTTTTCTTTCATTGGCGGCCCCCTAGATGTTGTCGACAGCAATTTCGTAGTATAAGTGTCGAATCAATCGGCATGTCCAGTATAAGCTTCTCAAACAGTGACGTTCGCATTCGTCGTCGTGTTCATGGGATGTAAAGGGAAATTAAGTCTTTTTTTAAGTCCCCGCGACCACAGCTGTTATTTAGTAGCTATCGAGCTGAAATTTGGTTTACAAACTTCCCCACTCCTACTGGAGGCTGGTTTCTAAGATGAGAAAGATGGGTCAAAAACCACTGCCACCTCCCATAGCAATTGCCCCTTTGTGGTGGTCTGTCTCTCCGATTACAGCAGTTTAGAAGCCATCGAGAGGAAGTTTTGTATGTAAACTTCTGTCCTCTTTTGTTTGTGACCTTCTATGTGATATTTCATGCAGTTAAAAAATATGTAAACACTGGTGCGAGCAAGTATTGAGGAAAACCCCAAAACTTTTACCATGCGACGTTCTGAGCTGTTGGCGATATCAAGATGGTCTTTGTAAATAAGTTACACCATTGACATAAAACATTCAATTGGTTTTCGAGCATCTCGAATGATGCACAAAAATTTACATAACGTTTATATACTTTGCAACGACGTTACTTACAATGACAAAAGTCTCCATAGGGTCGTTTTCGTCGACTCCAAATATGTTCAATGATGTTATGTAGTTATGCATTAGTTATAGAAACGAATTCCCTCAATTTGCCGAACCTAGATTAAATGGAGTTGCACATACACTCTCTGATAGTGCCTTGAGCTAATATTAAACAGTAAA
Source organism: Muscina levida (assembly GCA_964034835.1). Lineage (NCBI taxonomy): Eukaryota > Metazoa > Arthropoda > Insecta > Diptera > Muscidae > Muscina > Muscina levida. Next base: position 3,744,190 of record OZ035880.1, read on the forward strand.
CTGAATTGGTATCTATACACTCAGTGGTCCTATACTCCTGCAGTAGGGGAATCGGCCTCAATTGGGGATATTGCCCCAAAAATTTGAACTGGTTATTTCACTCATTAAACCCATTTTATTGTACGGATCGGCAGTCTGGTGGCCGGCGATAGATAGAGCGTCGCAAAGACACTTAGAACCACTCTAACTAAGGCACTGTTTACGATCGTAAAGTGGTTATCCACAGACATTGAGACGAGGAAAATAGCAATGAACAACGCAATGCTATGGCCATGCCAAAATTCTGGACCTAATCAATGTGTGCTGTCACACGGATTACACCATACCAGAACCCGTCTTCGATCCGGGTTTTGTAAGGAACATCCCGGATAGGTCCTACTATGATGATAATGATAATGCCCTAAACTTTGGGAAGGATATCATCCTAGTTTTCACGGAAGGTTCGAAATTAAATGAAAGAGCAGGCTGTGAAATCTTTCGAAGGAGTTGAATTTGCAACTATCAATCTGACTACAGAATCACTGTAGCATAGTTGATGCCGAAATAGCGGCCATAAGAATATCCGTAGAGAAAATTTAGTATCATGGGATATTGGGCGGCAATATTCATATTTTAACTGATAGTAAAACGGCTATCAGATCCCAGAAGAACGTAAACACCACTTCGAGAAATGTTCAAGAATGCCGGTCGTCTCTTATGGAGATAGCGAGACATTCGACGGTTACCCTTACATGGGTTCCAGGTAGGCTTGCCAGATTTAAAATTGTAAAATTCTTGACATTCGCCAATAAATATCTTGATTGTGAAAAAAAATCTTAACAAATAAAAACACTCATACGGTAGAAGTTGTAAATACATCAATTACATTTTTTTTAAGAAATAGTTTTCACATAAAAAGTCTTCTAAACCTTAAACAAATCAAGTACAGATATTTCTGTCAGATGAACTGAATACCCTTACCTTATGAATGATATTACTAAGGTCTCGATCTATTGAAACTAAACGATTATTAAATGAAATTAGTAACATATGTATTAAAATTGTCCAGCTTGTAGAGCGTAAACGGTTAGAACTCTCGGTCGTATGGCCAGACTTTTACTGATACGTGGTTACAACGTTGAAAGAATTGCGGTGTAAAAAGTGTTAATGAATTTGCCAACAAATATAGAAATTGTAATTCTATATCTCTGGACATATTATAATTTTGTATAGGGTTACCGAAAGAGTGTTTTTCGCACAAAAATCTCTAAAGAACTCATAATTTCTAATGGGTTGGCTAAATATGCAAAATATTAAAAGTACATATAAATTCTACAGAAGGTACCAGCAGGGGCAACACAAAGAGACCGATTTTTATTCGCAGGTCAACGTTCAATAAAATTTTACCTTGTGCAAAATTTCACTAAATTCAGTTTTCATAACATAAAGATACGCGTGTAGAGCTATGTGGGTGTTTTCGGTCTATATACTGCACAAAATGAGAAATATTACGAATTGACATTACTTCGATGTCCTGACATTATCTTTCGACGGCTTTATAGATCCATTAAGAATTTTCTTAATAATTTATACTAGCTTCTGCTTCAAATTGGCTGTTTAATGTTGTCAAAAATGTAAATGTTGATGGATTTTAGAACAAGTATATTAAAAGGAAACTTTTTACAGTTATTTTTCAAAACTTTGAATTTGTAATTATGACAAACATATTTATGGAATTTTTTGGTTGGTCTGTAAAAATCTTGACAAAACTTATTTTTTCTTGATTCTTGACGAGCATTAAAAATTCTTGTAAATCAAGAAAAATCAAGACCGTCTGGCAACCCTAGTTCCAGGACATGGGGACTAGGATAATAACTATTTTTGGACAACATTCTCCCCATGGCTTTTCTAATGGCAAATATTGTATTAATGATAAAAAAAACTATTTCAGTTCAATTTGCTAAAAAAACCTTACGCACCGACAGCGATTTCTAAAATGCCTTTAATATATGTTTTTTTAATAATTTTTTTTTAAATATGGTTAATACATATGTAAGTATGTAAACAAATAATAACAATATATGATTAAAAGTAGGTATTGTAAGATATAAACTTTAGGTTCAAAATACGCGATGTTTTACAAAGCGGATATATATCTTGTACTGTTTTTGTTAACTGTTAAAATTTTTTTTTTAAACTTTGTTTGATTCAAAACTTTAACGCGTTTGGTGCGTAACCTTTTTTAACGACAGCGAAAAACTAAAAACGCAATTCTTCCATGCCATACACGATTTTGTCTGGGGAGATTTGATATTTGCAAAAAATGCAAAAAGTTATTACCCTAATGGGGACATATATGGTAACCAAAGAGCCGATACATTGGCTAGGGCCCTCTGACAAGGCGGAATCAGCTAATTGCGGGGAAACTAAACCACATGGCTAAGGAGAGATGGGTGAGGTAACCCAATTGCACGGCGACCGAATACGATTTGGGCTAAACTTGTCCAGAGTTCACCTGAGGATCATTATAGCTGTAGTAACCAGTCACTGGCCCATTGGTAAACACTTTTTTTTGTAGAAGCTGCAATGATGAGGCAGAAGAGGAGACCACGTAGCATCTTCTATGCCACTGCCCTGCTTTTGGTGACGTGAGATATAAAAAGCTTGGTCATCGGACACTTCAAGACAATACCAGTCTTTCAGTAGGCGATTTGCGGAACATCCATGCCTTCATCAGAGCAATAAAATGGCTTGATAGCGACATTGACCGAACAGAATAGGAATATTTGGTGCTAAAATTTAAAAATGGTATCACAACGGGACTCATAGTTGGTTGGTGACCATATACACTAGTATATGCTAGTATTCGTTCAGACGAAGTCCTTTAAAGCGTCTTCGATTTTCTTCTGTAGTGCATTCGCAAATATTCAGACCAAGTTTTCCAAACCGTCTTCGCTATATTTTCTATTCATTTGAAGTGCCTTCGCACAGTTCCTTTGAAGTGTCTTCGATATTCTTCTGTAGTGCTTTCGCGAGGGTTTAAACAAGATTTTTTTAACGTTTTATCGCTATTTTTCTGAATAGCCTTCGTAATTCTTCAGTCTTCAGTCTTCTGTCTTCACTTTTCTTCAGACCGAGTCCTTTACCATGTCTTTGCAATGCTTCTGAACTGCTGCGAGTTATTAAATGTAAATTTTAACAAATTCTGGGATAGTCAAATTATTTTGCACACCTAACTGTATGTACAATAGTAAATTCATCAAAAACCAAATCGCCAACTCACATTTCATTAGCGGGATACTGTCAAAATGTATAGAACCCATCAAGGAAAGCAATAGAGTCACACCAAACTTTAATACTAAAACACTGTCAAACAATTACTTTTTTTTAATGTTAAAACAATCCTTATTACCAATTTCGAAGCAGTTTAAAACTTCCAAACTGCAAGAGTTTGTAATTTGTACTCGACCATTTCTCTGCCAAAAGACATTTACGTTCTACATAAAGTTACAACAACTCATATCTATTATTAAAGTATATCTCATATTTACCTTCCTCATTTTTATCATAAAAATACAGCTGTCAATGAAACACAATTATCTTTCCTTGTCTGTTAATACTATATTTCACTGTAAAAATATTTTATTTGTCGATAACAAAAAAGAATTGACTGACTTACTGAGCGAACGAATGACTGAAGGAGAAAATCATATTTATATTTACAAAATGTACAGAGCGGTATTAAGGGGAGGGTGTAATCAGGGCGTCAATACCAGAAAGTCGATGCAGGTAAAAGTAAATCACTATGTCGACATCTGACTGAATTGATGATTACTTGCGTTGCAGCAGTTCCGTACGTACCGTACCTGTCGATGATGATGTGTTCGACGATGATGATGCTGCTGAATCTGATAGCATCGACGAGACCGAAGAAGGGTTGGAGGAACAGGACGATGTTACGGATGCAGTTTTTTTATTTGACAAGACACCAACATCGACAATGCCATCCTCATAATCATCATCAGCAACTGTTGGAGCTTTTGAAGGCTTTGTCACCGCCACTGCTGCTTTGTTGGTTGAAGGAGTTGATGTTGATGCTGCTGCTGCTACAGCTTCAGAAGTTTGTTTTGAAATTGATGTCAATATGTTTGTTGCTCTGGGTGTTAGATTTGCATTTGCATTTGTTTTATCTTTATTGATAAGATGTTGTTGATGTTGGCAGCTTGTTATATTTGCATTCCGGTGTAATTGCGGTATACGTGATTGTGCCATTGCTAGTTGTTGCTGTGCTATGGCATCATTTGCTGCTGCTGCTACTCCTGCCGGGGTGGAGGTGTAGTTGGTGGTGGCTGTTGCGTTGGATGTTGTGGCTGCCACATCAGGTGTGCGTTGCAAAGTTTCCTTGGATGACACTTGATTGTCATCTAGTACCATCGGTGTAACCTGACAGCAATTAGTTGTATCTTTGCCAGTGCAACATAGTGGCATGGCTGCCTCTGATAATGACGATGATGGCACTGCAGCCTGTGATGTTGTGGAATGTATTAGGCTGTTGGTGTTTGATGCTACAATACGTGGTATGTGTGACTTTTTAGGCTGAGCGTATACTGGTGTGGTGGGCGAGGAGTAGGCCCCGTTGCCATTAACGACTTCAGGGGGTGTTGCCGGTGTAGTGGGTTCCGAGGCATAGCAGGAAGGATGATGACTCATCGCTGGGGTGGCTTGTATACTATAGATCATTTCGGTAAGATGTGCCGGCATTTCACGTTCGGGTGTTTCGTAAATCGGAGATGACTCAAATGACTGGAATACTGATGGCGGTTGCTGCGTCTGCAAGAGATTTGCATTTGTCTCAATTTCTGGAGGTTTGTTTTTTCTCTTCAGTGTGGAATAGTAGCCTTCGGTTGGCTTCAAGGAGCCCACAATTAAGGTATTTTGTGTTATTTTCGGTTCTTCTTCCTCTTCGGTGCAGTCATGGGCCAGCATGAGTGGCGAAGTGGTAATGTTGCTGCTGCATCTACGACCCGGTGACGGCTTGCGCCCCAATGTGGCCACAGTGCGCGGCGGAGGTAGGGGGGGTTGTTGCTTCACGTGCTGTGCGTGAAACGAAAAGGAATTAGGTGGCAGAGAGTTCCTTTTGTATGTCGTAGACAAATCCTTGGTCATGGGTGGTGAGTCGGTCTCCCGTTCGTGTTGCATGAACGTCGGCAGCACTTTGGGATATTTTCTGCGTTTAATAACATCCAGCTGCTGCTCGAATGTTAAGGCTTCCACTGGCCATTTGTCATTGTCATCTCTACTGGTGACATTGATGTCTATGTCATCATTTGCATCGGAGTGCATAAAACTCGTTACTTTTTCCTCGTGCTGCGGGTCAAGACGGTAGTACATATCCACTGGATCGGATCGTGAATGATGGTGTAGCGGTTGTATAAGTTCGCCCTCACAGGCCTCTGTCACCGTCGAATGCTGTCGCATTAAGGTGTAGCGACTGTTGTCCAATGAATCGTGTGGTGTTAGCAATTCTTGGTCCTCCACCTCAACTTCTTGGCATATTATTATGTTGCGGCCATCCTGCTTCATTTTGGTTATCTCTATGGGCTCCTGTTCGCTGACACTGCTGCCTCTAGTCTGTGGCGTAGCGTCGATGGCGACACTGACCTTCAAAGGATGTTTGCCAAATGAGCCACTTCCTCCGATTGAGGAGAACGACGATGACTTCTTAGAGTCCTTGTGACTGCCAGGCCTGCGTGGCAAATCCACTTTGTTGTGTCCCGTGGTGGACATCCATTCGCTCACTTTGGTGTGGGTGTCCACGGTGGAACAACTCAATTGTCGTGTGATTTTAAAGCCGTTAATGGACGACCTTTCCGTTTTGACGGCCTCATAGGTGTTTGACTTCCTCATGGCATCCATAATGTAGCTATCGCCATCATCCTGGTGCGTATTGGGCTTTGAGCGTTTTAGGTCGTCATCCGTGGTGCCATCGTAGGTGAGGATGCCTGTGCCCAATTTGCGTTGTATTGTCTGTGTCTTCTTCTTCTTTTGCATTAGTATCGTCGAGTAGATTATGACGTTGAGTATAATGAAAATAATTATTAAGCCTATCAGCAATTGCAAGGTGGTCTCCGATTTGGCCACATGCTCCTGGCTCTCGGTGTCAGCCATGCCATCGACAGCTTTGTTATCCTCATTAACGTAATTGCCAGTGTTTGTGTTATACGGATTAGCGTATTGTGTTTGTTCGTAATTATTGTCGCCCGGTCCGCCAGAACCCGCTGAGCCCATAGCGTCGAAATGGCGAATGCCATAAATAGAGGTGGACGTGGTGGGTGCCCGTGCGCCATAGCCGAACCCATTGTAGTGCACATCGTAGTTACGTGCATCCGCATCCCCCTCCTCCGCCGAGCCCAGGCGATGGCGTACTTTGCCCACATACGTGGTTGAGGGGGGCGCATTGTACATGTTCTCTGCCGTCTCGGCGGGTTTGTTGTATGGCTCCTGCATGAGTAGTTTGAGCGTTCGCACCGGATCCTCGATGCCATTATCACGTGCACCAAATTTATTCATATGACCGGTTATTACTTCGCTGCCACTGCCACCACCGCCACCGACACTGCTAACACCATAACGTTTGGGATAAATTGCTGTAGTTCCTGCCGTCGATTGTATGTTGTTGATGTTAGCATAGCTGGCCTCCAGAAACGGCTGCTGTTGGATCTGAGCGATTTGATTGAGTTCGTCGGGCAATTCCTTATTCCAAAAATTCATATAGACTTGTCGATATTTATAACCAACTGACGGTGGTATACCTACGGGCATGGAAGGGGATGAAAGGAAAACACATTTTATAAAATTGAGTAAAAAGTGATTCTTGGCAACATTAGAATGCATAAAGATGTTGGGGCAGCAAACGGCATGGCAGGGAGTTGCGCATGCATTGCATTATTCATAATGGATTTGCCGATAAGTTTTACGGAAGAGCAGAAAATTGAATAAAACTTTTGAAATTTATGCAAACAGCGGAAAAATGTGTAGCTCACGCAGTGCTAACGAATTCCCTATCAACTATGCTCGCTTCTGCTGTCGCAAGCTGTTATGAATGCAGCATGCAAAACAGGGTAGGGTGATTGATGTGGGCCATTGAAAATATAAAGGTATTTGGTCCTTTAAAGGATTTTATGTGTGATTTATGAAGTTGAAAAAATCGAATATGTTGATATCATGATATCATCATTAGGGGCTAATATGTCCTAAAGTCGTTATGATACTTAAAAAAATCCCCTAGAAGAGGGTCAAAAAGATCTCGACAAATATCGAATATGCTTCTATGATTATTCTGAGTAATGAATTCCTTCATTTCCACATTTCCATGGCTGACATCAAATATACTACCCGCTGCTGTGTAGCCGTCTTTAAAATATGAATGCGGTTGACATAATAAACATAGTAAGTGGAGAATTATTCAAATGATTTCAAATACCTAAAAATTAAGTGCACATTTTATGGTACAGGGATAACAATATGTCCATTTACTGCTGCCCTTCTCCCCTTTACTTTACTCAATTATCCGAAAAAAGCCATGTCACATCATTTGCATTGCATTTGCATTCGCAACAGTGCATTCCAACTTATTACTAAGATTATTATCATAAATTTAGATTATTACCAATATTCATGTACGCCTGCGAACGCTTATTAAATTCTGGCCATTCCAAATCGTAACGATCCCACTCCAGTGCGTGCAAATTTATAAAGCTATTCTTCCATGGTGCCTTAGGATTCCTAAAACGAAGAAGAAGAAAAGTGTAATAATGACTTGAGATTTTCTGTGCAACAAAAATCCAATAATGTTTTTTAAGTACTACAAAGATTGTTATGACATTTTATTACAGAGCAAACGCTGGAGAAATGTCAGCAAAAAAAAAAACAATATAAATTATAATGTAAAAAAAATTAAATGGAACGATTTTCCCCGTTTTGTCTGGTTGTAACCTGAAAAGAAAGGACATTTCTTCACAGGCAGCATCAGTGGCTACAACGAAGACGATGACGACGACAATAAGAAGTCATAGGAAAAGTGAATGATAGAAATAAAAATTCAATTTCTATTTGAAACTATCTTCAAAGATGTTCAAAGTGCCATAACTGGTTGTAACATTGAATGCCACTGTCACAGTATCGCAGCACAGTGGGTGGAAGGGGGAACAGCAAGGTAAGATAAAGTGACATATGTTACTACCGGATACTAACTAGTGTTTTTTAGTTAATATCTGTATTAAGTTTGTTTCAATTAGTGGCGAAGTACCGAAGTACCTTATAGGCTAATTTGTTCATAATAGTCTTCTTAGAATCTTTACTATGTAGTATTTTTACATATATTTATCTCATTTCCAGTCTCTGTCCCTAAACACCCAATCATCCGAAAAGTCTTTATGGATTATTCCCGAAGTCTTACTTACTTAGCTGACATATCTTTGCAATTCTATTGGATTATACACCGCACGTAGAATAATTTATATGCGCTTCGATCTTTTGCACAGGTTTTTAGTAACCCGGTTTTTCCAACGGAGTTTTTGTTTTTCGCTGATTCCTTCAGTATACTTGAGAAGGCTGCAGTCACATCCCGCAGTTTTCGACCGATGATATCGATACCGTGCCACTCGTGTTTACTGCAGCTTTCCTTATTATCATCTCCATCACTATGTTGAATAGGTCAAACGATATGGCGTCGCCTTGTTTTAGCTCCCGTCTTGCATAGACTAGCTCCGTTTGGTCCTTGCCAATCTTCACAGAAGACTTCGTGTCAGCCAGCGTCATTCCGCAAAGGCGTACCAGCTTCGCTGGAATACCAAACTCAGTCATGGCTTCGAGTAAATTCTGCCGCAACGGGCTGTCGAAGGCAGCTTTATAGTCGACAAAAACATCGTATGTGTCAACGTACGATCTGTTTCTTTTGGGTCTCTTCCACGACTTGCCGGAGTGTGATTATCTGGTCAGTTGTTGATTTGCCAGGTCTTAAGCCACACTGATAAGGCTAAATTAGGTTGGATAACACTGGCTTTAGTCTTTCACATAGCAAACTTGACAGGACCCTATATGCGATGGGTAAAATGCTGCCCACGGTAATTAGAAGTCAGTCTCAAAGTCAGTCATATTTAAAAAATTATTTTTATTTAACCTTTATGTCATTTCATTCATTTTAATGAATATCCTCAATAAACAATATTCTATTGCGAAAAAAGTCAACATAAAATGAGTTTTATCGAAAAAGCTAATTATTTTAAAAAAAAAATGTTCACCTTCAGCCTAGCGGCATTAAGACCATTCGGCGAAGCGAAAGCACATCGGGTGTTCACGAGGCTTTAGTTTGATGACTAAGATAAATTTATAAGCTTTCATACCAAAGTCTATATGAACCAGAAGAAAAGTTTCAGTTGGATAAAAGGATATAGCTTCAATCTCAGTTAAAACATAAAATTTCCATTGTAAAAATTTTAGGGAGGTACTAAATACATTTGTTTATCCAAAACATTATCCTGTTATAGCTTTACAATATATAGAACTTGGGCACGATCGTGTTGGGTATATTGATATTATTATTCCATTTCTAAAGTGAGTAAAATAGTACTAAAAGGGGCGTGGTTAGACCTCCAATTTGACCAGTCATAAGTTTACAAAATACATAAACGTGTCTTGATTTTATTACACGATTTCTAAAGTGGGCGGAATGGTGGCATTATTTTCAACTAAAGGCACCTGGCGAGCCCATAAGCGAGTTCGTTTGTCTAATATGGAACCCAATTGAAAAATTCTCTTCACAGATGGATCGTTATTTATTTCACATTTCTTACAGTTCGCATTGAAGAATCTATTTCTATTGCTTCTACCATAAAGCTAAACTTTGTGTAATATTCTTACATTTAGCCAGTAACACTACATTTTCCAGGTCATTGTGTGGGGGTTGAGAAATGTCAAGTCAGAGTAAAGTTGGCGTTCTCAGGCCAAACTTTTAATGACCTTTTATATTTTTTACTTACATTGATGTTTGTTCTCTTGGTTTTTAAAGTATAACTTAAGAACCATTGATGATTTCCCATTTCATTTTTCAGCAGTATTGTAGGGAACGCTAAACCCTTTGGGGATTTTACTGTACTGACCTATTACCTCTAGCCTCCCTTGGAATATATATTGTCAGAAATTTGGAGTTATTGAGAAAAATGTATGAAAAAGGGTGCTAAATGATAATTTTTGAAGATTTCAATAGATAAACTTATTCCAACTTGATTTTTACATAAATACATTAATATAAATTAATTACACTGAAAGTATGTCAAAATAACACAGAAAAATGCCGAGACACCCCAACTTAATTTTGTGCCGCAGAACCCAGTTGTAACTCCGTTTTAAAAGTTAAGGTCAAATTTAAGAAGTTATATGAAGTTATTTCAGCCTTAGCTACAATTCTGCTGAAGGTTGAAATGAGATACCATCAATAGTTCTTAAGTAATAGCTGATAAAATTGGCATGAGAACGCCCAACCCTTTGGGGGTTTTACTATACGGACCTAGTACCGTCAGCTGTTGCACTGTGAAATAACGTTGATTGAAATTACAATGTTTACATGGCTCACCCTTTATTAGGCCAAAGTTACTATAATGTAAATTGATATCGTTCTGTTGAACATAAGCAATCAATGTTTTTTGTATTTAATGAGTTATTTATTTTTATCACTTTATTATTCATCAATGTAATTTGATGCCCAACGGTCAAATTTAATATTTTACAATAGAATGATACATCATATCATTTGAAGTAGATATTAATATAAAAAAGACTAGTAATAACAACAAAGACAGGAGTTAACAAAATAAAGAAGAGTAACACCATAACATACGGTCATTTATATATTAAAAAAAATGTTTGTCACTAACTGAAATTTGCTATCAGTGACCAATTTTCAAGAGGGAATTTGTGGCATGGATAATTTGAAAGTTAAATCGGGCTATACTGCCCTTCAAAGAAAAAGGTCACTTGACGCTAGAGAATGGCAAAATGTATACCAAGAGTATTGTTGGAGTATAAGTGTCCAAAAATGTACATGTGTGAAGAGTAAACGATCAAACCATACCCATACTCGACAACATTCGTGCATAGGTATATCCAAGTACACGAGAACCCGAGCACATGTAGCTACAAGTGTTTGCTGTGTTGGGTGCTCGATATACAAAGTAGGAAGTATCGTTATAAACGACTTTGTCGTCAGTTAGTAAGTATCGTATAGGGGAATTTGTCACATTTTTGGCTCTTTTGTTATATTGTTATATGGTGGCGTATGATTATCATAAGTAATGTTCCAGGTAAATCCTACGCCACGGAGTACAACTGTTTTATTGAACCTGTTACAAAATAAACCCAGTTCAAAATCATTTGATGAATCGAAAAGTGAAACTGTTGCTTATGTAGTGAAACGTTGTATTAACAGATTAAAGAAATTGTAATTCTTAATTTTTTTTTTCAAAATTTTCAAAAGAGCCTAAAAAGTGACAAATTCTCCTATACGATACTTACTTACTTCAAATCGATATTAAATTATTATGGCATGTAACTTGACAAAACGAACGATGCAGAACTTCTTCTTTTTGGGACTACTTTCACATGCAGTTCTCAGAATTGTATCCCAATTCAATGAGCTAAAAATTTTGTTCTGTGTTATATAGGCATCAACGACACTTTGACCGACATTGTCGCTTCTGCGACAAACATTTCATTAAAAATACAATACTAAAATAATTATTCTTATAATATTACTATAACAAAGATTCAACTCATAAACCAACACATTGGCATCACTGTGCTTTCCGGCTCTTCTACGGTATAACAGCAAACTAGCATAGAGAAAGGAAACCCATCCGATGCGTTCACAGTCAAGAAGGGAAAGCCGTTTTTGAATTTCCTTTAAGTAACTTAAGTTTAAAGGCACTCTAGCATTTTCCCCCTATTTTCCCTGCCGATTGGCGATTGTAAAATGTAAAGTTGGTTTCGTTCATTTTTGGCCATCACGAATAGCCAAGTAAGTATGAAAATCACAACTGTTTGTGTATAATCATAATAATAACGATAATAGCCATGACGTGGCACCACTTTCAGCTATCAACTTTTTGCCATATTACTTATAGTTATTGTTGTTGCTGTTAGTGTAGTGTGAAAGTGATTTTAGTTCGTTGATATTGTTGTTAGCTCTGTGTACGTAGTACTTACCCCGTCTTAACGAAATTGCACCAGTACGACATTACCGCTTCGGCCAAAAGTTTCTCCTGTTGTGTATAATGGATGCCATGGAAGAGGCCAGCTGATGACAACGGTGCACCGAACACAAATGCCAATTCCTCACCGGCTATGCTATGGGGTAACTGCAACGAAAGCGGTCAGAGAGAAAAAATGGGGAAAAGTAAATACATTTCATTCGCATTTTTACATTTTAATACTATAATACAAGTGGTAGGTAGTAGTAGTAAGTAGTAGCATTGTATTTAGTATTTGTAATTGGATTCATGATCGCTTCAAATGTTGCTGCAGCCCTTCCGTGGATATCATAGTAGTGGAGTATCGTAGTAAGGTCAAGGAAATGTTAATCGAAGTGCACAGAATTGCTGCTACTGACGATTTTCTCATTACCCAGCTGAAACTGTTAGTACGATTTACATTTCCTTGAAATGGCTTTCGGTGGACCATAATAATACTATGTACTTGTTTGTAAATTCAATTACATAAATTAAATAAATTATTGCCTTATGTACACAAATCTGCATGCAAATGCTAGTAGTTTGTTTAACAAAAGATTTGGGCAAAGTGCTGCGGTGGTATTTGTCCTCCAATATGGAAGGTCAAGTAATGTTGTATGAATTTGAGCATAAATATTTACTACTAATTAAGCTGCATTATTAATGGTAAAAAATATTTTTAAGCACAGGGAATTATAAATATGATGATTTCTATTGTTGTAAAACAATGAATGTATTATTTTCGATATTCAGAATAATAATTATCGTATATGTTTGATGCGTATGCAAACCTATTGATGAGACGAGATTAGCTGACCTTTTGTTAAAGGATTTAGGTCATTACATACTACGAAAGGATTAACTAACAAATATTCGGAATATTTTGATACAAAAGTGTTTGTAATTGAAGCGTGAGTAGTGTAAATCTCAAACAAAGAAAAAACAGATTGATGTAAATTTATACATAATTTACTGTGAAGTATTTCATTTCAAATGAATTGGAAATATTGGTGTTTTAAATCAAAACAATTGGAGTATATGGTGATACTTTTTAAAAATAATAAAAAAGATTATGTAAAAAATTTAACTTTCACCCGTGGGTGTTAGGATATATAAAATTATGCAATATAGAAATCAATATGCCGGCACTACGCAATAATACCCACAGAAATAAACCCCAAACTAAGATGTTAAATAATTCGAAATGAAATAAATTCCTAAACCAAAACGGAGAGCAAATTAATGCTGGTAAGTAGTGTACATCGAAGGACTTTTCTGTGTATAACAGGTGCTAGGCGAAGCACTAGATATGCTATTGAAACTGAAGAGCCAGAGGCACTATGCGCTTTTCTTAGCGGCTCAAAGTGCGTTAAGATTACGAGAAGCTGATCTCTGGTAGCAATGGGAGTCGGAACACATATCGATACTACAAAGGTTATTTAGTGACGACGAATATGTTTTCATTGTGATCGGAGATAGGGATCCCTGTTAGAGATGACTGGAAAGTTTCCCTTCTATTAGGGGGGTTGTCTATATCACTGATGGCTCAAAAATGGACATCGGATAAGGATCAGGTATCTTCAGCGAGGAAGTCAATTGCTGCCAACATTTCCGATTGGATGAGAATTGCAGTGTTTTTCTTCAGGTGGAGATCTTCTTGATTATGAAATTTGCGCAATTACTTTTAAAGTTGAACATGGAGGAAATTGTCGCAGTCTATGTGGATTAGGGCGGCAGCGAAATGTATGGACGATTTCTTTGCGAAAATTAAAAAATGCTCGACCGGAATATTGTGCCACTTTATGCAACAAGTTTTTGATGGAAATTTGATTAAGATCAGACAACTATTTCCCGTGCCCCAAAGACGTCAAAGGTCAGGTCCTTAGTAAATTCTTAGTGAATCCTATGTTTTTTTTTACTAATTTTCGATTAAGGAATTGCATTTTTTTTCTCACAAATATGTGTGGGCGGCGCCTCGGCCCCCTTTTCCCAACTTGTTTCCAAATAACCTGGTTATATCTCTAATATTCTGTAACTATTATGGCTATTATAACGGTTTCTTTTAAATGGATCGTGGCACATCCCACTTTCATCCTAACTGCAATGCATACTTTACCAACAATACGTACCAAATATCAGTTTTATACCTCTTATAGTTTATGAGATACAACCTTTTAAAGATTCAAGTTTTATACCCTCTGATCCTCATTGGATCATGAGCCATGTTGCCAAATGCCTATACACAAATTTTCAACGCGATTAGAGAAACATTCCTTCAGATATTATGGTTTCAAAAATAGGGTCCAATGGGCGGGGCCACGCCCACTTTATTTATCAACCAGTAAGAAAGTTTCAGTCGGGCACCCGACTTACATATACCCTCACCCTCAGTAAAACAAAAATTTTCTATTATTCTATATTAATGGGCGGAGTGGTACACTTGTATGGGAGGTACCAGAAGCGGCGTGTCTAGACTTCCAAATTTTTTCTCCAAATCTTTATCCTGTTATAGATTTACTACCTACAGAATTTAGGAACGATCGCATTGGGTGTATTGATATTATTTATTTATTTATCCACCTCTAAAGTGGGCGAAATGGCAAATTTGTGTGGGAAGTACCATAAGAGGCGTCGCTAGACTTTCAATTTTTTTCTCAAAATTTTTATCCTGTTATAGCTTAACAAAATACAGGATGTGGGCACGGCCGTACCGAGTGTATTGATATTATTACTCCATCTCTAAAGTGAGCGGAGTGGTTCATTTGTATGGGAGGTACCAGAAGGGGCGTGGCTGGACTTCCAATTTTTCCTCTAAAAGTTTATCCTGTTATAGCTTAACAAAATACAGAAATCGGGCACGATCGTATTGGGTGAATTTACATTACTTCTCGCATTCTAATTTGGGCGGAATGGTAAATTTGTATTGCCCCAATTTTTTCCTCAACGCTTTATCAAGCTACAGTTTTAATAAATACGGAATTTGGGCATGTTTGCCTTTGGTGTATTGGTATTAATACTTGATTTCTAAAGTGGGCGGAATGGTACATTTGTATAGGAGGTATCAGAAGGGGCGTGGCCAGATATCCTATTTCCAATATCGTAAGTAGTTTTGAGGAAATATTAACCTATGAAAAGTTTCAAAACAATTGGTTACGTTTTTCGTACGTACCAGTCCTACCCGTAGGGTGAGGGCATAAATAGGGTCCAATGGGTGTGGCCACGCCCACTTGATATATAAAAAATGCAAGTACCTATTTTTCACCACCGACCACTACGGCTACATTCTGTGAAAATTTCAAAAAGTCGGTCAAGACGTTTTCGATTATATACGAAACTAAAAAATGCAAATAAACAAACACAAACTCATTTTCATTTATATAGATTTGAACTTTGACCTATTTGGGGCACGGCTTAAAGGTGTTCAAATTTTGAAAATAGCCGTTTTATAACAACTGACACAACTGGCGGGCATTATCGAAATGCCCGAGCAATGGTCTTTAGGGTGGCTCGATAGATAGTCAAGCAACTTAAAGAACTTTGGAATTGAAGATTATAAATGGCGCTCTGAACACTGCCAGGAAATATTGTTCGACTCTGTTGGGTGCTTGAGCACAGTGATATATTGGGGAAACCAGATAGCGGATGAATAAGCACAGAACGGCTCATTCCTAGGGTCCGGACACAAGGATGAATCTGTGCTACCACCAATGTGTCATGAATAACACATAACATGTA